>CM062817.1:1559990793-1560633293 GCA_031772625.1 Pinus tabuliformis | reverse complement strand
TCGCAATATCAAAGGTCAATCTCATGACTTAGTAATACTACATGCGAAAAAAACACAACTCATATTTATATGACATGAATACGACATTTTTTAAATTAATCAATTTAATTAAAAATGTTGAAGGAGTATAACTATTTTTGAAATAAATCTCGAGTTTTCATCTACTAAAATATTTTGTAAATTAAATATCTATTATTAAAACTATTTTAAAATATTATGTAAATTAAATTTCTACCATCCACTTAATCATGTGCGCAACAGATTAAAGACTTACCCTTACTTTATCATGAAGATTCTTAATTTCTAAATAGTCTTTGCTACAATACCATGGGCTAATACTATAGCTTATCAATACCACATACCTGAAAAAACCATAATTGAATTTATATGACACTACTTAACATGAGAAATTTTTAATTAATAAGTATAATTAAAAATAAATAAATAATTACCATAATTGACTTTATATGATACTATTTCACATGAGAATTTTTTAATTAGTAAATTTATAAAACAAAAACAAAAAAATTACTTTAATGGTAAATTTCAACTTTTGACTTATGCATATACTTATAAATATTCTAAAAAATTTGGCATGGATACACTACTATTGGTTAACACTATGGCTTATCAATATTACATACTTGGAAAAACCTTAATTGACTTTATATAATACTCTTTCAAATGAAATTTTTTTAGTTAACAAATTTAATTAAAAAAACAAAAAAGAAATAATTATTTTGTTCATAAATTTCAACTTTCTAAATAGACTTTGTTAGAATATGATGTACTAATACTATGATTTATCAATACCACACATGTGAAAAACACATAATTGACTTTATATAATACTCTTTGACATGAGAATTTTTTAATTAATAAAAAATAATTACTTTGAAAATAAATTTCAATTTTTGACACATATATATGTACAAATATTCTATATAAAATTTAACATATATACAATAGTATGTGCTAATACTATCACTTATAATATCACATACTTAAAAAAAACAGCCATAATTGAATTTATATAATAGTATTTTACATGAAATTTTTTTAATTAATAAATTTAATTAAAAAAATGTTCATAATTTTAACTTTTGACTTAAATATCACTCCAAATATTATACTAATATTCTAGAAAATTTAGAAAAAATCAGATCCATACCATTTCCTTGAATTTAAAAAAAAATACTATAAAAATAAAAATTTAAGAATCCAATTCCATAAAAACATATGACGTCACCTTTGTTGTACATCTTTCAGGTTTAGTCTTTCATGGCGGCTGGTATTCGTTATACTGGTCACATTAGGCGGGCTTCGATTTATATATATCTCACCAAACGCAGGCTTCAGCGTCTCATCCATCTTCGATTGCGTGCTCGCTTCATAGCCTTTCATTGATTCTCCACAGCTTTGTTTTCATGGCTGCTCTGAATATGAAGGTCACCAGAAAGCCGGCTATCCTTGTCGATCCTCTCCTGCCTACTCCCAAAGGGTTGCTATACCTTTCCAATCTAGATGATCAACTGTCTCTCAGATTTCATATTCCCGTCCTTCAATTCTATCGGTTCGATCCGTCGAAAAAAGGTGAGGATCCCGCCAAAGTTATCAGAGAGGCGCTGGCGAAGGTTTTGGTGTTTTACTATCCTTTTGCCGGAAGATTGAGAGAAGCGCCCTTCGGTAAGCTCCTCGTGGACTGCACGAGCGAAGGCGTGCTGTTTGTGGAAGCTGATGCCGACGTTTCCATGGAGGAATTCGGAGACCTGCACCCGCCTTTCCCCTGCTTGGCTGATCTGCTGCATGATGTGCCGAGCTCTGAAACTATTACCAATTCTCCCCTCCTCCTCATTCAGGGTAATTGATAACTCATTTTTTGATGAACGCAATTCATATTCCAGTCGAAATTATGTTTTTTTAACGTGTTGCTTATCACGATATTTCAGGTAACGCGGTTGAGATGCGGAGGGTTCATTTTCGCGTTTAGTTTGAATCACGCCATGAGCGACGCGCTTGGCCTCGTTCAATTCTTGAAAGCTCTCGGCGAAATGGCGAGAGGGGCTGCGAGGCCTTCGGTTCGTCCAGTCTGGGAAAGAGAAATCCTCCGACCGCGGACGAATCCCACAGTTAAATTCCCCCACTACGAATATGATCAAATCGAAGACAAAGACGGGCAGATGGCGAACGTGAAGGAGAGTTCATTCTTTTTCGGGCCGAAGGAGATCGAGTCGCTGAAGAGACAAGCAGTAGGGCAAGGCAAGTGCCCGACCTTTGAAGTTCTATCGGCCTGTTTGTGGCGTTCCAGAACGAGGGCTCTCCAACTGCCATCTGAGCAGGAAATTCGGTTCATATTCATGCTGGATGGCCGAGCGAGATTCGACCCGCCGATTCCCGAAAACTTCTACGGTAATGCGATCATTTTCGCGTGCGCTAAGACGACCGCAGGAGAGCTGGCAACCAAACCGTTGTCCTTCGCTGTGAAGTTGATCCGCCAAGCGAAAATGAGCGTGAATGGCGAGTACATGCGATCAGTGATAGATTTGATGGAGTTGAGAGGGCGCCCTATCTTCACAGTGGTGGGCACCTATGCGGTCTCGGACTGTACTAAGATCGGGTTTGGAGATGTGGATTTGGGGTGGGGAAAAGCAGCCTACGGCGGGCCAGCACAAGGTGGAGTGGGACCAGCGGCAATGGCGGGCTTGGCAAGCTTCCTCATCCCTTATCGTAACAGAAGTGGGGTGGAGGGCATAGTGGTTCCAGTATGTTTGCCGCCGGCTGCTATGCATATATTTGAAGCAGAAATCAATGAAGCTATCGAGAACGCAGCCCCATATCTACGATCCTCCCTATAAAATAGCAATCCCTAAGCTTAATTATATTAAATTGCTGTTAATTGAATAAAATCTAATATTAAGTTGCTCTTACGTGAATAAAATCGGCACACTGCGCAAGAGTGTCCTTGTATTTCTGTGAAGTAAATTGGCACAATGCAACTTCTTGAGTTGTGTACGGTACAAAGGTCATTGGGATTCGTTTCATCAGTTGAGAATATATGATTCTTATTCATTGAGATTGTTATATTTCTTCTTATTAACCTTGCGAAAACCCCGCCGTGTTTCTAATCTAAGAGAAAGTGGAGTTACATCGAGTAAAAGAAGTTCCATTACATTAGCCCGCAAAATTCCACTTTCGATGGCAGCACCCATTGTTATAGCCTCCTCTGGATTACTTGGCGTCTTTCCAAAAATCTCAACAACAATCTCTTGAACCCTTGGCACCGGGTACATTCCTCCCATAAGAATAACTTCATCCAATTCCAATGTGGTAATCCATGCTTGTTTTTTACAACTCTTCGAAGGGATTCTTGTTCTCTCGATTAAGTGATCTGCTAAGATTTCAAACTTCAAATGAGTTAATGTAACATTCAAATGCTTTATACTCGTGATAAATGGTAGATTAATCTATCAACTCCACAACTCCACCTTCGCCTTTGTAAGGCTAGCTTATCCTAGGATAAGTCATTTTTTTTTTTTTTCTTTTTGAGCTCAACAAATAAATACTGGAGCAGAGCATTATCAAAATCCTCACTCCCAAAAAATTATCACCATTTGTGGCCTTTACCTATAATAAAAAGCTAACAAGGTTACAATAATTTGGGTGATAAAGTAGAGAATGAGAAGAAATAAATAATGAATGTAAAATAACCTAACATCTCAAGAGAAGGAACATGCCTTGAATACACCAAGAGAAGGAACATGCCTTGAATACACCATTGGATATTTCAAGCATTGTTACATCGAAAATACTCCCACTAAGATTCAACACAACAACTAGGCCCTCCTTCTCATTCATGGCATAAGAAAGGGTTGTTAGAATAGGCTTATTGCTAATTCTTTTTACATCCAATCTTGTAATTTTACCAACATATTTCATTGCTTAGCACTAAGCATCACTAAAATAGAGAGGCATAGTAATGATTGCATTCTAGACAATATTTCCAAGGTAACCCTCGACAATTTTTTTCCCAAGTCAAGAAAAACTAGGTGTAGAGATAGATGTAGACTAATGCACAATGCAAAATTGAAGAGATACGGTGAAAAGAAATGGAAAAAATAGAGCACACATGTCTTCTATGTGATGAACAATCCTTTTCATAAAATAGTTATCTAGTTATTTGACTATTGTGCACTTATTGCCTTTGCATTGAAACTATATGCTGCACTATATGATGTTTGTGATGATCCATACTATTGTACTTATGCTTTTCCATATGAATGTTTTGCTACCTCACTTTCTGATCACATGCCACCCACAACCATACTTAGACTTTTCAATGTTCATGGCTGCTACGTACATCAAAATTCCTATTCAAAAGATTATTCGGTAAATAAATCCCAACATTTGTATATATGTGATGCTATAGAATAAGCTATCAAGATTAGCATGTATCTTGCTAAATAGTACAAATGACTTTGCCCAACAGGGAAAAAATAATTCAATCATGATTATTACTCTGTCTTAATATTGATAGTATGTTACAACCATTCACATGATATGTACAAATGCCCATCCAATACAAAACAAAATCCTAATGTCTTATACCGGTACCAAAATAGATAGTAGCTTAACATTCACATGATACATGCAAATATCGCATTCCATACTCCATCTTAGTATCAATCATTATTTATGATCAAATATAGTTTGAACACTTTGTAAAGTTAAAAAAACAAATCCATTGTTGCCCTACCAGTAGCTTACAGGTAGTTAGAACATTTTTGGGATGTACCTATTGCATCCATGAGGAATAGAGATGAACCAAAAAGTGGAAGTTAGCAACTCAATAATAACATATAATGAATGCTTTACTATGACCCAATTTAGATACATATAAAGATTTGTCGTGTCCAATTCTAGTCATCTATCCCTAAAACTTTGTTGAATGTTACAATGATCTTTGTCAATCAATGACATGAACCAATTTCATTAGAATATCATGGGTAGCATACCTCATAACCAAAATCACATATAGAACACATAAAGCATAACTAAAACATATGTTCTTGTGGATGTAAGGGAATGGCATAAAACCCATAGGTTCCCTAAAAATTTCCACTATAGTCTTCTTAAATTGAAGAGAAAAACCCCAACAAAGGAACCAAATTGAAAACTCAAAGCAAGATTTTTGAAGCAACCACCCATTGAAGAAGCAGATTATTACATCATTGTGCATTAGTTAGAAAGTTGATGAAATAATGTTTTGTTCAGTGATTCAACAATGGCCCATTAAATTTGACATCCCTACTAGATTTCATCAACACAACAAGTCACCCATCATTGAATTGGATTCATATCAATTAAGTCATATCACAAAAACCTAGTTTTGATTCAATATCTTCATATTAGTCAAGTCATGTTAGTATGAACTAATTTTTTTTGAATGGTTTAAATTGATAACAAATTTAACTAACCATTTGGAATTTACATAAAAGAGAATCTCCACAAACAAATACAATGAAGAATTCAAGCACTCTTTAAGGTTAAATCCACTCATTTGATAAAAAACATGGATAATACACAAGAAGTTCAATTATAAGCCATGTTTAACAAGTGAAACTAAATAGTTAGTTTACCAGAAAAATGGAAGTCCTAATCTGTATTAAGGTTACAATTCTATATAGGCAGTACTACCCATTTGGAGAATGTGTCAAACATTAGCCATTACAATAAATATATCTTGCAATTACAGACATCACATATATATCAATTCATGTATCCTCTAAAATATACAAAGTTGACACCACATCAAAATTTCCTTCTCATTCCTCACTGAATATAAGCATTCTACTCCATACGTTCAAAACAATACAAAATTATCCAATCCACTGGGTTACGATAGCCTGTGCTTAGCCTATAGCGCATGAAAAACATAAACACAAAGCTTCACTAGAGAAGCAGAATAAGTTGTCTGAATTTCATATCTAGGAAGTGGTACTATAAATAAATATGTCGAATAAGCTCCCAATGGTTCTATTAGTACATGTGACGATTAAGTTTAAATCACATTTTGGATAACCAGCTAAAATTCCTCAGGGTTCCAAAATCATTTGTAAGTACACCATCACAACGAGCAACTGATTTAGATAATGAGTATTACAATCAGTCCAATGTTCTGGAAAAAGGATTGGCTTTTACAATCTTTGATATCCAAGAGGAATGGATGAGATTGAGTTACTGAAAGCACCTTGCCAATTTTATTGGATGCTCATTCTTGAGGATAGTGACAAGATCCATAGCCTGAACCAAAAAAACACATGATTTAACTAGTCAGGCCCTCATTTTAATAGTTTATATTGAAAATTTTAGTGACCTGCACACTGGTATCTTCATGGCGATTTTGGTTTAAAAATTTGAACTATACATTATGAGGGTGATTATAGTGCATAAATTGGAATATAGAAGAATACTTCCATGTCCAATTCCCAATATATGGAAATTTAATGTATGGAATCATATTAAGTATGAGGCACAAAAACAAATAATGCATCATACTTTTCAAGTAGCCAAAAAAAAGGAAAAATTAAAGGAAGACATTCCCTAGAAGATAAAATGAGTGGAATAATCCTTACCTGGATCCCGAAATTTGACCATACTAGTGCCTTTGAAATCACAATTCTAGTAGTTTCTATTGTGAATCTGATAGTAAGTATTCATTGTATATGAAGCACGGGCATGAACAATATTTGGATTATAGTAAGGTCCACCTTGACGAATTGAAGCACGATTTTCACTACCCATCCCACAAGAAAAATCAAAAGACTCTTGAAGAACAGATGGATCAGAACTTGGTTTGGCAATGCAATAAAAAACACTGCCAAGGCCTCCCCTTGAACCTTTTGGTGGTCTTGAGAATAAATAAATCATGTTAGGTGGTGGGCTTGCAGGAGGAAAATATGGTGGAGGAGGAGATGCACACCAAACACAACTCAAATCTACATCATATAATTTTGAACCATCCGGGTTTAGCAGCCCAAAGTTCCTCTCAGTGGTTGGCCCTAGTTTATGGTTCTCATTAAAAAGTGAAAAAATAAAGGTATCTATGACTCTATAGGCCTCATTGGAGTTCCTTTATTGGAAGTAACATGTTTGATGACTCTCGTGTTATAATTTCTAGCATTCTTAGGATTCAATCCTATATCATCTGGGTCTCCTTTGGAAGGCCAACTAGTCTCAGAGACAGTTACAGGGATAGTGTCATTGTGAACCAACGCAACCATAACAGAGTAAATGGAATGAATTTGAGCATCTAGCATATTGTTATAGGTGAACCCTTTTGGATCTGAAACCCCTAGAGACTACCCAAACATCACATAGTCCATTGAAACTTCTTTGGAATTGTCTTTGTTTGCAAAATAAGGATATGGATTCAACATGAATAGAACACCTGTATCATCCAAGAATTGGAGGGGAGGATTCATAATTGGTAGCAAACTAGTAGCAAATTTGGAGGCCGAAGGAGGAAAGGAACTTGAAAGGATAGCCATATGGTGTGGAGTAGATACCTTAATATTGTCATCCAAGCGTAAAGAAACCAAACTAGAATGAATGTTCTGTATTGCAAGCACTAGTTGAAAGTCTAATGACCCATAACTATTTGTAAGGACCTCATTCCCTATGGTTATAATAAATATTAAGGTTGAAGGGTAATAAGGAGAAATCCTCTAAGCCACCCAAGCTTGGCTTGTAGTTGGACTTTAACTTATCTTATGGACTTTCTCATTCTCAAGACCCACAACAACTGCAATGTCTGTGTTGGAAAATGCTTACAATATAGAGGAATATGAGTTATAGATCTTGACTCTATTGACAATGATGTTTCCAAGCATCTTGGCAACCTGCTTCGGTGATGGAAATTTATTCCTTTTTGTTCCGTAGTTTACACCAATTCCAGTGTTTGGCTGTGATGATTCCTCTGACTCATTTTCCCCTGCAATGTGAAATACCAAAAAACATAGAACCATAACCCACATAAACCCAATTTTTGGCCTTAATGGATGCAGGAACCCTTCAAATTTCAAAAACCCACATTAACACAACATGTAGCCACTGATGCTTCAAAACACAGAATCTGTATATATATTCAATGGATAATGAAGTTCTTAGATCGATTTATTACCTGTTGAAATAAAAAAAATTGAAATATAGACAACAACTAGTAGAGTTTTATATGAATGCAGTCTCTGACAATCCATCTTGAACAAAGATACAATATTGATACCTTCAATGCACCTTTAGACTACTACCCTTATTGGCTTAGAATGATCCATTCTTGATATATTTGTACATTACACCATACCAACTTCTTTTTCTGAAATTTGCTTTTAAATCCGAGATCAAGATATTGTCTAATCCACCCCCTATTATTACAAATATTCTAAGACCTTTAATAAAAATTAAATCCCTACTTAATAAATATTAATATTTAAATTGAAATTTTAAAAACTCTATTATAAAATTAAATTACAATTTTAAAAACCCTGTTCCAAAATAATAAACATATGAGACCAGGTTGTACTGGTCACATCACCTGAGAAAAGGCTTCAATTTATATATATCTCAATAAACTCTCGCTTCGTTGTCTTCCCCATCTTGAAACAAGTCTGCAACGCACTACATCCTGCTCTGTTGATCTTCGATTGCGTGCTTGCGTAATAGTTTTTCATTGATTCTCGATACCTTTGTTTTCATGGTTGCTTTGAATATGAAGGTCACCAGAAAGCCATCTGTCCTCGTCGTTCATTCCCTGCCTACTCCCAAAGGGTTACTATACCTTTCCAATATAGATGATCAATTGTCTTTCAAATTTCATATTCCCGTCGTCCAATTCTATCGCTTCAATCCGTCGAAAGAAAGTGAGGATACCGCCAAAGTTATCAGAGAAGCGCTGGTGAAGGTTTTGGTATTTTACTATCCTTTTTCTCGAAGATTGAGAGAAGCGCCCTTCGATAAGCTCCTCGTGAACTGCACCAGCGAAGGCGTGTTGTTTGTAGAAGCTGATGCCGATGTTTCCATGGAGGAATTCAGAGACCTGAACCCACCCTCCTCTACTTGGCTGATCTGATGCACGATGTGTCGGGCTCAGAAACTATTACCAATTCTCCCCTCCTTCTCATTCAGGTTAATTTACTCATGCTTTGATGAACTCAATTCATATTCCAATCGAAATTATGCAATGTGGTTGAGATGCGGAGGGTTCATTTTCGCCCTTCGTTTGAATCACACCATGAGCGACGCGGTTGGCCTCGTTTAGTTCTTGAAAGCTCTCGGCGAAATGGTGAGGGAAGCTGCGAGGCCTTCGGTTCATCCAGTCCGGGAAAGAGAAATCCTCTAACCCCGGACGAATCCCACAGTTAAATTCCCCCACTACGAACATGATCAAATCGAATACAAAGACAGGCAGATGGCAAACGTGAAGGAGATGAGGCAAAGTTCATTCTTTTGTTGGGCCGAAGGAGATCGAGTCGCTGAAGAGACAAGTAGCACGGCAGGGCAAGTGCCCGACCTTTGAAGCAGGGGAAATTTAGGTTACAATTGTTAAGTTTCAGAATTTTAGATTTTTTAGGAATTTTTGATGGTGTTGAATTCATTTTGATCATAAAAAAATAATTCAAACACTTCCAAAATCGATTTTTTTAAAAATAAATAAGTAAATTTTAATCAAATATAACCCACTGAACACAATTGTTGCTTCAATAACAACACCATTTAATAATAAAAAATTACGTTAATAATTATGAGAGAAAGGTCCAAGTTCAAATCTCATTCATCCAAATGAAATTAACTAATTCAGAGAAAAGTCCAAGTTCAAATCTCATTCATCCAAATGAAATTAACTAATTCAGATAAAGGTCCAACGTCCAAGTTCAAATCTCATTCATCCAAATGAAATTAACTTTTGTTTTTAAGGAACATTAAGTAGTAGAAATAATTCAAAGTGTAAATAAATTCTCAATATAAAAAAGATCCAGAAGAAGCTAAGCCCCTAAACACTAGAAGGTTCATAGAGCATAAACTTTTTATAAGACGTGTATACATGAACATGAACCTACATAACACTGAGAATTAATTGTCAAACAATATTTTAATCTTGAAAAATTAAATGAGAGTAAAATTAAATAGTCCATGGAGACACCTAACAATCAAGATTTAAGCTTAGACTTATATATCATTTCAACGGAAATCAAAACTAAAATATCAGAGTTACTTCTGAACTCATAGAAGATTTTGCAAATGATGATCGGTAAAGTAAATTACCCTGAAAATAGACAAAACTCATATTGAGAATCAAATAGAAGAACCATACAAAATTCATACATTAATATATTATTTTAAAACCAAGTTACATACATAAAACTTTTTCAATGGTAAACTCCTAAAATTATTATAATGAATATGAAAACACATATCTCTCTCCAATACCAAGTAAAATCATATATTATAGTAACCATAGAATATGATTAATTTATTAAATATTGTACATCCATAGAATCCCATTCATTTTAGGCTAGGAGAAACCTAATCCTCGCCATCAACAACATGTCTCGCACAACCTACAACACCAGAAAGCAGCAAGGCTGCAAATCAATTAAATAAGAAAACGAATCAATATTATAAAAATCATTGAACATCATGGAAAATTTTAAGAACCCCCCCTAAATTTATAAATATAATAAATGGGCGAATCTCCATGGTATATAGGAAAAATGGAAGGTGATTTTATCAATAATATAATATGTATATATAATTTTTTGGCGAATCTCTCACCAGGCATGGCGAATATTTTACTCAATTACAAAATCTTGTAAGATCTTGGCGAGTCTTTCACTAAATAATAAAACTTTGTAAAGTCCTAGTGAATCTTAGCATAGGCGACATGCTTGTTTAATTCCCCCATTTAAATAGGCTACATTCCAGGTGAATACCATGGGTCAATACCATGTGCCATTTTGGTGAATATCATGGGTCAATACCATGTGCCATTTTTATTTTTATTAACTATAATATTAGGGTTAATAATGGTTTTTTGCATGGTATTAATAACAATCTAGTCCATGGTATTTGTCCCATAGTATTTTGGCCATAGGTTTCACCTAAATATAACCCATTTTTTGAGTGTTCGTAAATATAAGGTGACTTATGGAGTAAATATAAAAAAATGTTTTATTTGTTTACCATACCTCTCGTTTATTTATATTTTTATTAATTTACCATACCTCTTTTACAAATATGGTATTTGGCCCATAGGATTCACTTAAATAAAACCTCTTTCTTGAGCCTTCATAAATAGAACGAGGGTAATGGACTAAATATAAAAAGAGGTTTTATTTATTTACGATACGTCTAGTTTATTTATATTTTTATTTATTTACCATACCTTTTGAGTAAGTATAAAAAGCCGTTTTATTTATTTACCATACCTCCACTTTACTTATATTTTTATTTGTTTACACCCTTACATGTATATAAGGTGACTTATGGAGTAAATATAAAAAATGTTTTATTTATTTACCATACCTCTCATTTATTTATATTTTTATTAATTTACCATACCTCTTTTATAAATATGGTATTTGGCCCATAGGATTCACTTAAATAAAACCTATTCTTGAAAATGGGCGAATGGGTTCACTGAAATAAAACCTATTCTTGAGAATGGGCGAATGGAAGGTTGTAAGTCCTAATTTCAAGGGCTAAATTTACCTTTTTTACCCTCTACCTTAAAATAAGGTGGGCTATTTGAGGTGATTTGTAAAAATGTACTATGATACAAAATATTCGCCCACTAAAAATTGAAAACCCCTTAATTTCGCCAAAGGGCGAACATTCACCCCTAAAATTATCCTTGTTGAACATACATTTAAGTTCAACAAACCAAGAATATAAATAAGTGGGAAATTGAATTGAATTCATACCATCCTTCAATGAATCCTTTCTCTTCTTCTCGTTTGCATTTTGATAGGGACTTTGACATATTTAGGCTGAGGAACTTGAGTAGGGTTACCTGATAACCACTCCAAAAATGAGTCATTGTAAATGAAAACTATCTATAATTATCAAGTAATGAAACAATTGATGAAATTAAGAGAAGAGGACACGAACTTAGAGTTTCATATTTTCTAGCATTGAAAACAAAGACCAAAGCAAACCCACTTACTTTGAAGTCATTATTTGGATTAACGATACCTGTGAGCGTATTCACATGAGTGGTTAATCGATTCGAATTTCTAATGTGAAAAAGGATAAGTAGAGGATATATTGGTGTTCTGATTCTTGCATTTCTATTTACTTACAAGGAAGTGTTTTTTTTTTCATTTCTATTTACTTACAAAGAAATGAAAAATTGTTATATTAATGAAGATATGATCAGTTATTTCAAGTTGTTTTCAGTTAAACTAGTTCTCAAAGTTGATAGAACTAGTGGAAGGTCAGTTGTGTAGTCAGACAACAGTGTCATTCAGCCCAAAATAGCTAGTGCATGCAGAGAATTCGAGTTCTGGAGCTCTGGTGGAGATTCCAAGGCAGTGTAACATCAATTGTAGACTAGTCTTGAGTGTACAAGTGTTGCATGCAACCAAATTATCAACCTTGGGAATTATGCACTCAATTGGAGGAAAACTCCTAAATAATAGGGGCCTAATTCCTCATGAATTGCACAACGAAATAGGGGTTGAAGCTGAGGCATAATTTGACTAAGTTTGGGTCAAAGCTTCTCATTTAGCAGAGAGAGATTATTCACTTGTAATACATCTCTATTCATCTGATTAATGCAAGTAGGCATAAGTGGTTTTTAGAAGTTGTTTTCCTTGGGAAAAATATTGTGCATGTGTGTTATTTCATATTGCATGTGTGTGATTGTTATTATAAATTGTGAATTGAATTCCAAAAATCAGTAGAGTAGGATTGGGTCTCTTGATTTTAGATAAAACTTCTTGAGCATTTGCAATTCTACATCATATTTCTACAAGGCCTTCTCCACTATACAAGTAAAAAGGCAATAAAAATTAAATGAATCTATAAAAATTCCTCTGCCAGAGCAAACCCAAGCATTTACCTTTACCCTTACTCCTAGGTGTATAACTACCCTACATTGCTCCCTTACACTTCAAGACATATGCATATTAGAAAAATGATTTGACATGCACATTGCAAATTTCACACTAGGATAGATCAACCATATTGCACCCACACCTACTCAATCCATAAAGAATCACATCCAAGCATCTAGGTGCAAGCTTCATATGGCATCCATTCTTAACATAGATGCCTGGTAAAGAAACATGGTAATCATTATTCGACATGCAACAACATTTATCCTTGAGAGAAACCTTCTATCCTAGCAAACCTTACACAAAGCATGCATGTTAAAATCTAATACTTCAGATTACCCATGCATGTGGTGGCTAGTACATATATAGCCACCATACAATTTTCTTCGCGTAAGACATTTCTTTTGTCTTTGAATACCTTCCTCATCATGTTCAAGACTTGGAGATTTTTTATTGTCACATTCCTTAGTTTTAAACAACATAAATATCAATGTATTATGAGTAGATCCTAAATTATGGCAACATTGGAATGCAACATAAGAAACGATCCGTACTATAAAATGTTGAGCTTGACTATTATATATGGAAAGGACCATTAACCAATTTGTTTCATTAAAAAATTCATCGAGTGTTGTTTTATTGGTCCATGCCAAACACTCCCCATGATTAAGAATATTGACATAATTACATTTTAACAAAAATGTTAATAAAAAAATTCAAAGATGATGAACCATTTGTCAATTTCAGGAGAGCCATCTTAAATTATATTTCAATCCTTTTGCAAAGCACTATTGTATATAAATGACATATTCATCCAACAACCTTTTCACAAAGATGCTAATATTTCTTAATAGGAATGCTCGAGCGAGTTGTCTTGATCACAGAGTTTTTCATGATTACTTTCACAACATTCATTGATACAAAAATTCTATCCGTGAACTGATTTTTTCTTATATTTACAGTAACTTACTGATAAAATTCATTTCTTCCTAGTGTTGATGATATTTTAAGCTGATAGATACCTCATAATTTTTGTCTTCAGAATTTATTTCATGTCATTTTAAAAAACCCCGAAGAAATTGAACTCCTCTAATATATACCTTGTGCCTGCAAAGATTTTCATTATTTTGGGACATTTATGTTAGTGTAACTTTCTTCTTAAATTTAACCTCCCACTACATTCTTTAGAAGATATATAGAAACTTAAATTTCCCTTGTATTTCATTGTCCATATATAGAATAAATATTATATAAAGATTAAATGGATCAATTTTCACAATGTCGTTATCATGTCTTATCACTTAAAACAATTTGAGACTTTGAAAATTACCATTCTAATCTCAACAAACTCATCAAACTTTTAACTTGTCAATGGGTTGTGAGGCTACCCCCTCTTTATGTGTTATTAACAAGATAACTAGTTTGGAAGAAAAATTACATCCTTAGTTGGTCTAGGGTTCAAAATGGCATATACCCAACCCACCCCTCATAACAAATCCAAATTATCTTTCCCGCCATAATGCCCTCCTTGTCATAATGTCACGAAAACATCGAGTTCCCCACTTTTGCAAGCATGCCCTACTCACAACCTTCCATTTCTTGTTTACTTATTTCATCTGAGGTCATTGACAATGATAACCCTATGCTAATGAGATTGTTTACAAGCCTATACCAATGAATAATTCATCCAAATACCAAATTACCAATGAAATTTGTTTGCAAAAATGGAATAATGAATGATTCAACCAAATCACAGAGATCATCAAATAATAAAAATCGGACTCAGTAATCCTGCTTGCAAATTATTTTATTATAGAAACAACATTTGCAGTAGAGGTAACATTTTTTGGAGTCATTAGGAATAAATATAACAATAAGCGAAGGATGTTACATCAAATATAACAATTCCATATATCAATATTAGTGTTTAATATTGAAGATTTAGAGTGATGGAAAAATTTAGTTTGGGAAGATGATAATGTAGAAATTAATCTTTCTCATCTTGAATGTTGAATACGAAGAATATATATATATATATATATATATATATATATATATATATATATATATATATATATATATATATATATATATATATATATATATATATATATATATATCTATATATAATATACGTGTTACTATTTGAATGACTGATCAAATTTCAGTATCTAAAGAGTCCCTTCCTAAAAGTCCAAATAACCACTATAATTATGACATTAAATTTACCATTTTTGTTAACAAAACAAAAAGCATTTCCTTAATGATAACAAAAGTTGATGCTTAACCACTTGTTTCAAGAAACATCTCTGAAACATTTTCACATGAAAGAGATACAAAAAATGATGAGTTCTTAACTATCCCAATACTCATAGAAACAAAAAAGTATGGGCTATAATTCCAAAACTACATCTAATAATTCATCTACCTTTTGATTCAATATTTTTTGTTATGCTTAAAAGAGTACCATTGAAAACTATAGAAGAATATTTTGAATTTCCTAAAGCATGGGAAAGACATACATTATCTACCACACCATTTTTGCATGTCCAATCTATCACCGATTTAGAGTCATCAGTGACCTCTAATCTGGATACTCCCTACTTAGTTGCAAAATGAAGAAAGGTCTATAAAGCTACAAACTCAACCTTTTTGTTTGAGCCTTTGCACAAACAATATTCATATGATCCACAAATTGGTGTAGATATTCCATTGGAATTGTGTAAAACCCCAAAGTGCATGAAATTACTAAGGTTAATAAGTTAATTTTATTATCTGTTACTTTAAGTTTTATTACATTATGTTGTGTAACAATAAGTGGTTGAGGTTGGAAGGCCAAGAAAAATAAATTATGGTTACCTAAATATTTGGTAATGATACTTTAACAAAAAATAGAAACTTTTTACAAGAATTAAAAGAAACAGCTACCCAATCTTCCCTGAAGGGAGATTTAAAAGGGAGAAAAAGAATCCAGGAGATATCCTGGAGCTGGAGGAAATAGACCAGTGGGAGAATTCTCAAGGAAGACAGTCTGAAAAAGTATAGGACTTGGGGGTAGGATTATAGTCTAGGAACCCAAGGTACTTGACTGTAACTGGAAATAATTAACTTTGCTACTAAAAGAAAGTGTTGGGGGGAGAGTCTGGATGTAATTGCCAGAACTCGTGGCAGGGAGGAGAGACTTTTCAACGAGGATTTTTGGCTAGCTGTTGCTGTTATTAAAAAAAATAAGTACCATGAAATGCTTAATTTAAGAATTGGTACTATGCTATATGGTAATAATTTAATTGATTAGGTAGGAACATCTTACTGTCTTTAGTATAAAGAAATTCTTTGTATGTAGTACGGATAAGCAAGGAAGTTCTTTAGAAAAAGATACATTAAAACAGTAGATGGAGTATATTTAATTTCTTTCTCACTATAAGGAACAATAAAAACTGTCTGATGAAATTATGTAAAGAATATTGTAGGTAATTGCCGTGTATGAAAGATTTAACTTAGTATAAAACAAATGAGATTATGCTCTTAAGTATTCAGAACGAATTGTGCAAAACCTTCATGGAATACACCCAAGGAATAGTTGTATTATACGTGTCGAGATTATACACATATGTTACTGCTCCATAATTTAACTACAACGTGCAACTAGAAAACGTAATGAAGATCTGTTTGGAAAGCAGAGGTACCACCTCATCCGTCACCCATGTAATATCTATCAGTCTATGAATAAACCCTTGTATAAACCGTCATTCTACAAACCCTTATTAAAACAGTTAATCCACAAGGACCGAATAGTATTCAATAACAATAATACTTTGAGATTAGAACAGAGTTAGTTGACCCTTTGCGAAATTTGAAACGACATACCCAAAATATCAGTTAACTTACAAATGTATTATATATCAGCATATACTCCACTATGAACAAACAATTACGGTTCCAGAATGACGCCTTTGAGTCAATTACGACCAAAATCTTAGAGTTCTTTAGCTAATAACTTAATTGACATAAGAGTAATTATAACAACAAAAATGAAATATGTTCAGGGACTAGTAAATTTTCCCCATATTGTTCAAACCATACACAGAGTCTGTCAACTCGCTTAAACAACTAACTAATTAAGGAGTACAAGAAATCTATGCAGCTCTCTGCTCTCGACTCAGTGGAACATTAAACCCCTCTTTAACTAAACTGCTGAGGACCAAAATGCCAACCTGGAAACAACTAGCAAAACCATAAGAGTTTGAATCTTGAAGGGTAAGTTCCAGGCTTGCACGAGCAGAACAGGGTAAAGAGAATACCTATCATAAACCACATTCAAACATAAAATTATTAATTGGCTATCTGACAGAAATAAAAATTGTGAAAACACATGTTTCATTTTAAGAATAATGATACCTGAAACTGGAGGATGTACTCTCCAAGCGACCACCTGCACATTCACCGAAACCCTTAATAAATCATTCTAAGTTCAAGAAATTGTCAAAAACTCATGAGTCTTCGAGTTAATGAAGTTTACCTTCTGAACCCCAGAGTATAACTATTGGCATCGCTCTGAGATACCCTCGACCCAACCTAGACAAAGGCAACAGTCTGTTAGCCTCGGTAAGAGCCATGTATTCCAAAAAATAAAATGAACTATTGATATTCTATATCAAACAACACTCTCCTTCTCCGGACCAACCATCATAACCAGTGCAAGCCGCAGAAGGAGGGACTGCCCCACTGTAACCCTCAACAAATCATTTCGCCATTGCAGAGCAACAAGAAGCTGCAAACGAAAGGTAACACTGAATCCACAGGACGCTGGGTGTGAGGAAGCGGTTAGGTGATAAAATCCTAAACAACCACCACCGTTGGATTGCCAAACAAGAATCGACGGAGGTGAGGTGGGCAGATGGCACTGTAATGCTGAACTAGATAGCGATCGAATATAGCATCATCGGCCGAGATCACGCCATGTATCCCAACGTACAAGGACCAACTAAGCCAGAGAAAGGTAGTAAATGCCAAGGTACTGATGTGGCCATGTGATACACTAACGCTAACCTCCGTGGAAACATGGTAATTTGTGCATGTATTAAGCACATACAACTGGAGGGTGAGCTGACTGATTCTACAGCAGCCATAAATCATATCAGAAATTAAATGCAGAAATATAAATATGTATCGGTAACCAAGTTTTTGGGGTAATTGTTATAGCTCCAAATCTCACTTTTATGGTTTGTGATGCTGTACTCATGGCCTAGGGCAACCCCTCCTTCCAGACCTGGTCCTAAAATTTTAAAAACAGTGTTTTATCCCTTATACGCGACATTGCCCTGAGTTAAACGCGTGTATACGTGGGTATGTGTATAGCCAACCCGCGTGTATGTATTAAAACACTTAAAAAATATAAAAATCCTTATTTTCGGGCGGGGATCGCGGGTTTTATCTGCTGATCACCTGTTAGTGCTCGTGGCCCAACTGTTCCCAACCAACTCCTAACTAAAAAACTACTTTGGAGATGGTATAAAAAGACCTCAAAGGGAAGACCTAAGAGAGGAGAGAAGAGAGAGAAAGGTTATTATGCTGAGATTTTTCCCTTGACCAGGTCTGAAGTCCCTTGTGCCTTCTGCACTTCCCCCATTTTGTACAGGAAACCTTTGTTTCCTTGTGTGTTGATGTTCATCCACCATTTATGACATCATGGAGAGAGTCATGGAAGGAGTTTTTTTAGAGGCTTGAGGCTGGAACGGATCCAGAAAGAAGCTTTGCTTGGAGCCTGCTGAAGGTGACTTAGGTGAAAATATTCCTTTTTATGTACTTTATTTGTCTATAATAAAAGAAACACATGTCTTGGTTCCCGAAATCAATATTATTTATGTTAATGATATTCATGTTTAGAATTCATATGTAAATGGTTGTTTGGATTTCATAACTAACTACCTTTCCTTATAACATGAAGATGGTTTCTTTATAAGTTTTTGTCCATGTACTGCTATATTCTTTGAATTGGTTGTTTTGCAGGACAAAAGAGAAGAAGGGAACTCCAAGAAGGGTTTGGACCCTAAAGGCCTTCTCAAACGTAGGACCAAAGGTATGTACCCTTATCATAGAATTTGCTTATAATAGCATAATGGTTGTATGAATGTATGTTTCTTTAAATAGATAACTTTCAGTCTGCTAGGGTTTCAATCCAAAAAGCCCTAGAGGAACATTTCCCTCTATCAGAATTGGCGACTCCAGTGGGGACAACACTCTTGTTGTTCCTAGTTTGGGTGTTTTTCAAGCCAATAAGGGCTCAGCTGCCTTGTCTGCTTGCTGTTACTGTCTGGTCTGTTTTTGAACTTTAAGCTTTTCCAGTTTCTTCAGTTTGTTTTTTTTATTTTTCTTGAAGCTTTTCATATACGCTGTTTTTCTTAGATACAGAAACGTATATACGCTTGTTTCTTTGGGTGAACCCGCGTATACATAGGTTTCCTCAAACACAGTCGCGTATACACGCAATCTGTACATAAGTACAGTCGCGTATATATTGCAATTTTCATGATCTATAAATCTTTTTAGTCTCTGAAGGTTTGTCTAGTGGTTTGAGTCAGTCTGAAACAATCATTTTGCAGTATCAGTTATTTGTTTTACAGCGAGCATCTTATTACGAGTTCTCTCTGAATATAAGGAGTATTGGTCTTGTTTTTTTTTTATTGCAAGCATCATCGTTTTTTGCTAAAACACGCAAGATTTCTTGCTAGGAATCTTGGCTGCTCTGTTTCATCAGGGTAGGAAGATTGAATTCAATCTTTGTGTTAATCTTGCTTTTGGGTGACTTTTTGTTTGCTTGACAAAACCACTTTGTGACCATCCACTTCTTTGTTTCATGAAAGTTGTTGATTGACACTTTCTTGGAATTTGTCTTTTTGATCTTTTGGTTTTCATTGCCAAAGCTTTCATTGCTGCTTTTGATTGTTAAGAGCGATTTCAAACACATTTATTTTTGTTGAGTCTTCATCCATTGTGTGGTGTCAATTCACAAAAGTGTTTAATTGCCTATTCTTCAATCACAAGGGTCAGTGTTGTTGAGAGCATTTTTTGAAAAGACTTTTTTGTTTGTTGCTTTGAAGAAAATCTTTTGAAAATCTTAGTTTTGCTTTCTTGAACTTGCTTTTCATTTGGTTTCCTTTTAGTAAGTGAAAGTGCTTTATGTTTGTCTTAGAACTTGTTTTTAGTGTTTAGACGAAATGAATGGTAACATTTCATATTCCATCTAGGCATTTTAAGTGGCAAGATAAAGATTGATAAGCAAGCAACTTTCATTTTTTTTTTTGTTTTTAGAGTAGTTTTGAATCTTGCATCCACATATAGTTGTTGCATTAGGATAGATTTGCATCCCCTTTTTAGGCATACATAGCTTTGTTAGCTTTTGTGAGTGTGAAGTGTGTATTAACGAAAAGAAAAGAAAAATTTGTTTTATTAGAAGTACCTCTGAACCCTATAGAAATTGCTCTTCATCGAAAAACGAAAAAGTGCATGTGCATGTAGTTAAGTTTTTATTAATTTCTTTTGCGTCAAAAAACACCACTAGTTTCACTTCCGTTACCTTGTGACTTAAAGAACAACCTAATAAAATCAAGCGCTAACTAAAATTCACTAGAACTCCTTGTTTTAGTCAGTTACACCAACAAGATTAGGATTTTAGGGCCTTGGATTAGGCGACTGGAGAGTTAAATCTCCAAGGCCATATAAACGTCAAACGTAGGAGTCTGAATAACGATAGAAAATCCAATAGTGTTAGGAAGACCAGGAAAGCTCCGGATCTGGGAGTTAAGCACGAGGGTCTGTGAAGACAGGGAAGAGAGATACCCCCTCTCCTACTTGTCCGAACTTACCTCACGACTGTTCCGCCTGGCTTCTGCGACGAGTTGGTATCCATAGTTGCTGCTCCTAGGGAACTACACAGGTGGCTGCGGAGGGGAATCCCATGGCACCTGAGGTTGACGTTGCATCACTCTCGACAGTACTACTAGAGGGCACCTTGCGAAGCTTGGGGGCTTGCACCAGCGCAGGCTGTTGTTAGGAGGTCATCGTAACTTCCTCTGATACCTTCGCTGATAGGACTGGGCCCTCATCATCCTAGACTATCCTCGGAAGGCCCCTTATTTCACTTTCACGTATTTTGGTGTCCGGTCCTAATCACCCGGAGCGGAAATACTTGGAAGTTGTTTGATTAGCTGTATCTTTAGGGACTTTATAGTGTGTGCTTTGTGCTCATAGTTGGCCTAACTTTCAATTTTTTGAGTCTTTAGTTAGATCATAACAAAAAATTCAAAGTGGCTGACCGATCTCCTAGACGGTCTCAAAGACTTCGTGGTCTTTCGCCACCACGTTTAGAGCCTTCTCCTAGAAGGCGTAGAGGCAATACTACCGGTGGATTCCATCCCACGCCGGTTGACACATCGGGGATTGATCCTCCTCTCGGGGGCATTAGCGGCCAAGCAAGGCCTGACACTTCTGGACAAGAGAGGGACACTCCAGTCCTTTCTCGAGTTCTATTTCAAGCAGAGAATAACATAGAGGTAGAAGAACTTTCAGAGTCGTTAGTGGCTCCAAATTCTCCACTACCATCTAGTCATCCAGACGTACTGCAATACGTTGGGACTTCGACGCATAGACCGTCAAGTCCAGGTTACGCTACGCGCTTACCATCAATGACCACTACTGGAAGCATGGCTTCTACAAGTGCTACGACTATGCAAACCCCAACATCGGTGCAAGGGGGGGAACCATTTCCATCTCCTCTGCTTCCTTGTTTGGATCTTTTGCTAGCACATCTTTAGTTGGGTCTACCTCCATTCCGTCCATGAGTGGAAATGCCCAAACCAATGCTTTTGGTACTGGATTCTTCCCATTTGGAACCCACTCACAGGGTATTCCATCGGTTCCGTTTAGTGCCGCTATGTATATGATGGGCGGATCGACTTCATTCCATTGTTTTCCTTTCGGAAGTGGTCATATACCACATTCCAACCCGACGATAGGATCCATGCCTTTTTCTTCTGTAGGACAAAGCAGCAATCCTTTCCAAGGTTGGAATAACCCTGGGGTTAGTAACGCGGGAACCGGGAATCTGTTTATCGTCCAACAAGGGAATAGGTTGTACTCCATGGTTAGTTCGTTCCAAAGTATTCCTCCCCTAGCTTCGGCTTGGAATTCGTATCAGGGGTTATCAACTCCTTACAATCCTTTAGGACGAAACTTTGCTGGTTATGGAGGCTATACGGCCGGAGTTGGTCAAACTCCAAATTTTGCTGGACCACAAGGCTTGCCTTTTGGTTCAGTCGGTTCTACTGGTTACTTCGGACAGCCTGGTGCCTCCCAAATTCCAAGACAATCTTTCAAGAGCTTTGGGAGTTCTGCCCAATCTGGGTGGAATCCCCAAGGTCCTCCTAGGCTTCCGTTTCTGGCAACATTGAACTTGCCAGATCTCACTAAGCTAACAAATGATCCAATCAAGTACAATCCGGCCTGGCCTCCGGTCCCAACCAAACTCCCTTCGGACATTCCAAAATTCGAAGGGAAGAGTGGTGAGGACCCAGGTGACCATGTAACCACATTCCATTTGTGGTGCTCATCTAACTCCCTTATCGATGACTCGATTAGGTTGAGACTCTTTCAGCGCACCTTGACTGGTAATGCGGCCAAATGGTATATAGAGTTGCCAGGGGGTAGCTTTACATCGTTCGCTGACTTAGCCAACATTTTCTTAAATCATTTCCAGTTGCCTGTCCGCTATGACGCCGGAACTGAACTTCTGGCCACCTTTCGTCAGGATAAGGCAACCCACATTTCTGACCATATTTAGGAATGGAGACAGAGAAAGAGGCTCATTAATTCCGAAATCCCTCCGGAGTACCGTCTCGAGTGGTTTTTGAAGTCGTTACAACCCGAGATCTCTAAGGATGTTTCCATGTCTGGGGTCTATTTTGAGGAGCAAGCCATTTTTAGGGCCCAGCAATTAGAATTGATCTACTCTCAGTCTGGGATCCTCAAAAATACTTGCCAGATGCTCCTGGATCTACAGTTGACGTAGCTAAGTCGAAGCTAGGTCCGCACGCAGATGGTATCGTTAGGTCAGTAGACACAACTACAGTGAACTTGTTGAATCAATTGCAGTAGTTTTCCTTGCAAGATACTTCTAACAACCAAGTCACATCGTCTAATCCCCCCGCTTCCCAAACTTCTTCAATAAATGCCGTCCAATCTGATAACCCCAAAGGAAATCAAAATTCCAATGGGAAAAAGAAAGGACGAGGTAAGAAAAAGAACCAGGATGGAAAGCCTGATGCAAATAAATCCGGTAACAACGCTGGTGGTGGTAGAAATGAGTCGAGAAAGAAAGTCAAGTTTCCATGCAAATTGTGCAGTGGAGACCATCTAACTCATCTTTGCCCTAAGATTGAAGACGCTCAGCGCTTGTTAGGACAACAAGGGACTTCTAGTTCTCAAGCTGTGTTAACCAACCCGTTTCCCTAAGGGCAACAACTTCTTGCTGGCGCAAGATCAAACCCTGGAACCTCCGCTGGGGGCAACCAGGAAGGGCACAAGTCATCAAATGTTTTCATGATGGGTGCTCACGGTAATGTGACCACACGGTCATGTGATTATGGTGAAGCCAAAACTTCCAAGGGTAAATCAATTCCCGAAACTAACAACCCACTTCATATTGAGTGACCTTCTGTCGAGACTATACCTCGGGTACCGAAAGGTTCCACAAAACGCGTGACTATCAACCCTAATATTAGGGCAACCCAGAATTACTCCATTTTTGAGGATCTGGCTCAGAGTCCATGTGCTATGTCCGCTTTAGAGGTTCTCCAGTCGTGTCCTGCTCAACGAAGTGCCTTGCTATCGGCAATGGGGGCAGTGGATCCAAGTAATTCTTTAGCTCTCACTTTTGATATGAGTAATGTCAAAAAGAGACTTCCTCATCACATGGCTTTCCAGATAAAGTCTACCTACCAGAAAACGAATATTTTTCGGACAGTTATAGATGAGGGAGCTTCCACGTGTGTCATGTTTATGTCGTGCTAGAAGGCCATTAGATCACCATCAGTTGTTCCTTCACCTACCCTCTTGAGAACGTTTGATGGTCATTCTCATAGGCCATACGGGATTATCCCGACCTTTCCTATATGTGTTGGAGGAAAGGTCGTTAATATTGAAGTAAAGGTCGTAGATGCTAACCTAGACTATAATCTCCTCTTAGGAAGGAACTAGGTCTACGAAATGGATGTCGTTGTTTCGACTCTATTTTGTGCAATTTGCTTTCCTTATGAGGGGAAAATCATTAAGGTTGATCAATTGGACTATTGCCCAGTTGATCCTCAAGCAGTCTCTAACTCTACTATTCCTTTAGTGGGTAGCCCCCGTCTGCCTACTGAGAGTCTAGGAGTCGGGATGTACTCTTCATTGATGGGTACGTTTAATATTCCCCCTCCTACAGCTGGGATAGATACAATTTCATCCTCCAGGGATCCTTTATGAAGAGAGTTTGTTCAAACTCCTTATTCTTCGAAACTTGGAACCTTACCTTCATCTGTGACCACATCAGGTGACGACAAGGTGGGTGGAATAGGATCTCTTATGTCTGCAGTAGAGCTTAGATGTGAATCTATCGATAACTCTGTAGATAACCATTCTACTTATTCCTCTGGGAAAGAGATAGATGGTGATGTGGCTCATTTTCAGACCCTCGATTCCATCTCTGTATCGGATTGCTTGGATATTGTTTTTCCATCGGATGAAGCGATATTCGAAGCAATGATGGCTGTAGATTGACCTTTGGAAGATTTACATCGTCGGTTACACTTTCATTCCCCTGTGCATGAAGTCGAATCTCGGTCCTTCAGTTTGACTAGCGATGTTTGTACGGTCCCTTTGGCTCCAACACATTCATTTGCCAAAGGGAGTTTATTGATTGGTTTGATCGTCGTACCTATAAACATCCCTAGGAGTAAGTTGGCGGAGCCCCCTGACGGGCTCCACCAAAAGAAGTACTTTGCTTAGTTTTGGCCAGGAAATGGCTTCTTTGTACTTTATGTATATTTGTACATATATCGTCGAGAGTTTTCTGATATCAACACTTTTTGGTCTGCTGTGGCAAGTGTTGATGGATGATTTGGTCTATTTTGGGTTCGCTGATGGTGCTAGTCGGCACACTCGGAATCTTGCTTCCGCAGCTTGGGTACTCTATTATCCAACTGGTCAATTGATGGCATCAAGAGGCGTGTGCATTGATCCTGCTTCAAACAATATGGCCGAGTATACTGCTGTTATTAATTTATCATCCGAGGAAATCTCTCATGGGATCGACTCGTTGGTAGTATATCTTGATTCTCAATTGATAGTGTCTCAATTAAATAACATTTATCGGGTACGGGATCCATCTTTATATCGCCAGTATTTAAGGGTGAGGTTGTTGCAAAGATCATTTATTTATATTAATTATTTGCACATTCCAAGATCTCATAATTGGTTAGCTGATTCTATCGCTAATCAGGCATTAGACTAGCACATCAATCATTCATCATAATAAAATCAAGCATCAAAAAGTCAAACTGTATATGTATATATATATATATATATATATATATATATCATAAATCATCTCGAGTGTACATATGTGTGTCCAAAAAATATACAAAATTGGGACTCAAATGCCCATAATCATGTCCGGCATATCTAATGCCTCGGCTCAGGATGAGCGTCTAAGTATGTCACTATAGCATTGGCCACACGCCGAAAAATGCGAACCCAGTCACGTGGCATGCCAACCACATGACGCTGCATATCCTTAGGAAGGTCCTCTATGACGGCCATCGGTACTCGACAGCTCAATCTCGCCAAGTGTCGCTGAACGTTGTTTAGAGTCCGTTCTGTATCAGCAGCCGCCTCTTCGGCTCCTCGGCCGTGCCGTCCATGCCGTGGGAATCCATCTGGTCGTACAGGCCCGATGTCTGGAACATGATCATCATATCAGTCATTTGAATCTCATCAAAAATATTTTTCAAAATTCATTATTATATTTGAAAAATCCAAAAAATCATAAAATCAAAAAACTCTTACCAATTTCGCCCCATGCTGCATTTGGTGGTAACACTAGATCAGGATCTCCTCGGAAATCCAGCCCAGCATAGGGGTAGTCATCCACGGTGATGATCTGTTGATCCCACCAGGTGAAGAAGTCGTCGTCAAAGGCAGTCCTTGGGACCTCCCCACCCCCCAGACGTTTCATCAGATCAGCCCATTGGCCCATGCGTGGATCGCGTGGGGTGCTGATGGAAACTGCTACCCTGGGGCGGAGTGCGGGAACCTTCTCGAAAAAGAAAGTACACAAGATGCTTCCATATCCAAAGTTTTTAGTCTGACCCCTCCTGATAGAAGTGAGCTGGCTCTTCACGATGGCCAGAAGAGGAGTACACCAGTTGAACACAGTGGTGAGACAGTCAAATGCCACGCTCATTTTTTGCCGTGACGCCTGATGCAGAGAGGATGATCCGTTCACTCGATCCATGGTAAATAGGATTATCCTAAGTGATAAACGCGCCACATGTGTGATGGAAATCTGGCTCCCAGCCTTCTTGGGATGTCCCGGGCAGTATATCTGTACATAGTCCTCTATCGAGAGGGCACTCCGTGTCCTGCCCCGGGACTGTACTACCTCTCCCCTTCAGGAAAGGCCCGTGATAAAATAAATATCCTCCACTTCTACCCTGAGCGGCATCTGATCGATCATAAAAGCTTCCTCATCGACATCCCAATAATTAATGAGCATCTCAAGCAGACGCGTGTTCGCTTTCATATTTGGCAATTTGAAAAATTTAAGCAAACCGCATCCCCGTAGGGCATCTAATGCTTCTGGACTGTTCATAACTTCATTGTCTACCACTGCGTGCTCTCTTTCACGCCACGTGACAGGCATCCTGAGAAAAATCGATTTAAGACCGTTAGTTTTTTGTTTAAAAATGTTGCGCGGTGTATACGCGGGTCCCTGTGCACACAGTCGCGTATAGGGCCCGCGTGTACGCGGGTTCAATATGATCAACCCGCGTATACACCGCGAGGAAATTTTGGACAAAAGTTCAACGGTGAAACATCAATCAAAAATCTTAAAACCAGTCACAATCAATTGCAAGCTAAGTATAAGAGTTACCTGGAGGTTTTTGACGAGTTTGAACAGTTGAATCTGGTTGTGGGAAGTTTTCTCCTTTTGCTCCAAATCTTTTGCTCTCAAACTCAAATGGTAAAAATGGACATTGTGTATGATTTTCAGTTTCGAGGCGGTTCCATGACTGCTGACCCATCATGGCAGGTATCGTGTTCCTACTGGCATATAGGTTAGGGACACCATTTTTCTGTTGCATTATGCATACTAGCCTCCATTTGACCGATACATCTGCCATAAGGTCGATCCCATCGTGTTATGGTTCGTAAGCCATCTTCACTCGCCGATTCTTTAAATCATGACATGATGGTAGAGCCATCCTTTACATGGGCATCCTAGTTAGCACCTCACTGACATTTGTTGCTCATGCTGCTCCGATTTGAGTAGGCTCGGGAGTCCTCTGTAGTCCCGCCATGACTTATGCGTTGAAGACTCATTCCTCTTAGCTTCTCCGCTTTGTTCTGGCCTTATACCCTAGAGGCTCCTTTGTGTTGAGTTGTACTACTGCATTGCATTATGACCACTTACACCTTTTGGCCTAGAGCCGGCTTCATTTAGACTCGTGTTTAAGCCAACTTTTGACCATGACGTCTGCAAAATCAACCTTGCATACCTTTGAATTTCTGCAGCTTGACACACCTTGATCCATGGAAGGAACATACCTTTGAGTGTCACTGACCAGTTTTCACCTCCCTGCATTGAGCATAGGAACGTTCCTTTCCCAGGAACTAGATCATATGTTTCACCGACACCCGTTCTTTCCACTGTACCATAGCATTCTTTTATTCTTTTTCTGGCTTAACAAAAAAAGACAAAAAAAAATAAATATTCCAAAAAGAGCGGGAACGAGACATTATTTCCATTTATTGTGGCAGCTAGAGTCAGTCGTGTCGCCCTTGAACAAAGCAATAAAAACAAAGTCTCCTCCGTATGGGTGGGATTTAGTTTGACTTAGGTGCGCCATAACCTTGTTATTGAGTCAGTTCTCCACCGATTGGTTATCTCTTCCACTCATATGGGAGGTTCTTTCGTGCCTCCTGCATGGCGAACTTATACAGAGTGATCATATGCTGCCACATAGTCACATTGAGTCGTGCTTTTGTTCAAGGAAGTTAGCCCGAGTCGGCCTCTCTGCGGTGTCTCTTGACTCATTTTTCAGTCGGCCATCCCTGGTTGTCAGTGTCATGTCTATCATCACATTAGTTATATTGGTCCTTTACTCGTGCCGGTTTGAGAATGTCCCCATTGACTTCTTGCTGACGGGTCTTGTCCTTATCGACGACGACATCTTGCTCTGAGGACAGGCCTAGAGCTGCACCCTAGCCCTATTTTCATTATTGATAGGTCACCTTGTGCTCAACATCAATCAGTATCATGGGTCTTTGACTGAGTGGTTTCCCTTGTGTTCGAAATCAGCTCACATTATCACACATTGGGATTCATGCAGTACCTTGGTTTCCATTTGACCCTATTGGTGGATACCTTGCCTCTGTGTCAGCTTTCACTATTGGTTGGTTCAGAGGGTTTCTGCTGTGCGCTAGCCACATCTTCTATACACCGGAAACGTACTTCGGTTGGGTTACTATATCTTTTCGTCTGATTCCTTCCACATTATTGGCCTACGGGTTACACTCGTGCTAGATTGATGAAGGATGCCTTAATGCCTTCCTTCTAGTGGATCTTTCCCTATCGACTCCGACTCATTGCTCTGGGGCAAAGATCTAGAGTCCATTTGGTAGTACCTTGGGGTTTGCAGTCATTAGTGGCAGATCCTTCGCTATCGACAGTGGGAAACCATCATTGTCTCCTGATCGATAGATTCTTACAGGTGTTCGACTCCAGCTCATCTATTCACACTTGTTAGATTGTACTGGGTACCTTGACGCTCATTATCATTATCGGTGAGTAGTCTCGCGTTTGTTAATGGTATACATCAATGACCGGTAATCAAACGATTTCTCACATGGTCGACTTTAGATCATTTATTCCCATGGTGTAGAAATGTACCACGGCGTTCGGTGAAGACCTCAGGTTGTATTAGCATTCATTGGTTCACTTGACAGTTGCTCCTGTTGCTGCTAGTTGATACCACTCCATTTTATATGTTGCAGTCAGTCATGGCGACATTCTATATGCTAGCACCTGAGTTTGCAGTGTAGTACCATCCTATTCCATCATGTTCAGTTGGTACCTTTTGGGGATCAGTCTTTGATATCAGTGATCCGTTGCATCTTTCAGCATCATTGACAGTCTTATATGTGATATTCAGACATGTACTTGTTCATTATGATCAGATGATCCATTATGTATCTTTCAGTCATTTATACTTGTATACTTAGTGGATCCGCTTGTACTTGATATGCGGACATTCTTTACTTTTTCTGAGCATGGGTATGCCCACCTCAGACAATGTTTCTTTCTGATCTCCTTTGGTGGCTTGGCAGGCTGAATTTTGGTGAAGTCCTCCTCGTTTTTTGACAGACTTCCTTTCCATGTACTCGCATAATATATTTCGGCCATCATGTACCCCTTCTGACCTCATATATTAGGGAGCATCTGTTATAGCTCCAAATCTCACTTTTATGGTTTGTGATGTTGTAATCATGGCCTAGGGCAACCCCTCCTTCCAGACCTGGTCCTAAAATTTAAAAAACAATGTTTTATCCCTTATACGCGACATTTCCCTGAGTTAAACGCGTGTATACGCGGGTATGTGTATAGCCAACCCGTGTGTATGTATTAAAACACTTTAAAAAATATAAAACTCCTTATTTTTGGGCGAGGATCGTGGGTTTTACCTGCTGATCACATGTTAGTGCCCGTGGCCCAACTGTTCCCAACCAACTCCTAACTAAAAAACTACTTTGGAGATGGTATAAAAAGACCTCAAATGGAAGGCCTAAGAGAGGAGAGAAGAGAGAGAAAGGTTATTATGCTGAGATTTTTCCCTTGTCCAGGTGTGAAGTCCCTTGTGCCTTCTGCACTTCCCCCATTTTGTACAGGAAACCTTTGTTTCCTTGTGTGTTGATGTTCATCCACCATTTATGACATCATGGAGAGAGTCATGGAAGGAGTTTTGTTAGAGGCTTGAGGCTAGAACGGATCCGGAAGGAAGCTTTGCTTGGAGCCTGCTGAAGGTGACTCAGGTGAAAATATTCCTTTTTATGTACTTTATTTGTCTATAATAAAAGAAACACATGTCTTGGTTCCCGAAATCAATCTTCTTTATGTTAATGATATTAATGTTTAGAATTCATATGTAAATGGTTGTTTGGATTTCATAACTAACTACCTTTCCTTATAGCATGAAGATGGTTTCTTTATAAGTTTTTGTCCATGTACTGCTGTATTCTTTGAATTGGTTGTTTTGTTGGACAAAAGAGAAGAAGGGAAATCTAAGAAGGGTTTGGACCCTAAAGGCCTTCTCAAACGTAGGACCAAAGGTATGTACCCTTATCATAGAATTTGCTTATAATAACATAATGGTTGTATGAATGTATGTTTCTTTGAATAGATAACTTTCAGTCGGCTAGGGTTTCAACCCAAAAAGCCCTAGGGGAACATTTCCCTCTATCACTAATGAAATTATATCTATATATATATATATATATATATATATATATTGTTATTATTACTTTTGTTAAAAGTGACTGTTACAAATGGTATCAGAGCTTAGGTTTGTACACCGAGTCTCTCTGGGATATATGTACAATTATAACCTGAAATAAATGTGTTGAGTATATAAAAATATATATAATAATTAACTATGTAAATGTATGTATAAACACAGAGACTGTGAAAAGAAAAGAAAGTTTAGAATGCAGAGGAGCTCCGGACCACCTGAATCACCTGGAACAACATATGTGAATGCTAATATGATATTTGGATACAACTGGGTGAGGAATCCCGACAAGCTAATGCAATGTTACTCGAAACTGTACAGCAGATGCGTGTGGAAATGAAAAATTTAAGAATAGATAATGAATGGTTGCGTTTAGAACAGGAGATAATTCTAAGAAGTCTTTCCAATCAATAGAATCAACGCCACCCAGACCCCAGTGCGGAAGACCGGGAAAAGACCTCGACAACTCAGCATGGAGAAGAAAATGTTGAGTCAGCTGAAAAACATAGGGAAGATGAAGAAGGACGTTCAGACAATGTCTCTGACCAACGTAAAACCAAAAGACAAAATTCAGAATTACAAGGAGAATTTAAAAAGATTAAGCCCTCACTCTTTGAGGGAGAATCTGAAGAGGCAGCGGAGGCCTGGTTAATCGATATGGGAAAGTACTTTCAGATTTATGAGTAAACTGACAAACTGAAGGCACGATTGGTTGTTTATCAGCTAAGGGGTAAAGCGACCCTCCAGTGGGAGGAAATCAAGACGGTAAGAAAAATTGACAAAGAGCAAGTTACATGGAATGAGTTTCAAAAAACATTTTAAAGACAAGTATCTAGCTAAGTGCTATTATGATGAAAAAGCAAAAGAATTTCACTAGTTAAGATTGGGAACCTTAACCATGGATGAATACGTGGCACGATTCACTTCCTTAATATGTTATGTGCCTTACATGCAAGAGGAAAAGGCCAAAATTCAACACTTCATCAGCAGCTTACCCAACTTTATGAAGGAAAAAATGGAATTTGACTACCCCAAGACAATGGACGATGCCATGCGGAAAGCCCACATTTACTACCATCAAATGAAATAGAATAATGAAGGACCAGAAGGGGGGTTGAATAGGAAGGGTAGAAACCTGATTCCAAACAGACACCAAAAATTTGCTAGTAGTAGGAATGTACAACAAAAACCTTTTAGCAAGTTTCCAGCCAGGAATCAACCCAAAACTACATATTCTAAGAATAGACCAGCAGAATGAGTCACTAGATCTGTCAATGATCAACAATCAAAACCGCCACTGCAATGTTCAGGATGCAGAGAACCCCATTATTACAAAAATTGTCCGCACAGGGCTAGAATAGAGCAATTATCAAATATGCAAGAAGCATCCACCATTGGGGAAGTGGCAAGGAGCATGCCCAGAATTAACGCTGCTCTGGATGATCATCAGGCACAATTTCAGCCCACCATGATTGAGTGTGAAGGTATGATTGCTAAGCAACCTGTCTCTGTTTTATTTGATCCAGGCGCTAGCTTAAGCTATGTTAGTCCTAAGGCGGTAGAAAAGTGTCAACTACTGAGCATAAAATTTTCAAAACCTTGGCTAGTTCAATTAGCCATTGGAACAAAAAGAAGGGTAAGCACAAAAATAGAATGTTGTCCCATAACCATTTTAGGGCAACCTATTTTGTTAACCTTAATATACTTCCTTTGGGCTCTTATGATATTTTAATTGGGATGGACTGGTTGGAAAAATGTTGGTCCCTAGTGGACTGCAAACAGAAAAATGTAAGTTTTATTTCTGAATCAGGCCAAAGGAAGGAACTCCAAGGAATAAAAACCAGCACCAAGTTACGTCCTATTACTGCTAATCAGTTAGGAAAATGTATCAGAAAAGGCTGTCAAATATATGTTGTTCAGGTGGGGTTTACCAATACCAAAAATAAAATGACCTCCTTGGAAAACATTCTTGTCATTCAAGAATTTGTTGATGTGTTTCCGAAATCCATTCCAGGTTTACCTCCAAAACGTGATATTGATTTCACTATTGAGCTCATTTCGGGTGTAGCCCCTATATCCAGGGCCCCTTATCGCATGAGCATACCTAAGTTAATAGAACTCAAAATGCAGCTTCAGGAGCTCCTAAACAAAAAGTATATCTGCCCTAGTGTGTCTCATTGGGGAGCTCCCATATTATTTGTACAGAAGAAGGATGCGACCCTGAGGTTATGTATCAATTATTGTCAATTAAACAAGCTAACCATTAAGAATAAATATCCTTTGCCCCGTATTGATGATCTATTTGATCAGGTACAAGGAGCTAAAATGTTCTCGAAAATCGACTTAAGATCGGGCTACCATCAAATAAGAATAAAAGAGGAGGACATTTACAAGACAACATTCCATACCCGTTATGGTCATTACGAGTTCATGGTGTTGCCATTTGGCCTCACAAATTCCCCAACCACCTTTATGAGTCTGATGCATCGTATTTTCCAGCCCTACCTTGATAAATTTGTACTAATTTTCATTGATGACATTTTAATATACTCTATGAATCAGGAGGAGCATAAAGAACATATGAGAATAATATTACAAACGCTGCAGGAAAATCAATTATATGCTAAATTCAGCAAGTGTGACTTTTTCAAAGATTTGATTATGTACTTGGGTCATGTTATTTCAACCGATGGAATAGCAGTATATCCCGAGAAGATCAAAACAATCATGGAATGGATTGCCCTAAAGAATGTCGCTGATATCAGATCATTCTTGGGTTTAGCTGGGTACTATTGTCGATTCATTGAGGGATTTTCAAAAATTGCCTTTCCAATGACCTCCTTACAAAAAAAGGGGCGTGCTTTGAAATGGACAGCCGAGTGTGAGCAAAGTTTTGAAAAGCTGAAACACCTTCTTACCACCGCACCAGTGTTAAAAGTGGCAGATCCGGAAAAGTCTTTCGTGGTTTGCACAGATGCAAGTAAAGAGGGTGTTGGTGGAGCGCTGACACAAGAAGGAAATGTTATTGCTTATGAATCATATAAATTGAAGGAATATGAACAACAATATTTTTGTATGACCTTGAGTTGACTGTGGTAGTGCATGCACTTAAAATGTGGCAACACTAGTTGGGGAAGAAATTCCTGCTATTAACTAATCATAGCAGCCTTAAAAATTTCTTCAACCAATCTAGCTTAAACGCTCGACAACCCAGATGGACAACATTCTTAAGTGAATTTTATTTCGACATGAAACATCTTAAAGGAAAGGAAAATCGGGTGGCCGACTCATTGAGCAGAAAAGTACATTACATTTATGAGGTCCAAATGAGCCAAGCAAGCTCAAATATACATGAAATCATAAAGGAAGCAACTATGTAAGATCCGGAGTATACCTTCCTCTAGCAAAAGACAAGGGAGGCCCTGTTGAAAAAGGAAGCATCCGAATTTGAAATAGATTCTGACAATCTTCTTACTTTTAAAGACAAAATTTATGTCCCTAACCAAAACTCGGTTAAACAATTGATATTGGATGAATTTCATAGAAAACCATGTGCTGGTCACCCGGGGTACCAGAAATTATTTTCAGCCATCAAAAAAGGGTATTATTGGCCTAGGTTAAGGAAGGATATATGTTATCAGGAAATCTAGTGTCCATGCAGAGCTGATAGTCCCACTAAGACTGGTAGCTATCTTAGAAACAAACAAACTAAAACTACTTTCGTTTTTCTTTATGAGAAGTAGATAAGAGGGGAACAAAGGGGACCAACCTTTGTCTTGCGCTTGGTTCCTCGCTTGATTCCTCTCCCTTCTGATAGATCTTTGCCACTCGCTTCCTCGTCTACCCAGCTTCAAAGAGAAACTGTGGAATCAAAGCATCATAACACTATCCAAGAACAGAGATCTACTATCATAAACAATATGGGACCAGATATATATTGACCACACAAATGCATATATCATTAATCATACAAAAATGTGGAGGAAAACTTGAATGGCTTTATTAATATCAAGAATAGAAAAGAGGATTACAACCAGTTGTTCTGACCCAGCGTCATCCTCTCAGCAAGAAAGCCCTTCTTCACCTCATGAAAAGCTTAGATCACCCAACACTATGATGTTGCACCAAGAAACCAGCAACACTTCCTTGCAAGATACAAAATTCCAGCCTCTAGATCTTTGGGATGAGGGATCCATATATAGATGATTGCAGGGAGGTGAGTCAGCTTTTGAGATTTGATTAGTGTCTTCTCTCTGATAATTCTTGATTCCACTTGGAGATTGATGATCTCTTACTCATCCCTGGGCGAATGCAGAGAGGCAAGTGTCACAGGAGAAGTTTCAGGAAGATTCCATGATCATCCACCTTGAAAATTGACTTTGCCATTTGTCCACTCTCTCCCATTGCACCCCATAGAAGGGCCTTTTATTATGCATCGCACCTCCCATGTGAATTTAGGTGGGATGTAGCGCACTTTGACCATGGAGTAGGTGAGATGGTCCAGCTTTGACCAGTTCTGAGTAGTTTTTCATGGAGAACTTCTGGGAGATGATGTAATCAGCTGACCTTCTTCTTTTAGGGGATGGAACAACACTTTTAGGGACTTAGGAGTCCTTGGTTTATGGACATGTTTGATTGGGGTTGCATTGCCCAAAAATGTCTATAACAGTTGCCCCCTAAAGCATGAGGTCATTAGTCTTTTGATGTCAGGTGAAATGCTTTATCATGAGGATCCGAAGTTTTTTCAAGCTAGAAGGTGACCTGTAATAAGATACAATACAATACATTATCTTCATAATATTTTCATATCTAGCTGAGTCGGGCATTCCCATGCTCAGCTTTATAAATTCATTTTCATGTACATAAGATAGACAATCGTCTAAGTGCAGATTGATGATTTTGGTAGAGCCATCATCCCTTAGATTGGATGATTATCTGTGCAACAATGATGTACATTTGATGTTTTTATTTTCCTTAATATATATCGTAGCCCGGATGGATGAAACTAGATCCAGGGTTTTCAATCTCGTTCGATCTTCACTCAAAGTACAAGTCGATCCATGTGAGATATGTTCTGGAGTCAAACATGGAAAGACATCGCCTGATTACCAGCCAGTGATGTAAGCTGTTAAGAGGCGCGAGAGGAATCACCGATAATGATGATGACCCTCAAGGTACGACAGTACAATTCACGTCGTGTGAAAAAGGGACTTGGCATCGAACACCACACAAAATCTTTCGGTTGAAGGCCATTGATGTAAACCTGTTGCCGGAAGTGAGAAACTTGCCATTGAGGCATGCAAGCTTCAAAGTACTGAAAGGGTTGTTCCTATATCAACTTCCTGGATAATGAACTCATGTCGACAAGAAGCGATCCGTCATAGGAGGGCCTTAATGAATCCCACATCTATGACACAGAACGGAGCAAATTATTTTAATGGAGGTGAAAACGATCTGATGATATAAGGTTCAGGGTGGCGGTCATGAATGAATGGAGCGTAAATGTATTGCAGTGGATGAGACACAGGTGAATTCTCTGAGCGACTTCTCTTGAACATATCGGCGACAATGACATGATGAATTGGTAGCGTTAACCCCAAATTTGGATGGTGTGATGGACCAATGGCGATATGACCAGTGAACGGAACAACCCAACCCGACTCGGATGTGGAGTGAAAGTGTCATGTTCAAGAGCGACTTGCTACCAATAAAGTTTCTTCAAGTTTTCTTTCCAATTTTTCCCCAGTCATTGCTGACCAGTACCTCTTTATTTTTATCAAGCTTGAGGAGGATATCATATGCTTGTTCTATAATTTTCCCTTCGGGCAAACCCATCGCTATGTTTTAACGAGCCTAGCGATAGTGAAACTCGTTCTTGTCTGTATGGACAAGTTTGTCGCTATTCGATTTTAACGAGTTTAACGACAAAGATAACTCGGTCCTTTTAAATTTTAGAGAGTCTGAAAGGGACGTAAAGAAAAATCCAACAATCCTTTTTCGTCATATAATCCCTTAAGTCCGAAAAAGTATAAAATAATACAAAAGGGATGAATCTTCGGTAATTTTAACGAGGCGAACAAAACAAGCGCTCGATCTTTTTTTGTAATAATCCCTTAGGTCCAAAAAGATTAAAATCTAAAGGAGGGATAGCACTTCCGGTCACTTTAATGAGCTGGAGAGGCCAATTACTCAACAATCTTTTCATATTTTACGAGTCAAATGAAAAGAGCTTAAAGGAGACTCGTTTTTCAAGGAACGAGTGATAAATTCGGGTAGCAGCTAATTCCAGGTAAGGATTGGAATTTTCCAATCACGGCAGTGTCACAAGGATGGCTAACAAGATCACTCTTCGCAGATGTTCCTCAAAAAGGGTTAACAATCAAATGGAGGTGAATGATCGGCCAAAAGAGAGTGGAGGTGATGACGAGAACACGACCAAGGCTTCAAAGGCTGATGATAATGCATTCATGATGTTATTTACTGGAAATTGGTTCATTTTTTAATGAATGAGCTTAAACTCTAGGGGAAGCATTTGCTCATTGCTTATGTTTATTTTTTAACGAGCTTGAACTCCACATAAAAACTGCTCGATCCAGTCGTACAATAAGGATGTCTCATCTAAGATGCCATTTTTTATGGAGCTTGCACCTTACAAAGCTTTGCCCCGCATCCTTTCTTTATGCAAGTTAGGAAATGACCAATCCTATGAGTTTAAAGGGTTAGAGGACCTACAAATTTAAAAAATAAATGGTCTGTCTTCACTTGCATGCCAAAAGGTTTGCATGCCCCTAGGTACAGCGAAAAATTTCCAGGTTGCCAAAGATTGTTCCATCCGCACTGTAGACAAAACACTTCCTCGGTGATGTTTACCGAAATAGACAAAGGTGAGTGGCGCAACTTGCCTCCACTCACATAACTTTGACGAAGGAATCTTATTCCAGTCTAATCTCATAAACCAGTCATATATCCTTCGTGGAAACCTACCCTATGCCCAAGGTTTTCTTGCCGAAGCAGACCAAGGTGCAGCCCCCTGGGTTTCAGTCATGTCCTCTCGAATCACTCGTGCTAATCAGGTGGATGGACTGGGGATTGATGAGACATTCCTTGCATGAGAAGACCATTCAGGGATGGTATTTGACTATTTTCTATGTGTGAGTTTGGAAATGAAAGCTGGTATACGAGCTTGACCACTCTTCCTTCATGCGGAAAACACGTTACTCTAAAGAGCGAGGAGACAATGGCTCCCATGCAATAAATATAATCGCGTCCAAGGAGTAGATTATAATCTAGGGTTCCTTGGACTACCATTACGTTCATGTGAACGGTTTTCCTTCTCAATGTTATCGGCACATTGAGAAGGATCCCTAACGGTCGACTGGTTCCTTTATCAAAGCCCGGTAGATTTCTCATTTCAGGAAAAAACGATGGTGAACCAAGCGCTTTCCAAGTAGTTGAGGAAATGATACTCACAGAAGCCCCTTCATCTATGATGGTATCGGCCATGACCATTTTGTATATTTGTGCAATGATTCGAAATGGTACACTAGCCGGTAAACGGGGTCTGCCTAGTAGATTCCAATCGAAGGAAACAACTAGGTTGCTTAGAGGTGGGACCTAATAGACGGCTGGATATGACTCTGACGAACTTCCTTCCTGCGTTAAAGGAATGGGTAGACTGCCCCCATGTTCATCGGAGTCTGTGTTTACGAAGAGAATTTGAACGGTGTCGTTCTTGTACTCTCTGGTGATTGTATCATCTGAAGATGGACCTTCTGAAGGCAAGACCGGGTCAACTGCCGCCTCGACCTTTTGAATTTCGTCTGGTGTGAATTTAGATGGTTTATCTTCAATGATAGACACTTCAACCGACCATAATGGCGTGTCAGTCCGATTTTCAACTAGTGATGGACTTGGCAAGAGTTTCTTATATGCAGGAGGAAGCCGTAACGGTGAAACTGGACGGTCGTCCAGAACTCTTTTAGCCTCGTCTAGGAAGGGACAACGATGGACGACGTGATCACCTTCACACAGTTTACAAGGGAATTTACTCTTCCTTTTTTGTCCCGACGCTTCGCTTTCACTAGTTGACGGTGTACTTTCAACATGATCATGAGAGGTTGTTGACACCGGATTGTGCAAATGAGGAGACCAGTCCCTTAAGATCCGAGGGATGCAGGGACAATCTCGATGATAGTGATCTCCTTTGCAAATGACACATGGAGATTTAGGCTTTGACAGTGCAGTGTGTGGATTTTCACTAGATGATGCTTGGTTGCCCCTTTTCGCCTTTGGCTCCTTCTTCTTCTTCTCTTTCTTCTCCTTCCCCTTCTTCTCCTTCTTAGTTACTTGATTTTTGGCTTTACCAGCTTCATCAAGCGAAGAGGAAGGAGGAGAGGGAGAACCGGATGAAGTATAAGGTTGTGGGGTAGCTTTGGTATTGTCTAGTTGCTTACTTGATTGCTCAGGAATAACGATGTTCTGAACGAAAGAGGTCGAGAAGAGCCATACGGGCAGGCCAATTGTCAATCCTGGAAGTGACAATGTGGCCATATGGGATGCACCAACATCCCCCCAAGAGGAGAAAGGACTAGGATTTCCTCCAAGGGGAAATCCTTGGTTGGTGGACTCCATTTTTCTCAACCTAAGACCAACGTGGGAAAGGTGGTGTTATTCTGATTAAAATAAATTTTAGACGCTTTGACACAACTTGTTTTTTAAATTTTTAAGATTCGAGAAAAAACAAAAGATGACTCTAGTCGCCTTCGATTTTTAATGAGCTTGAAGTGACAAGTGCTCAGGTGGACCTTTTCCTTTAAGGAGTCTGAAAAGGAACGGAAGAAACTACTCTGGAAGTCTAGACAGAGGGATTACCAAACCAATCACAAAACTGCAGAATACTTTTTACGGTATGGCAGTCAATCTTCCTGAATGTTGTGTTCAGTGTATTGCGATCGATAGGGCGGAAGACACAACTTCCTATGGATAAAGGATATAGACTATTATGGTCTCCCAATATATACTCGACGGTACGTGGGAGCACAAGTCCGTACTGGTACTTGTCGTCTCAAAGTGGAAGAATCACCCAACCAGCAATGAAAACAACAGTTACCAGGCTTTACGACGCCTGAATACGTCTCTAGCCTAGACTTCTAAATGTTGTGCATTAGGTTCCAAAGCATTTTTAGATTCATTAAATTTATTTTACATTTGATCTTGTTTAAGAAATTTTCCTTTCAAGTTCACCGCGTGATGTAGATATACAATTCCTAAAATGCAATCTAAGATGATAAACAATCGTTTAATCTTCTTTTTGCAGTGAAAATCCTAGCTACTAAAGAAAGAGAGATGATATTCTTTCAACATAGAGGAGAGAGCACACACTATATGCATTGTCCTAAATCAAACCAAAAAACAGTCTAAATGAAAATGCACATGCATGTATTTGTTTTCAGCCTTCTTAATGTGTGAATGATAAAAAGAAATCTAAGCGCAAATCTGAATTATTTTTCAAAGTGACATTATTAACAAGCTTCTTTTCAAGACAAAATGAAGACAATGACAACACTTTGCGATTTAGAATGGAAAACTTGCTTTTGACACTTGAAAAACTACTAATTCAAATCAAATACAAGATTAATAGTGTAATCGACTATGAAGAACAATCAGATTCTCTTCTATGACTGAAAATGACACTTGCGACACTTCCAAATCAAGAAACAATAGTTCAATTACGCTACTTCTTTGTAAAAGAGAATTGAAAATGGCTTACAATACATAAAAAAAAATTACAATTCTTTGCACAATGGAGGCGGAATAATGGCAAGGAAGGGGGTTTCCATGGAGGTATACTGACCACAGACAGCAAAACTCCTGAATAGAGCTGAAAAGAGTGAAGAAAAACCAAAGTCTGGAGGCAAAATTAGCCTTCTCTAACTAGTGCATCTGTTACACATGGATTCCAGTATGCATCCCACCTACAGCACACGGGAAGTGTGATGCATACTGATATCCTTGAAGAGAGGGTGCGATGGTACAGTGCGAGACTTTTGATCCAGTTCTTGATCACAGTTTGCAGCACAGTTCAGGGATTTAGTCTGAGCAAGTGATAATCAGTAAATAAATCACAAGGTAGATCTAAGGAGGTTACTAGAGCCACCACAAGGGCAATTAGAGAGTTTTTAAATTGATTGTTCAGTTCATAAACAAAACCCAAAGATAGACTAAAGCAGCGTTGATCTACTTTGCACTTGCATAGAAAATGCAGTTCGAAGGCTAACTGGCTTGACTTCAGGCTCCGTCTGTAAGTTTATAAAGCGAGCAAATATAGACAAACAAACAATCTATTCGCTCCCCAGTGGAGTCGCCATTTTGTTATCGGTAAATCTAGTGTCCATGCAGAGCTGCTAGTCCCACTAAGATTGGTAGCTATCTTAGAAACAAACTAAAACTACTTTCGTTTTCCTTTATGAGAAGTAGATAAGAGGGGAACAAAGGAGACCAACCTCTGTCTTTCGCTTGGTTCCTTGGTTGATTCCTCTCCCTTCTGATAGATCTTTGCCACTCGCTTCCTCGTCTACCCAGCTTCAAAGAGCACCTGTGGAATCAAAGCAACATAACACTACCCGAGAACAGAGATCTACTATCATAAACAATATAGGACCAGATATATATTGACCACACAAATGCATATATCATTAATCATACAAGAATGTGGAGGAAAAATTGAATAGCTTTATTAATATCAAGAATAGAAAAGAGGATTACAACCATTTGTTTTGACCCAGCGTTATCCTCTCAGCAAGAAAGCCCTTCTTCAGCTCATGAAAAGCTTAGATCACCCAACACTATGATGTTGCACCAGGGAACCAGCAGCACTTCCTTGCAAGATACAAAATTTCAGCCTCTGGATCTTTGGGATGAGGGATCCATATATAGATGATTACAGGGAGGTGAGTCAGCTTCTAAGATTTGATTAGTGTCCTCTCTCTGATAGTTCTTGATTCCACTTGGAGATTGATGATCTCTTACTCATCCCTGGGCGAATGCAGAGAGGCAAGTGTCACAGGAGAAGTTTCTGGAAGATTCCATGAGCATCCACCTCGCAAATTAACTCTGCCATTTGTCCACTCTCGCCCATCGCACCCCAAAGAAGGGATTTTCAGTATGCATCGCACCTCCCGTGTGCATTTAGGTGGGATGCAGTGCACTTTGACCATGGAGTAGGTGAGATGGTCCAGCTTTGACCAGTTCTGAGTAGTTTTTCATGGAGAACTTCTGGGAGATAATGTAATCAACTGACCTTGTTCTTTTAGGGGATGGAACAACACTATTAGGGACTTAGGAGTCCTCGGTTTATGGACATGTTTGATTGGGGTTGCAGTGCCCAAAAATGTCTATAACAATATCATTGAATATTTGTCCAGATGTTTGGAGTGCCAATTGGTGAAGGCAGAACATCAACATCCCGCAGGTTTGTTGCAGCCATTGCCCATTCCAGAATGAAATGGGAGACCATATCTCTGGATCTTATCACTGACTTACCTCGTACCAAAAAGAAACATGACTCAATTATGGTGGTAATAGACAAATTGAGTAAAACTACTCACTTTATACCCGCGAAATCCACTTATAAAATTATGGAGATCATAGACATATTTATGAAGGAGATTTTTCGTTTACACGGAATACCCAAAGTGTTAATCTTTGATAGGGATGTTGGAGGACATGCTACACATTTTTGTGATGTAGCAGCCATATAACTGGGAGTATTATCTCCATTTAGTGGAATTTGAATATAATAATGGACATCATGAATCATTGGCCATGAGCCCCTTCGAGGTGTTGTATGAAAGAAAGTGCAGGGTGCCCATAGACTGGAATAACCCAGTTAATAAACTAGCATTGGGTCTTGACATGCTAGTAGAAATGGAGGAGACTGTTAAGAGGATTTGGAAAAATATAAGGGTAGCCCAAGATAGACAAAAAGTGAATGCAGATAAAAAGAGGTCATACAAAGAAGTTCAATCGGGGGATCACGTATATTTAAGGGTAAAACCCAAAAAAATCTTCTTACAGTGGTAGGGTTGTGCTAAGTTAGCACCTTGATACTGTGGACCTTTTGTTGTGGGGAAAAGTATCCGACTCGGAATGACCCTATCCCTACTCTAAGGGTGATAGTTCCTTAGCAACAACTGAAAGTAAAGCTTTGATATTTTCCTTTATGAAAGTACAGAGAAGGAAGAAAAGATTGACCAACCGGTGTCTTTCGCTTTTGTCGATCCTGTCTTCCCTCTTTGTCTCTTGTTCCTAGCTCCTTGCTCCCTTTGCCGGCCCAGCTACACAAAGATCCTGCAAAAACAAGAGAGGGAAACTACAAGAAACATGTACTCATAACTGATGCATGGATTAGAGTGAATCAGATATACAAGTAAAAACAATACATCAATGTAATACAAATATATAGGAGAACATTCAAAGCTTTATTGATAGAAGTAAAAGGTTCTGAGAAGGTTACAACCATCAATGGCTCCAATCCAGCAGCGCCTCCCCAGCAGCAAGAAAATCCCCTCTTCTCCTCTATAAAAGAAATCACCTAATAGCTCTAACTGTAAACCAACAACACTTCCTTGCTTTGCACAAAATTCCAGCCTCCTTAGACCTCATAGAAGAGCTCTATATATAGGAGATTTGGAGAAAGGATGAGTCAGCTTGGGGCTGGCATAAAGCTGACTAGTGTCCTCTCCCACTTTAGTTAATCTTCAGTTCTTGAGTCCACTTGGAGAATCTTGCTTCCACTTGGAGATCAAGACCTTCTTACTCATCACAGGGCGAATTCCCTGATCCAAGTGTCATTTTGGAAGCTTCCTGGGCATTGACACCTTGAGAAATGAGCCTGCCACTTGTCCAAACACGTTTCAGCGCAGGTAGCTAGTGTTGGAGTTGACATTCAGCGCAGGTAGCCAGTGTAGCAGTTGAAATTCAGTGCAGGTAGCCAGTGTAGCAGTTGACATTCAGTGCAGGTAGCCAGTGTAGCAGTTGACATGATCCAGAATTTGCTTGTTTTTGAGTGTTTTCAGGTGGAGAACTGATTTTAAGTGCTGTGGTTTGCTGACCTTGTTCCTCTAGGGGTAAGAACAACATGTTTAGGGACTTTGGATCCCTTTGATTATGGACATTTCATGTTCCATGCTGCGAGGCACAAAAATGTCTATAACACCTTTTCAAGTCTTGGAACGAATTGGGTTGGTGGCCTATAAGCTTGCGCTACCCAACCACATTCAGGTCCATAATGTGTTTCGTGTATCCTTACTAAAAAAGTGTGTGTATAACCCTCAACTCATTATTAACTAGGAAAACATTCAGGTAACCAGTGAAGTGAGATATATGACTTTTAGAGATATTTTTTATTATTATTTATTTAGTAGAGTCATGACTGTGAGTTGTTAAGTACAGGTCGAACTGGAAGGAGAGTTCCTAGCATAACCTCTTTGCATTCTCGACTAGAGAGAAACCACCCTGCGAAAGTGAGTCATCACCCAGGTTAAAGTGCAGTGGAAGCACTTTGGCCTGGATGAAGCCACCTGGGAAGAAGAAGAATTTATGCAGAAAGCTTATCTAGCATTGTTTTCTGAAAGTTGAAATGAACACTAGCGATGGCGTTCCTCATATGAGGGGGGAGATGTAACACCCCAAAGTGCATGAAATTAATAAGGTTAATAAGTTAATTTTATTACCTGTTACTTTAAGTTTTATTACATTATGTTGTGTAACAGTAAGTGGTTGAGGCTGGAAGGCCAAGAAAAATAAATTATGGTTACCTAAATATTTGCTAATAACAAAAAATGGAAACTATTTACAAGAATTAAAAGAAACAGTTACAAAGACAGTTACACAATCTGCCCTGAAGGGAGATTTAGAAGGGAGCAAAAGAATCCGGGAGATATCCTGGAGCTGGAGGAAATAGACCAGTGGGAGAATTCTCAAGAAAGAATATCAGAAAAGAGTACAGGACTTGGAGGCAGGATTATAGTCCAGGAACCCACGGTAATTAACTGTAACTAGAAATAATTGACTGTGATACTAACAGAAAGTGCTCGGGGGAGAGTCTAGACGTAATTGCCAGAACTAGTGGCAGGGAGGAGAGACTTTCCAACGAGGATTGTTGGTTAGTTGTTGCTATTATTAAAACTGATAAGTACCATGAAATTCTTAACTTAAGAATTGGTACTATGCTATAGGGTAATAATTTAATTGATTAAGTAGGAACATCTTACTGTCTTTAGTATAAAGAAATTCTTTGTATGCAGTACGGATAAGCAAGGAAGTTATTTAGAAAAAGATACATTAAAACAATAGACGAAGTATATTTAATTTCTTTCTTAGTATAAGCAACAATAAAAACTCTTTTGCCTCATTGCCTTCCGGGTGAGTGTGTTTGCGCTGGTTTCTTTCTCAACCAACCGAGACTTCTTTCTTTCACCTGTCTCATGGCAAAGAATGAGTCCTTATACAATGCCTCGCATATGCTTTGTAACTAACTATTATTTTTAATAGATGGTTTGATTTTTTCTGTGGAAAAAAAAAACAATAAAAACTCTTTGATGAAATTATGTAAAGCATATTGCAGGTAATTTCCGCGTATGAAAGACTTAACATAGTATAAAACAAATGAGATTACGCTCTAAGTATTCAGAACAAACTATGCAAAACCTTCATGGAATACACCCAATGAATAATTGTATTGTGCGTGTCCAGATTATACACATATGTTACTGCTCCATCATTTAACTATAACATGCAACTAGAAAACACAATGAATATCTATTCGAAAAGCAGAGGTACCACCTCATCCGTCACCCATGTAATATCTATCAGTCTACGAGTAAACCCTTGTATAAACCCTAATTCTACAAACCCTTATTAAAACAATTAATCCACAAGGATCGAACAATATTCAATAACCATAATACTTTGAGATTAGAACAGAGGCATCCGACCCTTTGTGAAATATGAAATGGCATACCCAAAATATCAGTTAAGTTAACAATGTATTATATATAAGCATATTCTCCACTATGAACAAACAGTTACAGTTCTAGAATGATGCCTTCGAGTCATTACGACCAAATTCTCAGATTTCTTTACCTAATAACTTAATTGACATAAGAACAAGATACAATAGCGAAAAGAAATATGTTTAGGGACTGGTAAATTTTCCCCATATTGCTCAAACCATACACAGAGTCTGTCGGATCACCTAAATGACTAACTAATTAAGGAGTACAAGAAATCTAGGTAGCTCTCTAAGCTCGACTTGGTGGAACATTATACCCCTCTTTAACTAAAATGTTGAGGACCAGAATGCCAACCTGGAAACGACTAGTGAAACCATAAGAGTTTGAATCTTGAAGGGTAAGCTCTAGGCTTGCATGAGCAGAAGAGGGCAAAGAGAATACCTGTCATAAACCACATTCAAACATAAAATTATTACACGGCTATCTAACTTAGATAAAAATTGTGAAAACACATGTTTTAGTTTAAGAAGAATGATACCTGAAACTGGAGGATGTCCTCTCCAAGCAACCACCTACACATTCACCGAAACCCCTAATAAATCATTCTAAGCTCAAGAAATTGTCAAAAACTCATGAGTCTTCAGGTTAACGAAATTTACCTTCCGAATCCTGGAGCAGAACTGTTGCCATCGCTCTGAGATACCCTCGACCCAACCTGGACAGAGGTAACAGTCCGTCAACCTCGACAAGAGCCATGTCTTCGAGAAAATTAAAAGTACTATTGATATTATGTATCAAACAACACTCGCCTTCTCCAGACCAACCATCATAACCAATGCAAGCCACAGAAGGAGGGACTGCCCCACTGTAACCCTCAGTGAATCATTTCGCCATTGCAGAGAAGCAAGAAGCATTGGACCAAAGGTAACACTGAATCCACTTGACGATGGGCACAAGGAAGCGGTTAGGTGATAAAACCATAAACAACCACCACTGTTGGATTGTTAGACAAGAATCAATGGAGGTGAGGCGGGACAGATGGCAATGGAATGTTGAACTAGGTAGCGATCGAATGTAGCATCCTCACCCGAGATCATGCCACGTATCCAGCGTACGAGGACCAACTAAGCCAGAGCAAGGCCATAAATGCCAAGGTATTGATGGCCATGTGATCCACTAACACTAACGTCTGTGGCAACATGGTAATCTATACATGTATTAACCACATACAACTCGAGGGTGAGCTGACCAATTCTATGGCAACCATAAATCATATTAAAAATTAAATGCAGAAATATAAATATGTATCCGTAACCAAGTTTCTCGGTAAACAAAATTATATATATATATATATATATATATTACATTTGTTAAAAGTGACTGTAACAAATTGTTTGTCAAATCTCAAAAAATCACCTAAATATTTATTGTTAATTTTTCCAATTCCAGATTCTTTAGTTAGTTGATTTTCTACTTAATTAATTGAGAGGAATAGAAAATAAAAAAAAATGCACACACCATCCACAATAGACACAAAATTTTCCTAAGAAACCCTTAAGAGGGAATACCTAGCTAGATGTTTTTTCCCCATAATTTATTTCATACCATTTTAAAAAATATGAGAAACTCAATTTTTTATTTTATTTCATTGTCAATATATTTCACTTGTTTATTTCCTTCCACATTCCCTGACTCCTCTTTAGAAAATGAAACCTTCAGTGTCTTTTATTTGCAAATTCTACATCCCAGTTTATGATTAATATTAAAATATTTTTAGAAATATTTTTATTTAGGTTTGATATTAAAAAAAATTTGGTTATTAATATATATTTTTAAATATTGCATGTTAATTGAAGACAAAATGATTTATATATGGTTCTTTTCTATGCATTTTTCACTTCTAATTGTTAGTTTAAAAAAGAAAGTTAAATTACAGTCTTTTTTTTGTATTTTTTTTTAAATTAATTTTACTCAATTTAAGCGGAGATTTTTAAGAATCACAAGATTAATGCAACACCCTTTTATTGCATCATATTTACTTTTATTTTTACCAAGTTTTATGCAGAACTTAGAAACTTTTAAATTCACTTAACATGTTTGTTAAGAAGTTAAGGCTGGAAAAGCCAAGTATCATGACATTTTTGTTTAAAGAAATTAAACACGGTTAATTAAGGAAAAATTGAATACAAAGCAATCATAACAACTCCTTGAATAGTTACAAACAGTTTCCATTCCTTTTCCCCAAAAGGGGGAAGGAAAGTAGCAGCAGGGGGCTGCAAGATTTTTTTCCTTGACCTGAGTAGTGATACCAGTGGGAATATTTTAACTATGGAAAATAGTCGAATGGGTGTGCGACTTGAGGCTGGACCATTGTCCTGACGCCCAAGACACCTGACTACTTTTAGTCAAACTGTTAGGAGCAGGAAGTGCTCGGTGGGGGACCGCGTACGTGATTTCTAGGTCCATGGCTGGGTGGTGAGACCTTCCAGAAAGAATATTAATTGTAGAGTTAAATAAATTGGAACATATAAGTACCAAAAAAAAATTATATTTATTATTGACAGTTAAAATGGTGTATAACTAGGAGTAATGATTCTGTTTTCTTGTGTCTCTAAGCTAGGTACTACTGATTATGAGTAACTTCTTGTATACTCTATAATATTCATCATAGAAAAGGACTGATTTCATATTTTTCCCTAGGTTTATATTACGATTGAAACTAAACTTTACAAATCTAAGGAATACATCGTTGTATTATAGACAAACGCAAGGATAGTAGAGTTATAATAATGACTTAGATTCTGTTAATTTTATATATTTGTGAAATGGAAAAACTAAAATTATCTGTATACTCAAGTACCAAATCACCAAGAAAGAAACAAAACAGAACATTCACAATTTTCTTAATAGAGAAAGGCCCAGCAATATGAAATTATAAATTCCTATCGATTGTAAAACATGAAAGAATTCAGATTCAATATATACCTTGATTTAACATATACCCAAGATTCAGCATGCATTCAAGACTCATTACACTTACGAGAATTTTCTTATTCACTAATAGCTTATTGCCTATTAAAACAAATAGCAAGAAAAATTAATTCATAGACCGAATATCCTCAAGAATATCCTTCAGAATTCTCGGCATAAACCCGCTTCCTTTCAATATACATGACAATCAAAACTATGAATATATTCATATACATGCAATTTGTTCATATACCTGACTTGTCCATGGCAAGTCCGAGACTTGGCGAGGGTTATCGACATAATTTCAAACAAACCTTCAGAGCAAACCAAGAAACAGAGTAGCACTGTTGGGCAATGTATGCCATAAAAACGATAACTAAAAATTATTGCAGTTCAAACCCATTCAAATCCATTCAAAATATCACAGTTAGGCCCAAGCCACCAAGCTGCAAATCAAAAATGGCTATAACTGAATGACATATTCAACATCCCTTTAACAATTATTAATTCCAGGTTACGGTGAGGGTTTGGTCGTTCCGAGAGCCAGCAAACCCTCCCACCCTTCAAATGTTTAACTAAATCCAGTCTTAGCAGACAAAGTATGTTATCGATTTGTGAATTTACAAAAACTTGTAATCATAGCAGAGAACTGTCGAATTAGTTCTGGTGTAGATCCTTTTCGAATGCACATTGACTCGGAGATAGGGTCGAGTTGTTACCTATAAAACCCAACAAAACCCATTAGAGGTTAGTTGTCGGGATTATTAACCCTGCAGATAAGCACTTAAAAATCTATGCTAATTATATCTATACCTGGAAGGAACTGTGTCGTCGTTAGAGCCTCGCACACCTGATAGCCTAGTATCAAAATGTCAAACCACAATTTCTCAGAAGGAAAAGGGAACTTGTATGAACTCAGGAATAGGGAAAACCTGGGTTTCACGGCAGAAGGATATCCCTATTCGGCTACTGAGGTTGAGGGAAGAACCGAGACAATCCACCTGAGTATGCCTGCAAAACATTTGTTATCAATGATATTGGGAAGGAATGAGGGTAACGATAAATATAAATCAAATACTACATCAACTGGCCAGCTTACCTTATCGCTAGTAGTTTGTCTGAAGGTGGTAGCCATTAAATCCAGAACCGTCGGATGGCACCTGATAACCGAGCCAATACGGAAGCAGAACCCCCATTTCCATTCCTTACTCATAGCTCATTACAGAGCTTCAACCCTTCTCTCCACCGGCATGGCGAAACAGATTAGTGAGGTAATGTTAGGGTTTACAATGAAAAGGGCTATGTTTCCAATGCCTAAATTACGTTGCACCAGCCAAACTCAACATTAAACTCTTACACCTTAGCATTAATTCGATTAAGGCAGGAGAGTCATCGCCTCTATCAAGGTGAGGATAGGTGGAACTCAACCATGTCAGCAGGTCGATAAGCCGTGCAGATAGAACCGGTTATGCTAATTCCAAAACTTTAATACACGCAAACTCATTTTGTTTTTAATGATTCATTTAAGATCTAATCATCCATGTATTATATAGGGTAAGGTCGAAAGTTTAACTATGGTGCTTAAGGAAGATTTTTTTTTTTTAGTAGGATGTGTTACAAATGATATTAGAGCCTAGATTCGTACACTGAGGCTTCGGGGTTAAATAATACACAAAAAAAAAAAGTGCTATCATGTTTAAAATATGCAGTAAAAAATTGATTTGTAAATGTGAACACAGAGACCTAGATAGAAACCCACACACAACATGCAGAGGAGCCCCAGGATCTCAAATCTGCTAAAGGTGCCTTATGTAGAGGCCAATCCGGATATATGGATATAGCTGGTAGAGGAGTCTCGACAAGCTAATGTTGTGATGCTAGAAACAATGCAACATCTATGTACAGAAATGATAAATTTTAGGTCAGACAATGAACGCATGATGCAGGAGCAAGAGAAGATTCTCAAGAGTTTGTCCAGCCAACAGAATTAGTGAGGGCCAGACCCCAGTACAGAGGAAAGAGAAAGAACACCAACAACTCACCATGGTTAGGATAATGTCAAATCAGTGGAAGGACATAAGGAGGATGAAGAAGGGCATTCAGATAACATTTCAAACCAAAGGAAAACCAAAAAACAAAAGACAGAATTACATGGTGAGTTTAAGAAAATAAAACCATCACTGTTCGAAGGAGAATCTGAGGAGGCAACTGAATCATGGTTGATTGATATGAGGAAATATTTCCAAATTTACGAACAGCTAACGTGGTAAGAATTCTAGAAATATTTTAAGGATAAATACTTGACTGAGCATTACTACGATGAAAAAGCGAAGGAGTTCCATGAGTTAAGGTTGGGAACCTTGACTATGGACGAATATGTGAAGCGATTCACCTCCTTGTTACAATATGTTCCATACATGCAGGAGGAAAAAGCAAAAATTCAGTGATTTATCAGTAGTCTGCCTAATTTCATGAAGTAGAAGTTGGAATTTGACTATCCGAGGTCGATGGACGATACAATGCGAAAATTCGGTATCTAGTAGCAGCAGATGAAACATAAAAATGAGGCACCCAAAGGAAATTCAAGCAGAAGAATGAGGAATCTACCCCAAAATAGACAATAGAAGTTAGGAAATGGTCGGAATAATCACCAGAGAACCTTTGGAAAATTTACCAGAAATCCGCCCAAGTTTCCAGCATACCCCGAAGGCAAATATACAGAGGCAATTAATAAGGCTGTGACCGAACAACCACCTAAGCCACCTCTGCAATGCTAGCACTGTGGAGAATCTCACTATTATAAGAACTGCCCACACAAGGCTCAAACTGAACAACTTTCCAACATGCAAGAAGCTTCTAAAGTTGGAGATATAACAAGGAGTATGCCCAGAATTAATGCCGCTTTGGATGACCATCAGACAGAATACTAGCCCACCATGATCGCGTCTGAAGTTATGATTGCTAATCAACCTGTTTCTATTTTATTTGATTCAGGTGCTAGCCTGAGTTATATTAGCCCCAAGGTGGTCGAAAATTTTCAGTTGCCCGGTAGCAAATTTAAGAAATCCTGGCTAGAATAACTAGCCACCGAGCTAAGAGGAAGGTGTCTACTAAATCAAAAAATGTCCTATCATAGTTTCAAGGCAGCTCATTCATGTTGACCTAAATATATTGCCCCTAGGTTCCTACGATGTATTGATAGGAATGGACTAGTTAGAAGGATGTTGGTCCTTAGTGGATTGTAAAAAGAAATATGTGAACTACCTTACAGAATTGGGGCAAAGGAAAGAAATTCAAGGAATCAAGAAAAGCATGAAGTTACGCCCCATCACTGCTAACCAGATGGGAAAATGCATTAGAAAAGGTTGCCAGATTTACGTTGTTCAGGTAGGATACTCTAATGACAGAAACAAGATGACTTCTTTAGAAAACATTCTTGTAATCGAAGATTGTGTGGATGTATTTCTGGAAACTATTCCTAGTCTCCCCCTAGACATGACATCGATTTTACTATCGAACTCATACCTTGAGTAGCCCCGGTTTCAAAATTTCCTTACCGCATGAGCGTCCTTAGTTAACAGAACTCAAAATGTAGTTGCAAGAGATTTCACACAAAGGGTACATTCGTCCTAATGTATCACCATGGGGAGCCCCTGTGTTGTTTTTTTGAAAGAAGGATGGGACTTTAAGGTTGTGCGTTGACTACCGACAGCTAAACAAAATCACCGCAAAAATAGATATCATTTACCTCGAATTGATGACTTATTTGACCAAGTGCAGGGGGCCAACGTATTCTCTAAGATTTTGATTTAAGATCCGGCTATCACAAAATTCGAATAAAGGACGAGGACATCTGTAAGACTGCTTCCAAACTTGCTATGGTCATTATGAGTTCGTATTACCGTATTTCGGCCTTACAAACGCCCCAGCTACTTTTATGAGCCTGATGCACAATATATTTCAACCTTTCCTAGATAAATTTGTGCTGATTTTTATTGATGACATATTAATTTATTCAAAAAATTAGGAGGAACATGAACAACACTTAAGAATAGTGTTGAAAATTTTACGAGACAATCAACTATACGCTAAGTATAGCAAGTGCGATTTTTACAAAGATAAAATTCAGTGTTTGGGTCATGTTATATCAACTGAGGGCATAGTGGTTGTTCTGGAGAATATCAAAACGATAATGGAATGGACAACCCCGAAAAATGTTGCAGCTATTAGATCATTTTTGGGCCTAGCAGGTTATTACCGTCGATTCATTAAAAAAAAATCAAAAATAGATTTTCCTATGACCTCCCTGCAGAAAAAGGGCATGCTTTCCATTGGACAGTAGAATGCCAGCAGAGTTTTGGGTAGATGAAGTAGTTACTCACCACTGAGCCAGTGTTGAAAGTAGCAGATCCAGAAAAATCATTTGTTGTTTGCACAGATGCAAGTAAGGAAGGAGTTGGTGGAATATTAACTCAAGAAGGAAAGGTCATCGCATATGAATCACGTAAATTGAAATACTATTAACAATGGTACTCTGCTTATGATCTAGAGTTAACAACAGTTGTACACGCACTGAAAATGTGGTGGAACTACCTTTTAGGAAAGAAATTTCTACTGTTAACTGATCACAGTAGTTTAACAAAAATTTTAATTTGTCAAAGTTTGAATGCTCGGCAGGCCCGTGGACTACATTTCTCAGCAAATTTGACTTCGATATGAAGCACCTTAAAGGTAAATAAAACCAGGTGGCTAATGCATTAAGCAGACAAATGCATTGTGTCTATGAAATACAACTCAGTCAGGAACAATCTAACCTCCCTGAAATTATCAGGGAAGCATCCCTCAAAGGCCCGAAATATGCTTTTCTATTGCAACAAGTAGCAGAAGATTGGAAAAAGGGAAACGAGTCTGATTGTGACATAAATTCTGAAGAATTGTTGGCATTCATAAACAAAATTTATGTTCCCAATCAAAATTCTGTCAAGCAATTATTACTAGATGAATTTCATAGGAAGCCTTATGTTGCCCATCCAGGATATCAAAAACTTTTAACATCTATCTGGAAAATTTACTTCTAGCCAAGATTAAGAAAGGATGTTGTGGAGTACTTATCCAAGTGTCTGGAGTGTCAGTTAGTAAAGGTAGAGCATCAACATCCCACAGGTCTCCTGCAACCGTTACCTATTCCTGAATGGAAATGAGATACGATCACTCTAGATTTTATTACAAGATTACCCCACACTAGAAAGCAACATGATTCAATTATGGTGGTAGTGGATAAGTTGAGTAAAACAACCCATTTTATACCTATGAAATCCACCTACAAGATAGTAGAGATAGCACATATATTCATGAAGGAAATCTTCCGATTACATGGGATACCCTGGGTTGTGATTTCCAAAAGAGATGTAAAATTTACATACGCTTTTTATAAAACCGTTTTTGTTGGGTTGGGAACTCAGATTCAATTCAGTACCGCTTACCATCCACAAACGGATGGCCAAATGGAACGAGTAAACCAAGTCCTCGAAGATATGTTAAGAATGTTCGTTATGCAGCAACCCCACAAGTGGGAGGATTACCTCCATTTAGTAGAGTTCGCATATAACAATGGCCATCATGAGTCTTTGGGCATGAGCCCTTTTGAGGTACTGTATGGAAGGAAGTGTCGGTTACCCACAGACTAGAATAACCCAGTTAATAAGTTAGCATTGGGTCCGGATATGTCAACTGAGATGGAGGCCACAGTGAAAAAGGTTTGCCAGAACTTAAAGGTTGCGCAAGATAGGCAAAAGGTTTATGCTGATAAAAAGAGGATTCATAAAGAACTCCAGATAGGGGATCATGTATACTTAAAAGTTAAACCTCGGAAAATCACTCTACAGTGGAAGGGCTACGCCTAACTGGCACCGTGGTATTGTGGACCTTTCCAAATCTTGGAACAAATTGGCCCAATGGCATATAAATTAGCACTTCCAGGCCACATTCGAGTTCACAATGTCTTCTATGTATCCTTGCTAAAAAAATATGTATACAACCCTCAGCATATAATTAACTAGAAAAATATACAAGTTATAGGAACAAATGAATATGTGATGTCAAAATTGTTGTTTGACGCAATTCTAACTATCAATTATAATTTGTGCAAGTTGAGCCCGAGGGAGAGTTCCTGGTAGAGCCTCTTCGTATTCTAGATCGGAGAGAAACCACCTTACGGAAGCGAACCATCCCCCAGATTAAAGTGCAATGGAGGCACTTTGGCCCGGTGGAGGCCATTTGGGAAGAAGAGAATATCATGCTGCACGCCTATCCGACATTATTTTCTGAGAAGAACACCAAGGAAGGTGTTCCTGATAAGGGGGGAGAGCTATAACACCCTTTTGGTGCATAATATTTACTTTTATTTTTACCAAGTTTTATGTAGAACATAGAAACTTTTAAATTCACTTAACATGTTTGTTAAGAAGTTAAGGTTGGAAAAACCAAGTATCATGACTTTTTTGTTTAAAGAAAGTAAACAGGGTTAGTTACGGAAAAACTGAATAGAAAATAGTTATAACAACTCCTTGAACAGTGATAGACAGTTGTCGTCCCTTTTCCCCAAAAGGGGAAAGAAAAGGAGCAGCAGGGGGCTGCAAGTTTTTTTTCCTTGAGCTGAGTAGTGATACCAGTGGGAAGATTTTAACTATGGCAAACAATCGAATGGGTGTGCGACTTGAGGTTGGATCGTAGTCCTGATGCCCAAGACACCTGACTGCTTTTAGTCAAACTGTTAGGAGCAGGAAGTGCTTGGTGGGGGACCGTGGACATGATTTTTAGGTTAATGGCTGGGTGGTGAGACCTTCCAAAAAGAATATTAATTGTAGTGTTAAATAAATTGGAACAGATATGTACAAAAAAAATTATATTTATTATTGACAGTTAAAATGGTGTATAACTAGGAGTAATGATTCCGTTTTCTTTTGTCTCTAAGCTAGGTACTGCTGATTATGAGTAACTTCTTGTATACTCTGTTGAATTCATCATAGAAAAAGTCTGATTTCATATTTTTCCGTAGTTTTATATTATGATTGAAACTAAACTTTACAGAATTGTAGCTTTAAAAATCTAAGGAATACATTGTTGTATTATAAACAGACGCAAGGATAGTAGAGTTTTAATAATGACTTATATTCTGTTAATTTTATATATTTATGAAATGGAAAAACTAAAATTATCTGTATACTCAAGTACTGAATCACAAAGAAAGAAACAAAACATAACATTCATGATTTTCTTAACAAAGAAAGGCCAAGCAGCCTGAAAGTATAAATTCCTGTCAATTGTAAAACATGAAAGAATTCAGATTCAATATATACCCTGATTTAACATATACTCTAGATTTATAATGCATTCGAGATTCATTACACTTACAAGAATTTTCTTATTCACTAACAGGTTATCAACTATTAAAACAAAGAGCAAGAACAGTTAATGCATAGACCGAATATCCTCAAGAGTTATTGCCATTATTAAGTATTCCACTGTTCAAAATTCTTGGCATAACCCGGCTTCCTTTAAATATACATGACAATCTAAACTATGAATATATTCATATATGCGCAATCTGTTCATATACCCGGCTTGTCCACGACAAGGCCGAGACTTGGCGAGGGTTATCCACATAATTTCAAACAAACCTTCAGAAAAAACCAAGAAACAGAGTAGCACTGTTGGATAGTGTATGTCATAAAAACGATAACTAAAAATTATTACAGTTCAAACCCATTCAAATCCATTTGAAATATTATAGTAAGGTCCAAGCAGCCAAGCTGCAAATCAAAAATGGCTACAACCGAATGACATATTCAACATCCCTTTAACAATTATGTATTCTAGATTATGGTGAGGGTTTGGTCGTTATGAGAGCCAAAAAACCCTCCCACCCTTCAAACATTAAAATAAATCTATCCTTAGCAGACAAAGTATGTTGTTGATTTGTGAATTTAGACCAACCTGTAATCATAGCAGAGAACTGTCGAATTACTTCTGGTGTAGATCCTTTTAGAAGGCACATTGACTTTGGAGATAGGGTCGAGATGTTACCTGTAAAACCTAACAAAACCCGTCAGAGGTTTGTTGTTGGGATTATTAACCCAGCAGATAAGCACTTAAAAATCTATGTTAATTATATCTATACCAGAAAGGAACTGTGTCATCATTAGAGCCTCGCAGACCTGATAGCCCAGTACCAAAATGTCAAACCACAATTTCTCAAAAGGAAAAGGGTGCTCGTATGAACTCAAGAATAGGGCAAACCTGGGTTTCACGACAGAAAGATATCCCTGTTTGGCTACCGGGGTTGAGGGAAGAACTGAGACCATCAACCTGAGTATGCCTGTGAAACATTTGTTATCAATGATATTTGGAAGGAACGAGGGTAAAAATAAATATAAATCAAATACTGCATCAACTGTCCAACTTAACTCGTCGCCAACAGTTTGTCTAAAGGCGGTAGCCATTAAATCCAGAACTGTCGTATGGCACGTGATAACGAGCCGATGTGGAAGCAGAACCCCCATTTCCATTCCTCACTCACTGCTCATTACAGAGCTTCAACCCTTCTCTCCACCAGCAGATCGAAACATATTAGTCAGGTAACGTTAGGGTTTACAATGAAAAGGGCTATGTTTCCAATGCCTGAATTATGCTGCACTAGACGGACTCAGCATTAAACTCTTACACCTTAGCATTAATTCGATTAAGGCGGGAGAGTCGTCGCCTCTATCGAGGTGATTATAGGTGGAACTCAACCATGTTAGCAGGTGGATAAGTCGTGCAGATAGACCCGGTTATGTTAATTACAAACCTTTAATACATGCAAACTCATTTTGTTATTAATGATGCAGTTAAGATCTAATAAGCCATGTATTATATAGGGTAAGGTCGAAAGTTTAACTATGGTGCTTAAGGAAGATTTTTTTTTTAGTAGGATGTGTTACAATTAAGTTGTTTAATCTATAAAATTTGAGTGTCATTGGGTTTTTTGAATCTATTTATGTATTCAAAAGAGTATTTTGAACAACAAAAATTCACAATCTCACCTAGAATTATATCACTAGATTCAACTGCAAAGGTCATTTTGTCTATTAGCTTCTTAGCATAATCTTTTAAATACCACTTGTCCAATTCATATTAAATAATGAGGAAATTATGAATTAATTACATTATCTCTCTTCAATTGGAAATTGAAGTATTTTATTTGTGAAAGACATATAAAGATTTTTATGGCTATTTTTTAATTTGTTATTGTTAATGTATGTATTATTTTATTATTTTTAAATGTAAATTGCCTACATCGAGTGTTTTTAATAATGTGGTTGTACTAGCTTTTATTTTAAATTATTTATTTTCCATATTTTCAAATTATATATATATATATATATATATATATATATATATATCATATCTAACAATATAGTTGTTGAGCCGAGATTCTCATGATTTGATGCAGGAGCATTCAGCTCAGAAGAATCATTGTATTTTAGTAGACATAGGGGGGTCTTGTGTTTTAAGGAAGTTGGTTTCCTAAGTGTTGAATTAATGTAATTACTTAGGTTTTGAGTGATTCTAATGAAAATAGGAATTAATTAAGTATTGTGAGGCATATTGTAAATGTTCTCGAATGAAGGGGAACATGAGAGAATCATGATAGTTGAGAGTTCATAGGAATTTATAGCTTTGGAAATTAATTGTAGATATTGAATTAGGAATTAGTTCATGGTTTATAGGATTGAGAGGATTCTCAGGTTTTAGTTGAAATTATTAAGGATCTGAACCATAAATTGGTTATAGACTCCTTTTGTATAAATGTAAGCCTAAAATGCATAAAAAGAGTTAGTCAAATTAGATAGTTAGTTGGTTATCTAGTTAGAGGTTGTGAGTTAGAGGTTTGACTGTAAGCCTACGGGCAGGTAGGAAAATAGACGCCACTGATTATAATATCGAGACAGAGAGAGAAAGATACTATTATGTAAATATTTATTCATCAATACAGAGAATTCGATTATGAATTGTGTGGTGTGTATTGATTAATGGAGTTATGAATTGTATGTAAATTAGAAGTTTTTGCATACTATATATATGCAGGTGAAGTTCGAGCAGAACACAGAGAAGAAGGGGAGTATGTATGATCAGGGTTTGATCGATGAATCCGATCAAAGGATCGAAGTGAAGTTCAAAGATGACAGTGAATAAGAGTACACAGAGTTAAGGTTAGGAGGGAGTTGTGTTGCAGAACAACCAAAGACCAGAACCCTGGAAGAAACCTGATACCACAGAAGAAGACTAAAGAAATGACATAGAAACAAAGTAAAGGGAAGGACGAAGAAGTGAGGTGTCGATACACAGGAATCATCGGATCGTTTAGATCGACGGATGTTAATGGTAGAGGAATAGATCTAGATAGTCAGATCGACAGATCTGTTAGATCGACGGTGATCAATAACTGCAAGGGTAGGAGAGTACGAATTTCCTTGATCGTGGCTGAAGTCCCGCACTCACTCCTAGCCGTCGATATCATTTTAAAATTATTACGTCTTAGTCAATTGCAGGAGTTGAGCTATTTTTAAACCATGTGATAGTTGAAATCCCACAAACCGTGGATTTGATGGCCTCTTATATCTAAGGGTCATTGCGTGTCAATCATCTTGTGTAATAGTCAAGGAAGAAATGTGGTTTATTCAGTGTAGCTGGTTATCGGGTAGAGAAAAGTGGTCAGTGGTAATACGGGGTAGTCACCTGATTCCATTAACCAACTGACACATAGTACTTGTGTGGAGAGAGAAAACCACTTTATCGGGTGGTAATCCTCGTGCAAGTGGTCTGTTCGATATCGTTGTTAACCGTTGGATCAAATGGGCTTTGATCAAATGGTGGAGGATCACCGATTAGTTTCACATCACAATATTTCATGAGTGAATGAACCTTGGCCTTAAGGAAATGTGATTTGCGATGTGCGATAAAGCTTGGGAAAGAGTGAACCTAAGACGTTTATGGACTGGAGTGAAGTTTACTTGAGTTCCGGAGTGTGAAGGAAATATGATGCGACAACCATTGATCTAAGGGAGTGAAATTGACGGTGGAGGTTGAACGCGATGAGAGAGCATCAATAAATGTGTAGAGACTGGGGAAAGGTGAAAAGGTAAGTTTTACGTGTGTTTGTGGAGTATTTCTATTATATAAGAATTATAATAGAAATAAAGCGGATAAAGGTTTTATGGGTTAAGTTATAATATAACCAAAGTTAAAGAGTGGAGTTTGGTTAATATGCACGGCGTATATATTAACTAAAGTTTATTGAAGGTTGAGTAAAGTACCACTAAAAGGTTAATTGAGGGTCAGACTTGGATGGTAAAAAGTAACGTTTCCGCATAAACGTAATTAAGAGCCTAAACCTTAATTTGTGAAGGTTTTCACCATGTATCAGGTGATTAAGGCCCGGGACCAGTGACATGCAATTTTATTTGCATAATGTGGGTAAAGTCGGCTTAGGCTGGCATCATTTGGTATCAGAGAGGAATTGTGGTTGAAACGTTTGATATCAAAGCAACACAAAGAAATTCTGTGTAAAAGGTTTTTGAGAAATTTAGAACAGAGTTATGTTTTGAAGGTGTGTATACAAGTGAATGGTGATGGAAGCAGGAAGGAAGAGATCAGATTTTATTTTGACGAGGAGTAGGCACACAGGGATAAAGTGTAGCAGAATTTACAGATGTAAGAAACAGAGAACAATCCATTCAGAGTGCAGGAGAATGGTAGAACAAGATCATGCAGATATCTCGAAGGTAGTAGCATAAGAAGGTGAGAAGACTGCAACAACCTAGAGCAAGGTGTGCTCAATTGGTTCCAGAAGAAAGAACGAGAGAAATGCTAAAAGAATGAGCCCAGAGGAGAGAAGCTAAGTGAGGCATATGTAGCAAGAAGGAGACTTGTTACTGCAGAGGTATTGTTGTAGCTCACAAAGGCAATTCCACAAAGGATGTGGGTAGAATTGATAAGTAATGGAGGAAGCTAATAAGACTTTCTAAGTGAAAGATGAGGTGGTCAGAATGTTATGAAACCAACTCACAAAAAGATAGAAAAGATAGATCAATGCCTTAGAAATAAGCCTCTTCGAGGGGGCAACCTCCTTTACATTACACAAATTAACAATTCTTCGATGATTCAAATGACAAAAACTCCTTTCTATATATATGAGTCTAAGGAGTCACAATATAACCTAGCCGACCTAACAATAATAATATAAAGGCACAAAAATAACAATAGAGGGATTCTATGGGGCACAGTAATAACAATATGGGGACAATAGGGGCACAAAATATTAATAAGGGATACAACTACAATAGTAATGGGGTCATCACTAGTATTATAGGGACCTAACATGCCCCTCTCCTTCAAAAAAGTGTTGTCATCAACGCTTGAGTAGTTCTAGATGCTTCTGTATAAGATTCTCATCCTCCCATGTGGAATATTCAGTGGATAAGTTCTTCCACTTGATGAGATACTCCGAAATTGATCGATTTCGTAGCTATCGAGTTCTTGTTTCTGTGACTGCTTCCAGTTCCAATATAATTTTTCCTTCCTCATCAAGTTTTGGAAATATTGTTTGAACTGGGAGCTTGTCGCCTATAACCTTCTTTAAACATGAAACATGGAAAACTGGTTGCACTCGAGAAGCTGCAGGAAGCTCTAATTTGTATGCCATAGTACCAATATTTTGCAACACCTTGTACAGACCATAATACTTTGGTGAAAATTTATTATCCTTATTAGCTTGCTTGAGGCACATTCGTTTATATGGTTGTAGCCATAGGAATACGCAATCACATACATCAAAACTTCTTTCGTTGCGATGTTGTGTTAGGCCCCTATACTACTAGTGTAACCCCTTATTGTTATTAGTACGACCCACTTATTATATTGATGTACCCATGTAGTGCCCATATTGTTACTATTGTGCCCCATAGAAGCCCACTATTGTTATTATTGTGCCCTTACATTATTATTGTTATGTCGGCTCTGATTATGTTATGACCCATTAGACTCCTATATATAGAAAGGAGGTCTTTTCATTTGTATCATCCAAGAATTGTTCATTTATGTAATGTAAAGGAGGTTGCCCCCTCGAAGAGGCTGAATTCTAAGGCGTTGATCTATCTTTTCTTTCTTTTCTTGAGCTGGTTTCATAACATTTGGTATCAGAGCTTTGGATTCTAGGGTTTTGCTGCTCCAAACAGGTCATCGTGGAATTTTCGCTATAACATTTTTCCTGTGATGTTTCAGAAGTCGTTAAAAAAACCCATTTGAGAAGAAATCGAGCTGAACCTTGGGTGCGAGTTTTAGAGCTTTTCGCGCGATATTTGTGGAGATATGATCTGAGGAAGTTGGTCTTTTTGCAGAATCCTGAATTACATTCATAATAGGTGACCTGGGGAAAATCGTCATAACTTTCTCTCTGGGGATTGGATTGAAATTTTGTAAGAAGGTACAGAAAGAGGACGGGCTGTAGTTTCTTGTATGTGTGTTTAAGATCCATAGGTTGAATCAGTGACTTGTGGCACGTCGTACAAGTTCGCTCTACGGAACTAGTCTATAATCAGGTCATCATGGGCGATTGTGCATAACTCTTTCTTGGGGAGTCCAATTTGGATCAGACTTGTGGCATTGGAAAGAGAACACAGAGGGCTACTGTAGGCCACAATTTCAGAACTTAAAGATCTGAAAGTACAGAGTTACAATCATTTCAAGATCGAGCTCCTAAAATCAAGAAAAAGCGAGATGAGGAAGTTTGATGGCAAGGATCGAGTAAATTGGATACTACAGATGGAGAAATATTTCGATCTACATGAGGTGCAACTGTTACAAAAGGTATGTATTGCATCTTCATATTTAGAACCAGATCAATTTTTATGGTATGAGGGGCTTTGTTCTCGTAAAAAACTTGTTGCGTGGTCAATTTTCATGGAGGAAATGATAGCACATTATGAGGATACAAAGAGCAACACCTTTAGAGCAACACCACAACAATTGGAAAGAGTAAAAGGGCTTTGTGACATAGTGGAAAGCAAAATTATGGAAACCAAGAAGCATACCCCTCACAACTATTAAGATGGAAGTGTTATTTCTCCTAGCCTTCAACAACCTACAAGGGTTACACCACAACAATTGGAAGAAAAAATAGAAAAAGGGCTTTGTTACAATTGTGATAGAAAATGCATTAAAGGTTATAAGTGTGCTGAGAAGAAATTATTTTACATAGAATATGAAGAGGAGGAAGAAAAGGATCAAGAAACATCAAAATAAGAAGATATGCGCCAGGACCCCATCCCAAAGAAAGAAGAAATGAATCAGACGATATCTTGTAAAGCATTGGCAAAAATTACCACTTCTCAAACTCTCAAAATAGAAGGACATATCAAGAAGAAAAAGGTGCAAGAAGTGAAAGATCACATCGAGAAAGAAGAAATCAATCCAACCATATCTTGTAATTCATTGGTCGAAATGACCACTCCTCAAACTATCAAGATAGAAGGACATATCAAGAAGAAAAATGTTCAAGAAGTGAAAGATCACATTGAGCATCAAGAAATGAATCCGACCATATCTTGTAAAGGATTGGAAGAAATTACCACTCCTCAAACTCTAGAGATAGAAGGAGATATCAAGAAGAAAAATGTACAAGCAGTGAAAGATCACATTGAGCATTAACAACAAGTTCTCCAACTTTTAAAGGATAATGCCACTTTGGTGCAAAATCAAAGGAAACAACAGGTAGATCAACATTGTAGTGAAAAATGTTTTAATGTAGGTGATTGGGTATTTTTACTGCTACATCTCAAGCAAGCTATTTATGAGAAGGAAATGTTGGCAATACTACATGCACTTAAAGAATGGCGACCTTACCGAATGGGAAGACTCTTCAAACATGAGGATGTGGAAGCATTGTTTTATGCTATTTCTATTATCCAACCAGATTGGATAAACGAAGCAAGGGATGAATGGAAGAAGGATGAAGAAGTATGGCCACTTATTCAAAAGTTGCAAAAGATCCCAATTCAAACAATATTGCCAGAAATTGAAGAGGAAGGAAAAATCATATTGGAACCTGGAGCAGTCACAGAAATAAGAACTCAACAGCTACAAAATCGATCAATTTCAGAGTATCTCATCAAGTGGAAGAACTTACCCGCTGAAGATTCCACATGGGAGGACAAGAATTTTATACAAAAGCATCAAGAACTACTCAAGCATTGAGGACAACGCTTTTTGAAGGAGAGGGGCATGTTAGGCCCCTATACTACTAGTGTAACCCCTTATTGTTATTAGTACAACCCACTTATTATATTGATGTACCCATGTAGTGCCCATATTGTTACTGTTGTGCCCCATAGAAGCCCACTATTGTTATTATTGTGCCCTTACATTATTATTGTTATGTCGACTCTGATTATGTTATGACCCATTAGACTCCTATATATAGAAAGGAGGTCTTTTCATTTGTATCATCCAAGAATTGTTCATTTATGTAATGTAAAGGAGTTTTCCCCCTCGAAGAGGCTGAATTCTAAGGCGTTGATCTATCTTTTCTATCTTTTCTTGAGCTGGTTTCATAACATCTTAATCTGCCTATTATTTCATTCTATTTTGCACTAACACGAGGTTATCCTTTAAGAGTTGGAGGACTTGTTGTTGATGCTCGATGTGATGTTCCATTGCTTGAACCTTAGAATTTTCTCTTAAATATGATGTGATGGATGGTGGCTGATATCCATAAAGTGCCATAAATGGGGTCATTTTTTTGTTGTATGGAAGGAAATGTTAGAACACCATTCAGCTAGAGGCAACCATTTGACCCATTGTGTCTGTTTATCAGATACAAAGCAATGAAGATATCCTTCCAAACATTTGTTTACTATCTCAGTTTTCCCATCAGATTGAGGATGATAGGATGAGCTATGAGCTAACTGAGTACCGAGACAACAAAATAATTCTATCCAAAAATTTCTAGTGAAAATGGGATCTCTGTCACTTACAATAATCTTTGGGTTTCCATGTAGCTTTTGAATTGTTTCCATAAATGCAGTAGAAACTATACTAGCTTTAAATGGATGTGATAATGCACAAAAGTGTGCATACTTGGTAAGTCTGTCAACTACCACCATGATGACACTCTTTCCCTCAGACTTGGATAAACCTGTGATAAAATCCATTGAAACCTCCTCCCAACGTTGGCTTGGAATGGATAAAGGTTGTAATAGACCCGGGGTCTTAATTGTTTCAAATTTATTTTGTTGGCAAACCAAACATTCCACCACAAACTTTTGAAGATCTGATTTAAGGCCATCCCAAAAAAATTCCTTCTTAACCCTGTGGTAAGTTTTTAAAAATCCTAAATGCCCTCCTAAGGTAGAAGTGTGCAATTCCATAAGAATCTTTTGTTTGAATTGGGAATTCTTACAAAGGTATAAGCGATCTTTGTACCATAACGAATCATTTTGTCAGCTAAATGTATCAGATGTACTTGAATATTTTTGTAACTTTCCAATAAGTTCTCACACTTCTTCATCATTCTTCAATTCCTCCCTTGCTTCGTTTATCCAATCTGGTTGGATAATAGAAATGGCGCACAACAATGATTCCACATCCTCATCCTTTCTTGAGATTGCATCTCCCACCACATTTTGCTTCCCTTTTTTGTAGATGATTTCAAAGTCAGAACCCAACATCTTTGTGACCCACTTTTGTTGCTCTTCACAGGATAATCTTTTTTCTAAAACGTATTTAAGGCTATCATGATCCATTTTTACCTTGAAGTGTCTTCCCATTAGGTAGGGTCGTCATTCTTAAGTGCATGTATTATTGCCAACATTTCCTTCTCATAAATAGCTTTGTGTAAAAACTTTCCCTTGATTGGATGACTTTCAAAAGCAATGTGTCTTTCATCTTGTATTAAAACAACACCAGTTCCATTTCCTGAAGCATCACATTCCACAATAAAGGTTTTTGTGAAGTCTGGTGTAGCTAATACTGGTGCTTGGAACATTGCATCTTTAAGATGTTCGAAGGCCTTTGTTGCTTCTGGAGTCCATGAAAATGCATCTTTCTTCAATAATGTTGTTAGAGGTGCTTCTATTCTCCCATAATTCTTAACAAACTTGCGATAATACCCTGTCAACCCGAGAAATCATCGTAGATGCTTTATGGATGTGGGGATTTTCCATTCCTTAATGGCTTTAATTTTGCTAGGGTCTACCTTAACTCCTTCATGAGATACAATATGACCCAGATATTCCACCTCTTGTACTCCAAAGAAACATTTGGATCTTTTTGCATATAATTGTTTCTCCTCCAATAGTTGTAACACCCTGTCAACATGTTCAACATGATCCTTCCAAGACTTGCTGTAGATTAGTATATCATCAAAGAATACTAACACAAATTTTCTAAGGAATGGTTTGAAAATTGAATTCATCAAACCTTGAAATGTAGAAGGTGCATTGGTAAGGCCAAAAGGCATGACCAAAAATTCTTAATGACCCTCATGAGTTCTAAATGTTGTTTTCGAAATGTTAATGGCAGAGGAATAGATCTGGATAGTCAGATCGAAAGATATGTTAGATCGACAGTGATCAGTAACTGTGGGAGTAGGAGAGTATGAATTTCCTTGATCATGGCTAAAGTCCTGCACTCACTTCTAGCCGTCGATATCATTTTAAAACTATTACGTCTTAGTCAACTGCAGGAGTTGAGTCGTTTTTAAACCGTGTTCTAGTTGAAATCACACAAATCGTAGATTTGATGGCCTCTTATATCTAACGGTCGTTGCGTGTCAATGAGCTCATGCAATAGTCAAGGAAGAAACTCGGTTTATTCAGTGTAGCTGGTTATCAGGTAGAGAAAAGTGGTCAGTGGTAATTCGGGGTAGTCACTTGATTCCATTAACCAACCGACACGTAGCACTCAGGTGGAGAGAGAAAACCACTTTATCGGGTGGTAATCCTCGTGAAAGTGATCCGTCCGATATCGTTGTTAACTGTTGGATCAAATGGGCTTTGATCAAATGGTGGATGATCACCGATTAGTTTCACATCGCAATATTTCATGAGTGAATGAACCTTGGCCTTAAGGAAATGCGATTTGTGATGTGCGATAAAGCTTGGGAAAGAGTGAACCCGAGAAGTTTATGGACTCGAGTGAAGTTTATTTGAGTTCCAGAGCATGAAGGAAATACGACGCGATAGCCATTGATCTGAGGGAGAGAAATCGACGGTGGAGGTTGAACGCGATGAGAGAGCATCGATAAATGTGCAAAGACCAAGGAAAGGTGAAAAGGTAAGGTTTACGTGTGTTTGTGGAATATTTCTATTATATAATAATTATAATAGAAATAAAGTGGATAAAGGTTTTATGGGTTAAGTTATAATATAACCAAAGTTAAAGAGTGGGGTTTGGTTAATATGCACGGGGTATAGATTAACTAAAGTTTATTGAAGGTTGAGTAAAGTACCACTTAAAAGTTAATTGAGGGTTAGACTTGGATGGTAAAAAGTAACGTTTCCACATAAACTTAATTAAGAGCCTAAACCTTAATTTGTGAAGGTTTTCACCATGTATCGGGTGATTAAGGCCTAGGACCAGTGACATGCAATTTTATTTGCATAATGCGGGTAAAGTCGGATTAGGCTGGCATCATTTGGTATAAGAGCAGAATTCTGGTTGAAACGTTTGATATCAAAGCAACACAAAGAAATTCTGTTTAAAATGTCTTTGAGAAATTTAGAACAAAGATATGTTTTGAAGGTGTGTATACAAGTGAATGGTGATGGAGGTAGGCAAGAGGAGATCAGATTTTAATCTAACGAGAGGTAGGCACACATGGATAAAGTGTAGCAGAATTTACAGATGCAAGAAACAGAGAACAATCTATTTAGAGTGCAGGAGAATGGTAGAACAAGATCATGCAGAGATCTCGAAGGTAGCAGCATAAGAAGGTGAGAAGACTGCAACAACCTAGAGCAAGGAGTGCTCAATTGGTTCCAGAAGAAAGAACGAGAGAAATGCTAAAAGAATGAGCTCAGAGGACAGAAGCTAAGTGAGCCATATGTAGCAAGAAGGAGACTTGTTACTGCAGAGGTATTGTTGCAGCTCACAAAGGTAATTCCATAGAGGATGTGGGTAGAATTGCTAAGTAATGAAGGAAGCTGATAAGACTTTCTAAGTGAAAGACGAGGTGGTCAGAATGTTATGAAACCAACTCACAAAAAGATAGAAAAGATAGGTCAACGCCTTAGAAATAATCCTCTTCGAGGGGGAAACCTACTTTACATCACACAAATGAACAACTCTTTGATGATTCAAATGACAAAACCTCCTTTCTATATATAGGAGTCTAAGGAGTCACAATATAACCTAGCCGACCTAACAATAATAATATAAAGGCACAAAAATAACAATAGAGAGATTCTATGGGGCACAATAATAACAATATGGGGACAATATGGACACAACAATATTAATAAGGGATACAACTACAATAGTAATGGGGTAATCACTAGTATTATAGGGACCTAACATGCCCCTCTCCTTCAAAAAAGTGTTTCCCTCAACGCTTGAGTAGTTCTAGATGCTTCTGTATAAAATTCTTATCCTCCCATGTGGAATCTTCAGTGGATAAGTTTTTCCACTTGATGAGATACTTCGAAATTGATCAATTTCGTAGCTGTCGAGTTCTTGTTTCTGTGACTGCTTCTGGTTCCAATATAATTTTTCCTTCCTCGTCAAGTTCTGGCAATATTGTTTGAACTTGAAGCTTTTTTCCTATAACCTTCTTTAAACATGAAACATGGAAAACTGGGTGCACTCGAGAAGCTGCAGGAAGCTCCAATCTGTATGCCATAGTACCAATGTTTTGCAACACCTTGTACAGACCATAATACTTTGGTGATAATTTATTATCCTTCTTAGCTTGCTTGAGGGACATTTGTTTATATTGTTGTAGCCGTAGGAATACCCAATCACCTACATCAAAACTTCTTTCTTTGTGATGTTGATCTGCGTGTTTTTTCATTCTATTTTGCGCCAATACGAGGTTATCCTTTAAGAGTTGGAGGACTTGTTGTTGATGCTCGATGTGATGTTCCACTACTTGAACCTTAGAATTTTCTCTTAAATATGATGTGATGGATGGTGGCTGATATCCATAAAGTGCCATAAATGGGGTCATTTTTGTTTTTGTATGGAAGGAAGTGTTATACCACCATTCAGCCAGAGGCAACCATTTGACCTATTGTGTCTGTTTATCAGATACAAAGCAACGAAGATATCCTTCCAAACATTTGTTTACTATCTCAGTTTTCCCATCAGATTGAGGATGATAAGATGCACTATGAGCTAATTGAGTACCGAGACAACAAAATAATTCTGTCCAAAAATTTCTAGTGAAAATGGGATCTCTGTCACTTACAATAATCTTTGGGTTTCCATGTAGCTTTTGAATTGTTTCCATAAATGCAGTAGAAGCTGTAGTGGCTTTAAATGGATGTGGTAATGCACAAAAGTGTGCATACTTGGTAAGTCTGTCAACTACCACCATGATGACACTCTTTCCCTCAGACTTGGGTAAACCTGTGATAAAATCCATTGAAACCTCCTCCCAACGTTGGCTTGGAATGGATAAAGGTTGTAATAGACCTGGGATCTTAATTGTTTCAACTTTATTTTGTTGGCAAACCAAACATTCCGCCACAAACTTTTGAATATCCGATTTAATGCCATCCCAAAAAAATTCTTTCTTAACCCTGTGGTAAGTTTTTAAAAATCCTGAGTGCCCTCCTAAGGGAGAAGTGTGCAATTCAATAAGAATCTTTTGCTTGAGTTGGGAATTCATACAAAGGTATAAGCGATCTTTGTACCATAATGAATCATTTTGCCAGCTAAATGTATTAGATGTACTGGAATCTTGCTGTAACTTTCGAATAAGTGCCCACACTTCTTCATCATTCTTCCATTCCTCCCTTGCTTCGTTTATCCAATCTGGTTGGATAATAGAAATGGCGCACAACAATGCTTCCACATCCTCATCCTTTCTTGAGAGTGCATCTGCCACCACATTTTGCTTCCCTTTTTTGTAGATGATTTCAAAGTCATAACCCAACATCTCTATGACCCACTTTTATTGCTCTTCAGAGGAAAATCTTTGTTCTATAAAGTATTTAAGGCTATCATGATCCGTTTTTACCTTGAAGTGTCTTCCCATTAGGTAGGGTCACCATTTCTTAAGTACATGTAGTATTGCCAACATTTCCTTCTCATAAATATCTTTGTGTAAAAACTTTCCCTTGATTGGACGACTTTCAAAAGCAATGGGTCTTTCATCTTGCATTAAAACAGCACCAATTCAATTTCCTGAAGCATCACATTCCACAATAAAGGTTTTTGTGAAGTCCGGTGTAGATAAGAGCGGTGCTTGGCACATTGCATCTTTAAGATGTTCGAACGCCTTTGTTGCTTCTGGAGTCCATGAAAATGCATCTTTCTTCAATAATGTTGTTAGAGGTGCTACTATTCTCCCATAATTCTTAATAAACTTGCGATAATACCCTGTCAACCTGCGAAATCCTCACAGATGCTTTATGGATGTGGGGATTTTCCATTCCTTAATGGCTTTAATTTTGCTAGGGTCTACCTTAACTCCTTCATGAGATACAATATGACCTAGATATTCCACCTCTTGTACTCCAAAGAAACATTTGGATATTTTTGCATATAATTGTTTCTCCTCCAATAGTTGTAGCACCCTGTCAACATGTTCAACATGATCCTTCCAAGACTCGCTGTAGATTAGCATATCATCAAAGAATACCAACACAAATTTTCTAAGGAAGGGTTTGAAAATGGAATTCATCAAACCTTGAAATGTAGAAGGTGCATTGGTAAGGCCAAAAGGCATGAGAGAGAATTCATAATGACCCTCATGAGTTCTAAATGTTGTTTTTGGAATGTCTTCAGTCTTCATTCTGATTTGATGATATCCTGAACGAAGATCCAACTTGTTGAAGTAAAGTGATCCATGCAATTCATCCAGTAATTTATCAATGACAAGAATGGGAAAATTATCTTTAATAGTGAGCTTGTTGAGCTCCCTATAATCCAGACACATGCGCCATGATCCATCCTTCTTGTGCACCAATACTACTGGAGCAGAGAAAGAACTTTGACTAGGTTGAATTATACCAGCCTTTAGCATTTCTACAAACATACGTTCAATTTCACTCTTTTGGACATAGGGATATCTGTACGGCTTAATGTTTGGAGGAACACTTCCTGGAATCACATGAATAGCATGATCATGATCACGAATAGGTGTGAGACCTTTGGGAGTCTCAAATACCTTGGAATGATTGTCCAAGAATTTTTGGAGATCTGGAGAAATAGATGATTGATGTGGAAACATCTAGCAAACATAATTGTGCGATTACACCTCTTTGTTCCTTTTTTAGAAGCTTTTTCATACTGTTAGAGCTGATTATCTTTCTCGGTTTCCCTGCAATACCCCTTAATTCAACTTCCTTTCCTTCCCCAAAAAATTTCATTAAAAGTTCTTGAAAATTAAAAACTATTGTACTGAAGGATTGTAGCCATTGGACTCCTAGTACAACATCAGCACCTCCCATTGGAATGGAAAGCATTAGGCTAGTCAATACATATTATCCCATGGATAGCTTGATATTATGGCACTTTCCAGAGAAATTTATCGTTCCTCCATTTGCAGCCATCACTTGACACTCTGGTGCTGGATATAGGAAGCAATTCAATTCTTTTGCTATCTTACAATGAATAAAATTGTGGGTACTTCCTGAATCAATCAACACTATTACCTTTTTCTTCTTGATTTGTCCTTCTATCTTGATGGTTTGAGGAGTGGTAATTCTAGCCAATGCATTACAAGATATGGTCAGATTCATTTCTTCTTTATCTAGGCTTTGTTCCTGGAGTATATCCTCTTCCTTTGACCTTTCTTTCTCCTTTTCTTTTTCCTCTTCACAATCTATGTAGAATAATTTATTCTCAACACACTTATGACTTTTAGTGTATTTTCTATCACAACTGTAACAAAGCCCTTTTGCTCTTTTTTCTTCCAATTTTTGTGGTGTCAACCTTATAGGTTGTGGAAGACTAGGGGCAACAACACTTCCATCTTTATAGTTGTGGGTGGTATGCTTCCTGGTTGCCATAATTTTTCTTTCCGTTTTTCTTCCTAACCTAAATGTCTTCTCTAATGAATCAGGTTCCCAAAGGCGAACATCATGTTGGATATTATCCTTTAAAGTCCCTATGAACACATCAATCCTATGCTCCTCTAGAATATTTTTTACCCTTATGTTTAATTTTTGGAACTCCTCAATGTGCTCCATTATTGAACCCTTTTGTTTGAGACTTATCAATTGGCTAAAAAAAGTGTTGCTTTTTGTATCCTCATAATGTGCTATCAATTCTTCCATAAAAATTGCCCAAGTGATAATTTATTTACTAGAGCAAAGCCATTGATACCATACAAACTGATTTGGTTCCAAATATAAAGTTGCAATACGTACCTTTTGTAGAGAATCATCATTTGATGGCTTATCCAATAAGACTGATACTGTGATGATTCTCTACATGAAGCGTGTAGCTACCAAGATATTCCTCCTAAGCCATCACTACCAGCATCTGTTGAAACAAGAAACCAAGCCTCTTTGGTTGACATCAATGCCAACACTCCTACCAATTGTTAGGCCTACCAACTTCCCAACACATCTACATAACATGATTATTGACATCAATGCCAACACACTTGCAGATGCCTTCTCTAGGCCACTGCCATGCACATAATGCCAATTGCCCAACAATAGGGGCTCTGCACACATACATGATTTCCTTTGGTTGGAAAATTCACCTAATATGGACAAACTCAATTGGCATGACCAAGTCATAGTTGACAAACCAAAGTCCTATTTTATCGACACATTTATGTTGGAACCCTCAACCTTCTCAGTAGAGTGAACCTTATGTACACCATTTTACAGAGCATGACCCATGCCTCCCCCCATCAACATCAATATTTTCATACTCTTGCATTCAAGAATACGAAGAGCTTATTAATTGCATTCAATGACATACAAAATGCCACCCATCTTCCTGTCTTCGTAAAAAAATACCTACTCTTACATATTGCTATCGAGCTCCATGGTATTTTCATCCCACATATTCTTTGATTATTGATGAAAATGGATGAAAGAAATACGTCCCAAATTGTAATGATCACAGGTTAAATGTTCACAACTCCGACATTTTGTCCATATGGAGAGTGAACATCCACTGCCAGCCAATTTTGTCTCGACATGTTGTTCTAAATTACATCTTGAAATATGTAGTGAAAGTAGAGATAAAATCAGAAATCTATCACTAAATGTTGTCACGCCTCTCACAAAATGTCCATCCCAAAGCACTTGTTGTTAATGTTGTCCAAAAATTCTTAACATAAACAATTACTGATAGGGACATTGGCATGTACGAGATATGCCACATGGTTCAAAGACTTCCCATTTCACTCTATACCCACTCATTTGTTTCCCTTAATGTTAGTCGAATTATTTTTAGACATGTTTCCCATGGTCGAGGTGCCCCCTTCCCAACACCACCATTCATTGTAGCATACATGGATATACCTCCTTCACTTGAAGCACTACCTCTTCTTGAAGTTTCACGCTCCTGGTCCTTATCTTCTTGTCGAAAACAAAACCAATGGAAGCACATAAACCATTCCAATATTGTTCATGTCCTACCCCACTATAATTCCATCCCTTCTCCTACTGATGCTTTCTTAGCTTCTTTATGTTGGAGTGAACTAATTTTATACTTCCCTTTTCGCACGCTCCCATCAGGAATTGGCTCCACTGAGGAATAAATCATTTCACTTTTGGAATACAAAACAAGTGCATATGTTACATGGAATGTTCATTGTGCCCCTAAATACCCTCTTTCCCCTTTCTCTGATGAAAACTCCATTGATGTTATGCCCCCCTTATTCCATAGACATGGATTAATGGAAAGTCCTTTCTCAACTACTCCCTAGGAACAACATGGAAGGTGATGACCATGACATGCTTGGAAATTGTGACTTTGACTCAAACCACAATTGGGCCCATACTAATATCCCTTCCACTTTTCAAGAGACAAGCATAAGTTTCATAGAGTCTATCACTTATCCAACCAAATCCATTCTACCCCCTCTCTCATTCCCCGCTTCCTTGACTCATTGTCGCACACCCAACAAGTTGATCTCAACATTGTCCTCACCCACTTGAAGACCACTTCCTCCATTTCTCCACTTAGAGTGCTCATACAAGTATTTTCATTGCGACAAACACCCTCCAAAATTTTTCACTCAAATTTTGGAGCCTACTGTGGATCTTGCGAGCAATTGTTGTTCCGTAGTCACTTCTTGGTTATTTGATGCTTTTTTGAGTTCCCTTCTTGGATTGGAAGTGTCGAAGTCACTTGATCACACATGATCAGTCTGTAACCAGTGCATGAACACATTATTTTATGAAATCTTGGACAAGTGTAGCACATTCCATCAAGACTGTGCTTGTGAGATTTCCAATCCATGTCGACATTCAATGCACATTGACAATGACCGTTTCTCACATTCTAGTTGCATTTGTAATTCCGTTTCAGTTAGTTTTGCAAACTGTCGCTCTCGCACAAATTTTTTCCACAAGTGTCATTCTCATGTTTTCGGTTGTTTCTTTTGCTTTCTTTCACTTTAATTAGTGTCCTTTTCATGTTATCTTTGCTTTGGCATGTGTTACTTTCACTATTGACTCACATATTGCAAGAGCCGTTCACACTTTAGAAATTTATGTATTCAAGCTTCTGTGATCCAAAATGAATTAAGAAAAGTCTTTTGGTAGAAATCACATAAGAGAAATTTTTGGCCGACGCGTTTCAAACCAACAAGTGTGGTCCATCATCGGGACCAAATGAAGAGGCAGACCATGGCAAAGGCTTAAATAGAGAGCAATGTAGAGACATAATTTCAAGTAACGACTATATTTGAACAATAATATTTAAATTATGATATTAATTTATTAATTTATTAAAAACAAATATTATTCAGTAACGACTACATTAAACATCTAGTTTTTGAAAAAAGTATTTAAATAATGATATTATTTCATTAATTTATTAAAAATATTAGTAGGCAATGACTATATTAAATGACTAGTTTTCGAAAAATAATATTTAAATAATGATATTAGTTTATTAATTTATTAAAAATATTAATATGTAACGGCTATATTAAATGGCTAGTTTTTGAAAAATATTATTTAAATTGTGATATTAGTTTATTACTTTATTAAAAACAAATATTAGTAAGTAACCTATATTAAATGGCTAGTTCCCGAGAAATAGTATTTAAATTAATTTATTAAAATAATATTGGAACTGTTTTTCCTCTATCTTAACAATCAATCTAGTTCTATAAAGTTCACCATCGAATTTGAATGTAATGGTAGTCTGCCCTTCCTTGACGTCCTCCTCTCAAGGAATGATGGTGTCTCTTTCTCTCATCAGGTATTTCATAAGAAAACTCATACGGAACAATATCTTCATGCTAATTCTCATCATTTCCCAACTATCAAAATCCTGGTGTTCTCAACACCTTAGCGATTAGAGCTTTAAGAGTTTCTGATGAGAACCATCTCAATGAAGAGAAAGCACATCTCCTAAGTGTTTTATTTAATAATGTGTATAGTAGAGAACAATGTACTAAGGCTTTCCTCAGAGATGAAAAAGGTCCTAGTGCTAAGAAAGATACCAAGGATCATTTTTCTGGTGTTTATCTTCCTTTTATCCAAGGGACCACTGACAAGATTGCGAGGATCCTAAGGAATAATAAGGTGGCTTCAACCTTTAGGCCTTTAAATACCATCCAGAGCTCCCTTAGATCTGTAAAATACCTAGTGGACCGCAAGAATATGAAGGGTGTTTAAGTTATCCCATGCTCTTGTGGGGCTCCCTACATTGGTGAGACTGATTGCTCGATTAATCAAAGGATTCGTGAGCATGTTGCTTACATCAAGCATGGAAAGACCCACTTCTCTGCTTTGGCAGAGCATGCAGATAAATCTAAGCATCACATCTACATTGAGGAGGCCCTAGAAATTGAAAAAATACCCTATAATTTGAATAGAGATGATGGTTGGAATATTAGTAGAAGTTGGGTCCCTCTCCTATCCTCCTAGTTTTTTAGGTTTCCTTTTGGGATTTATTTTGTTTGTTTGTTTATCTATGTAGGCATTTGGGTCCTTTTTATAGTATTTGTTGTTGATTTATTCTTCATTAGAGTTTATTTTCTTGATCCTTCGTGTTTTTTTATTTATTTTATCATCTTATTCGTTCTTAACCCCTTTTAGTATTTTATTTGTTTAATGGTCCTGAGCCCCATATTTTATTGTTGACCCCATTTTATATATATATGTGTGTGTGTGTGTGTGTTTTTTTTATTTTATTTTTATTTATTTATATATTTGTTTTGACTTGTGTATATTTTTGTTTTATTTTATTTATTTTTCCATTAATTATTTTTAATTTAGTTTATTTTATTTCCATTAATTATTTATCAAATGATCGTGTCTCAATTAGGATCTTGACTAGTTTTTATAATTTTTGACTCAACTTCTTTAAAGTTTTTTTTTTAATAAATTAATTTAAATATTATTTTTCAAAAACTAGTAATATTTGGTTTTAACATATTAATTTAAATATTATTTTCAAAAACTAGTCGTTTAATATAGCTGTTACATATTAATATTTTTAATAGATTAATAAACTAATATCATTATTTAAATATTATTTTTCGAAAACTAGTAATATTTGGTTTAAATAAATTAATTTAAATATTATTTTTCAAAAACTGGCTATTTTATATAGTCGTTACCTATTAATATTTTTAATAATTAATGAAATAATATCATTATTTAAATATCTTTTTCCAAAACTAGCTATTTGATATAGTTGTTATCGAATAATATTTGTTTTTAATATATTAATAAATTAATATCATTATTTAAATATTATTATTCAAATATGTCTCTACATTGCTCTCTATTTAAGCCTTTGCCATGGTCTGCCTCTTCATTTGGTCCTGATGATGAACAACACTTGTTGGTTCGAAACGCATCAACCAAAAATTTCTCTTATGTGATTTCTACAAAAAGACTTTGCTTAACTTTAGAAATTGTCGTCTTTTCGCATGTTAGTTGTCCCACAATGTATGTATGCTTGTTTTGGTGGTTTCAAGGGGTTATCTTTAAGTGAATGAGTTGGTCTAACCATGTAAACATCATTCACACTCATTTCCAAAGTTTTAAGCACTATCACACAAGTGTCGTCATGGTTGTCACAAAGTGTACCTTTAGTGCCGCACTTGTCATAAAGTTGTCGCAATGTCATCACATTGAGGGAAATATGGTGTTAACGTGTTCTAGATAATCTATGTTGTTGTGTCTTCAAATTGTCTCAAGTGTGTGATCACAGTCAAGTAATATCATTGATTCACAACAGTCTCTTCAGTCCCACACTTAGTCAAATTTCGAAAAATTCCTGGCAACCTAGCCTCATCCAACCCTCTTGATCTGCGCATTGCGCAGTCTCATCCCTCAAGTAGTTACCTTGCCTTTTAGAACTACCCAATGCGTAGTCTCTGCCTCCTATCACTACACATTTCACAACCTCAGTGCTCAAGCCTAGAACTGTGCATTTCGCAACATCAATGCTCAAGCCCAAAACTGTGCATTTCACAACCTCAGTGCTCAAGCCCAGAACTGCACATTTCGCAACCTCAGTGCTCAAGCCCAAAACTGCGCATTTCATAACCTCAGTGCTTAAGCCTAGAACTATGCAATCATGCCTTGCAGTCAGGCCTGAACTGTGCATTGCACAATATCTAGCCTCCAGCTCATCCTTGAGCTCCTGAACTACATAGCTGTGTAATGGCCCAATATCCCTTGTCTCTCAGAACTACGTAATATGCTTTTCCAGTGCTCATCCCCTCGGCCTATAACACAGATCTCCAGAATTGCGTAGTTTTCTCCACATATCCCTTGTGTCCCGGAACTACACAATGTGCTCTCCCGGTGCACATCCCCTTAGCCTATCACACTGATCTCCAGAATTGCATAGTTTTCTTCCTCAACCCAACTTTAACTACACACTGCATAATGTGAAGGCTTAAGGCTCCCCTTGACTACTTGAACTGTGCAATCACTGAGCACCTTTCCCAACTTTCCGTCTAGTTATGGATCAGTCAATGGATCAATATGCACAATCTTAGACTAGGGGTTTTCGGAATAATGTCATCTCATCATGAGTGAATTCCATAAACAGGTACCTTATCATGCCATGGCAAGATGATGAAGAGAGAGATGGATAAGGAGGACATGCTAGAAGACAAATATGGAGCTGAAGCATTAATATGATTATTAGGCAAGAAGAAGAAGGAACACTAGACTATAAAAAAAGATCAAGATCAAGATCACATGGAGGAATCCTCATCTTCAAGTCATAAGGAGGAGGAAGAATAAGAACATGTACCATCTTTTCAAGAAGACACAAAGAAAGAAGCAACAAGAAGCACAATTTGGCACTATCACATCATCATGCAATCCATGTGATCAGTGTCATGTCATGTCCTGTCACAAGTCATCATATGCCACATCATTTTTGTGGATTATGTAATTACCTATTCAAAATGTATTGTAAAGTGGAAGTTCAAAGGACACCTTTCAAAATATGAAGATTCATGTAAAATTGAAAATTCATAGGAAGTCAAACAGTCATGAGGGTAGTAAAAGAGTCACAAGGAAGGTAAAGCATCACCTCTTGGTTATATATACACCATCACTATATCAGTAAAGGACTTTTCACCTTGGCTCCTCCCGCAAGGCATTAAAGAGATGAATCAACTCTTTTGAGGAGCAAGGAGTGGCTCCAATGCTCCACTATTGGAGCTAGTGATGTTCATTGTATACATGTGCCTTGGAACTTTTACTTACTATAAGAAGCCCTATGCGCTATCACGTTCTTCATGCATGGATTATGTATATTTGTAACACTATTATGTGAATGTTTGTTATTCGTGTTTTCTTTCATCTGTGCTAAAGTAGTTGAACTATTTCAATTATTTTGGTACTTATCATATAAAGAATGTGTTGTAATTTCTATGATCAATGTCGTATCCTTGTGGACTATTCTGCTGGATATTAGACAAATCTTCCTTGCTGCATTGGTTGCAATGACCATCGCATCTCTATGGACTATTCTGCTTGAATTTTTATGGGTCCTTATTTTTCATGTGTGGCTCTACTAGGGTGGTACTACTACCTCTCTTTTAGAGGCTCACTTCTCCTCCCTTCTGTAGTGAAATAACTTTCACCAGGCACACCCCCTTGATTTTCGAAGGCACGTTCACACTCCTCTGTCTTGCTAACAGCCAAGAGCCAAGGCATATCTTTAGGAATACATGGAAACCAGGATGATATTCCAGATGGGGCTCCTACTCAAAATGGTGTGAGGTCTAATTGGGACTTCACATCAGGGAGACCCCTTGGTTTACGAATTTACAACACCATCAACAATGGTGCTAAAAGGAGGGCCAAATGACAAGTTGTGCCTATTGAGTTGGTTTTTAACCTCTTATCTCAAATGCATCATCCTCAAATATTACTCCTGGTGTGTTTCTCTAATTTATCCATTTATCAATTTTCAATCCCTGATTAGCCTCTATATCACTTGTCTTAGTTAAAGTTTGATGGTGAGGATGGAACATCCTCAACCGTGCGCATTTATGATTTTCTTAAATTTTTTGAATCTTACAAAATCAATTAGGAGGAGTTTTCTTGTGTTCTTTTCTTCCTCACCCTTGAAGGTCGTGTTAATCAATGGTTGCATACCTTACCACCCACCTACATCCATTATTTCCATCATTTCCTCAAGGAGGTTTATCAAGCCTTTGATACGTATGATTACCGAGATGTTTATAAAAGAATCAATCAGTTAATAATGAAGCATGATGAATTTGTTGAGGATTTCTCTAGTCTATTCCTTCACCTTTGTTATGAATTTCCTGAAGAAGATGTGGATTGGGATTTCTTTAAACAAAAGTTTTAGCATTTGCTTCATCTCTCTTTGCATGGTGAACTTGAACCCCTTGATGTTTCTACTTCCCCAACTCTTGTGAATCATTAGACACCTCTATTTTCAGAGGAGGAGTTTACTGCTCCTTTTTTCTTCGTCCTCCTCCTTTTACAATTTTGATGAGGGTGTCTTTGTGTGGTGATAATAAAGTTGGCAAATCTGCAAGTCAAATTCCTAATCCATATTCTCATTTTTCTTCTGCTTTTCATGACTCAGATTCAATAGAGGAAATACCAGAATGGCTCATGAAGCCCATGGTGAAGACTAATTTCTCCATTCCGCAAGATGATGTTGTTGTTAAAAACTCTAGTATCGAATCTAATTTGGATTTCTATTATCCTCTACAATCTACATGCCATGACTCTTTGTATCATGATCCGCCCGACCAATCTGCTCCACCAACTAGTTTTTCACACTCTCTTGATTCTTGAATTGTTGGTTCAAATTGCAATAAGATACAAGGTAGTCACATTACACAGGTAGAGGAGAAAGAAGGTGAAGATGCTTTCAATATTTCTTATATTTTTCAAAATCCTCCATGTTAAAACAATGTGCTTCCATTCTTGGATGATTCTCAATATGCTAATCTTGGTAGTGAATCAAATGTAATCAATTATTTCAATCAATCTATGGCCTTGGGCAACAATCATTGCGATGATGATGAATTTGTCGATGTATGCGATCACGGATGCGTAGGTGCATCATCTGATCTTTCAGTTTCTCATGAAGACGTTACTTTAGATCTAGAATCTGATTCAGTCATAGAAGATGTGCTTATTGAAACTTCCTCTTCATCTCACTATCCCTTGTGCTCTACGGTTGGCAATGAATCTACTCAAGACAGAGATACTGCATGCTCTTCAAGTCCTTCATCCGATGATTTAAATTTTCAATTAGCACAAGGTGATGAGATGATCCATGATGCAAATAAAAAAAAAGCAAATCATTGAGTACTCTTACCATTCCTCATCATCTCCTCTCTTGCATGAAGACAACTCTTCAAATCATGTTGCGCATGAAATTTCCCCGATTCATTCATCTTCGAATTTGCGATCTGAAGAATATTTCGACTTGAGTAATTTGGTGGTTGAAGTTGAAAAATTAAGTCAAATCAATGACAGAGATGGCTGCCATCCAATGAGCGGTGGTCTTGTTGAAGCCAGTGGTAACAACTATCCTCACACCATCCATGATATGGTTTTAGTCTTCAAAATGCGATTTCACAATCCTTGATAGTTTCAGGACTTGTCAGGGAGTTGAGGCACTTCAACTTCCATTAATGGTTATGTTAGGGTCTCGCGACTTTGATAAGCCCCCTAAACAAAACCAGATCTGGTTTATTTCATACAATCCTTCTCTTTGCATGGTTTCACTCGATGTAAATCTCTTTCTGAAAGATGTTTGGTATTTCAAATGTAATATTTCAAACTTTCAAGATTTGGTTCTGATCAGATTCAACAATATTCTTCACTTGATTCATCTTCATGCAAATCTCTCATGTAAAACTTGGGTTCAGAATATGTATCTCTAATAGAGTCATGGAATTGTGAATTTTATTATTCCAAAGATCATTTTTGGCCGAAGGGATCATGCCTATGAGATCATCTCTTAAGAGTCAGCTCTCGGTTTTCCTTGCGAATCTTATATTGAAAATCTCTCTCTTCATCACACCTAAAGTACTCTTGATTGATAATGAACACATGAGTCATTGTAAAAATCAAATTATTCTTCATTCATTGTGTCCTGACTAGTCTCATGTGTTTTTTGTACTAGCATTCCTTTTCGCTTATTTCAATGATGACGATGTTAGTGTATGTGTTACCAGTTACAAAGAAATAGTTTCTCTGACATTCATCACATGAGGAAGGTGATTCTATTATTCATATCATTTGCGAAACTGTTCAAATTGATTTATCTTCATATATTACAAATGGGAAATCTGATGCTTTAATCAACCCATCTTAGCATTATTCTTTCCTTAATGATTTTCATTCATTTTATCATTTTCCCACCAGTATATCAAATGACAGTTGTTTTACATTCTTCGATCTTCATCGTTCAACATCTCACTATTCAGATTTTTGTCGAGTGGTTGAGGCACTTGAGCCTTCGCTGATGGTTACGTTAGGTCCTCACTGTTTCGACATGTCTGCTGAATATGATCAAATCTATTTTCCCTCACAACATTCCCATCATAATCTTGTGCCTCTAATTGAAAATTCATCTTTTCAAATATTTCAGGGCTTTCAGGAGAATTATCATGAATTCTAAGATCCAATCGCTAAAATGGTTGGCACAGTCTTACCTGGAAAGCTTTGTTACAAATAAAAAATTTCAATATTTCCTCACACCTTCTAAGGATTTCAGTGCAAATGGAGACACATTCACGAGAAGCTTCAATGGTTTTTTGAATGATGGTTCTCATAAAAAAGGTCGGGAACGATTATGGTGGCTACATTGGAAATTCCATTTTACGTGACCCCAACATTGTAGCTGGTTAGGTTAGGAGTAGGTCCAGTTGCATTTTAGTTTAATTACACATCTATCCTGCATTCATTTCCTGTAGTTTGTCTTGTGTTTTCTAGTTTTGGTGTCACATCATGGTTTTGCTTTAGCCATTTTCTGTCTTGTCTTCTGGTTTGTTTCCTTGTTGTGTTGTCTTTCCTTTCGTTTTGTGATATCGTGCATGAAGACGCTCTGTTGGCTCAAAGGGAATGAAGCAAAATATAAAAGGACTTTGTAACACCACAAAATTTGGCTAACTCGCTGTCCTTCTTCCTTGTCTTGGTTACATGTTTTGGTCGATGATGTTCTGACAGAAAATATGATCCTTGTGTTAAGAAAGCCTTTTGTCGAACCATGATCTCCATGTCTATTCTGGAAATCTCATGCCTGCACTCGAGTTTTTATGTTTCTGTGTTTTCAAGCTAATCCAATCAAGTAAAGAAGGACAAGGGGAAAATATAAATGAGCAAAACAATATCAAATGTCTTATATATGATTCTTTGAAGGGACAACCTCTCCTATTCTCAATAAGTCGGGATCGCTCTTTATCCCATGAAATAAATAAGTTTTGTTGCATAGTCCTATACAAATAAATAAATAAAGGCAAAATAAGAGAAAATCTTACTGTGTAGAGAGGTGAAGCAAGCAACTCAATAGACGTACTGTCCAGTCTCGGTGGTAGCAAAGAAATGATTACATTCCTGTAGTGACTCCATTAGGGTACTGTCCAAGCTTGCTGGCAACAAACCAACACTATAGATGAAAAAAAGATACTCTTAAAATCTAAAGCTCGTGATTTTCATTACATTATCCCGATTTGAAACATTGTGTGATCGTCGATCTTATGTTTGTGTTTAACAAAGTAAAGAAATGAAGTGAAATATGTTTATGCACAGGGTAAGTGGGGAAGACATGGAATTGTGAAAAATGAATCAATACTTCCTGAGGAACTAGACCTTACATATAGGAAATGACCAAGGTAGAGAAGCTAGAGTTCTACCAATGTGTTGCCAAGTGTTGTCGCTCCGACAAACACACTCCAAACTTTGTGCGTACACTCGAATTTTGGATCCTACTATGGATCTTGCGAGGGGTCATTTCGTAGTCACTTCTTGGTCCATAACTAGGGCATGAGCATATTATTTTATGCAAGCTTGGAAAAGGATATCATGTTACATCAAGACAATTCTTATGCGATGTCCAATCCATGTCGGCAGTTAGTTCACACTGACAACAACAATCTCTCCCATTCTAGTTGCGTTTGTAATTCTGTTTCGGTGAGTTTTGTAATCGCTCCCGTGCACCTTTGTTTCCACGAGCATCGTTCTCATGTTTTTGGCTGTCACTTTCGGTTTCTTTCACTTTAATTAATGGTGTTTTCATGTTATCTTTGTTCTGACATGTGTTACTTTCACTATTGAGTCACATATTGCAAGAGTCTTTCATACTTTAGCAATTGTCATCTTTTTGTATGTTAGTTGTCCCGTAATGTATGTATGCTTTTTCTAGCGGTTTCAAGGGGTTATATTTGTGTGAATTATTTGGTCTAACCATGTATTAGTCGTACTCATTCCCAAAATTTTAAGCAATGTTGCACAACTGTCGTCATAGTCGCCACAAAGTGTACCTTTAGTGTCGCATTTGTCATAAAGTTGTCACAAAGTTGTTGCATTGATAGAAATATGTTGTTAACGTGTTCTAGGTGATATATGTTGTTGTGTCATCAATGTGTCTCAAGTGTGTGATCACAGTCAAGTCATATCATTGATTCACAATATTTTCTTTGGTCCCACACTTAGATAAATTTCGAAAAAAATCGTAGCAACCTAGCCTCATCAAACCCTCCTGAACTATGAATTGTGCCATCTCATCTTTCAAGTAGTTACCTAGCCTCTTGGAACTACACAATGATCATTCTCTGCCTCCCAGCATTGCACATTTCCCAACCTTAGTTCTCAAGCCTAGAACTGCGCATTTCGCAACCCTAGTGCTCATGCCCAGAACTGTGCATTTTTCAACCTCTGCGCTTAATTCCAGAACTATACATTTCACAACATTAGTTCTCAAGCCCAAAACTTTGCAATCACGCCTTCCATCTAGGCCTGAACTATGCATTGCGTAGTCTCTAGCCTCAAGCTCATACCTAAGCTCCTAAACTGTGCAACTGTGCAATGACCTAGTCTCCCTTATCTCCCAGAACTGTGCAATGTGCTCTCTGAGTGCTCATCCCCTTATCATGTCACATTGATCTCCATAATTGCGTAGTTTTATCCCTCATCCTAACCTGAATTGCGCATTGCACAAATTCAAGGCTCAAGGCTCCCCTTGACTACTTGAACTATGCAACTGCATAGTCACTGAGCTCCTTTCCCAGCTTCCATATGGTTCCAGTTCATTCGATGGATCATTATGCACAATCTTAGACTAGAAGTTTTTTGGGTTGATATCATCTCATCATGACCGAATTGTAGAAATGGGTATCTCATCATGCCATGGAAAGATGATGAAGAGGGATATGGAGAAGGAGGACATGCTAGAAGACACACATGGAGCTGAGGAGATAAGATGATCATCAGGCAAGAAGATGAAGGAACACATAACTATAACAGAAGATGAAGATCGATATCACATGGAAGACTCCTCCTCTTCAAGTCATCAGGAGGATGAAGAAGAAGATCATGTACCATCTTTTCAAGAAGACACAAAGAAAGAAGCAACAAGAAGGACAACTTGGCACTGTCACATCATCATGCAATCCATGTCAGTAGTCTCATGTGATGTCCTGTCACAAGTCATCCTATATCACATCATTATTGTGGATTATGTAATTACCTATTCGAAATGTATTGTAAAGTGGAAGTCCAAAGGAAACATTTAGAATATGAAGAGTCATGTAAAATCGAAAAGTCATAGGAAGTCAAACAATTATGATGGTAGTCAAAGAGTCACAAGGAAGGTGAAGCATCACCTCTTGGTTATATATACATCCTCATTGTATGAGAAAATGATGTTTCACCTTGGCTCCTCCCACAAGGCATTATTGATACAAACCAACTATTTTGAGGAGAAAGGAGTGGCTTCAATGCTCCACTATTGGAGCTAGTGATGTTCATTGTATACATGTGTCTTGGAAATTTAACATAATATTTTGTAAATGTTTGTAATTTGTGTTTGCTTTCGTATGTGCTAAAGTAGTTAAACTAAATTAGTTATTTTGGTACTTATCGTATCGAGAATGTTTTATAATTGCTATGATCGTTGTCACATCCTCATGGAATATTCCACTGGATATTAGGCAAATATTCCTTGTTACATTGGTTACAATGACTGTCACATCTCTATGGACTATTCCTCTTGATTTTGTACGGATCCTTCTTGTTCATGTGTGTCTCTACTAGGGTGTTACTACTACCTCTCTCTTAGAGGCTCACTTCTCCTCCCCTCTGCAGTGAAAGAAATTTCACGCACATACAATAGAACACTCACCAGGCACACACCCTTACTTTTCAAAGTCACATTCACACTCCTCTCTCTTGCTAACTGTGGGATCCAAGCCATATATTTAATAATACATGGCAACCGTGTTGATATTCTGGATGGGGCTCCTACTCCAGATGGTGCGAGGTCTAATTAGGACTTCACATCAAGGAGACCCCTTGGTTGACGGATTTCCAACACCGTCAACACCAAGATACTGATATCATGGGGAATTCTTACTTAATTGATTACTTAAAAGATACATTCCTTGCCCAATATACTCTTAATTCAAGCCCATTTCTCCTACTCGCTCCAATAGTTGTTGCGACATTTAATATAAATGCACTTACAATCCATTTTTCCCTCCACATTCCTTTAGTTTCAATGCAGCCTCTTGAGGACCAACCACTTCTACATCTCCAAGAACAACTCTGTCATCTCAAATTTATTTTAATCTATGAGATGAGATTTATTGGGCCTAGACTTCTTTCATGCATAGACGATCACTTAAGGGGGGGTATTCCTTTTGCATAGGAATATGCCTTTTGGAAATCAATATATCATCCTCATTGGTGATCTTGGGAAAATACCTCTTGTAAAGCACATCCCCATGTATTTAGACACTTCACATGGCAATGCCCTTTGGCATAGCTTTGACATGGTCATCACACTATCTACCATCTTTCATAAAAAGGGGTCAACCTTGCTTAGGTTGCATTTAGTCAAATGCTTGCAAATCTCAAGAATGAAACACCTACTATGGAGGACTATAACCTTCTCATGTCAAGGAAAAATTCCTTTTTGTTGATGGATAAGTAACAAGAATTTGACAATACAATGCACCTATATCCAACCAACCTATTTGTTGCATTACATAACAAACATATGCTAAAAAACATGAACATGCCAATTGCATGATGCTACATAGAGAAACAGAACCACCATCCTGTTGGTACATAAGAAGAAGATGAAAAATTGGATGAAAAAGTTCGTATTTGTAATGAACAATAGGTTTTCCTCACATGAAACTTGTGGGTTGAAGTAGGTCTTGTCAATGGATCCCTTGGAAAAGTTATTTCCATTTTTTATGCACATGGATCAAAACCCCTTGAGTTGCCATCATTTTTTGTTGTTGACTTCTTTCAATATAAAGGCCCACCATGGAATTCCTTAAACCCAACTCATGTTCCACTCCCCCCAATAACATGATGTTCTCGTAGGAAAATTCCCCTTCGAACGGAAAGGGGCTTGAAAATGCATAAATAAGAGGGAATGAAATTACCAAAGGTGACAGTGGACATTGGAAACACAAACCAACAAGGATTAACACTCACTGCCATCTGTTGGGTAATTTAATTGTCAGTTAAACTACTTGCATTTTGAATTGTCTATTCCGAGGTTCCATGAACTTGTGAAATATACATGCACTGTATGTGCTAGGCAATTTTCTTTCAATTATTCAAATTCAAAAATGAAGATGAGCCTTATTTATGATAAGATCATGGAAAATAATATTGAGCTATTGCAAATGGAAATGAAATCTAGACTAGATCTAATTAAGCATATACACATTCTTTTCTCTACTCAAAACTAAGAAGTGGTTTCAAAGCAAACTATTATGAATGAAAGAACTTCAAAGTCTATTCTAACAATGGAAATCTTTTATTCTAGTGAACTTGAATGATAATTTTATTCTATGAAATTGAAAGACAAGGAAAGTATATAAAATTGAAAAGAAACTAGAAGGAAACTTAATCCATTCGAACTTGAAAGGAATCCTAATTGTGAAATTGAAACTGATCTAAAGCTATGAAGCTTGGAAATTGAAAACTATTCTAAAGTATGAAAATTAAGAGAATTACTAGCATGCATTTCCTAATTCAAAATTGATCATATCAATTCAACATGGACACTGAAGCGAAAACAAATCTAAAAAAACAATTCAAAGTAAATGTTTTTGTGGTTATTTATTTATTTAATTAATATTGAGTGCTCATTTTGTAACAAAAAAAATATTGATGACTAAACTGTGCTTGAAACAGAGCATCAAAACATCTGTCTATTTTAGAAACTAAATAAAAATGAATGCACAATGAAAAGAATAAAATCAAAAGAACAAATACAATGTCTCACAACTCTGCAGAGGGTCCTCTTGTTGAGTGTGAGGAAGTAGGAATTTTTAGATCACTCGATTAAATCATCAACAATTCAAAATTGCACCATGAAACAAAGTGTTTGTATTATTTGAAACAGAGCCTTCCTCCAAGAATGATAACAACAATCTGAACTTAATCCATTGATTGTCATTTGCTTGTAGCTGAAGCATATTTATAGTTTTTAAATTACAACTACATTGAGATCCTTATGGTTATGAATCAAAACTGAAAGGACACCTCATTTCCACGAATTTATTGAAGCACAATCGATTCCAACCTGTGTTTTCTTGACTAGGCATATTGACACATTGGTGCACTGTTTTCACACGTAATCTAGAAAATAGGGCTCCAAATAACTAGAAAAATATCCCAAATGGTAATGAATTTGAGGGAAAAAATCTAATAGGACCTAACTGGGCTCATGTTGAAAAATACCCATGTTTTCGTTTTTCAAAATTTGTTTTCATTCGCTCAGAAAACACGTTTAAGTTGACTGGTCAAAATTGCTACGTTTTTCCTTTCATTTCTTACTGGAGGTCCACACGTGTGATCTAGGTGGAATTTGACCAATACAAATCCATATTGGAACCTTTAGAAACAATTTCCATCTACCATATTTACTTATAGAGTGGCGCTACTACCTCAACCATGGAGATAGCTACGAAAACTTGACTGAACTGCAGAAACATGAACACGCCAAATGGTTATTAGTAAAACCAAAAAGAATCCTAATTAGTTCATTAAAAGCAAAGAAAATGTATGAAAATTAACCTCTTCGAGTATTGGAAGTTTTTATTAGGTGTTTATGGGATCTTGTGGAAAATGGGGTAAGCAACAAATGAAAAAAATGGCATAAATGGTTAAAAGGACGACTGCAAATAATGGTGAAACGGTGACAAATCAACGGCCCAACATCCCCCCCACACTAATATCTTTGCATTTCCTCATGCAAATGAAAGAAAATAACAAAAATTGATCAACATATTTGTTCCATAATGTATCTTTGGGAATGACTTAGCTTTCTTACACCATTTCTTAGCAAAATTGGATAGTTGTCTAGTATGCTCTATCACTTAAATTTGTTGCGTATTTTGCCACTCACCAAGGCATTAACTAATCTATTGGAGTGAAAAGAGTGCTTCTTTGTTGCGTTGAATGGTGGATATCATTTCTCAATGTTTTTTTTACATTATACATCTTCTAGTTTTTCTAGGCCACTAGTCAAAGTTCATCAACCTGTGATTTCACTTCAGAATTCAGAGGCTGCTAGAAAATGTCAAATTGTGCAACTTAACACATTTTAACTTGTTGAATGAAGAAACATACACACAAAATAGAATTAAGGACATCTAACTTAGAATTTTGGTTCTTGTAACATTGTTTCTCATGTAACACTTGTATGCACAGATGACAGTATTATTGATATGAATGGATGGATGGAGTAGCTTTATGAAGTCAAAAAAAGGACCAAAACCAAGTCAATAAGGTGAAAAAACAAAAGAATTCTTCACCCTTGTAGCCTGCTCATCATTCAAAAAATGGGATATCATGAGATATAATAGGTTTTAGTATGATAGGTTCAAAAAGGCCATACAACATAAGTGAGATATATTGTCAATGTCCATATATTCTATGTTCTGTAGTTTAATTCAAAGAAACAAATAAAATGTCACTGTTTTTTCTTTTTACAAGATCTTTACAAAACTGGTCTTTGATGTAAGTGGCCTTGATGTTGTTGATCATCATGTTGTTGAAGCATTTTTATACTTGATATATGATGCTGGACTTAATGTTCAAGTGTATAAATGTGTCTCTTTCCAAGAACCTCAAACCATTCCAATACTTCATTCTCAAAGGTAAGTGAAATTTGTAGTTAACAGTTAACTAAATTATAATACCCATGAAATGACCTAGTATCCCTCATTTGAAACTTAGAAGATAGTTAATGAAGCACATCATTCAAATACCCATTCAAATTCTAATTATGCGATACCTCTAGTCTTCAAAGTAATAAAAGCTTGGTCCTTAAGACTTGTTTCTTGATTGCCTTCAATTGCTAGAAATAGTATCTTGATGTCGACATCTCTTCTAACTTTTGATGTGACAACCTGGCTTAACGCCTCATGAATAGAAACTTGGATTCACTTGAATAATTTCCAAGCCTCTTCCAAGAATTTTTCAAAAACATAATCATAGGTTGTATTATGGTTTCATATTCTTGATTTTTATCCTTATTGATTCCATAATCAACTTTTAGCGAGAAAAACTTGTCAAGTTGATTCTTGACATTGTCTTCATTTCCCAACTTTTGAATTCATCTATTGTAGCATTGTATGTTGCGTTTATACTGTTGTCATAAAGATGTATTTTTGAATAGAGTAAAATTTAATCGTAAAAGTGAAAGGGATGGTTGATGGTATGAATATTCTGAAAAATGAAAGATATGGTGGAAAAATGAAATGATGTTCTACTTATAGTGGTTGCTCATCATAATTTTCTAAACTTTTAATAAATTAAAAAGTTTCATAAGTTATTTACCTCAATTTTACCTCTTGGAATTGGTGGAGAAGAGAAGATGATATGAACACTAATTTGATGATGATTTGACTCAGGTACTCTATTGTTGCATGATGCATTGACCATCACTTTGACCTTGTTCCACATAACTTGTCCCCTTCTTATAGCAGACTTGTTTTTCCATTTTCTCTTAAATGATAAACCAAATTCTCTTGAAATTTTATGAGGTTGTTACCATTAATACTATGCATCTTCCCACAAAAGATCTCAACCAATGGGTGCATATCTCTTGAGAAAAATGAGAAATGGTATTAGATGACGATGGCCAATTTCTTGAAACATACAAACTACAATTTCTTGAAATTTTGTGTATTTATTTACCCTACCATGATGCATTTACCCTAAAAATTTCAGAACCAACAGATGCATGGTTTCCAAGATATGGTCAAATCAATTTCTGGTCTGTTTCACCCTTCACACTACCCATTGTTGCAACAAAAACATATTGCATGAACTCAGTTTAAGGCCAAATTGAGTCCTTCAAAAGGGAAACAATGTATTTTTACATTTTTTACTGCCACGTGACCTCAGAATTCCATTTTGATGAAGAAAAGATGTTGTTGTGTCAAAATACTAAATTCTATTTTGATTTGTACGCAATGGTGAAAAATGAAAATCTTCCTTTGAAAATCCCACTGAAATGTCCTGGAAAATTTCTCGTTTTTTGAATTATTCCCATGTAATACTCAATTTAGCATACTCTGAGAAAACCCAGTATCTCAGAATATTTTATTTCTACTCCAAACTCTAGCAATATTTGTGCCAAACCTACCCTAGAACAAACTGCTACAACCAAAAAATAGGTTGCTGCAACAATAGTTATAGAAACTGCAACTTTCCGTAGTTGTTGCAGAAAATATCAATTTCAATGGTTATTTATTTTCTTCTTCTGAAATTTGTTTTCTCTGAGTCTGAACCACTAATTTGGATTGTGTGTTGCATGTTGAAGTAGAAATCATGAAACGTGATGCATGTTTGACTAAAATAGACCCAATTTTATTTATTTTCTTGAAAAGGAAATGAATGAAGAAGAGTTGTAGTAGTGATCCATCATGTTGTTGTTTAATGTCAAAAATATGAACATGGTTCTACAAGAAACTAATAAAATATATTGCTGCAAGTTGTTGTTGATTCGATAAAACCATATAGTCTTCATCAAAACCAAAATTCATGGTACAATTATTACCATGCGAATGAATATGCCAAAGTCGGGCATGGAAATAAATCATTGGATTACCAATTAATGATGAAAATCATTAACCAATGTGAGACAACTCATTGATAATGTAAATGAGTGTCAAGGTACCTTAGTGCATCTTGACAGGGACGAATGAATGTATTGAAGTCGAGTCATCTGTAAAATTTGACAATCAAGAGAAATTGTTGTATTCCCATTGTTTTCAACGAGGAGGTTTTCTATTGATGTAAGCAAGTTCCAGGGCACTCCAAATAATCTTTGATCTTGATCCCAGATAAGATGTTGAGGTTGATTGGACAAGATCTATTGGAAGGTGGGCCTTAAGGAATCCCACATCAAACCAACTCGAGCATAGAACCAAAAGTGATTTGAAGAACCATAATAAAATATTGAAACCATCATAAAATTTCAGAACTTATTGTGAACGTTGCTCACCAGTTCCCTGGTTTTCAAGTAAATCTCACGTCCAATTGCGCCAACAAGCTAGTTTTCACAATAGGACTTATTTTTCTCTTTATTTTTTGTTCATTTTTATATGTCCTACTCTACTTGAAAAAGAAATATTTTTCAAGTATATGAATACTTCCAATGGAACCATTTGTGTAACAAGATGATAGATAAACTCATATACAGGTTTGAAAGATATGCATTGATATGTACCAATATATCAGAGACCATCTGCCTTGATTGAGATGATGTCAAAAAATATTCAAGAATTGAGCATTGGGATCCGATGACTGTCTTGAACCAAGATTCAATGTAATCATGTCTTCCTTGGCTTTGTGCTACCATGCCGTGCAAGTCTTCAGAGATGTGATCCCCATTCATACAATCTGGTGATAGGCATGCATGAAACTTTTCAATCTTAGGTTCCAACAACTGCTCTTCTTCAATGGGCATCCATGATTCTTGGACCTTATCTGAATCTTCTTCTTCTAGTTTTTGTTCTTCAATGGCAGTTGGAGAATCATTTTGCAATACCTCAACATTGTAAGTGGATTGAGGTATTTTATTGTTAGGGATTTGAAAAAGTTGTGCAGGTAATTAAGTGGGAATGGATATTTGGGGTACTTGTGTGGGTGGTAATGGGAAAGGTAGAATTGAGGTTAACTAAGGTTGAAACTGATGTTGTGGTGGAGGTGAATGGTATGGATAACATTGATATTGGTATTGAGGATAGTGAGGAAAATATTAAGGATATGGTGGATTTCCTTTATAAGGCCCTTAGAAATAAGGCCAAGGTTGGTTTTGAGGTTGAGATTGAGATGGCCAAGGTTGCCAAGGCAAGGGTGTTTTCCATTTTCTTTGAGATTGTTGCTTATAACCTTGAAATAGAGAATTAAGATCTTGCATCATACTGGGTTGATGAGGTTTCTGTGATCTTCTTGGAATTAAATAACAAGATTGTTCCCGTGTTTGATTTTCTCCTTGGTAAACTACCTTTAACCCTGATAATAATGGAAAATATTTAGTAGTATGTGATCCTACACATATTTCACAAATTTTAATGTTATCAAGTGGAAATTCATGAAAAACATGTTTCTTTCTACATTTAGGGCAAGATATAAACAAAACAACATTCTCAATTTTTTTCTTGTTTTTCATTCTTAGCATGTCAATTTGTTCATTTAAATTACCATGAATGTATAGCAAATTTTTAAGTTCAGTTTGACTTACCAATCGTGATTCCGACTTACTTACTCTTGCCATAAAGGAATCTTGATGGGATCTTCCATACTTTGCTTTTCCTCTTGATATGTTCTTGCATAGTTCACAAATCTCTTGAAATGAAAATTCAGAGACATCTCCTTTTCCCACCAGGTTAAGAAGATAAATCCATTCATCCCTTATAGATTTTAGTAGGAGATTTTTTAATGTGTTTAATCCTAAATCATGCAATTTAGATATTTTGACATTATATGTAAATCTCTCCACTAAATCTTCTAGGATTTCTTCCTCTTTTTGGTTCATCTTAAAGTCTTCATTTATAAGGGCATGGTGTATGCAATAATCTTTATATTTTTACAAAAATACTCTTTTCATATCATCCCATGTCCTTATAGAATTTGTTCCTAAATTCATGAACCATCTAAGAGATTTATCCTTCAATGTTGCCAGAAACAAATTAAATTTTTGAGTGTGTAATGAGTAGCCATAAGATCTATATAGTATTTCAAATTCGAAAATAAAGGTTTTCGGGTCTTTTGATCTCATACCTTTGAATTTAGCAAGTGCAGATGGAGGGATTTTCTTTGTATGAACGTTGATATTAGTTTCTTGAATTGGAAATCCAAAAGGATATTCCTCATTGTCATCATCTCCATCCATTTACTCTACCTTTTTTTCACCTCTTCTTCTACCTGCAAAAATATGAATTCATGATGTGGAAGATGATGCGTTTCTTACTGCACTATGTGATTTAGTGGGGGTGGTAGGTGATTAGAGTCTTTTTTATTTTTTATTTAGTTTTTTAATGAATTTACCTCTAGGATGTACTAAAATCAAATTAATATTATGTAACTAAATGGATACAATTGAAAGCTAACATGTATGATTACTTCCCCGACAACAACGCCAAAATGTTAGGTAATTTAATTGTTAGTTAAACTACTTGAATTTAATTGTCAAACCCAGGGTTCTGTGAACTTGTGAAATATATATGCATTGTATGTGCTAGGAAATTTACTTTCAATTTTTCTAATTGAAAAATGAAGATAAACCTTATTTATGACAAGATATTGTAAAAGAAGATTGAACTATTGCAAATGGAAATGAAATCTAGACTAGATCTAATTAAGCATAAACACATTCTTTTCTCTACTCAAAACTAAGAAGTAGTTTCAAAGAAAAATATTATGAATGAAAGAACTTCAAAGTCTATTCTAACAATGGAAATCTCTTATTCTAGTGAACTTGAATGACAATTTTATTCTATGAAATTGAAATACAAGGCTACTCTATTAAATTGAAAAGAATCTAGAAGGAAACTTAATCCATTCGAACTTGAAAGGAATCGTAATTGTGAAATTGAAACTGATCTAAATCTATGAAGATTGGAAATTGAAAGCTATTCTAAAGTATGAAAATTAATAGAACTACTAGTGTGCATTTCTTAATTCAAAATTGATCATATATATTCAACATGAAAATTGAAGCGAAAACAAATCTAAAAAAAAAGTTCAAAGTAAATGTTCTTGTGGTTTTTTATTTCATTTAATATTGAGTGCTCATTCTATAACAAAAATTTTATTGATGAGTAAACTGTGTTGGAAACAAAGCATTAAAACATCATTCTATTTTATAAACTAAATAAAAATGAATGCACAATGAAAAGAATAAAATCAAAAGAACAAATACAATGCCTCACAACTCTGCAGGGGGCTCTCGTGTTGAGTGTGAGGAAGTAGGAATTTTTAGATCACTAGATTAAATCATCAACACTTCATAATTGCGGCATGAAACAAAGTGTTTGTATTATTTGAAACAAATCCTTCCTCCAAGAATGATAACATCAATCTGAACTTAATACATTGACTGTCATTTTCTTGTAGTTGAAGCATATTTATAGTTTTTAAATTACAACTACATTGAGATCCTTATGGATAAGAATAATAACTAAAAGAGTAACTCATTTCCACAAATTTACTAAAAGCATAGTCCATTCCATCCTCTGTTTGCTTGACTGGGTGTTAATTGACACAATGGTGCACTATTTTCTCATGCAATATGGAAAATAGGGCTCCAAAGAAACCAAAATTCCTCCCAAACGGTAACTAATTTGATGAAGCTGCTTGCAAGAAACCTAACTGGGCTCGTGCTGAAAAATACCCATGTTTTTGTTTTTCAAAATTCATTTTTATTCGCTTATAAAATGCATTGGAAGTTGACTGGTCAAAACTGCTTTGTTTTTCCTTTGATTTCTTGTTGGAGGTCCACACGTGCGAGCTAGGTGGAGTTTGACCAATACAAATCCATATTGAAACCTTTAGAAACAATGTCCATGTGCCTAATTTACTCACAAAGTGGTGCTACTACCTCAACCATGGAGATAGCTACAGAAACTTGACTGAATTGCAGAAACTTGAACTGGCCAAACCGTCATTAGTAAAACCAAACATAATCCTAATTAATTCATTAAAAGCAAAGAAAATGTATGAAAATTAACCACTTTGAGTGTTGGAAATATTTATGAGATCTTGTGGAAAATGGGGTAAGGAACAGATGAAAAAAATGGCACAAATGGTTAAAAGGATGACTGTAAATAATGGTGAAATGATGACAAATCAGCGGCCCAACACCATCTTTAAAGTCAAAACCTTGGCTTACCTTCACATCTCTCCACTATTTTCCTTCAACCGCTACTCCTACATAAGGAAATTCTTACGTCAAATGTAGTGAACAAGAGGAGTCCATGTTAACTTCAAGGTATTTACAACTAGCTATAGTGTGATCACTGCATCTAGTGCCTTCTGATTCCCGTTAAATAAGTATAGTTTCGACTAAATTGTCCCTCACATTCCTTAGCACAATTTCTTCTTTTCTATCCATCCACCATCTACACTACTTCATCACCTCTATACTTCCATTTTAGTGTGAGGAAACATACTTGCTTTCTTTTACAAATATTTGCTACAAATCTCACTTGCATTTTCAATATGTTTTTCCTTTCTCAAATAAATAAAATCCTCCTCCTCCACAACTTGCTATCCTTGTAGTACTTTTTACATTTCATCATTGTTTTACACTTTCCTTTACTTATACTAGAAAAAATATGATTTCCACTTATGGCATTCAACTAATTCAACAACTCTTTTTTCCCCCTCTTTCAGACTATCAAGATGAATAGCGAGTACCTGTCCCTACTATATGGATATTATAAAGAGATACATTCCAAACAAGTTTCTCTTCTTGGCATAAAGACCAAACACCTTCCACGCTTGGTCTTCCTTCTCCATCATCTACAACCAACCATTGACCTTCCCAGTAAGCGAAAGTCCTCCTGCAACACCTTATACATATTCATGAAAGAGATATTGTAAGAATGCTTCGGTTGGATTGGCAATCCCACAATTCTCATCTTGGTATTATCGTAGATACAAACTAGTGCTTCCATTTTCGTTTCTTGCACTTTATATATGAATAGTCACTTGACCAATACAATTGCTTCAAATCCAATGTAAAAAACAAAACATGTCATGAGCTTCGTTCCATCAAATTTTTGGTAACAGTGAATGCAAAATATTGCACTTTTGTTTGAAGCTCTTCCCTCACCAACATTGATGCAATTTTGTTTCCACCTCTTCCTCTCTTTTATTACACGTCAAAGAAATATATTAGGAACTAAAGAAACCACTTTTATAAGTTGTTTAATCTTATAAATGCATAATGCTTCCTTTTGTTAATTTGAATATTGTTGAGGGAAGTGTAACTAGGTTGGGTCTTCATAAATGTACTTTTGATATTTGTACTTATTCAAGAAAATAAATATTATTTTATAATATATGTCAATGAGTTTCTTTCTCATTGAAGTAGGTCTACCATATGTCAAAGTGCTATAGGTGAGTCAAATAGTCAAGAGAAAATATTGAAGGCCTTAAGGGCATGTTACACCATCTATAAATATGTATTTAAGTCAAAGGGAAAAACTCCAAGCAAATTCAAGTCTACACCTATGACATGGCACCTTCAAGCATGCTACACCACCATGGAAGCTATCCACAAATTGCTCAACAAATCAACCTACAATCTACCCTCAAAGTTGGCCTACAAACAAAGGACTAGTCGGCCCTCTAGTTGGCCTAAGGCAACACATCAATTTGTGCTCTAAAATCTGTGAAGGGAAAGGAAAGAAAGAATGAAGTAAGAGAGCCTCTAGTGCAACAAGGAAGGGGATACAAGATCACAGGCTGGAAGGTTATTCTTAGGGTCATACAGAATCACACGTGCGGAGGAAGGAGGTCTCTCTGCAACCATAACAATAGTAATACATCAATTCAATTCTTATCATTGTTTGGGTTAGAAGTTAAGGTCTACAAGGCCTCACTCTAAGAGGGAAGCCCTCACAAACAAAGGAAGAAGGAACAAGATAGAAGTTGAAGGGACTGATTTCTAGGGTAGAAAATAGTCACACATGTGAGAATCATATCTCTTCCTGTAGTCATAACAACCCTACATTACAATCATCCAAATTAGTTGATTAGTGAAGAGAAGAAAGGAACCATCATAATAAGAAGGGTATCATCAAAAGTATCTTCTCTAGAGAAAGTGCAACAAGGTTACTAACAAGTTGCAAGAAGAACGAAGTGCCAGAAGTAGGAGGACGAAGTGCCAGGAAACAAAGTGCCAGAAGAAGTGCCAAGGTATATGGTGCAGAAAGGAGTGAAGACTTGACTTGTTCTTGGAGGATCTCTTTGTCAGGGGTCTAGGGTTTGTCATTTATCATTAAAAGCTTCAATAAGAGAAATTCACTAAAGTGTTTTCCTCTCAAGAGTAGAGAGGTTTTGGCCCTCGAAGAGAGCCAACATCTTATGTTCTTGTTCTTATGTTTTGGTAGCAATTTGATGAAGTACACACACATGCATTAATAATAATAATAATAATAATAAGCTAATAATAAAAGTAAAAAGACTCCATAAAATGTTATCAAGTAACGAAGAATCACACTACACTACTTTACCATAGATTCTTGAACAAGGTATCAGAGCTAAGGTGGCACATCAAAGAAAGGGCAACTCAAGAACACTCATCAAGGTTGAAGCATCAATCCTAGAAGTCTCAATCACTTCAAGGTAAAGAAGGGTCTACAATCCATCATTCATCAGGTAGGTCTACAAAGCTAGAAGAAGAGCCTTACATAAAGGCACCTACAAACAAGAGCAGATTAAAGCATAACCTACATCAAGCTACAAGTCTTCATGAAAATATCATCATCAAGCAAGTTCACTTGGAGAAGGAAACTTGAAGACCATCAATATCCATGGAAGAGAAGCCATAAAGAGTTTAATGAGGAAGAAAATGCATTACATCTCAAAATCTATTAACTAAGTACATGTCCCCTTATGAATATACATCAATGTCTTTTGGCAAGGAAAGAAATAAATTGGTAGGTACCAATAACTTTCTTGTATGGAAGAAGAGGACTGATCCACTTATCAAAGAGAATGAACTCTTAGAACATGTCAAAGGGAATACCACTATCCCTGCTAAGGAATAGACTCAAGCCTTAATGAAGTACAATAAGGATGAGACAAGAGCTCAAAGGATTATGATAGAATCAATCAAAGAATCTCTCATTCCTTATGTCTCCGAGTTTAAGACATCAAAATAAATTTATGATAAGCTAGTAGATCTATTCTCGGTATCCACAACCAAAGAAGTAATATCTCTAAGGAATGAATTGTACAAGATGAAGATAACGAAGGAAGAAATATCTCCCTACTTCATGAAAAAACTCTAAAATGAGAGATAAACTTCAAGAGCTTGGGGAAGTCATGTCTGACAAAGAGACGACAACTGTTGTACTCAATGCACTACTTGAGGAGTGGGGAAACTTCATATAGGCCAAGAAGGAATCAACCACTCTCAGTGAAATTTGGCCTCTATGCAGGACAGAGGAAACCAGACTTAAGGCAAAAGAAGATGTGGGATTAAAGGAGCAAGCATTTGCTATAATGGCCAAAAGAAAGGGTAAATTTGGAAATTTTGGTCCATGAAGAACAAGAAACAAAGACATGTCCAAAATCCAATGTTTTGGATGCCAAGAATATGGACACTACAAAAGGAATTGTCCTAAGCTTTAGAAGGACAACAACAAAAAAAGGAAGAGGGAAGAAGCTCAAATAACTCAAGAGATGAAAGAAGAAGGAAATAAGCAAAATAAGGAAGATCCTCCAGATCTCTACTAGAATAGGTCAACCTCTTTACTTATATACTTCTTTCAAAGTTTTGATTAGTATAGGAGCATGTAGAAATAGAATAATAATGCATGGCTAGAACCATCCTCTAGAATCTAGAAGCAAGTTAGAGCTCTAGATACTCATGAAGAAGTAGCATTTTTAATAAGAATAAATCATGCATGGGTGAAAATATATTCTAGAATATAGGAGCATGGCAGATATAATTAAATATATTCATATAGAAGAGGCATACCTAGTATAAGAACTTATCCATGATGAAAGAAAAATTTGATCATAATTAAGTATCTTAGAAGACCTTCATCATCAAAGGAAAATACACATTTGCTGGGAAAGGATCTTTAAGATCCTATGATGGAATCTTCATAAGAAGGTTCATGAACCAAGGCAGATTTCTCATTGGGAATCCCATTCATGGGATTCAATAAAAGGATGATATGCAAGTAAGCTAAGATGAAGCAAGAAGGGCCACAAAAAAGGATGATCAAAGGATAATCAAGATGATGTATGTATGCATCAAAGTTTAAGTCATTTTTTCATTTGTATATTATTGAGTCATGGGATAGTTCTATAACATTATCAAGCATGAAATAATCTCTTTCACCAAGAACATGCTCAAAGGCATGTACCACAATGCAACGAAGGTCAAAAAAAGAATATGCTCACATTAGGAGTATAATATTGCTGACTCAGAAGAAAGAAGAAATGATGACAAGCCTAAGAATTGCGAAATGAAGGAATTCTATCACAAGAAGCATTAGATGGTTGACCTATCTATCTAATAAGAATAAAATGAAGAAAGAGATCAAGCATGTGGAAGAATACCATGATCATAGAGAATCACTATTTGACAAGATACTTTGAAGACATCTCCTGAAAGAAGGAAGGACAACTCTGATAAAGGAAGAAAGGACCCTTGACACCTATGAAGGCCTTGGAGATATAAAAGGTGCAGACAATTGATTTTACCTCTACAAAGATGTCATGATGAAGAATCCATCCAACAAAAGAAAAATAAATGTTGAAGCAATATCAGGATGAAGTCATGATGGGCTACTAGGTCAAAGAATGTAATCAAGCAAGTACAATGAAGCATCCATGAGAAGAGTATTCCAAAGCATGGACAAGATGAAAAAGGAGTAGCCAAGATGACAAGAAAAACTTGATAGTCGCTTTCCATGATGCAATGACATGACAAGCCAAGAAGGAAAGTGATCGATGGATGGTGTCTTGCCTAGAAGAAGTTCGAACAAAGACTTCATGACATCAAGAAAGGAAGGATATCAAGTAGCTAAAGGAGCCATGAAAAAGAAGTTGTTGATGAAGGAAAGAGTTCCTAGTTAAGAGGGAGCTTTGATAGGATCCTGATCAAGAGGGAGTTTTTGGATCACCCCTGGTTACAAAGGAGTGACAATTGTGTTTTCCATTGCATGGGTCATGCACTATACCAGGACTAATAGCCATAAGTCTATATGAAGGCCATGAATGGCAATGTAGACACAAGATAGACACAACATTCTTGTCTTCACTTGGAAGAAAAAAAGGGAGGATTAGGTAATCATCTAGAATTTGATACTCTTTGAGGATGTGTAGGGCATCCAAGAAAAGAGTAGGCAAGAGGACCGATATTCTTTGAGGGCTAGGAACCCAAGATAAGAATAGTCCTAAAAGGTCATACTCGGAGAACACCGAGGTGGGTATGTACATTGAGAGACAATGATGAAAGGTGTCTATAAATCATTTGTATTGCCAACATTGTAGATTATGGTCTCATAAAGAGATGGAGTTGTTAGTCAAGGCCTTGCACTATGACAATGCTAATGGATATGATGTTATAACATATGGATTGCTAATCCGATTTCTCTTATGTGAATTCTTCAAGATTTATAATAGCCAAACACCTTGTAATATTGTATGAATACCTCCCTAGTTAAGAGGGAGTATTGAAGGAAGTGTAACTAGGTTTGGTATTCATAAATGTACTTTTGATATTTGTACTTATTCAATAAAAGAAATATTATTTTATAATATATGTCAATGATTTTCTTGCTCATTGAAGTAGGTCTAGCACATGTCAAAGTGCTATAGGTGAGTCAAATAGTCAAGAGAAAATATTGAAGGTGTTAAGGGCATGTTACACCTTGTATAAATATGTATTTAAGTCAAAGGGAAAACCTCCAAGCAAAGTAAAGTCTACTCCTATGACATGGAACCTTCAAGAAGCTCCTTCAAGCATGCTACACCACCATGGAAGCTATCCCCAAACTACTAAAAAAATCAGCCTACAATCTGCCCTCAAAGTCGTCCTACAAATAGAGGACTAGTCGGCCCTCTAGTAAGCCTAAATGGAGGGACAATCCTCTATTTATAGAGGATGTCCACTCCTAAGAAAATGAATCAATTTGTGTTATTAAATCTGCGAAGGGAAAGGCAAGAAAGAACGAAGTAAGAGAGCCTCTAGGGAAACAAAGAAGGAAGACAAGACCGAAGGTTGGAAGGCTACTCTTAGGGTCATACATAGTCACACGTTTAGAGAACGAATGTCTCTTTACAACCATAACAACAATAATACATCAGTTCAATTCTTATCATTTTTTGGTTAGAAGTTAAGGTCTACAAGGCCTCCCTCTAAGAGCGAAGAAGACGCCCTCACGAACGAATGAAGAAGGAACAAGACCAAAGTTGAAGGGACTGTTTTCTAGGGTAGAAAACAATCACACGTGCAAGAATCAAATCTCTTCCTGTAGTCATAAAAACCTTCCATTACAGTCATCCAAATTAGTTGATTACTAAAGAGAAGAAAGGAACCATCATAAGAAGAAGGGTCTCATCAAAAGTATCTTCTCTAGTGCAAGTGCAACACAGTTACTAACAAGTTGCAAGAAGAACAAAGTGTCAGAAGTAGGAGGATGAAGTGCCAAGAAACAAAGTCCCAGGTTAGATGGTGCAGAAAGGAGTGAAGACTTGACTTGTGCTTGGAGGATCTCTTTGTCAGGGGTCTAGGGTTTGGTATTGATAAATAGAAAGGGTTTTCCTCTCAAGAGTAGAGAGGTTTTGGCCCTGGCAGAAAGCCAACATCTTGTGTTCTTGTTCTTATGTTTTGGTAGCAGTTTGATGAAGTACACACATGCATTAATAATAATAAGAAGAATATTAATCTAATAAGAAAAGTAAAAAGACTCCACAAACTGTTATCAAGTAACAAAGAATTACACTACACTACTTTGCCCTAGATTCTTCAACAAATATCAAGTCATAACTTCCTTCAATTTGATCAAGACTGCTATTATTGTTAAGCCTTTAGAACATCTTATATACTGTCTTTATGATATATAAATTGAAGGTTAATTATTGAATGTAAAGGAATCTACGCATCATGTATTGAAATTTTTAGGTGTTATACTTGTTTCTCTCTAACTGGTTTTAGATTTATTTCAATTAAATACTCATTGCAAGTTCATTATAGTGCTGTTACATATTCATTGCAAGTTCATTATAGTGTTGGTACATGTTCCTTTTTTCATCTATTCAATTCTCAATCATTTCACTGTTATTTCTCACCTCTTAACTATGGTGTTTTCACTTTCGAGACCACAATCATCCATGCTAGTTGGAGATAACTTGTTTGACTTAGTTGTTGATAAGAAGGGGAGTTATTTTAAATATTCTATCAATGTTTTCTACACAAAAAAAAGTTTAATCCAAGCAATAGGTAGTTAAAAAAAGCACATATAAAACTCCAAAGCTAAATGCATTTTCAACTCCATGTATTTGATCATTTTCCAAAACAGACTATGTAGCCTACATTGTGCCATAACTCCAAAAGGACTAATTATACTCTGCAATTGGCACCAGATTATGTCATGTGTGCATGATAGGATTCCAATAGATCGAACAAGTACTTCCCTTGGCCATATATCATATATTTACTTAAATACCTGCCACAAATTCTCTTCATCTTTATAACTTTTACCTAGATTGATTGTCTTACTCGAATTGATTTCATTTCAGGGAGTACATATCTGGTTTTGTTGATTGAACACCATGATGTTATGTAGTTTCTTACAACCTTTAGCCTTATATAATTTTCAAGGTTGTGAAGCTTCATATTGGTGGATCAATTAGTCTTGTTCTTTCTCCACAGGAAATAATTGCAGATACATCCCTTTTCGTAATGAAAGTATCATGTTTTTCATTTAAAATAAAGAAAAATACTACTCTACACTTTGATGGCACAAACAAGTTGATCCCATATTTGTTTTTGTTGCCTCTTCATGTATTTTTTATTAATATCATTCTCCCTTTTAGTAATGAAAGTATTAGATTTTTCATTTAAAATAAAGAAAAATATTTTTCTGCACTTTGATGGAACTGATCCCATATTTGTTTATGTTGGCTCTTCATGAATTTATTAGCAAGATCATTCTCCCTTTCATAAGAGAAAGAAATAATTGCATAAGAGAGTCAAATTATTGTTTCTTTTAAATCATACCTACAACATCTATTTTATAAGGAACTTATCTATGCCAAAATTCATCTATTTCCTTTCTTTTGCAATGGACAATGCCTACATCTCTTGCTCGTACAAAATCTATAATAGTTTGTATGAATTTGTTGCAACATTAGCATTTTACTATAGGGAATCTGATGCACTTTAGACCTATTATTCCATTGACTGATGCTTGACAATGAATGCAATTTAGACTTATTATTGCATTGGATGATGCATGACTTATATCCATCATGAAATTAAGTCATTGAAATTGAAGATGATAGACGAAAATTGTATTGATGACATATTAAGGTCCATAAATTTTGAAAAGGTGTTTTTTAGGTGCCATAGATGTTTTTGGACAGATGGTACAGTGTATTTCTCAATCTAATAGAAACTATGTTCATATTTTCATATGGTTACTCATTTTCCTCCAAGAAACTCTTTCTTTCACATCTCTTAAATTTAAGTTTTCAACTCTCGTAGTTGTTGCATGGAAATATATATATATATATATATATATATATATATATATATATATATATATATATATATATATATATATATATATATATATATATATATATATATATATATATATATATATTTGATTCCGGTGACACTATAATTGAAGTTCCAGCATAGGGAAAAGATGGCTATAATGTATCTCAACATTTACTAGGAGGCTTTGTAAATATGTTGCAACCTACCATATGATAATCCACATCAAAGTTGTTAATGCTCCCATTTTTCTAGAAAGAAAGTGGCAACTTATCTAGACAAAATATCTTAGAGTAAATCCCTTCTTCATACTAAGCCTCTTGAAATTATATCTATTCACTCTCTCTTTTCACTAAAAGTGGTGAGATGACAATGACTTCTTGAATTTGTGATTGCTCCCTAGCCATTGAAATAATTGGCTTCACATAGATCATAAGCAATTAAATGATAAACTTGTAAACATATACGTATCATTAACTAAAAGCAATCCATCAAATCACAACCACAAAAATCATCATCACACATGAGACACAAGATTTTTGGTGGAAACCCTTATGGGAGAAAAAAAAAACCTTGTTGTTATTGTGCTGCTTGGAATCTACTATTAAGAAAATAATGTCTTTTACATAGATGAATGACTCCCATTAGTCAGGATACTCGACCTCATATACTATTGGCCAACACCCATTCTACTGGTCAGCTCGGAAGACTATGTTCTCACATTGATCTACGAACTACCATCCGCTAAAAACCACCATGATCAACGATCCTTGCCTAACTCTGATTGGACTATCCAACTTCGATTAGATGGAGAAAATGGTTTTCACTAAAGCTTCAAAATCACTACTCCACACTCATGAAGTCACAGCTCCTCTACTCTAAATGAATCACATTTCATATATTTTCACACTAGATCCTAGAATTCTCTACTCATCTTGATTCATCTCTGTAATATGACCTCTAGCAGCAAGACACCATCAATAAGTCAATAAAAAACATCACAAATAAAATGCTATCAACTCCATAAAATAGTGGCACAAATGTAACTATTAATAATACAATCATCCAACATCATAAATGATACTCCATATCCTCCAAATAAACTTTGCTACAATAGCCACAAATATGGTTTGATAACTAATGCTATCCTTCATAATTTTGCTACTACATTGCCATTTAAACTTATACATTGAATCATACATGCTTACAACTAGGTCTGAAGCATATTTCCTTTATACAACCTTCTCTAACTCACTCTCACATTGAACCAACATACACCCAACTAAAAAATTAAGTATATAAAACATTAGGGGTGAATTCCACTTTTCGCCTGGGATCAGGAGTGCACAAAGTTGACGAAATCCAACCTTAATAACCACTACTTGCGCACTAAAGGTTTTCATACCCATTGGAGGAATTAATCAACCATTTCAGACCTTTACCAATTAATTTAGAAGCTTCCTCGAATATGCAAGTTGAAATACACATTAGAGTAAATTTTAGACTAAAAGTGCCTACGAAATTTTCACGTAATTTTCACATCATAATATGTAAACCAATCAAAATCCTTTAAATTTAAAAAGAGGTACATGTAAATATTTTGGAGGGAAAATAAGAAAAACTAATTTTTTTAATTGTATTCTTGTCTTATCTCCTTATAGGTTTACACGAATTTCAAGTGTAGACACTCGTTGGATGCAAAATTAAATTCTACACTCGTAGAGTACCCATTATGCATACTTTTGAGATGACCCACATTGATAAAAATTGAGGATACATTTAAAAAACATGTTCAAAAAACCTTTTTAATGTATCTTCAATTTATATCAATGTGGGTCTTCTCAAAAGTATGCATAATGGGTACTCGTTGGATGCAAAATTAAATTCTACACTCGTAGAGTACCCATTATGCATACTTTTGAGATGACCCACATTGATAAAAATTGAGGATACATTTAAAAAACATGTTCAAAAAACCTTTTTAATGTATCTTCAATTTATATCAATGTGGGTCTTCTCAAAAGTATGCATCCAACAAGTGTCTAAAGTTGAAATTTGAGTAAACCTATAAGGAGATAAACCAAAAATACAATTAAAAAAGTAGTTTTCTTCTTTTCCCTCCAAAATTCATAACTCTTATTTTATTATTTTAACTCTTATTTTATTATTTTTCCTTATGAGGCCACTTTTAGGTTGAAATTTCACCTAATGTCCAATGTGTGCTAGGAATCCAGAGATTTTTTCATGAAGAAGCCCAACCGCGTACACTAAAATGTATGATCTTGGATGCAACCATATGCACATGCTTCTCTCCATGTGGTTGGAGCCTTTCAACCACACTCACAAGCCTGGATGGGTGTAGTTGGGGAAGAGGATGCTCAAAACCCAAAATCTCCAGCTCAGAACTGCCTCCAACTTCTTACTTACCTTCTCCAACTCTTGTACATGCCTCCAAACCATTTCCAAGACCTGTGACACCTATGCAACTAGGAAAAACATGTCTCCCAAGTGTCACTACCATTTGACCTATAAGGACACCAAACAAAGGCTGACTTGTCTGCCAACAATTCCTTTTCTCTCCTATGACACTTGCAAAAGCTACAACACTTATGTAACATAATGAAGCATGTCTCCAACACCATCATAGGGTCAATACACTGCTACAACAATTCATGAATAGGAACATAAGCATAATGACCTAATCTGCCATAGTCCTCAACATGTCAATACCACTATCACATGAGCAATAGTTAATCAAGGGTTGACATCAAGGATTGACATTAATTCCAACATAACGATCTCAATGGTAACTCGATCAATTGTAACCATACTATAAATAGGCATCAACACATCAACTAGGCTACACAGGGTTGACATCAACGCCAACATGAGATAGATACTTGCAACCATGAATACCATAATGCCAACATTCTCCCCCTTTGGAATTGATGGCAACCACTCACAAACTCTAGGCCACATACTCTATCACTCCCCCTTTGACATCAATGGCAAAGGGTCAAATCCGTCTGATAAGGCCGTAAGAATACAAGTACTAACACTAAAGAATTTGACCTCCATATGGATGAAATATAATGTACATCAACAATTATCCATGCCTCTCACATCAGCAACAGATGAAACATATACCCAATCATCTTATAGAGCAACATGTCCAACCAACAACCTCTAACAATGACAATAATATGCACATGAGGCAACAAGAAACAACAAGCAACATCACACAATATGCCATAATATGCACATCAAGGCATCAACCAACATCCCCATATCAACCACATAGAAGCCACATCAATGGCCATTATTAACCTCTATGCTCATAACATGAGGCGAAGAACCAAAACCGTTAAATCATAGCATGAGGAAAACCATGAGGTGGATCATAATGCCAAAAATGTGTGGCTGAAATAACGAGAGAAAATAATGCTCCCCCTGAACACATGCTATCTCCAAGTTGTAATAATTTCTTATGCTGCAACATTAGCTTCCTTGCTAAAGGAAAGAATCACAAGGTGGACCGTGAATCCACATGAACATGACTGAATGACATATAACAATGTACATACATGGTTGCAGCAGTGCCATAAAACCTCATACATGCTCTCATATGACCATAACATGACCTCATGAATCATTACTAAATGACGCAAAGATGCATACAATAAAGATACATGACTTCATAAGCATTTTACATGAATATATCAATAAATACATGGTTTCTCCGATCATCTCCTATGGACGAATGATTGAAATACATGACATATCTTAATTTTAACAACATCATTAGTCCATACACGTGGCTTCAAAAATGACTCCATGAAATTCCAAAACAAGCCTATAAACATAATGACTCAAATCACTAATGACTGGACCCTCTACCAACATAGGAATATTAATCAATAATAAATACATGGTTGTAGTAAACTAAATATAACAACCCATACATGGTTGGTCCATGTCTCAAGTCACAATATGCATGTCATTACCATAATGCCCTCATGCTAAGGTGGCTAAAAGATGATCAATAAATGTTGAAACAAGGATGATAGACATGTCTTTTCCACTCATACAAAATAAATACATCAGTGACAAAAATAATGAGTGAAAATAAATATAAACATAAAGAAAAATCTTGTATTTCCATTTTAAAAATTGTTTCCAGATTTGTTCAATGTTATGGTGCTCTTCACTTGCTCCAACTGCTAGTATTTTTCTTCAAGTTGTTTCCTTAATTTGACAATAACACCTTCAAGAGCTTCAATATAGTCCTTTCTATATTTTTTCTTGTTGTAATTGACTTCTTCTATTCTTTTTTATTCTTCCAGTTGTGTCCTCAAGGTAGTGATATATTCCTTGATACTTTTCTCCTTTTCATCACAAACCTACAATTTCTTCTCATGCTCCTTGCATACATCTGTTAGTCTACCAATTTCACTTGAAAAATCTTCAATAACAACCATGGTAGATTCATATTCATCCTTGAGGAGTATGAAAATACGACCATCATCTATTTCACTACCTAGATCTGAATTATTATTACCATTACTATTAAAAGTATAACTCGAAAGAAACTCAATGCGACTTATACCTTCATATTTGTTGTCATTTTGTATAGCTAGTTCAACTAGAGATTTGTTCTTCTTGGATCTCATCTTATTATTCTTCTTTTTTCTACTCTTCTCAAACTCTTCATCATTGCTGCTACAACTTGTTTTATATAACATATGCAAATTATCCAAAACCTCCTTGGTAGATTTTAAATCTCCAGCTTTCTCTAGGTCTACACTATGGAGATTCTCTAAGATGATATGCCTTGCTAGAGAATTTTGCTTCATCTCTTCATATGAAGGTGAATCATAATCATATCCTTCAAAAACCAATCTCCATAAGTTAGAACCACAAGAAAATAATTTATACTTCACACTTTCTTGTCATACCTTGAAATTTGCAGCAATAAAAACATGTATTGCTAGAGAACTCATTCTGAAAAAAAAATACAAATTTATGGCAACAAACCCTTGATCTACTCTTCAACGATCAAGCTGCAACCGAGAGACATGCTCTGTTACCAATTGTTGGAAACCTTGAGCACTACTTTGGGGCGGGGGGGGCGGGGGGGGGTGTGCGGGTGAATAAGTAGTGTGACTTATTCACAATTTTTGCCTTTTATTCCTTTACTGAATCAAACAATTGTTAGAAAATTCACATAAATCAAAGCAAGTAAATGATAAACATGTAAACATATAATAAAAATGAAATAAAAGAAAGCCATCAAAGCACAACCACAAAAATAATCATCACACATGAGACACAATATTTCTAGTGGAAACCCTTCTAGTAGAAAAACCACCGTTTTTCATTAGGGGAATTTTGAGGTCTAAAATGGGCCTCCTAAGGAAATTATAAAATAATAGTGGAAATAATAAAATAAGAAAATATTACATCATCAAATTTTGGAGGGAAAAAAGAAAAAACTATTTTTTCAACTCATATTTTCAGCTTATCTCCCTATGGATTTACTCAAATTTCAAGTGGAAACACTCATTGGATGAAAAATTTGATTTCTCATCCAGGGAGTACCTATGTTGCATATTTTTGATGGACCCTACGACATGAAAAATTAGAAATACATGAAAAACGTGATTGCAATCACGTTTTTCATGTCTTTCTAATTTTTCATGTAGTAGGGTCCATAAAAAATATGCAACATGGGTACTCCTTGGATGAGGAATTAAATTTTGCATCCAATGAGTACTGCCACTCGAAACTTGAGTAAAACCTTAGGGAGATAAGTTTAAAATACGAGTCGAAAAGGTAGTTTTATTATTTTTTAATCTTTTTACTTTTTTACTCAAAAAATGGTCAATCATCCCTCATGGTTGACATCATCATCTTGAATCCCATTCATTCTTATAAAGTTTATTTTGTTTGTAAATTTTTCTTAGGAGGCCCAGTTTAGACCTCAAAATTCCCCTAATGATTGCTATGCTACTCTGAATCTTATATTAAGAAAATAATGTCTTTTACATAGATGAATAAATCCCATCTGTTAGGAGACTCGACCTCATATACTATTTGCCAAAACCCATCATCTTACATAATTGATTCTATTGATCATCTCGGAAGACTATGTTGTCAAATGGAACTACGAACTACCATTCTCTGAAAACCACCACAATCAACGGTCCTAACCCAACTCCGATTAGACTATCCAACTCTGATTGGATAGAGAAACTATTCCTTTCGCTAAAGCTTTGAAATAATTTCTCCACGCTCATGAATTCACTTCTCCTCTACTCTATGTGGAGCTCATTTCATAAATTTTCACATTGGATCGAAGGCTTCTCTGCTCAACTTGATTCAACTCTACAATATGATCTTCAACAACAAGACACCATCAATAAGTCAATAAAAAAAACCATAAATAACCTACCCTCAACCCTATAAAATAGTGGCACAAATGTAACCCTCAATAATGCAATCATCTAGTTGCATAAACTCTACTCCATATCCTCCAAACAAACTTTGTTACACCAACCACAAATCTGATATGAAAATTGATACTCTTCTTTAGAATTCAACTACAACACTTCCATTTACACTCATACACTAAAGAATTTATGCTCACAACTAGGTATGAAGCATATTTACTCTATGATTCCTTCTCTAACTTACTCTCACACTGAACCAACATACAACTAGATCCAAAATTAATTATATAACACATTAGGGGTGAATTCCACTTTTGGCTTGGAAGAAAGAGTGCAAAAATTTGACGAAATCCAATAATAATCATCACTACTTGTGCACTAAAGGTGTTCACACCTATTGGAATACTTAATCAACCATTTCTGACCTTTACCAAGTAATTTAGAAGCTTCCTTAAACATACAAGTTGAAATGGATCTGATGTGTGCAAGGAACTTGAAGATTTTGTCATGAAGAAGCTCAACCACACACGAAATTTTCTGATCCTATATGCAATCACATGCACGGGCTTCTCTCCAAGTAGTTGGAGCCTTTCAATCACACTCACAAGCCTGCATGGGTGCGGTTGGGGCAGAGGATGATCAAAACCCAAAATATCCATCTGAGAACTGTCTCCAACTTCTTGCTTACCTTCTCCAACTATTGCACATGCCTCCAAACCATTTCCAAGCCCTCTGACATCTTTGAAACTAGGTCAAACATGTCTCCCAAGTGTCACTTCCAAGTTGACCTAAAATGCCAACAAACAAAGGTTGACATTTCTTCCAACAAGTCCTTTTCTCTCCTTTGACACTTGCACAAACTGCAACACTTCTTTAACACATTGAATCACATCTCCAACATCATCATAAAGTCAACGAACTGCTACAATTAGTAATGAACAAGAACATAAGCATGGTAACCTAATATTCCATAGTCCTTAGCATGTCAATACCACTAACACATGAGAAATCTCCAATCACTACCATCATCCTACATCATCAAAAGGCTAACATCAAGGGTTGACATCAATGCCAACATAACCATCTCAATGCCAACTCAACCAACTGCAACCATACTACAAGGAAGGAATCAACACATCAACTAGGCTACATAGGGTTGACATTAATACCAACATGAGCTAGTTTCATCATGAAGCTATTCCGAACATCAACTAGTTGCAACCATGAATACCATAATTACAACAACCTTCACCTTTTGAATTGATGGAAACCACTCACAATCTCCATGCCATCCTCCTCTATCACTCCCCCTTGGACATCAATGGAAAAGGGTCAACTCCATTTGATAAGGTCGTAAGAATAAAGGTACTAACACTGAATCCTCTAACCTCAATGTGGCTGAAATATAATGTACATCAACAATCATCCATGCCTCTCAAATCATCAACAAACAACACATAAAACCAATCATCATACAGAGAAACAAGTACAACCAACAACCTCTAGAAATAGCAACAATATGCACATGAGACAACAAGCAACAATAAGAAACATCATACAATATGCAATAAGATGCACATCAAGGCATCAACCAACATCTCCATAGCAACCACATAGCAGAAACATCAATGGCCATCATTAGCCTATCTACTCATAACATGAGGCCAAGAACCCCAACAATCGAATCATAGCATGAGGCACACCATGACACCTCCAAGCGAATCATAATGCCAACAATATATGTATGAAGTAACAAGAAAAAATAATGCTCCCCTTGAACACATGCCATCTCCAAGCGGTAATGAATGCTTCCACTACAACATTTTATTCCTTGCCAAAGGAAAGAAGAATAAGGTGGACCAAGACTCCACATGACCATGACTGAATGACATATAAAATTGTACATACATGGTTGTAACGACGCCATAAAACCTCATACATACTCTCATATAACCATAACATGACCTCGTGACTCATGACTAAATGACCCAAAGACAATACAATAAAAGTACATGATTTCATGACCATTTTACATGAATATATCAATAAATACATGGTTTCTATGATAATCGTTTATGGACAAATGACTAAAATACATGACATATCATAATTGTAACAAAATCATAAGCCCATACTCCTCCAAAATGACTCCATGAAACTCCTCCAAAACAAGCCTTTCAACATAATGACTCAAACCACTAATGACTATACCCTCTACCAACATAGGAAGATGAATCAATAATAAAAACATGGATGTAGTAAACTGAATATAATAGCCCATAGATGGTTGGTCCATGTCTCAAATCACGATATGCATGTCATTTCCGTAATGTTCTCATGCTAGGGTGGCTGAAATATTATCTATAAATGTTGAAATAAGGATGATATACATGTATTTTCCACTAATACACAATAAATACGTCAACGAAAAGAATAATGAGTGAAAAAGAAATATAAACATAAAGAAAAAACCTTGGAGACATAGATCCCCCTGAGCATGATAACCTTAAAGTATGTTGATCCTATGGACTTGAATATGCATGGTGGAACTCGATCAAAACTCATTAGTTATAGAACTCCTCAAGCTATTAGTGGCCCCCTTGAGGCCATGCTAGTCTCACATGTGCTTCTGTAGTCACGTAGACCTATCATGCAAGAATGGAATGCAGTAGGAGTTGATCTCTTCTACCTTGAATAAGATGATGAACGGTTCTCTCTTGGTCTCTTCTTACTAACCATTCTTACCTTCAACACATACACATCATCTGGTGTCTTGATTCCTTGGAAATCACTCTATTTGAACCTTGTTTTCATATGATTCAACCTTTAGAATTGAAGATCACTTCCTTTCCTCCATCAACCATTTGGCTCACACTCAAAATATTATTCTTTAGACCTTCAATGAGCCAATGGATTTACTGCTTCCTAATACTCTTGTTGATTCATTTCCTTCAAACACAACATGACCACTCCTGGTTCTATTGAGAAAATGAAATTCTCTCCTATATCTTGACATATATGTGAACATCCGGTATCAATATACTATACATCATCCTTATCACATGAACAAAGTGCAATGTCACACCTTCCTAGTTTCTCATCCTTCTTCTTCCATGTATTCCTTAGTTGGTTCTTTGGTTGTACATTCTCGTTTGTCTGCTACTTTTAAACTAAAGGCCTCAAGGATCTAGGCATCTTACAATCCTTGGCCATGTGCCCAAAATTATGACACACATAACACTCTATATAATCAAGACATGAAGCCAAAGGATTTGATATATTTTTGCTCATTTTGAATCTCTAACTCCGCATGTTATATCTATAATCAGTGACCTTGGGGCTGAATAGGTTACATGGAAAACAATATCTATTAAATGAACTTGTATACCTGAAAGTGTATCTTCCTCTTGGCTGATCAAACTACTGCATAGGTGTATACTTTCTCCTCCTACAAGTGGCATAAACATGTCCAAAATTGTGATGATTGAATCACTCAATCTCATCCATCAGGGGGGAAAAGGAGCTTTGTTTTCTCCTTTGAAATATTCTACCATCAATCATAAGAGCAAATTATCTTCTAGAAATGAACTCTCCTCTTGGTTTTATTCTTTGTTGCTGCTCGTGGATCTGTTTTCTCTCTCCTTTATTGATGTTATTGTTGCTTGGGATTCAATGTTGCAGGATTCTTTCACTATGCTTTATTATTCTTTCCTACATGCAAGATCGTCTTTCACTTTTGAAAATTGCTTCCAAATTTGGTCACTGCTATGGTGCTCTCCACTTACTCCAACTACTGGTCTTTTTCTTGTATTTGTTTCCTTAATTTGTCAATCACACCTTAAGGAGATTGAAAATAGTCCTTTCTATCATTTTCTTGTTGTAATTGACTTCTTCTGTTATTTTCAATTCTGCCAACTTTTTCCTCAAGGTATACATCTCTTCCTTGAGTTTTTTCTCCTTTTCATCACAAACTTGCAATTTATTCTCATGCTCCTTACATACATTTGTTAGTCTACCAATTTCACTTGAAATCTCTTCATTAACCATGCAAAATTTATATTTAGCCTTTAGGAGCATGAAACTACGACCACCATCTATTTCACTACCCAAATCTGAATTATTATCACCACTACTATTAAAAATATAACTCGAAAGAAAATCAATGCAACTTATACCTTCAGATTTTTTGCCCTTTTGTACAACTAGTTCAATTGGAGTTTTGTTCTTCTTGGATCTCATCTTCTTCTTCTTCTTCTTTTTCTCTTCTCAAATTCTTCGTCACTGATGTCGCAAATTTCTCCATATAACATATGTAATATGTCCCAGACCTCCTTGGAATATTTTAAATCTCCAAATTTCTCTAGGTCTGCACTATGGAGATTCTCTAACATGCTATGCCTTGCTTGATCATTTTGCCTTATTTCTTCATATGAAGGCGAATTGTCATCATATCCTTCACAAATCAATCTACTTAAGTTAGAACCACAAGAAAATACTTTATACTTCGCACTTTCTTGCCATATCCAAATTTGCAGTAGTAAGAACAAATATTCCTTGAGAACTCATTATGATTTTTTTTTGCAAGTTTCTGCCAACAAACCGCATATCTACTCTCTAGTGATCAAGCTGCAAACGAGAGCCCCACTCTGATACCAATTTTTGGAAACCTTAAGCACTATTGGGGGGAGTGAATCAGTAGTGTGACTTATTCATAATTTTTTCCTTTTGTTTACTTTATTGAATCACACACTTGTTATAATCTTCACATAGATCATAAGCAAGTAACTGATAAACATGTAAACATATAAGAAACATGAACTAAAATCAAGCCATCAAATCACAACCAAAAATATCATCATCACATATGAGAAACGAGATTTCTGGTGGAAACCCTTCCGGGAGAAAATCCATCCTTGTTGTTGTTGCGCTACTCTAAATCTTCTATTGAGAAATAATGTATTTTACATAGATGAATAACTCCCATCAATCAGGAGACTCAACCTCATATACCATTTGCCAACACCCATCAACCTAGAGACTCAATTCTACTGATCAGTTCAGAAGACTCTGTTCTCACATGGATCTATAGACTACCATCTGCTGTAAACCACCATGATCAATGATCCTTGCCCAAGTCTGATTGGACTGTCCAACTCTTATTGGATGGATAAATTGTTCCTTTCACTAAATCTTCAAAATCACTACTCCACACTCATGAAGTCATTTTTTCTCTACTCTAGGCGGACCTCGTTTCATATATTTTCACATTGGATACAATACTTCTTTGCTCAACTAAATTCAACTCTGTAATATGATCTCCAACAGCAATACACCATCAATAAGTCAATCAAAAAACACCAAGATAACATGTTCTCAACTCGAGAAAATAGTAGCAAAAATGTAACCATCAATAATACAATCATCCAACAGTATAAACTCTACTCCATATCCTACAAATAAACTTTGCTACAGTAGCCACGAAAATGATCTAAAAACTGATGCTTTGCTTCAGAATTATGCTACAACACTTCCATTTACACTCGTACACTGAAGCATCTATGCTCACAACTAGGTCTGAAGCATATTTCCTCTATGCATCCTTCTCTAACTTACTCTCACACTAAATTGACATACACCCAACTCCAAAATGAAGTATATAAAGCATTAGTGGTGAACTCCACTTTTGGCGTGTGATCAAGGGTGCACAAAGTTGACAAAATTATACATACTTTTTGAGGTATACTTACCTTTTGTGAAAAGGAAAGGGCATGTAAACATTTCTTTTATGATGGAAAACATCATGTGGATTGTTAAGGACATTCTTTATGGAGGTTTCCGAGTAAGCAATGATAACAAGCAATGTATATGTGTTGGCATTGTAGTGTTCCTATTGATGTCACTTAGTGTATGCTTTGTATAAGAGTCCTATGCATTGTACTAGGTCTTACGTATGCTTTTAGTTGGTTGTCATAATGTCTAAATGCTTTTAGATGGTTGTCATAATGTTTGCAGTCTACACTTGAAGCAAACATGGTTGAAGAAGGCATACTTATATGAGGTAATATAGGTGCATAGTGAAAGAAAGAGAATTATAACACACCTCCCCAGGATATTACCAACGTTATAATGCAGGTTATATGAGTAAAGGGTGTGTTATTTCCATCTAGTGGAATTTTCAAAATTATGTGTGCATTCAGGTTATTTCCATGGGTATGTCATATGGTTTGGTAAATGGTGAAATAGTTCGAGGAAGTTCGTCTTTCATCTAGAAGATGATAAAAGTGGAAAAGTCTCTCTCATCAATGAAGATAGTGGTGGGTCAAGTTAAGGAGGAAAATTCTATGAACCAGACAAAATCTATAACATATGAACATAGATGTTTATCTCCCTATTACTCTGCATGTAATTACTACTTTAATCACTTCATAAAATTATTTATAAGAGAATGATTTGAAGAGTTGAGGTTGGTTCTTTTGTGTGTGTGGGAGATGATATGCATTATATGTTAAGTGGAGAAACCTTTGTCTTCAGTGGCCGTAGAAAATCGATGTAGAACTTCATAAAGTCATTTCAGAGATCAAATATAAAATGTTCTTTAGATTTTTGTGTAGGGATTGAAGATTTGGCTTGAGGAAATATTGTGGAGAACTACTCAATATTTTATAAAAGTCCTTAGTGGCAGATAAAGGGTTATCTAGAGGAGTTATATTTTGTATTTGCAGTAGTTATATTAGTCCATAATTTCCTTGTATAGTTTAGAGTCATTTTTTTGTTGAGGTTGTGGCCTCAAGCAAGTGGATGTGTATCATATTATTGTAGGATTTGTGGCTTATAGTTGGTTTTGGCCAACATATTTCATTATCAAGGAGTAGTGGCTCATTTCTATTAGTGGCTAGTTGAATATTGTAATTGAGAAGACTCTTAAATTAATGGAGAAGAAGAAGCAACAAATAGTTCAGTGGTTTTCCACCCTAGGAGGTTTCCATAAAAAATATCAGTGTCTTTATGTGATGTTGTTTGTGCTTGATATGTTGCATGTGTTGTTTAGTTTTCAATTCTGAAAAAGTTTATTTCTTGCAAAAATTTGGTAATTTTTGCGTAATATTGATTCACCCCCTTCCCCCCACCCTCACCTGTTAGTATTGCTAGGTTATAACAAGTAGTATTAGAGACAACTCCTTTTTTTACATCTTAACCACTAAAAGGAGAATTTGAAGAGGATCATGGCTACTCAAGATGTTAAGATCCCTATTTTTTATGTAGAGAATTACGGACTATGGAATATGAGGATGTAGGACACTTGATGAGCCTCAGTGTTGATGTCTATTCCACATTGGTGTTCACATACAAAATTACTGATACTCTTCCTATGAATCTTTATGGGAATAGAGTTTATTATAACAATACTAAGGCCAAAAATGTTATTTTGGCTAGACTTAGTGAGAATGAAACTATTAAGGTGATGCACTGCAAGTCAACGAAGGATGTTTGGGACAAGCTATAGAAAAAATATGAAGGAAATAACAATGTGAAGAAGGCGAAGTCCAAACCTACAGAATGAGGTTTGAGATCTTAACGATGAAGGAATAAGAAATCATTGTGAATGCTTTTATAGGGTCAAGAAAATTACTAATTTGATCAAGGGTATAAATGAGAAGTTCGAATATGAGATTATTATTCAAAAAATATTGAGGTCCTTTCCATCAAGTCTCAATCCAAAGGTCTCTGCCATTGAGGAAATGAAAGATATGAATACTCTAACCATGGAACAAATTCTTGGGACTCTTACGACATATGAGATGTGAATTAGAGAGGAGAAATCTAAATCTTGTGAAGCTACCTTCAAAGTCTCCAAGAAAGCCAAGGAACACACCAAGAAATTGAAGAAATTCTCCAAGAAACTCAAGGAAGAGGAAGACTACTAAAGTAGTGAATCAAATCAAGAATTTTCTCAATTTTTTAGGAAGCTAGAGAAGGGTTCTAGAAAATAAAAAAGAAAATTTACCTTCAATTTTTTTTATTGTGGATGGGTTGGACATTTTCCAAAAAAGTTTCCATTCAAAAGAGGAGCAAAATCGGAGAAGAAAAAAGTGATGAAGGGAAAAAATAAAATTCAAAGTTATCAGAAAGGTATTTAGTTCAAAAGAAAAGAAATTTTACTCCAAAGAGGAGAGTGACTCTCAAGAAGATAGTAGTAAGCCATCATCATCTGAAGAGGATCATAATGAATGTGTTATTATGGTATTTGTGTCCAAACATGAATACGATCTTGAAGAAGCAATGATAGATTATGAAGGAGAGATGATTAGTGCATTGAATGAGCTAAGAAAGGCAAGAAACAAGAACAAATTATTGAAGGAGGAATTACACTGAATGAACGAAGACAAGTCTCATATTTTTGATGAGTCCTTGAAGACACAAATATAGGAGCTTGAAAAGTTCAAAGAAACCTTGGTTCAATAGCCAATGAATTAGAAAAACGACTCAGTCGAGTTGTAGGCATAGAATGAACCATTAAAATTGTTGATATATGGGATTCAAAATACATACTCTTATGAAGAAGATATAATGTGTTTAAAATCACAGTTGGAGGAGTCAGAAAGGAAGGAGTAAGTGCTCACTAATCATTAGGAGATTGATAGAAAAACCTCCACAAACTTGAAGTTGAAATTGTTGCCTTAAGGTCTAATCTAACAAAGGGAAAATTCTCAAGCGCACCTGAATCAAAAGTTTCTGAAGGGATCTGAAGCCTTAAAGGAAATTCTCAATATGCAAAGGTATCAAAAGAACAAAACTGTCATAGGGTTTGAAGCTCCTCAACAAGATGTTAAAAGTCAACCAAGCTCCAGTTATGAATATGCTCTAAAAGGAAGAAATAGTTAAGCAAGTAATTTAACCAACAGCAAGAGAAACCAAGGCAATGGTGTTCCTATGAAAAAAAAAAAAAAAAAAAAAAAAAAAAAAACTCTCATGGAGATTCCAAAAAACAACAAGTAAAGAAACAAAGACATTTTAAATCTAACCCCTCATAGTGGCAACACAATGTCAGGTATCCAAATTTATTTTATGGGTATTGTTTTGCATGTCATAACTTTGGGCAGAAGTCCATCAATTGTATAGTGAATTTGTTTTCCAAAAGAGATGTTGATATATCAAGATATATTCAAGGGTTTAATATCATAATGGTAGAAATCCTTTTGCTCCACTAATGAATGAGATCAAGAATTTCAGATAATAACATTGGCCATAAGGAAATTGAATGCAGATCCTATTTTTCAAGTGCTTCTAAGCAATATATTCAAGAGAAGTCAAATCCGTATAAAGTGATGAAAATATGGAAGGATAAATATGAAAAATGTGGGTTGGCATTGATAACCCATGATCAACATGAGAAATGTCTTATTGATAGTCAATGCTACAAGCACATGATATGTGATAAGAGAAAATTCTTACATCTAAAGGAGTATGGAAAAAGAAATATCAATGTCAAATTGATGCTTCAGCCCCCATCAAAGGAAAAGGAACTATACAGTTGGATAAAAATAACAAGACTTAGAATGTGATCTTCATTGATGGATTGAAACAAAACCTTCTTAGCTTGAGTCAGATGTGTGATATTGGGCATGATGTGATCTTCAGATCTAAAGAATGTGAAATTAGAAATTCAAAATCAAGAATGTTGGTGGAAAAAGCAATCAGAAACGATAACAACATGTATATATTTGATGACACTAGACATAAGTGTTCCATGAGAAAAATAGAAGAGTTTTGGTTGTGGGATAAAAGATTGGGTCATATCAACAACCTAGTCAGGGCTAGCAATACTCGACCAGTTAGAGGCTTTCCTAAACTATAAAAAAATGGACACCAATATCGACCTTTATACCATTGGAGTTAGTGCATACCAACATTTGTGGACCTACAAGGAAATAAACCCCAAGAGGAGAAATATATTTCATTTTACTTATGAATGACTTCACAAGAGCCACCTAGATCATGCTCATGAAGGATAAATAAGAAGATTTAAACAAGTTTAAGTATTTTAAGACACTAGTTGAGAATGATAAAGACTTAAAGATCAATTTTCTGAGATCTGACAGAGGAGGTGAGTACATGTCAAAATTATTTTAAGAGTTTTGTGAGGAACATGGGATTAAGAGGAAATACTTAGTTGCTAGAACACTTCAACAAAATGGAGTGGTGGAGAGGAAGAATAGGTTAATCCAAGACATGGCATGAGCTATGATGGATGAGGTTGGTGGTGCATATACCTTTTGAGGAAAAGGTTCTCAAACAACAAAATATTTGGCCAACAAGATCCTCCTTAGGCCAAATAGGGATAAAACGGCTTATGAGTTGTGGAAAGGGAAACCGATAAGAGTAGATTGCTTAAAATTATTTGGGAGAAAGTACTACATAAAGAGGAACGATGACAAGCTTGGAAAGTTTGATTCACGAGATGATGAAGGTATTTTTCTTGGTTATTATTTTAAAATAAGGGTTTACAAATGATACAATAAGAGGACCAAAAATGTAGTGGAATGCATTGATATTGTATTGGATGAGGAATTTACCAAATTGGAAGGCTATAAAGAGGTTGCAATCGATTATGATTTCATAGAATATGAGGACCAAGAAGCGTCAAACAAAGATGAGGAAGAGGAAGAAGAAGAGAAGACCTCCTCTACAAAGAAGGCTCCACCAATTCACATACAAAAGAACCATCTGAAAAGCCAAATCCTTGGGAACAAAGAAATAGGAGTGAAAATAAGGAGAAAATTGTTAAGTAACTCAAACCAAGCAAATTTTTCTTTTTTGTCCCAAGTAGAGCCAAATTTAGCAAGGCTAGTGATGATAAGAATTGGATTAAGGCCATGAATGAGGAGTTGGATCAGATTGAGAAGAAAAACACATCGGATCTTGTACCAAGGCCGAAGGACAATAACATTATTAGAACCAAGTGCATCTACAAGAACAAGCTCAACAAAGAAAATAAGGTGGTGAGAAACAAGGAAAGACTAGTATGCAAAGGATATACTTAGGTAAAAGGTGTTGATTTTCATTATACCTTTGCACCAGTAGCTAGATTAGATGTTATTATAATTTTCTTGAAATTTGCATGTTATAAGAATGTAAAATTCTATCAAATGGATGTCAAGTCATCCTTCTTGAATGGTGACTTAGAAGAGGAAGTTTACATAGAACACCAAGAAGGATTTCAGTTGACTGATTATGAGAATCAAGTTTGCAGGTTGAAAAATGCTCTCTATGGGTTGAAACAAGCTCCAAGATCTTGGTATGAAAAGTTATACAAACATGTGATGAGAAAAAGGAGTCAAAAGAGGATCAACAAACAACAATTTATACATCAAATTTGAAGGTGATCATTTTATAATTATTGTTGTCTATGTAGATGATATCATTTTTGGGAGCGATTTGGAGGAGACAGGCCACAAATTTGCTGAATATATGCAAAATGAGTTTGAAATGTACATGTTGGGTAATATGACCTTCTTCATTGGGCTACAAGTTACTCAAATAGATAAGAGATAAATTGAAGCAATTTGGCATCGATGATAGCGAATCGGTTATCACACCTATAGTGACTGGCTAAAAATTGAGTAAACATGATGAATATTTTGAAGTAAATCAGTCTATTTCTCTTCTCGCTCCATTTTTGTCTTCAACAAGCTTCTTTTCATGGAGGAAGAATATTTTATTGGCTATGACATTTATTATCTTATCCTCTTTTCCCCATCAAACTCCGCAGGATATGGTGGTAACTTTATTGATGAGTTATGCATTCAGATGCATGGCAAGTCCCCTAACAATAGTGGTAGCATTGTCTTCTGCCTAAGAATTGAGGGTCGTGGAAAACTCATGGGCTACCTCATTATCATACCCCTTTAATTGCTCAAATAACCACATCCATTGATGTCTCAGAAAAATGTCTCTAATAGGAGGACATTGATGGATTCTTTTAGTGTCTAAGGGTTCTCTTCGATTGAAACCTCCCCCCATGGATCCTACTGCTCCTTCCTTGAATTATTCGAAAGAAATTATTCAAATTGTCTCTTTGAGTAGTCTAGGGTGTAGGGGTAGAGATAGGGTGGCTGATTCTTTTTTGGTGAGAGAAGGAGAAAGATGATACCCTTTTACTTTAGTGAAAAAATCCCTTTGCTCTTGCCTTTCATTTTTGCTGTGAAAAAATGATTTTTTCAAAGGAATTGACTCTTACAAGGGTTTGATACAGGATTCATGTAGCAAGCAGAATTATTTATGCAATTGTATGGAAAGTGAGGAGTGAGGATGCCACTTACCCTTTTTAGGATGACTCCTTCATGTTCATGGGGGTTTGAGGAAAATTCTCGGTGTTTTGGCTCCTTTTCTCCCCTTAGTTCAATCTTGTAGCACCTCCTCTACGTTCCTATAGAAATTCAGGCACTCCTGTAGCATTGGTGTCCAGTCTTGTAGCTCTTGTAGACCAATTCTATGGCTCTTCTATAGCACCTTAGGTAGCCTCTGGTAGCATCTAGCTTGACCTCCGATGTTTTGGTGGGATCTTCTAACTGTTTTAGGGAATGAGCATTGGTACGAGTGAAATCGAGGCTTGTCCTTTTATTCTTTTTGTGGTAATGGCTCAACGCGCTTTGTGACTTAGCCTTTTCTTGTATTTTCCTCTTTTATCCTTGTAACTACAATTTTCTAATCAAAGGTGGCCAAGTTTACTAGCCATCTCCAGCCCTTCAAAACGTTATTCTCACTCATTAAACACAATTTTTACCATTATGCACATAGGGAAGAGGTGAGGGGTGTCATACTTGAGCCTACTTATGATGTTGAGTTGTTGGAGATGCATGCATGTTGTTGTTGTACTGATGGTCGATCAACTGTCCTCTGGAGGTGTTTTCATCCATTTTCTTGCTCATGCACAAGTCCTTATTAAACAAAACAATGTGATGATGTATCTGACTGAAACAATATCTCTTTTATGCAAGTATTTTCCAGTGTTTGATCTATTGCATGGAGTGGATTGATGACCTTGCAACTGTTCCTCGGAGATTTTGTGAATTCTCTAAGCCTCAGGGATGGCCTCTTGGTATCTTGGGGTGGCCAAATATTCATTTTGTAGCTGCAACAATCATGATTTGGTTAGATCTATGTAGGCTATTATGGGAGTGATCTGTTTCCTGTAGTAGACACACAATTCTTCCCCAAAACCTCTTACTGCATGCATGGCCTTTTATAAACCATGGTGAGCCTAAGGAAAGTCACATAAGCTTATGATGGTGGTGAAAGTGTGAAAACGAGTTACATGAGATTCCTTTTATGTTTTTTTTCATGGTCATAACTAGAATATTGAGGCCAAAATTAGTTGAATGGAGTGGACAAGAGGTGAAGGAGGTTGAGTGGACCCCTCCTAACATTTTGCTAAGGAAAAACATGAATTTTTGTCCCATTTTCTATGTGGATCTCAATCTTGTCGCATTTCAAATTGATCCTATAGCAATTTAGGATAGCCCTGTTGTAGTTCAGAACAATCTTGTAGCATTACAGGGTTGAGGCAAAGTTGGGTGAAATTTCTTTATAACTGATGGAGAGAGGTAGGGAGATGGATGAATGATGATGAAAATTCAGTGGTTGGGCTTAGGGGATGGATAAATGGACTGTGGGATATATTCCTTCAATTGTTGCTTCCTTGACTGTCTAGAGTCTTGAAGAAGAAAAATGTTAGCATAATTTATGTGAGGACTCCTCGTATTTCATTTTTTTTTTACTTTTTTTGTGAGACATGTAGATTGCCTCTAGAGAGGTTTTCAACCCGCATGCCTACCCTCGGTGCCCTAGAGAAGGTTTTCATCTGCAGACCTTTTCATCTTATTTCTCTCTCTTTTTTTTTTTTCTCTTGGGTTGCCTCATAGAGGTTTTCAACCCTAGAGTTGGCCTTACATGCCTCATGGAGGTTTTCATTTGGGCCCTTTATTTATTTTTTCTTTTTTCAAAATCTTGGTGGAATGAGGGCTATGAGCCTCCCAATCAATTTTATCTCCTTTATAATTGAACTAATAAACTCTTCCTTGGATAGAGGTCTCTTGTACAACTTCAACCTATAACCATTAACAAGCAAGGGGATACCTTCCTCATCAATTGTTATGATTTGGATAGACCCATTCTCATGACATTTTTCCACTAGGTATGGGCCCAACCATCTTGTCATTAATTTTACTTTGAAATACTTGAATATTGAATCATACAGAAGGGCCCAATCACCTTCTTGAAAATATCTCTTCTTAATGTGTTTGTCATGCCAAATCTTCCTCTGTAGCTAGACTACCTCAGTTTGTAGGAGAGCCTGCAATCTGAATTCATATAAACCATTGATTTGGAGCAACCTGTATTATTGTTTTGTAGAGAGGTCCAAGTCTAACGGAGTTGCCATCCTTTGGTTATTGTATTCAAATTCAATGGATAGCAGGGCCTTCTTCCCATAAACTAATTCAAATGGGGTAAATCTAGTGGTGGTCTTCCAAGTGGTATTATAGGCCCAAGTGGCTTCTATAAGTCTCTATGCCCAATCCTTTCTATTGTTGCTAACAACCTTGGTTAGAATGTTCTCCAAGGATCTATTTGTGACCTCCACTTGCCCATTTTCTTGAGGGTGATAGGAAATGCATGTCCTGTGCTTGATGTGGTGCTACTTCATGCTATCTTCGATAAGATTTGAGGTGGATTTTGTCCCTTGATCAGTGACCAACTCCTTGAAAAGCGAAAATTGTAGAAAATATTCCCCTTCAGAAATTCAACCACCTTTTTCTCAATGTTGCCTTGACTGCCTTTGTTTTAACCCATTTAGTCAGGTAATCAGTGCACTCAATGATATACTTCTTCTATCCTGATGGCGGATCAATGGGCCCAATGAATTCCATGCCCCATTTCTAAAATGGCTCAAGAGTCACTTGATGTTTGTAAGGTAATTTAATCCTTAGGTTTGGGCTTACCCATATTTTGGCACTGATCACACTTGGTGGTTTATCTTCTTGCATCTTGATGTAGAGTGGGCTAGTAGTAAACAAATTGTAGAACTTTGAAGGTTGTTCTCTTAGCACCAAAGTGGCCACCACAAGTTCCATCATGGCATGATTAGAGGATTTCAAATATCTCCTCTTCCCTCACACATCTTCTAAAAATATGATATGGTCGCAACTTGAAAATATTCCCCCCAATCCAAGTGAATGGGGCACTTTTCCTAATATTATTGATTTTCTCCTTGGAGGATAGATCAAGAGGGAACCTACCAACAACCAAGCAGTTTTATATATTAGTAAACCAAGGATTTAGCACCGATATAGAGAAAAGGCATTCATATGGGAGCTGATCATTTACCATCTCCTCATTCTCTACTGGCAAGGTCAGTCGTGACAAGAAATATGCAATCACATTATCTCTCCCTGGTTTGTTAATAATAGTCAAATCAAATTGTTGCAATAATAACAACCATATAATTATCCTAGCATTGACAAGAGGTTTATTCACTAAATACTTAATGGTATCCAGTGATGTGGTGCCTAAACTTTTTCAAAGAGTGTACCACAACTAGGAGTTCTCTCTCAGTGAATGCATAGTTTAGCTCAATTATAGAAAGGTTCTTACTGATGAAATAGGTAACATAGGGAAAAATATCTTCCACTTGTCCTAATATTTCACCTACAACTTTATCTAATGAATCTATGTGTATATGGAAATTTAATGCCCAATTGGTGTCCCTAAGGATGGGTGCAATGGTTAACTTTTCTTTTAGCACTTCAAAGGCCTCTTGAAATTTGTCTGTCCAATAGAAGTATGAATCTTTAGCTAATAGTCCAAACAAGGGTGAAGCCAATTTACTGAAGTCTTTAACGAACCTTCTGTAATACCCTACCAATCCATGGAATATCATGACATCTATTTGCTTTTGAGGGATAAGGTCCTTTTAATGATGGAAATTTTGTTGGGGTGAACCTGTATCCCTTACTTGGATATGGAATGGTCTAGGATAGTCCATGCGTTCATCAATAATTCAGATTTTTTAGGGCTTAATGAAAGATTCATCTCAATGCATTTATTTAAGAATTTACACAGGTTAGAAAGAGCTTCCTGGAAGTCACAACTATAAGGAATGAAGTCATCCATGTATATCTCAACAATGTCATGAACAAGGTAAACAAAGATACTCAAAACTTCCCTCTTAAAGGTAGAAGGAGCATTACACAAACTGAGTGGAAGGATCCTATAGGAAAAAGTGACCCAAGAACATGTGAATGTAGTCTTTTCTTGGTCCTCAGGGCTAATCTGTATCTGGTTGTACCAACTAAACCCATTTAGAAAGGAAAAAAATATCTTCCCTACAAGGCCATCAAGGACTTGGTAAATAAAGGGAAAAGGGAAGTGGTTCTTTTTTGTATCCTTGTTAAGTTCTCGATAATCAAAACAAATCCTCCGCTTCCCATTTTCTTGGGGACTATAACAAGGGGGGCACCCAGTAGCTTTTGTAATTCTTCTTTCACAATGTCCTTAAGAGTTGGTTTCATCCTTCTCTAGGGTTGGTGCACAGGCTTGCATCCCCCTTTTATGTAGATATGATGAGTAAAAACTGAGGGATGCACACCTTTCATCTCTCTATAGTTCCAAGCAAAAACATCCAGGTGTTGCCTTAGCACACTACATAACATTTCTTTGTGCTCAGCTAAGGGAGAGGGGTTGATATTTAGAGTTCTGGATGGGCTAATATATACAACCTTGGCATGTTCTAGGTTAGGGTCAATAGATCACAAATCATTCAAAGGGTTACTCTTAGATTCCTTCATCAATTCATCAAATTTCATGGCAGTGGGAGGATGATTCTTTAAGATATGGTCAATAAGGTCATCTTCATCAAGCTTCCTCCCCCATATAGTAGTGTCTGGTGTGTAGAATTGGTAGAGGGATGCATGATAAAAGTATTTCTCTTCCTCATCCGCTAACCACAAGGGAAAGTCATGCTCAATAGAAGGTTGAGCAAGAGGGTACGACACAAGTTTCTTTGATAATTGCCCATTCTTGACGGTCATGTTCCCAGCCCTGCAACTAATGTAGGCATCAACAGTGGCCAACCAAGGTCTTCCTAGGATGAGAGGTTATCAATTAAACTTGGTTTTGTGCTAGAGGATAAGGAAATCAGTGGGGTACTCCCAAGAGTCAATGGATACTATTACATCCTCAATAAATCCCTCGGGAGCTACTGTGGGTCTTACTGCAAGCTGCATTACTGTAGTGGTCTTCCTTAAGGCCCCTTAGAAGTTGAACTTGAGCATGGTTTCCTTGGTCATCACATTGATTGAAACCCCAAGGTCAATCAAGGTATTAGGGACTATAATTCCATCTATGTGCACATCCACTTCTAAGCTACTAGGTTCCAAATACTTAGGGGAGATCACCATCCCAAGTATTAGATTTTAGGATATTCCGACACATAGGAAATAGTTAAGTACAACTTGGTCTAGTATAGGGTTAGGTAAAGTGTGTTTCTTTACTATGTACATTTTGTAACATACAATTCGACAGTCACGATATGTAGTGATTCGACGGTTCATTCTCTCCTCGGTATTACTGACACTTGATCTATGGCTTGACACCCGATTGGTCCATGATTTCTATTTAAAGCGCATGGAGGGTCATTTGTAGGGTAATCCGTCTATGAGAGAAGCTTATGTAAATTTTCATTCTTTTATTAATAAATTGCCTGAAGTGGCCGCGTTGGCTCAGGCCGTGGACTGTTTCCCTCTTTGAGGGTTTTAACCACGTCAAAAATATTGGTTTATTGATCTGCGATTTGGTTGTGAGGGGTGTCCTTTGGTGTTCTGTCTGAGGAACTTACCCTGTAAATTCCTACATGGTATCAGAGCTATTTGAGGGCCGCGTTCATTGGTGATCCAAATCTGAAGCTGGTAGAACTGCATCCGACTGCCATTTCTTAGATCTACTGTTTCTGACTGCTTTCGGACCGAGAGGACTGCTATGTTGTGTTGGCAGCATCTGTTCCAGTGAGGAACCCCTTTCATTTCACGCGAAAAGGATTCCGGTAGCCCTAGCTGCGTCATTTTTAAGATCTGGAGGTATACAATGTTTATTTGCAGTTTACAATTATTTTCTCTCTGTTTATTTTGGTTTCTGTTTATTTAGCCCTTTTTATTACGGGATCTATACCTTTCATTTCTGTGTATGCTCTTTTCCCTACGACTCTGTGCGATCTGGGAAAATCAGAAACAAAAAGGAAGGAATTTTCTCATGCGTATTCTCTTTTCTGCTACCCCTTAGTGTGATCTCGAAAAATCAGAAACATTGAGGAAAATATTTAGTTTCCGGCTAAGGCTAACTTTGAGCCGCAAGGTTCATTTTTGAAAATATTTAGTTTTTCGGCTAAAGCTAACTTTCGAGCCGCAAGGTTCATTTTTTTTTGTATGTCCGTGTTGGGTTTTGTGTTTTTTGTTTTGTAGGGAAAAAGAGCCTTCTCAAAGCAAGCACGCAACCCAAAGCATCAACCCCCCCCCCCCCCCCCCCCCCCCCCCCCCCCCCTCCCTCTCTCTCTCTCTCTCTCTCAAATTTTTTGTATAGCTCAATTGGTTCAAAGCTATTTTAAGAGAGTAGAGGTCATGGGTTCAAATCTCCTTTTTGTGAGGGCGGATTTTTCATTTCCGCACATTCCCACACTTCGTCGGCATCTTCAATAACGTTTTTTCAAAAAGCCATAACTTCTTCATCCGGAAGCCGTTTTCAGAGCCGTTTTTTTTTAAACCAACCTAATTTTTCGAGATCTATCCATTGGAACACTTAGTTTCAGCATCTTTAGCTTTAGTTTCCGTTGAAATGGAAAGTAAATACCAAGTTACCCTTGACAGCACCAACTACTTCCAATGGTTGTCCTACATTGAGGATTTACTTAGAAGTAAAGGTCTCTACAGAATAGCCTCAGGCCAAGAAAAGAAACCGAAGGATGAAGATAAGGCTGCTAAATGGGAAAATAGGCAAGATCAAGCACGTGGACTGATAGGGATGTCTATTTCTCCAGATCTTAGATTCCATATTGCAGAACTTGATACTCTTGATGAAGCAATGAAACAATCAATAAAGTTTTTGGGATTAAAAATGAACTTAGAGCCCATCAACTTGAAAATGAGTTGCTTACATTGGACCCTAATAATTTTTCTTGCATTGAAAATTTCTTGTCCAAGTTCAAGACCCTTAGATATCTCTTGGAAGGTGTTAAGGTTAAGAAAGAAGATAGTAACCTTATCTATTCCATTCTTACTAAGTTGGGACCAGCCTACTCTGTGTTTGTTTCCACCTTCCATTCTACAAGAGAAGCCTTCATTTCTCAAGGAACAGACTACAAGTCCCCTTCCTTTGACTCTTTTTGTGATTCTTTAATAAGAGAACAAGAAAAACTCTTACACCTTGGTCTTCTTAATCTTGGAAACTCTTCCAAGAAAGCGTTAGCCGCCCAGCAGCAACCAAATTCAAAGAATCCTAAGAAGTCATATCCTAAAAAGAATGGTCCTAAACCAAACAAAGGTCCTAACCAATCTCAGCCTCAAAATGAAAAATCATTTCAACAAAATGATAAGACAAATAAAAACAAATGGAAGAAGACTGATAGACATTGCAACTTTTATAATCGAGATGGCCACTTAGAATCCAAATGCTTTAAGAAGATGGAAGCCTTGGAAGCAGCGATGAAGAAACATAACATCAATTTGGAGCATTCTTCAACTTCAACTTCATCTTCAGGAATGGCACTTTCTGCATGTGGTTGTCAATCATCTCGGTCTAGTTATGCATTAAATGTATCTTCTTCTTCTCATTCTCATGAGTGGCTCATTGATTCTGGAGCTTCTTATCACATGGCCAAAAACAAAGCTATGTTTTCTTCTTTAAATGATTGTAATACCAAAAACATATATGTTGGTGATGATAGATCTCTTAGTGTTGTAGGGACTGGAACTGTTCATCTAGACAATGGTCAGTTTAATGATGTATTATGTGTTCCAACCTTATCATGCAACCTTCTATCTGTATATCAGATAACTCATTCAGGTGAAGGTAAAATCGTTGAATTTTCACCTCACGATGTTGTAATCAAGGACCTAAGAGATCCTAAACAGATTTTAGCTACTGACATTGCTGATGATTCTACAAGGTTGTATAAGTTTCACAACTTTGGGTCATCAAATCTTCCCTCAGTATTTGTTGCTCATAACGATGAAGTGAGCAAACTTTGGCATGAGCGATTTGGTCACTTAAACTATTGCTCCCTTTAGCATCTATGTAAAGAAAATATGGTGACAGGTCTTCCTATGGTATCTTGAAGAGATGGTGTTTGTTCCGGATGTGTACTCGGAAAACATCATCGGGACAGTTTTGAAAAACGTGCCTCTTGGCACGCCTCAGCCCCTTTACAGCTTGTGCATAGTGATTCATGTGGTCCACTTCCAGTTGTTTCATTCTCTGGCTGCAAGTATTACTTAACTTTCATTGATTATTTCTCCAGACGCACTTGGGTATACTTCTTAAAACTCAAGAGTGAAGTATTTAACACATTTTTGGCCTTCAAGGCCTTTGTTGAAAAACAATATGGACATCAAATTCTTAATCTAAGATCTGATAATGGTGGAGAATATGTTAAAAACACATTCATCAACTTTTGCACTGAGAATGGAATTCAAATGCAACATACTGTTCCATATACTCCACAACAAAATGGTGTAGCTGAAAGGAAGAATCGCACCTTAAAGGAAATGGCTAATTGTATGCTACAATCTAAAGGACTTGGTCTTAGTTTTTGGGTAGAAGCAATTAACTGTGCAAATTACATAATAAATCACACTCCTACTAAGGTTTTAAAGAATATCACTCCGAAGAAGCATGGAGCTCAATCAAACCAGATGTAAGTCACTTTCGTGTTTTTGGAAGTGAAGCGTGGGCCCATATTCCAGATGAAAATCATAAAGCTTTAGAAACTAAGAGTGAAAAATGTACTTTTGTTGGATATTCTGAAGATGTCAAAGGCTATAGACTTATTCCATTTAAGTCCAAAAATGTTATCATTAGAAGAGATGTAAAATTTGATGAAAATATATCGGCCTGCGAGCCTAGTCCAGCGAATGTGCCACCTCTCCCTATCTCTTCTACTTTTGAAAACATTTCTTCTTCAAATGATGAATGTGAGGATGACAATCCTCCCCCACCATCTCAAGATCCTCCTTTAGCTCCTCAGCTTCCAAAATGGGTCGTGCTACTCGAGATGCAGCAGGTGATCTTGTCGGTGATCCTACAGATCAGCGACGTACACGTTCTCAATTCGAGAGAGCCTCTTCTTTATTGGCTCAAGCTTCAGTGAATTATGATCCTGACACCTTTGCAGAAGCTTCAGGCCATCTAGATTGGGAAGCAGCTATGAATGAATAATATCATTCATTACTGGCGAATGATACATGGGATCCTGTTCCTCTACCAAAGGGACGAAAACTTGTTAGATGCAAATGGGTTTACAGAACCAAGTATGGACCAGATGGGAAAGTTGATAAATTTAAAGCTCGTCTTGTTGCTAAAGGTTTTTCACAGGTTGAAGGCATTGACTAGACTGAAACCTTCTCCCCTATTTCCAAAATGAACTCTATCCGCCTTGTTCTTTCCCTTGCTGCCTCGTTCAAATGGGAAGTCCATCAGATGGATGTTAAATCTGCCTTCTTGCATGGGGACTTGCATGAAGAAATCTACATGGAACAATCCATTGGCTTCATAAAAACAGACTCCAGCCTTGTATGTCGGCTTAAGAAATCCCTTTATGGTCTCAAGCAAGCTCCTCGAGCTTGGTATGCCAAAATGGATAGCTTTCTTTTAGAATCTGGCTTTTCTAGGTGTCATTTCGACAATACTATCTACACCAAGAAAGTGGGAAAGTCTCTTATCATTCTTGTTCTTTATGTTGATGATCTTATCCTTACCGGTAGTGATCCCAACCTTATAAACCATGTGAAGTCCAGCCTTGAAAAGAAATTTGAAATGACAAACTTAGGACACTTACATTATTTTCTCGGTCTTCAAGTCTTGCAATCCAAGGAGGGTATTTCCCTTTCCCAGTCCAAGTATGTCTGTGATATTCTATGCCATTTTCACATGGAAGACTGTAAGCCAGCCCCTTCTCCCTTCTAGTCTGGAGTCAAAATTTTAGTCACTTATACTTCTCCTGAAGTTGATGCTACCTTATACCGTCAACTTATAGGAAAACTTTTGTATCTAACCCATACTCGTCCTGACCTTTCCTTTGATGTTGGCCTTGTTGCTCGGTTTATGCAAAAACCACGTGAAAGTCATTGGAAAGCAGCTAAAAGAATACTTCGTTATGTTCGAGGTACAGTTCAGTTTGGGATTCATTATAGTGCCGAAGCAGCTCCTCTATTTGTTGGTTTCACTAATTCTGATTGGGTTGGTGACCCTGATGATCGGAAGTCTACTGCCGGTTATGTGTTCACTCTTGGTTCAGGACCTATTACATGGGCTTTCAAGAAACAAGGTGCCATTTCTCTTTCATCAGCAGAAGAAAAATATCATGGTACCGTAGAAGCTAGTAAGGAAGCCTTGTGGCTTCGTCAGATCCTGTCAGAGTTTGGCTTTCAGCAGCAGCATTCGACTACACTTTGGTGTGATAATCAAAGTTCCATTCAACTATGCAAAGATCTAGTCCAACATCAGCACAGTAAACACATTGAACTGCACATGCACTTCATCAGAAAGCTCATTCATGACCATGTTCTTGAAGTGCAATATTGTTCAACAGATGATCAAGTTGCAGACATCTTCACAAAGGCTCTCGCAGAGGCGAAGTTCACTAAACTTCGATTTATGGTTGGAGTTCAGGAAGTTGTCACTAAGGGGGGATATGCTCTAGTGCCTCCTTCCTTCTCCTATTGTGTCATATTTGTAAATCCTTCAATCCTATCCCAAGTTGATCTTAAGGGGGGATGTTAGGATATTCTGACACATAGGAAATAGTTAAGTACAACTTGGTCTAGTATAGGGTTAGGTAAAGTGTGTTTCTTTACTATGTACATTTTGTAACTTACAATCTGATGATCACAATATGTAGTGATCCGACGGTTCATTCTCTCCTCGGTATTACCGACACTTGATCCGTGGCTTGACACCCGATTGGTCCATGATTTCTATTTAAAGCTTATGGAAGGTCATTTGTAGGGTAATCCATCTATGAGAGAAGCTTATGTAAATTTTCATTCTTTTATTAATAAATTGCCTGAAGTGGCCGTGTTGGCTCAGGCCGTGCACTGTTTCCCTCTTTGAGGGTTTTAACCACGTCAAAAATACTGGTGTATTGATCTGTGATCTAGTTGTGAGCGGTGTCCTTTGGTGTTCTGTCTGAGGAACTTATCCTGTAAATTCCTACATTAGATCAGACAACTTCCCAACAAAATTAATAATGGGGTATATCTTATTCTCCCGGGCCTTTTGAAACACTCTTCCTTGATAATATTGTTTTAAATGGGGACATGTTTGATGGCCCGGAGAAGGGGTATTTTGACACACAAATTCTTCAATTCTCCTAGAAGTTCTGCCTCTTTTGGGGTGTTTTGTTTAGGTTGGATCAACCTCTCAGGGAAAGGAAGTGCATTGGATTGAGGGAAACTTTTCTTCCTTCTCTTCTTCAAGCTATTTAGGTGGAGAATGTGGGTGACCATTTGGAAGTACCTTTCCATACTGAAGGTTTATATTTTGGATTTCCACAACATAAGTAGGATAGGATGTCTTCCCACTATACACCTATTATGCCTACTTATTGTTTGGGTTTGGATTGGATTGAGTAGGAAGTTGAGGTTTCTTAGGTGGGTTATGGAGAGGAAGTTGTGGTTGAGGTTGTGGTGGAGGCATTAAAGTAGGAGGTTGGGTTGTTTGAGGCCTCCACCCTTGTGAGGAGTTTCCCCATTGACGAGATTGAGGTGGATATGGATGGAAAGGATGGTTGATAGGTTGAGAAGGATATTGAGGAGCATAAGGCCAAGGAGAGGGGATAGGTCATGATGGATGAGGGGAATGGTACCAAGGTTGGAGAGGTGTGTTCTAATTTGGATTGTAAGGGGGATAATGTGCACCTTGCATGCCCTGTTGATATGGATGAGGGCTTTGGGGCTTCCTTAGGTTAATGAAGCAAAGTTGCTCCAAACGACCTTCTGCACCTTGGTATATAACTTTTAGGCCTGGCAGAGAGGGACATTTGTTTGTTTCATGTTTTTCTTCACAAACCGAGTGGAATTCTATAACATTTAGTGGTCACTCATTTTTAGGATGTCTCTTAGTGCATCTAAGGAAAAAGATAGCTAGCACTCTTTCTACTTCCTCTTGCTTCATTTTGATCTAAATAATATCCATACGTAGGGAAAAGGTATGAAAAAATTCACTCTTGAAGTCCTCTAGCATACTTCCTATCTCATGTTTGATGGTTGATGCAGAGGGAGATGAACTAACAAAGCCTTGGCTAGACCTCCCATTTTTCCTGGCATCCCTAGAGTGATTCTTGAATACTATCTTGATGTCATCATAAGGAAATTCGTAGATGTCCCCTCTAGATAGCATGTTGATGGTCTCCATTACATCCTCCCTGATCCCTCAGAGAAGAACTAGATTGAGTGACTTAGGGTCAAGGGTACAGTTAGCCCTCCTATATTTGAGTTGGAATCTCTCCTCATAGTCTTCTAAGGATTCATCTGGTCTTAAGGTCATCCTAAATATTTCTTCCTTTGTTTATTTGGACCTACAATAATCCATATAATTCTCATCAAAGGATTGTTGTATTTGGGCCCAGGTAGTGATGTTGCCTTCAGGTAAGCCCATAAACTAGCACAAATCTACATCCTTAAGGGTGGTTGGAAACAACTTTAGCTTCTTTTCATCACAGATATAGTCATAGGTCCTACAAACAACAACAAATTCAAACACGAAGGTGTTAGGGCCTTCATATATTAGGCCATGGAAATGTGGAAGGGAAACATGACTTATATTCTTCATTTTGTCCTCCCCATTGGTTTCTCATATAGGAAAAAAATCATTCTGTCTATTTTCAGCCATGGTGTGGGTAGGCAAGGTGGGATCTTCTTCTCCTATGGGTTCCTCAAAAATTTTAGGTTCCTCACCTAGAGGGATTTCTAACTCCCTTGCAGTCAGAGAGGGAAGTTCACAGTCACCAAAGAAGAATGATGGTTGGATGCTTGAAGGGGTGGGGGTTTTTGGTAGGAATTTCCCTTGACTATCCCTACTCCTATGAGACATGAAAGAGCCCAAAGGCTCTCAACTTAAATTATCAACCCCATGTTCATACAAAATTAGAGGTGATAGTTGTATATGAACAATAGGTTAAGTTCTACTCATGTCCCTCTCAGTCATTGGATCAGATCAGGGCACACAGATACCACTCCTTCAACTAACTACAAAGAGAGTTTCTATGAAAACATATCAAAATTGCAAGGAAATGAACATTATTATAATTGCATAAATGAAAGTACCATTTACTAAATGTAGAGGCTACTTGTAACTACAAGAAAGGAAAAGGCTACGCTAGTTGAAAAAATAAACCATGATACTCTATTTGCAAACTAATAAAATCAATGTTCTACTTACATGAATCATTAATCTAATTGCAAATTGGTTGAGAAGAAGAAATTCAGTCTACAACACATGAATAGGGGATTAAAAAAAACTAAGTCTAATCTACTTGTTGTTTTTTGTTTGCAGGGGAGGAAGAATAGATTTGGAGTGGTCCTGGAGTCTCCCTAATCATGGAATCAAAGTTTGGGGGGCATTATTCAACTTCAAAATGAAAAATTCAAGATCCTAGGGAAAATCTGGCTAAATTCAGATTGTGTTACAAGGTGGTATAAGGGGATCTTTTCTACTACAAGAATGCCCTATTCTGGTACATGAGTGGGTCTGAGAACTTTCTAAGGGCAAAGAAAGTGTTCTAAAGGTGAAGGAAGGTGGATGAGGATGAATGAAGGATGTGTGAGGTGTTTTTCCAAGATGATCGCCCCTCAAAGGCCTATATTGCACAAAAGTTCATGCCCACAGTGTCCTTCACTGGCCTTGAAAAGATGATCTCAATTGCAGAGCTTGAGAGAAGTATGAGGTATCCAAGGGGAGAATGGATATGTCTAAGTGGATGTGGATGAGTGTGCCAACTCCTACAAGTCACTAGTAGCCTCTGTAAAATAGCAATTAAGATTATACATATACTAATCAATATTGTAGTAAAATTAATCAAAGTGGAAAGGATGAGTTGAATTTTTATTTCTTTAAGTTCTATTCTATCCTACAACATGAATCTAATATATTTTCCAAGTTCTGCTGCTAAATCCTAAGGTGCAGAAACAAAGCATGCAAAAGAATTTCAATCCAACCTAGAAATTTCCAAGAAATCATAAACACATATTTTTGGGTTATTGTTGTAAACTTTTCAACCACACTTCCCGCAAGAGAGGTGGTAATCAAACCAACAACTACAATTTTTCAATATAATGCCTACTTAAACAAGGAAATAAATACAATGACTTGAAAAAGAACAAGGAAAAAATACATGAGAGGGACTAAAGCCTCCAATGTGGGTCCTAATCCAAGGGTTCCAACCCTATTAAGCTAACTCATATGCATATTGTTTATCAATTTAATTGTCTTAAATTGTTACATAAAGTATCGAACGGAGTTGGTAAACTTATGAAGTATTTTTATTAAATCAGATTATTAATGTGCATGATTCAGTTATTGAAAATTACTTCTAAGGATTTTTATCATTCCTATCTTACTCTTCAAAGAAAATGGATTTAACACATTAAATATTGCTAAAATTTCTTTACTCCTTTCTAATGAAATAAAAAACGCGCTTCACACTTGCAAAATGAAACTTAAAGCAAACTCACACTATCTCATTAAGAAAACTTCACTGATCTATTACAACATAAATTTAATCTAAAAGATAATTATTCATCTAACATTCTAACAATCCTTTGCATAAAAACCAAAAATGAAATTAACATCTATTCAAAATGAAAACCACACATTTACTCATTATCAATCATTCATGATTTGAAATGAAAGCCATAAAGAGATCACACATGCTTTGAAATGAAATAATGTAAAATGAAACACTCTAAAATCATAAAGAAATCTATGAAAAGCGATTACACTATCATTAGCATCATTATGAATCAACTTGAAAAAGGAACAATTAGTGAAATATTTCTATCGCTATCTGATTGAAATCAAGACTGCAAAACCATTCTAAAACATATGAATAACTGCAACAAATGATAAAGAAAAGATATGAAAATTCAGAACCTTCATTGTTTGCAGGGGCCTTCCACAAACAGGTGGTCACAGAGTCTTAACATTATTGCCGCATATATAAAATTAACCTCCTGTTCATGTTTGTTGCACGATATTTATAAAAGCCCGTGTCAAATCATTGTTCAAGGATTTTACACCTACCTTAGCTAACAAAGTTCTAAATTAAGCTTCTAACAAATATTGAGATACCGTTGCTCACGATTTTCTATTTGGCAAAGCAAATTTTGAAGTGCAGGAATTTTAGACTCTCACTCGCTTTTTCAGCAACCAAGTTGAATTTACCCTTTGACCACGAAATCTAACAATCCTTTGATGATCTAGTTTAAATGAATAGGAGGAAATCATTAATTGGATTAATCTCCACCTGTCCATATATTTCTCCTCTTAGCTAGCACCTTCGATCCTGGTAAACCATGGAATCGGCTACAGAAATAGAGATTAGCTGCAAAATCATGCGAATTCAATAACCAATACAAATATTAACTCAATAATAAGGAACATTATTAAATATGAAAGATAAGACAATTAAATACCTTACCATGTCAAAAACCTTGTATTTTGATGCCTATTGAGTTGATGATGATGGTCAAGGAAAGGAAAAATAGGTAAGGGAGAGTGTCAAATTGAAGCAACCATGAGGCTCAACATAGATGAACAAAGGACCTTTCATTAACAAAAAATAGATTGCAAATACATACTCTCAAAATGAAGATAATAGCGTTAAGTACTCGACCCTCAATAGCTCTTCCTAGCTCAAAATTTTTGAATTCTAATGAGTCCTTTGGCTTGTTTATTTATACAAAAGTGATTTAGGGGAGAATCCCTTGAGAGGAGGACTGCTTCCCTTGGATCTTCACATGCATGTAGTTCCTCAAATTCCAATGGACTTCAAGTGTTTGGTGAGGAATATTGGGACTCAAGTTGAGTTGGAGAGTTAATATAGTGGACAAGCCTCCTATATTCTCTCTATATGCCTCCAAGGTGCCCCTACACAGTAAATATCTCCAAAAAATCTTCATTTTCTTACATATTAACCACATTAGGCCATGACATATTAAAAGCACCCTTTAGTCTTCCTAATAAGCACATTATGGCTACAAAATGTAAATTTGTGTGAGATAAAAAGAGTTTAAGGGCTAGAGGATAACACAATGGGCCTAAAAATATACCTATTCATGGGACTGATCACTAATACGATTCATTCTCCAAGCTCATTATATTTATTAAAAAGTATAAAATAGTTTTCTCAATAGGTTCTAGTCTCAAGCATGATACTTTGAAGCAACATGCCAAAGTTCAAACTAGAACTCAAAATCAGGTTCACGTAAGTGCCCTTGTTTCTTCCTACAACATATCACCATTGCAAACATGAACAATCCATTTAATATACTTTGATTGGACACAAATTTTAGCTATGAAACCAATTAATCAAATGTTGCTATATGTATGGCTATTTTCCCTAACCACGATAGGAAGACATGTGTAAAGTAATCAAAATTAATCTATGATTTTAAGTATGGGGATTTACGCAGTGCATTATATTAGATATCATTTTGGGATTCAACTGTGTTAAGTAAGTCATTCACGTATGACCATTTCCATGAGAGGTAGTCGTAACTGACTAATTTCTCATGATTTTTGAATAGTTCACTTAGCACTCATTGCATCAGGTGATGCTCACAAGGGCGAAGAAGTGGGATTGAAACTAGTGAAAGAATCACATAGCGTCAATCATCAGTTATGGGGCTTGTACCCGGTAACCAAGACTTCTTGGAAGGTCACCCATCCCAGATCGCCTCTGGCTCAAGCGCGCTTAACTGTGGAGTTTTCCCCACAATCAAGCCCACTTAGCTTGCTACCCCATTTGCAAAACCTTAGCAAGTATTGTGCCTCATGAACCATTCAAGTAGAGATCCCTTCACTTTTTTTGAATTTAAGTATGGGGGTTTACGCAGTGCATTATTCAACTACGTTAAGTAAGTCATTCACTTATGACCATTTCCATGAGAGGTAGTCGTAACTGACTAGTTTCTCATGATTTTTGAATAGTTCACTTAGCACTCATTGTGTCGGGTGATGTTCACAGGGGTGAAGAAGTGGGATTGAAACTAGTGAAAGAATCACATAGTGTCAATCATCACTTTCGGGGCTTGCACTTGGTAACCATGACTTCTCGGAAGGTCACCCATCCCAGGTCTCCTCTGGCTCAAGCGCACTTAACTGTGGAGTTTTTCCCACAATCAAGCCCACTTAGCTTTCTACCCCATTTGCAAAACATTAGCAAGTACAAATGGGGTAGCAAGCTAAGTGGGTTTGATTGTGGGGAGAAATCCACAGTTAATCATGCTTGAGCCATAGGCGATCTGGGATGGGTGACCTTCCGGGAAGTCCTGGTTACCGGGTACAAGCCCCGAATGTGATGATTGATGCTATGTGATTCTTTCATTAATTTCAATCCCACTTCTTCACCCCTGTGAGTATCACTCGATACAATGAGTGCTAAGTGAACTATTCAAAAATCATGATAAATTAGTCAATTATGACTACCTCTCATGGAAATGGTCATACGTGAATGACTTACTTAACGGAGTTGAATAATTCACTGCATAAACCCCCATACATAAATTCAAAAAGAGTGAAGGGATCTCTACTTGAATGGTTCATGAGGCATAATACTTGCTAAGGTTTTTCAAATGGGGTAGCAATCTAAGTGGGCTTGATTGTGGGGAAAACTCCACAGTTAAGCGTGCTTGAGCCATAGGTGATCTGGGATGGGTGACCTTCCGAGAAGTCTTGGTTACCGGGTGTAAGCCCTATGTGATTATTTCACTAGTTTCAATCCCACTTCTTCACCCCTGTGAGCATCACCCGATGCAATGAGTGTTAAGTGAACTATTCAAAAATCGTCAAAAATTAGTTAGTTACGACTACCTCTCATGGAAATGGTCATACGTGAATGACTTACTTAACGCAATTGAATCCCAAAATGTTATCTAATCTATGATTACTAGAATATCAATAGTTAATATCCATCATTTGTAGATTTGTATGATTCATATGTAACCCATCAGAGGCACTACATGCTACAACTTTTAAGATTGCCATGAAACTTGTGTATTCTCTTTGCTTAAAAAATTATGCAATATTCTTAAGTTTTTCTCCTATAACATTTTAATCCAATTTCCATCTAGTATACAGGCAACAAATAGTAATTTTGTTCTATTTTTCTGATGATTACATGGACATATAAGTGGTGAAGTGGTTTTAATGCTTGGATTGAAATTTAATAGTGATGTATCCATTGTTCCAAATAAATATCTCCAATTCATTTTTTCCTCTTAGTGTAGTTTTCATTAGTTTTTTTCTTAATAATTGGGGTAGAAACAGAACTCCACATGCCACAAATATTAGTCAGTAAGCCATACATAGTTACACACCAAAATCCTTCTTCAAAATTTATGAGAATAAAAGTGTAAATATCCACAGTAATAATCATACTTGTCAACGTTTCAAATCCCAACAGGGATCCGTCATCAGGAAAATTTCTGAATGATGATAGAAGAAGAGCTATAGTGAGAGGATCCTCTGACTATAGCTCTTCTTCTATCATCATTCAGAAATTGTCCTAATGACGGATCCCTGTTGGGATTTGAAACGTTGACAAGTATGATTATTACTATGGATACTCCTGGATTCAACTTGAAAGAAACGAACCGAAGATGCCTCAAATCCAAAAGTGTAAATAATTCATATATATAGAAATTGGGAAAAGAATTCTATTTTTGTATTAATTTCAGAAGAATTGGGAATACAATAAAATTTACAAAAACAATATTCAACACTATAATTAATCACTATACTAACTCACACTGCAGAAAGTTCTACGAAATATTTGCAACACAAAAAGGTGTCTCGCCAATATATATCTTAGACCTCACCGCATACTCTCTACTTCTCTACTCCCATTAGCATCTCTCACCAGTCTATACTCTACAACTATTCTCCCACCATCTTTTTCTTGTCTCAAATAACTAGTTGGATCTTAGAGGCCTTTATTTCTCTCTCATGGAATTAGAAAAAATCGATTTGCAAGTGATTGGGCTATATAGGCCTCTATTTGGGCCATTTCCTGAACATGATTTTACCTCCTAAACATGTTCTTCAATCTCCAAACCCAACTTAACGAGGCATATGAATTCCTTGTTGACTCAATAAATAATGCTTTCAGTTTAATTTCCAAGGTATCTTGTCCAAGGTGTTCCTTTTGGACACAATCATCAAATTCATTATCTTCTATGGCTCCAAGGTCTAGGGAGCTAGATTTCTTCGATACAACTAGACCAATATGGAAGGCAATCGAACCCTTCTACTATAATACATCATCCATTTCAAATGGATATCTCCATAATCCATCGTCAATGTGGAGTTTGAAGCTCACCTTTTGCACATTGAGGCCATCTTTAGACTAATCTCCTTCCTTCACAAAGTTCAAACCTTGAGTGTCTCAACACCCAATCCAAAGTGTGATCCCATCCACTTTAAGTTGAGACATATCACGACACTTCCCACCCCAAGAGCACTTTCCAACTTTACCACCTTCAAGACGCCAAGCGGAAGAAGTTTTATATTCTTTCCATGAATAGGCCACGTAGTTAACTAGGGGGTTAGAGGGGGGGGGGGGGGGCGAAGCCCCCCCTTTGTTGCACAATGGGGAGGTCACATGGGGTTTGAGGGGGGCAGGTAGGCCCCCTCTACGGGGTCCGGGCCAGCGCCCCGGGGAATTCTTTTTTGGACCCTATATTAGGTTGGGCGGACGTACTTATGGTTTTGGATGCGATGGTTTTTGGTCCATGGTATTGGATACTTCGGCATGTATAAATATATATTGTAACATTGAAAGGAACATAATGAAAAATCAAGCTGGTAGTCTCGGTTTTGGGATCCAAGGGAAATATCTGTGTTTATGTCTTTTAGGTGTTATGCTCTCGCATTGCTTATTTTTTGTATTTTAGAATTCATATGCAAGTAATTTCTGTATGGGGTTAAAACCTACATTTGGTATCGTAGTTGTTTTGGCTTCAAGGGGACGCCTTTGTTGCTGAGGAGTTGTGCTCGAGCCTGTGGTAGACCCTATTTAGTGGCAGATATGCGGGATCGATTTTGGTGTTGAAAGAAGATGGCGAGTAGTGGAAATATAGAGATCGAGAAATTTAATGGTCAGAGTTTTGAGTTGTGGAAACTCAAGATGGAGGATTTGTTGGTGGACAAAGATAAGTGGATCGTGGTAAATCCGGGTACTAAACCAACGGAAGTATCTGATGAAGAATGGAAGAAGTTGGATCAGAAGGCAAATAGCACAATACGATTGTGTGTCTCAGATTCAGTATTGTTGAATGTATCAGGGGAAGCTACGAAAAAAGGCTTTGTGGGACAAACTAGGGACTTTTTACCAATCTAAGTCTTTGGTCAATAAATTGTTCCTACGAAAAAAGTTGTATAACCTAAGGATGAAAGATGGAGACTCGGTGATAGAACATCTAAACGCATTTAATACTGTGGTAAGTCAGTTATTATCTGTTGATATTAAAATTTCAGATGAAGATAAGTGCATCAGTTTGTTGTGTTCTCTAGAAGATTCAAGGGATAGTCTGGTTATTGCAATAGGTAGCAATGCAACTGCCTTACAGTTTGATGAAATAGTCTCATCATTGTTGAGAAAGGAGATGAGACGAAAAAATATGGAGAGCCAGAATGGTGATGCCTTGTCTGTATGAGGATAGTCCCAGAACAGAAACAAAAATAAGTCATCGAGTGAGAGATCTAAATCTAGAGGGAGATCTAAATCTCCAAGAAAACTTGTAAAGGTAGTGTGTTGGAAATGCAGAAAGGAAGGGCACTACAAAAGGGACTGTAAATCTAAAGCTCCCGAGAAAGGAAAGGGATCTGATGATGCTCCTTTTGCAGAGGCAAAAACCACCTCAGATGAAGGTGGGGATGTGTACTTGGTTTCTTCAAGTACACATGTAGATCATGAGGCATGGTTGATTGACTCAGGTGCATCCTTTCACTTCACTCCCCATAGAGAGTGGTTTTGCAAGTATGGGAAATACGATGGTGGTGATGTATTCTTAGGGGATGATAGGAAGGCTATAATCATTGGTCGTGGAAAAGTAAAGTTGAAGTTGCAAGGTGGAAGGGTTAGAACACTTCCGGGTGTTTTTCATATTTCTGCATTGGCCAGAAATTTGATTTCTGTAAGCAAGCTGGATGATGCAAGTGTAACAACAATGTTCGAGAAGGATACCTGCAAGATGGTTTGGGGAGCACTCGTATTGATGCGTGGAGCTCAGATTGGAACTCTATACAAGATGCAAGGTAGCACTATTGCTGATGGGTGCAACAGTTCTATGGTTCCTGAAAGTGGAGCAGAAAATCTAGTGGTCTATAGAGAGAAGACCATGCTGTGGCATCAAAGGCTTGGACATATTGGAGAGAAGGGCCTTTGGATACTTCATGGTAAAGGTATGGTAGAAGGTATGAGTAATAGCTCTCTGGATTTTGATTTATGTGAAAATTGTGTATATGGGAGCAGAATCGGGTGAGTTTCCCCTCTGGTGGTAAGAGGGTGAAACAGATATTAGAGCTTGTGCACAGTGATGTGTTTAGACCTGTGAAGGTTCCATCACTAGGTAAGTCTGTCTACTATGTATCATTTATAGATGACTTCTCAAGGAATACATTGATATATTTCCTTAAGAAGAAATCTGAAGTCTTTGAAAGGTTTAAAGAATTTAAGGCTTTGGTGGAAAACCAGACAGATAAGAAGATAAAGGTGCCGATGATAGATAACGATGGAGAGTTTTGTAGTAAGGAGTTTGAATAATTCTGTAAGAAGCGTGGTATAGCACGGCATAAGACTACTCCATATACACCTGAGAAAAATGGAGTTGCAGAAAGAATGAACATGACGTTGATGGAAAGGGCAAGAAGCATGCTCAGTGGTGCTTGGTTAGGACAAGAATTCTGGGCAGAGGCAGTGGAGACAGCATGTTACCTGTCAACAGATCACCTTCATCACCGTTGGAGGATAAGACTCCACAAGAGGTATGGTCTGGTAAGAAACCCTCTCTTTCACATTTGAGGATATTTAGATGTGATCCATATGTACATGTTCCAAAGGAGAAAAGAACCAAGTTGGATAGTAAATCTGAAAAATGCATCTTTATTGGGTATAAGGATGGTTTAAAGGGTTATAATCTTTGGAACCTAGTAACAAGGAAGGTTTTGTACAACCAAGATGTGGTGTTCAGAGAGGTGAAATATGTTATTAAACATGAAGTCCCATCAAAGGAACCTGAGAAGATAGAGTTTGAGCTAAATGAGGAAGAATCAAACTCTACAACAGAGGAGAAATTAGAAGATGAAGAGCCACAAACTCCGAGTGTGAGAAGATCAGTTCGAGAAAGAAGGCAGCCATAAAGGTATAGTCCATCTGATTTCTGTTCAAATTTTGCTTTATCTATTACTGATGATGATCTCAAAACTATGAAGGAAGCAGTAGATTTATAGGATGGAAAACTTGGAAAGAGGCCATGGTTGATGAAATGGCATCTTTGCACAAAAATGAGGCTTGGGATCTGGTGGAGTTTCCAGCTAGAAGGAAACCCATTGGCATCAAATGGGTGTTCAAGATCAAGACAAATGTAGAAGGAAAGGTGGAGAAATACAAAGCTCGGTTGGTAGCAAAAGGTTATTCCCAGGTACCGGGAATTGATTTTGGGATATTTTTTCTCTTGTTGCCAAGGTAGCTTCTATTAGATTACTTCTATTTGTTGCGGCTACTTTTGATTTTGAGGTAGAACAGATGGATGTGAAGACAACATTTCTTCATGAGGATCTGGAAGAGGAGATCTACATGAAGCAACCTAAAGGTTTTGCGGTGAAGGGTAAGAAAGAACTGGTATGCAAGTTAAAGAAGTCTCTGTATGGGTTAAAACAATCGCCAAGGATGTGGTATAAAAAATTTGATACATTTATACAAGGACTTGGCTTCACCAGAAGTAAAGTAGATCACTGTGTGTATTTTAAATTAATTGGTGACCGTGTTATTTATTTGGTCTTGCATGTGGATGATATGTTGCTGGTTGGAAATGACAAAGAAATTATCCAGGATTTGAAGACCCAATTGTCCTCCAAATTCGACATGAAAGATCTTGGTGCTGCAAACTATATTTTGGGCATGGAAATTAAAAGAGATCAAGTAAAGAGGAAGCTCTGGTTAAACCAAAGGAAGTATGTTGAGACAATACTACAAATCTCTAATATGCAGGATAGTAAACCGGTGAAGGTTCCTATTCCTGTAGGTATGAAGTTATCTACTGAACAGTGTCCCAAGACACAAGAATAGGAAGAGGACATGTCCCATGTTCCATATGCAAGTGTAGTCGACAACCTGATGTATGCAATGGTCTGTACTAGACCAGACATTGCACATGCAGTGGGAGTATTTAGCAGGTTTATGTCAAAACTAGGAAAGGAGCATTGGACAATAGTGAAGCATGTTTTTAGGTATTTGCGTGGCACTAGTGATTATGGTTTGTGCTACCAAGGAAGACTAGGATTGGACAGAGTGTTGGATATTCATGGCTTTGTTGATGCAAAGTAGGTTGGAGATCTGGATGAGAGAAGATCTACAAGTGGGTATGTGTTTAACCTATTTGGAGGTGCAGTTAGTTGGATGAGTAAGAAACAATTTGTAGTGGCACTATCAACTACACAGGCAGAATACATGGCAGCCACTCATGGAAGCAAGGAAGAAATTTGGTTGCAGAGATTGTTTTCAAGTATGGGGTTTGTACAGGGATCTATAAGGATAGACTCTGACAGCCAAAGTGCAATTTTCTTGGCAAAGAACCCTGCTTATCATTCAAAGACAAAACACATTGATGTTCAGTATCACTTTGTGAGGGATATGATAGAAGAACAAAAGGTGTTGCTAGTAAAGGTGGATACTTTGAAGAATATTGTAGATGCATTGACAAAATATGTGAGCTCTGAGAAGTTCTCTTGGTGTAGAGAAACAATGGGTGTTACAGGGTTAGATAAATGATTAAATTCTCTTGTGGACCCCTGTGGAAAGAAAACAACAAGTGGGAGAATGTTGGGTTGTGTTATATTCTTTCCACGACTAGCCGATGTAGTTAACTAGGGGGTTAGAGGGGGGGCAGATCCACCCTTCGTTGAGCCGATTGTGCAATGGAGGGGGCTGCGGTCCCCCCTGTCTAGGGGGTTTGAGGGAGGTGGGTAGCCGCCCTCTACGAGGTCCAGGGTAGCGTCCCGGGGAAATTTTTTTTGGACCCTATATTAGGTTGGGAAAACATACCTATGGTTTTGGACGTGATGGTTTTTAATCCATGGTTTTGGATGCGATGGTTTTCGGTCCATGGTATTGGATGCTCTGACATGTATAAATATTTATTGTAACATTGAAAGGAACATAATGAAAAATCAAGCTGGTAGTCCCAGTTTTGGGATCCAAGGGAAAATATCTGTGTATATGTGTTTTATGTGTTATGCTCTCACATTATTTATTTTCTGTGTTTTAGAATTCATATGCAGGTAATTTTTGTACGAGGTTAAAACCTACAAGAATCACCTTAGACACCAAGCCAAAGAAGAGTCTTTTATTGCACCCGTGTTTGTTCCCAAGTAAGAGTAATTTTACCCTTTTAGTACTTGTTGATTGACATAAATTGTTAATTATTTTGAACACTTTTTTCCCTTTTGAATTTTTCTAATTTTTGTGAATGTAATTCTTGCAGTCACCATGGTGAAACTGCTGCAGAGTGGTAGCATCCAAAAATTCAAGCCTTTATATTGAAGAGGGTGCCTATCAGGAAAGTGAGATCATTGGTGTATCATAGCACTTTTTTGTAAAAATATGTCTTTACTAGAAGGACTATGCACACATTTTGGGATTATATCAACAAACTTCCCAAAGTAAAGGAGGCCATGATATGCCACATCTTGTTGTGAATGATTTCATCTTGAGACTATTTCATACTGATCAATGTGTGTGAATGAATATGATTTGGTCTCCTCTATATTCTCATATACTATTATCCCACTAGGATGAGCATTCCAATTGTTGTTCTAGGGGTGGAAATATTGGAAAATATTGTCATGACTCTTAGGAGTTATAATTGGTAGTTCACAGACTAAATCTTCTAGATTGAATATTTATTTCCCAATTATTCAATTGGTTGAATTTACTTTCTCTTTCTATTATTGAATTTATTTCAAGAACGCTGAAAATACCATTTCTTATGTTTTGGAAAAGCAAGGGCATACTTTATTCTTTCATTTATGGTGTTTGGATATTGTTTAATAAAAATCCATTTTAGTGGGGAAATGTTTCTAAAATGTGCCAAAGCAATACTTGTAAAATTTAATGCAATAATGGAGACATATCAAACCTGTTGAAGTTATTTCACCAGGGGACAAAGCAAGACAAAGCAAAGGTGGATGAAGTGTTGATATTTGAACCTTATATTTATGAAATATGCATCTACTTTTTATAGCACGTGTCACAGATATCCATTTTAATAGTGGGCTCTCAACAAGACATTGAACTCTTTTTTTTTTCATTTTAGTTGAAGTTCTCATAATACACTAATAAATAAACAATGTTGGTCTACTGTTTACTGACTAGTTTTGATGTTTCACTGTCGTTCTCAATTTTGTACAAATCAAGACACAAAAATTCAAATTGAGATTAAATTGAGATTGGCACCGAGAAGGATATATATATATATATATAGATATATGATATTTTTATTTTTATTTTTATTTTATTTTTATTTTATTTTTTATTTTATTTTATTTTATTTTTTATTTTTTATTTTATTTTATTTATTTATTTATTTTTTTCAGTGTTACAAATCCAAATTTATTAACCTCGGACAATCTTTAGACATCTGTTAATTTGATCTCATAGATTTGTTAATATCATACACGTTGTACATGTTAGGGAATGCTTCATGTCATCCTATGGTATTATTGATGTCATTAATCTTGGTGTTGGCATTGTTGTGGTATTGCATACTTTTAAGCATTGGTAAGTAATGGGAGGAAATTTAAATTTTAGTCCATGAAATTGGAAAAATGGCACCTCTGCGTGAGAACATAGCGTTGTTGATATGTAGAATTCTGTCAAGAAAATCCTAGTAACTTCTCTAGGTTGTGACTTTAGAGGCTTATGGTGCACTTGTTGCTGATATGATAGCCTAGTGATGGTTCTGGTAGAGTGATTGTTTAGGTCCTAAAATTCTCTGCTTTACTTTTCCATGACAATCCCTGTCATTACATCCTAGAAGATTCATATGCTACCCTAAAATTTGATCCTCCAAGTTGAAGACTCTTTTCCTTTATGTGAAATCATGTGGCATATGTATCTACATGTAATTGGAAAATATCTTTTAGGTTTACCTAAAAATACATGGATTTGGGAGTATAATTATAAATTATCAGTAGAAATTTTGTTGGATCATGGATATTTATATGGATGATCGATACTAATTGATTAGATCATTTGGGATTTTTCTTTATCAAAATCAACATCAATAGCAGTGCATGCAATACTGGATGTGTCTATCCACTTAATAGTGATTGTGTTGCATCTGTATTGTTGCAACTATTTTAGGATCATGAATCTTTATTGGGAAGATGGTTGCCACATTGACTGGACCATTTAGGATTTTTCTTCTTTCAATCAACATCAACCATAATGCATGCAATGTACAATGTGTCTATCCTCAATAGTGACTATGTTTCATCTCCACTACTGCACTTATTTTGAGATGTGGCAAGTGTCATTGTGGGATGCAGTTGGAAATATTTTGGATGGGATAGTTTATCTGTTATATTTTTTGGAGGTGTTGTAGCGGCTACAACCACCCTCCAAAATTTCGACTTCGCTTCATTTTGGAGCCTCTATCCTTGAAATTAACACAACTACGCTCCATTGATCAGGTACTTGTGTTTATTTGAGTTCATCTATCATTTCAAAACTTTTGTTTAACTCACGTGTCCCATAGGTCAATCACAAGCACACCCAACACTTGGTTTACATCCGATCAACCGGTTGTCAGGAAAAATTGCGCAAATCTGGAGGGCAACTTGTCTTCCCCTCTAGAAATGTGTAAAGCAGCCGAACAACTACCCTGCACTTAGAAATTGCGCAGAGTAGGCCAGACAACCTTTCTCTAGAAATTGTGTACAACAGGATTGCTGGCACTGCTCTGGAAATTTGCACAGTTTCAGGCAGTTTTACTGCCTCCAGGAATTGCACAAAAACTGGCCCAGCTGCACTGCCTTCCAGAAATGCGCAGAGCAACTAGGCCAGTTGCATTGTTATCTAGAATTGCGTAGAACTGGCCAGATGCTCTGCTCTCTAGAAATGCATAGAGCAGCCCAGCATCACTACTCTGGAAAATTACGCAGAGCTATCCAGTCACCCAAGGCCCCTCAATCCAGAAACAACGCAGAACTTTTCCCTCACTAATTGTTTGTTGCATGTGCCAACAGGTTGTCTAGTTCCTTCAAGAACTGCACAATCCTTCCTTGCATGCCGGGTAGCTTTTCCCGAAAAAAGAAAAAATAAAAAGGAGAAAAACATCCCCATATTTTAGGGATCTGTTTTTAGTAGCATGCGTTACATGCAAAACTGTTTTTAGAAACTTCCCACCAAGTGCCACTTTTTCCTAGATTTGTGGCACGCACATCATAAACCCTAATTTCACTAAATCTATTTAATTGATTCCTCAAAGCTCATTCTTCACATTCGATCTTGGAGCTCTAACATTCCCGAGGAAGCTAGGAACTTTTGGTACAATCGACGCAACATTTACAGGTAAATTTTTCTTTCCATGCATTTTTCCGCTTTTTAGTTTGCAGCTTGTATAAGTGTTGTTTCCTTGGTTTTATTGAATGACAATTGACGTTTCAATGCATTTTAGCTTGTAGAAGTGTTGTTTCAAGTTTTGGATTACCTTTTCTTAGTGTCGCATGCATAACACTGTTTCTACACCCACAATCTTTGTTTCGAAGACTTGCTTATTGAGCTTCTTGTTTTTGTCGATTGATTTATTTTTGTACTCTCTCTAATCATATTCTTTTTTATTTCACTCAAATCTGCACAAGTTTTGCATTCCGTCCTTAGTGATTTTCAGTCGCCCGTCGGCAAGTCTGAACTGCCTTGGCCCGCACCTTGCCTTGCCCAGCTTGCACTGCACATTTTTGGGAAGGAAGGCTCTGCCTTGCTCATAGAAATTGTGCAGATCTTGCCTCCCACTAGCTTCCCAGGCTGTTCTCTGTGCATTTTTTGGAGATAGTTTCCCAATTTGCCCCGGAGATTGTGTAGTGCACTCTCTCGGGCGACAGTCATGTTGAATGAAACTGCGCATTACGGAGTTCCAGTCCTCACCAGGCCAATATGGTCTATAATTTGCGTAGTTTTAGCAGCTAATCATCTCACTCATAGCCTGGACTGTGCTTTGTGCAGTTCTAGTTGTTATTCTCCCAACCTCTTCGAGATAAAAATGCGCAATTTTCCCAAGTAGTCAACTAGGTGTGTTGCATGTAAGTCCTCAAGTTGCTTTTGGTTTTCAACTGACATTTGTTTTCTATGAGTGTTTCTCCATCTCCAGGTATCACAGGCGTTCATCAGTCTCTCAACAATACAGGTACAATGGCTTCCAAGAAAGAAGGATCAAAAGACATAGTTAAGAGTAGTATGGGGGACGTTGTTGAATAGGGGTCAATGAGCTTGCCCATGTACATAGAGACACACCTGTTCATCGAGAAGGATATCAAGATAACATGGCAAGACATCAACACCATATTTTCAGGCAACTTTGAGGAGAATATAGAGGATATAAAGGTCTATGTGAACATCCATAAGTTAGGACAATACATGGTTGCATGCAGGTTTCTCATGTTCCGTTACGTAGATGTGATCCACTAGATTGTCTCACATACTGATCCCGAAACAATGATAATGAGTAGCGTCAGTGGAACAAGGCTTGCTTCCTTTAGGATGGAGGATTATCAGGAGATATATCATTTTCCATTCCCAATGAGTAGGATGGATGCACTATTTTACACTCCCAACAACAGCACAAACATAAGAGATATCTTGAAGCATTGGGTAAAGATGCTGACAAAGTTGAGGATGACACCCAGCCAGATATATAGGGCGAAGACACTCAGGAAGGCATATTAGTTCTTGTTAATCTTCGCATGTTGCTTGTATGGCCAAGGGAGTATAGATACCTTCTTGTAGATTTGGGTTGCTATGTTGGATCAGTTGGAAAATTAAGGAAAACCATTCAACTGGTTTGACTCGTTGTCTCTCCAGTTCAAAGTGAATTTGTCCAATGCTCAGAGTTCGCCCAAGGATAAACAAGCAAATTTCATCATTACTGTATACTTGCTTGATGCAATATGTGCTCGTCAACAATTTCCTTGCATGGGTTGGGCATGGAAACTTTCAGAAAGTTTTGTGAACATATGTTGCAAGTTGCTCTCAGATTACAGCTATTGAGGAGTCATGGCTAGAATATGTGACCATTTCATCGCCCATTTGTACACAATAATTTTTGAACAAGATCCACCCTTCATGTCCCAAGAAGCATTGGAGGCGTTGATAAATATTGCATATAGGTATGCCTCACCCGAGGGAACCTTCATTAGAATTACAATGCGGAGAAAGCTCTACATGTGTTGCTGAGGATTGCCACAGACAAGTTGGTCATGCAGGAGGTTGCATACCACATCTCAATAGGGTTGTTAGTTGGATTGCATAGGAAGAAGAAGGCACCATGGCCCATGCTTCCTGTGTGAATTGGGTTGTACGCAGTTGGGAGTTTGAAAGAAGCATATGCCGAAGTGGAAGCTTCAAGAAGTTTAACTTCGACACCAAGGGTTTCAACCCATATGACCCACATGGTTTATGAAGAGACCACTGTGCGAGAGTGTACTATCCTTGGATCCACGGGGCATGTCATTGGCCAGAGGAAGACCCATGGAGATATTTTTACAACTCCTCTAGGCTCAATGAACCGGTCAACATTGCAGTGGAGTGGCTAGAAACACTCAAGGTAGCAGCACCGTAGGCAGCAACAAAAACAGTAGCAGCAAGCAACAAAACTGTGCAAGACAAAGGCAAGAGGAATATTTCAAAAGGCACAGAGATAGAGCAAAGCTACAAGCTTAAGGAAGACCCACTTGTGGAAAAGGTAGTTTTCGAGATAGATGCGAAGAAGTGACAACGCAAAAGGAGGATTGTGAAAAGAAAGAGAGAAAAGAAAAGGCTGAAAGATACTGAGAGGATGTTGTGGGAAGTCCAACAGAATCTAAGGGAAGAACAAGAGCTACGCATAAGAGAGAAGGAAGTGCAGCATGAGCATGAACAAGAATAGGAACATGAACATGAACATGAATAGGAATAGGAACTAGAATAGGATGAAGTGCAAGGTGCAAAGAAAGCACAAACTGAACCAATACAGGTTGAATATTCTGAACCAACAGCAGATGAGGAACAGGGTGAGTAATCATGGGAATAGGTACTTTCTCTACAAGGTGAATAGATGGAAGAAAAAATGGACATGGAGGTGGATCAACCAGAATAGGATCAGGATACCGACCGCATGGCAAAAGCAACCGAGGTCACTCCATATGATTAACCAACTCCAATAGTAAAGCAAGTCCTAAGTGAACAAGGGGATACCATTCTCCTTTGGGACCATATGGGAACAAATATGTACAACATAGACTTTGATGAGCCGCAACACAGATTTGTACAAGAATGTAGAGAGCACACCCCAGATAAGCATGCATCACCTGCGCACTTGGAAGAACAGTTGATTGCGTCAAGTGTACAAAAAATTCAACCACCATGGTTGATGCTACAAAAGCTTATGATGAAGCCATGACCTCGAGTGTTAGGTTCTTGATAGCAGAAAATGAGCGCATGGCTAAGGAGTTGCAAGAAGCCAAGGAGAGAGAGGAACAATCAAAAGGATCTACCAGAGCAGAGATGAAGATGACCATGCTTGCTGAAGTATCAAGTCTTGAGACAGTCACGCGGAGACTATATGACAGGTTCGTCACCGTGAAAAAGGCAGTCGTCCACCTACATGGTCATCAATAGTTGTGCACCAAGATAGCGCAAACACACACAAACATACATACTACAATTGATCATGTGAAAACATGGAAAATGAGGTACAAGGGAGCCCCGCTTCGCTTGCAAAATATGATTAAGCCACAAGTGGAGTTGGACAAAGCACGTATCTCGAGTTAGATCCAGAACTATGAGGAACTCTCGTCGCTCATCACTAGTATTGAGGCTTCGTATGCAGAGTTGTACAAGAATTTGGATGTTGTGGTGAGAAAGTATGGCACCCCGTCGATTGGTACGCTTAATGAGGACAAAGAGAAGAACCAAGTTAGACTAGAGATTGATGCATACTTTGATCAGTTGATGCTCACGACCACCAGTGTAGATTTGCAAGTCAGAGCAAATAACATGCAGATGTACATCGCTAGTCCAACCATGCTCAAGACTAAGCCGTACATGTTATAGGATGAATTGGATCGAGGTTTCAAATCAGTATACCCGGAAGCAATGGAGGCAAGAGTTCCTTTCGAGAAGGACTTCATCAAAGAGTACACAGGTCTACACCATTGCACACTATCAAGCATGGTATCAGTTCGTCACTGCGGATCATGGAGATAAGGTTGATGAGTTGGTATTTCCACAGTCATCCAAGTCATAGTGTTGTCTTGTCTAGCTGACTCAAGCCAATTTTGTCCCACATGGGTATATGTGGAAAATGTATCATTTTTTGTAAAACATGATGTAAAGTGAAATTCCAAGTGTCACTAGTGGATTACAAACAATCATATGTAATGAAAAGAGTCATGAGGGTAGTCCAAGAGTCACAAAGGGAATGTCAAGGGTCATCCCACCCTTTGTTATAAATAGAACCTCATAACTCATAGAAAGGGCTTTTGGGAGCTAAGCTTTTGCTAGACATCGCTTAGAGAGGGCTTGGAGAGTATTGTGATGAGTCTTGGCTTCTCCACAGTGCAAAGCGACCACATATCTTTGGAGGAGTAGGTGGTTTTGATTGTAACATTCCACTATTGGGGCTAGTGGTTGTCATGGTTGTATGTATGGATGGAACTTTCACTTTATATAATATAACAGAGCCATCACGTTTCATGCATATTTTGTTATTGTAGTTTGACTATTATGGTTACTTTAGCAATGTATGTAGTTTTACTTACACATTGATGTATGGACTATTCTGTATGTGATTGTATGAATCTTATTGAAGTGTGTTGTTGGTTTAACTCATCACTTTGGATTGTCGACTATTCTACTTTCCAACTTGTGATGTCTTTCAACTCATGTGTTCCTTTCAGGTTACGTACTATTATAGGCTTCTGAGGGATACACTTATTTTCCCTCTCCATGTGTTAGAATCTCCCCATGCATCTCTCCTAACTCTCTGCTAGGTCACACACTTGCTTCCGAAAAGGATATCTTGCTTACCTCTGTGCACTATTGTAGTCAAGGCATAGCTTTAATACCCACTGCTGGGATTTCTACTCCAAACAGTGTTAGTTATAGTTGGAACTTATTACCAAGGAGATCGCCTGAAATGTTGGCGAGTCCAACACTGTCAAAATTTTTGGTGCTAGAAGGAGGGACAGATGACAAATTGAGATCTTGAAATTTGTTTTGAATATTCACACATCTATCATGTCTTATGTTACTCTTCGTCCTATGAGATGATTGTCTTATGGAGATGACTTCAAAATCCTGGAGGAGTTTTGCAATATCTTGTCATAGAACACATATGCAGGTGAAGGCATAACAACTTGGGATAGGCATAGTCTTGCTTTCTCCAATCTATGTGAACACATCGAGTTCCGTAAGGAATTTGTGATCTACAGGCTATTCGCATTCATGCTTCATGGGAATCCATTGGAATGGATTAACACACTGCCTGAAAGATATATTCACTCATTTGGTCACCTTGTTTTAGAGTTATGTCGTGCTTTCCATAAATTTTATTGTCAAGAACTTAATAAAAAAAATATTTGATTACAGAAATCTCCTGTTGAATCTGTGGTGCAATTTTGGTTTCGTTTTCATATCTCGCATTTCAATTCCTAGAGGATTAAATTGATTGGGAGTTTCTCAATGGAATATTTTAGTATCTTCTTCATATATGTGAGAATCAGCATATCTTAGAATCATTTGAACCCCTCCCAGCATACGTTGGTAATAGAGCTACCAAATCCAAGGCAGACACAATCACTGTCACAAGTGACTGTCCATCCTCATCTCATCAAACAACTATGGCCCCGCAGTGTGGGGCGAGAGAAGGTCCATCTGTTGAGCTATCTTATCCTCCCACCCCACCTGCTCTTGATATTTGCGTAGATTTGGCTGACAAGGTTGTTGGTTGTCATGTGGATTTAGTTCCTCAACCTTCATCCCCACGTTTGGTTGATCCTCCAGATTGTACTATGTTGTGTTCTCCTGTCCTAGACTCCACACTTGGTGTTCATGAGGATCAAGTTGCCGACGGAGTGGGTGTTGAGAAGCCGATTTTCACTATCATATATGATGAGTATGTGTGGGAATCTAAAGAAGAACCTGCGAAGAAGGAAGACCTCCTTCGGTGTGCACCTCATCCTCTTTTCCATGACATCTTTGGTGATTCTTCCATTGTTGATTTTCCATGTGAGAATACATTTCCAGATGCACCTACTTCCGATCATTTACATAATACACCGGATGTCAGTCTGTCATTACATAGCGGAGAGGACACCTTTGTGCTCGCAAATCCACTCAATATTTCATCTGTCATTTCCGAAAATGCAGAGGGTGAAAATTCTTGCTTCTCATCAACCCCTCTGTACGATTCATCAGATCATGAGGATGTCGATGAACATATCGAATTTTCTGATCGTGGTTGTCGTGATCTCTTTTCTCCTTCATTTGATCATGATGTTGATTCACTCACTTTTAATCTTTCTAAGCCACCTGCCTTTGATAATCTACCTGTTGATGAAGTGGAAATGCCACAAGTTTTCGAGGAACTTTAGCCAGAGCTTATGGTTATGTCAGGCCCTCATTGTCTTGAGGTCGATTCCACTCTAGATCAGAAATATGTTGAAACACCCAAGGCTCCTCATCACTCACCTATCTTCATTGAAGATCAATCTAGTTTACAAAATTCACGTGCTCCACCTGAATCTCATGATCCCATTGCTCATGCATTGAATGAATCCTACATAGCAAGCACTCTTTATAAGTGTAAGTTTTCTTTATTTCTCATGTTTTCTCGTTTTTCATGATCAAAAGAGTGTACATGTTTGTCATCTGCATGCAGTGTGAAGCATGCCCATGATACGTTTGTAGAATGCTTGTCTTGTGCTTTTATTCTCTTCCTTTCTGTGCATATTTTTAAACTCAGAGCACGTTGGTCTTCATTGTTATATCTTTCATGTTTTTTGGTTTACACGTTTATCATTCTTGTAGACCACGCCTTCGCCAACATGGGTCAACTAATGTGTCGATGGTTGCATTGGAAATATCACTTCACATGAGCTGGCCCATGCACTATTTAGCATAGGAGTAGGAGTAGTGTTTGCTTCTTGTTTTTCTTGGTTTGCATGCTTGATTTATTTACTTTATTTGCATTTCTTGTTTTCTTACTTTGTTTTCATTTACTTCTATCATTTTCTTTTTGTTCGTTTACATGTTTTTCACCCATAGGTTTAGTTTCACATGAAACCATGTGTGGCTCTCGAGACAAGAAAGGTAAAGTGAAAGAGGACTCGTACTGCTATCAACATTTGGTTATCTATTGTCCTCTCTCTTTATGAAAGAGATTATTGTATTCAGTAGATGATACCCTGATGGAAAATACATTCTATTCAAGTGAGTCTTAATGAAAACACCACGCTTGCACTTTAACTAGGACCACCTACTATAATTGTTCTTTTGGGTTAACCCGTGTCAGCTCAGTCAAGTAGAGTAAGGTGAGGGGGAAAACCTTAACAAGTAATGTCAGAGTTATATATAAAATACCTCCCTGAAGGGACAACCTCTTCTGCTCTCAATAAGTTAGGATCCCTCTTCCGCCTCTGAAATAAATAAGTGCCTATGCATAGTTCTTCGAAAAGAATAAAAATAAAAAATGAATAAGGCAAAATAAGAGAAAGGCTTCCTATGCAGAGAGGTGATGCAAGTAACTCCATCAGGTTACTAACCAGGATTGTTGGCAGCAGAGAAATGCTTGTGTCCCTGTGTGACTCCGGTGGGGTACTGTCTAGGCCTGCTGGCAATGGAGCAACACCAGAGATCAAAATAAGACATTGACATATTTATTGTTTGAGTACCAATATACCCTTAATCCTCAATCGAAACAATTGACTTGACTTGGATTGGAATATGTGTTGACTCAAGAGAATGGTAAGGGACTATATCTTTATCTCAATCTTGGTGTGGAAGCCATGACGATCGAAGAATTGAACAATACTTCTAGAGGAGTTCGACTCACTTTTCACGAACAAGGTCCATAAAGAGAGCTGGAGTTCTACCAATGTTTCACCAATGTTGTAGTGGCTACAACCACCCTCCAAAATTTTTCCTCGCTTCGTTTTGGAGCCTCCCTCCTTGAAATTAACGCAACTACCCTGCACTGATTAGGTACTTGTGTTTATTTGAGTTTATCTATCATTTTGCAGCTTGTGTTTAACTCATGTGTCCCATCGGTCAATCACACCCAACATTTTGTTTACATCCGGTTAACCAGCCATCGGGCAAAACTACACAAATCTGGAGGGAAACTTGTCTTCCCCTCTAGAAATACGTAGAGAAGCCTAACAACTACCCTGGACTCATAAATTGTGCAGAGTAGGCCAGGGAGCCTTGATCTGGAAATTGCGTAGAGCAGGCCAACCAACACTGCTCTGGAAATTTGTGCACTTTCAGCTAGTTGTACTGCCTCCAGGAATTGCACAGAAACTAGCCCAGCTGCACTGCCTTCCAAAAATGCGCAGAGCAGCCAGGCCAGCTGTAATGTTCTCTGGAATTGCACAAAATTGGCCATCTTCTCTACTCTTTGGAAATATGCAAAGCATCCCAACATCACTTCTCTAGAAAATTGCGCAAAGATGGCTAGTCAGCCAAAGCCCCTCAATCCAGAAACAACACAAAAATTTCCCCTCACTAACTATCCATCGCATGTGTCGGCAGGTTGTCCAATTCATTCCAACACTGTGCAATCCTTCCTTGCATGCTGGGAAGCTTTTCCTGTAAAAGAAAAAAGTGAAAAGTGAAAAAGCATCCCTCTATTTTAGGGATCTATTTTTAGCAACATGAGCTACATGCAAAACTATTTTTAGAAACTTCCTGCCAAGTGTCGCTTTTTCCTCGGATTGTGGCATGCGCATAATAAACCCTAATTTCACAAAATCTATTTAATCGATGCCTTAAATCTCATTCTTCACATTTTATCTTGGAGCTCTAGCATTCCTGAGGCATCTAGGAACCTTTGGCACAGTCGACACAACTTTTTGGGTAAGTTTTGCTTTTCATGCCTTTTTTCGCTTTTTTCTGTCTCCTTTTAGTTTTCAGCTTGTATGAGTGTTGTTTCCTTCATTTTATTGAACTAACGATGGTGTTTCAATGCATTTTATCTTGTAGAAGTGTTGTTTCAAGTTTTGCTAATGTCACACGCATAACATTGTTTTTGCACCCATAATCGTCATTTCATTGACTTGCTTCTTGAGCTTCTTGGTTTTGTCAATTGATTGATTTTTGTACGCACTTGAATCACATGCTTGTTTACTTCACTTATATTTTCACTAGCTTTGCACATGCATTCAATCCTTAGTGATTTTTAGTCGCCCGTCGGTAAGTCTGAGCTGCCTTGGCCCAGACCTTGCTTCGCCCAGCTTGCATTGCAAGAGCTTGCCTTGTCTCCCACTAGCTTCCCAGGTTGTGCTCTATGCAATTTTGGGACACAGTGCCCCAATTGGCCCCCGGGATTGCGTAATGCACTTTCCCAGGTAACAGTCATGCTGACTGGAACTGTGCATTTCGTAGTTCCAATCCTCACTAGGCCAAGATGGATTGTGCTTTGTGCAGTTTCAGTAGATAGTCAACTCACTGGCATCCTAGAATATGCTCTACGTAGTTCCAGCTATTAGTCACCCACCTCTCTGAGACAAAACTGCACAATTTTCCCAAGTAGCCAACCAGGAGTGTTGCATGTCAGTCCTCAAATTTCTTTTTGTTTTCAAGTGAAATTTTCTTGCCATGAGTGTTGCTATGTCTCCATGTATCACAAGTGTTCATCAGTCTCTCAGCAGTATAAGTACAATGGCTTCAAGAAAGAAGGATCAAAAGACATAGTTGAGAGCAGTACCAGGGATGTGGTTGAATAGGGGTCAATGAGCTTGAATGTGTACACAGACACACACCTTTTCATTGAGAAGGATATCAAGATAACATGGCAAGACATCAACACCATCTTTTCAGGATGCTTTGAGGAGAATATGGAGGATAGACAGGTCTATTTGAACATCGATAAGTCAAGACTATACAAGATTGCATGCAGGTTTCTCGTGTTCCCTTGCGTAGATGTGATCCACTGGATTGTCTCACATACTGATCCTGAGACAATGATAATGAGTAGTGTCAGTGGAACAAGGCTTTCTTTCTTTAGGATTGAGGATTATCAGGAGATATATCATTTTCCATTCCCAATGAGTAGGATGGGTGCACCTTTTTACACTCCCAACGGTAGCACAAATACAAGAGATATCTTGAAGCATTGGGTAAAGGAGTTGAAAAAGTTCAGGAAAACACCGGACCAGATATATAGGAAGAGAACACTCAAGAAGTCATATCAACTCTTGTCCATCTTCGCAAGATGCTTGTATGGCCAAGGGAGTACGAAGACCTTCCCGAAAAGTTGGGTTGTTATGTTGGATCAATTGGAAAATGAATGAAAACCATTCAACTGGTTTGACACGTTAGCTCTCTAGTTGAAAGTGCATCTGTCTAATGCTTGGAGTCCGCCCAAGGATCAACAAGAAAAGTTCGTCATGTATGCATACTTGCTTGATGCAATCTATGCCCATCAACAGTTTCCTGGCATGGGTTGGGCATGGACACCTTCAGAAAGTTCTATGAACATATATTGCAAGTTTCTCTTAGATTGCAACCACCAAGGAGTCATGGCTAGAATATGTGACCAGCTCATCGCCCCTTTGTACACGATGATTTTTGAACAAGATCCACACTTCATGTCCTAGGAAGCAATGGAGGTGTTGCCAAATATTACAGATTGGTATGCCTCATCCGAGGGAACCTTCATCGAAATATAAAGCACGAAGAAAAATCTACACGTGTTGCTGAGGTTCGCCACGGACAAGTTGGTCATGTAGGAGGTTTCATACCACATCTTGAAGGGGTTGTCAGCTAGATTGCATAGGAAGAATAAGGTACCATGGCCGACGCTTCCTGTGTGAATTGGGTTGTACGTGATTTGGATTTTGAAAGCAGTAGATGTTGAAGTAGAAGAATTCAAGAAGTTTAAGTTTGGCATCGGGAGTTTCAACCCATATTATCCACATGGTTTATGAAGAAACCACTGTGTGAGAGTGTACTATCATTGGATCCACGAGGTGTGTCATTAGCCAAAGAAAGACCCATGGAGATATTTTTACAACTCCTCCAGGTTCAATGAACCGATCAACATTGCAGTGGAGTGGCTAGTAGCACTCAAGGTAGCAGCATCACAGGTAACAACAAAAAAACAACAACAACAAGCAGCAAACTTATGCTAGACAAAGGCAAGAGGAAGATTGCTGAAGGCACAGAGAAGGAGAAAAGCTACTAGCTTAAGGAAGACCCTCTTATGGAAAAGGTAGCTTTGGAAATAGACACAAAGATGCAACAGGAGGATTGCATAAAGAAAGAGAGAAAAGCAAAGGCTGGAAGATACTGAGAGGATGTTGGGGGAAGTCCAACAGAAGCTCAGGGAAGAACAAGAGTTGTGCATAAGAGAGAAGGAAGCGCAACATGAGCATGAACAGGAATAGGAAAAGGAACCAAAATAGGATGAAGTGGAAGGCATGTAGAAAGCACAAACTACACCAATACAAGTTGAAGATTCTGAAGTAGCAGGAGATGAGTATTAGGGTGAGTAGTCGCAGGAACATGAACTTGCTCTTCAAGGTGAAAAAATAGTAGAAAAAATGGACATGGAGGTGCAGCAGCCAGAATAGGATCAGGATACCAACCTCATGCCAAAAGCAACCGAGGTCACTCCACAGGCTTCACCAGCTCCAACAACAAAGCAAGTCCCGAGTGAACAAGGGGATACCATTCTCCTTGGGGACCATCCAGGAACATATATGTACAACATAGCCTTTGATGAGTTGCAACAAAGAGTTGTACAAGCACGTAGAGCGCACACCACGAATGAGCATGGATCACCTACGCACTTAGAAGAACGGGTGATTGCACGTCATATGTACGGAGACATCCACCCACCTTGGCTGATGCTACAAAAACTTATGCTGAAGTCACGAGCTCGACTGTTAGGTTCTTGATAGAAGAAAACGAGCCCATGGCTAATGACTTGTAAGCGGCCAAGCAGAGAGAGGAACAATCAACAATATCTGCCCCTTGAGATAGTCACGCGGAGACTATATGACAGGTTCATCACCATGAACAAGGCATTTGTGCATCTACATGGTCATCAACAACACTACACCAAGATAGCGCGAACACTCATAGACATACATACCGTAGTTGATCATGTACAAACATGGACAATGAGGTACAAGGGAACATCTCTTCACTTGCACAACATGATGAAGCCACAAGTGTAGTTGGTCAAAGCATGTCTCCGGAGTCAGATCTAGAACTATGAGGAACTCTCATTGCTCATCACTAATATCAAAGCTTTGTATGCATAGTTGTACAAGATTTTGGATGTCGTGGTGAAATTATGGAACCCTCTCGACTGGTACGCTCACTGAGGTGAAAGAGAACAACCAAGGCATGCAAGAGCTTGATGCATAATTTGATCAGTTGATGCTCATGGCCACCAGTGTAGGTTTATAACTCAGTTTAGATAATATGCGGATGTACATTGTCGGTCCGACCATGCTCAAGTCTAAGCCACACATGTTACAGGATGAGTTGGACCGAGGTTCCAAATCAATATCCCAGAAGCAATGGAGGCAAGAGTTCATTTCCATAAGGGATTCATCAAAGAGTACACAAACACCATTGCACACTATCAAGCATGGTATCAGTTCGTCAGTAAGAATCATGGAGAGAAGGTTCATGATCTGGTCTTTCCATAGTCTTTTGAGTCTTAGTGTTGTCTTGTCTAGCTGACTCAATCCAATTTTGTCCCACATGGGTATATGCGGAAAATGTATCATTTTTTGTAAAACATGACGTAAAGTGAAATTCCAAGTGTCACTAGTGGAATACAAACAATCATATGTAATGTAAATAGTCATGAGTGTAGTCCAAGAGTCGCAAAGGGAAATGTTAAGGGCCACCCCACCCTTTGTTATAAATATAACTTCATAACTCATAGAAAAGGCTTTTGGGAGCCACGCTTTTGCTAGGCATCACTTAGAGAGGGCTTGGAGAGTATTGTGATGAGCCTTCGCTTCTCCACAATGCAGAGCAAGCACATCTCTTTGGAGGAGTAGGTGGTGTTTATTGTAATGTTCCAATATTGGGGCTAGTAGTTGTCATGGTTGTATGTATGGATGGAACTTTCACTTTATATAATATAACAAAGCCAACATGTTTCATGCATATGTTGTTATTATAGTTCGACTATTCTGGTTACTTTAGCAATGTATGTAGTTTTACTTACGCATTGATGTATGGACTATTCTGTATGTGATTGTATGAATCTTATTGAAGCGTGTTGTTGGTTTAACTCATCACTTTGGATTGTCGACTATTCTGCTTTCCATCTTGTGATGTATTTCAGCTCGTGTGTTCCTTTCAAGTTGCGTACTATTACAGGATTCTAAGGGATACACTTCTTTTCCCCCTCCATGTGTTAGAACCTCCCCATGCATCTCTCCTGACTCGCTGCAAGGTCACACACTTGCTTCTGACAAGGATATCTTGCTTACCTCTGCGCGCTATCGCAATCAAGGCATAGCTTTACTACCCACTGCTGGGACTCCTACTCCAAACGGTGTTTAAGGTGTAGTTGGGACTTCTTAGTGGGGATATCCCCTGACATGTTGGTGGGTCCAACACCGTCAACAAGAGGGTTTTCCAACATATTTTCTGGTCTAATTTTCTTAGAATTCGACAGGGATTTTTTGGAATCACAAATTTTGTTTTGAACTCTCCATAATTTGAGTGCCCCAACAATCATTGTTGCAACAACCCAATATAATATAGCAAGATTTACAAAGGCTTCAGAAAATTTGTGTTTTTTTGCAGCACCAGAAACACATGTCTATTGAATAATAAAGCATCTACTATAACAAAGGGCACTATCAAATTTCTTTTCAATTAAACTCCACTCACATGTCTCATACATGTGCCCTTTGCAAGAATTTTATTTTGTTTCATCTTCCTTGATGTCTTTCCTTGTCATATTGATTTGTACAATGGGTATGGGATGTGCTCTCTAATAAGGAAGGAGTAGATATTTTGGCATCAGCTTAGATAATGAGTTCTCATGCTCAACAAAAATATTCACTGGTACTTAAAAAAAACTGACAACAATAATATATATGCAATTTTATTTCATAGGTGTTCAAAATACTTGAAAAATGCACGAGTTTTCTCTTAGAATTTCTTTTCTTTTTTCTAGATATTTATTACTTTGTTTTGATTTAGAATTATACTTGGAATTTTTTTCTAGGGACTTAGAAGTTGGATGTTGATCATTGTCTGCTCTAGATTTTGAGTGTCTTAAATTTTCTAGGAATTCCATGTTATAGGGTCCAACATTTTGTTTTGTGTTCATATTGACCTCCCCACTTAGTTTTTTGTTCATATTGACCTCTAAATAAATGCAAACTCTTACCGGAATGCTATTTGAGAAGAAAAATCTAACAATTATATTGTATCAAATGGTAAGTAGCTTGTCGCAAAACTCCCAGAATAGTTGAGGTGTATGAGTATTTGGATTCTTCTAAGGGGTGTTTACATCACTATTTTGTAGCAATTAAAGTGTTTGCTTCAGTATTTGAGTTATTTGGCCGGTTTCTTGTTAGAAAGTTCTTCGAACTTTGAGGTATATGGAATTATTGGGAATTCATATTGCTAAGTTAATAATGATTATATCATTAATACGGTAATCAAATACTTCGTTCCCTCCATTTTTTTACTCTATTTATTTTCAATCCAAATATACAACTATCTTCAATTTCCCAACTTGCCTATTGCTTGCCTTAATTGATCTTCTCTAGTTTTCCTCTATTATATCTCAATATTGACACTGACATAGCTATAGTTTATTACAATATTTTAATAATTTTAATATATATATATATATATATATATATATATATAAACCCTTTTTTATAAAATGGCATCCAACATAGTCTGTCACCTCGACACACTGGACCTTTGAATATATACTCTATATTGACACTGACATAGCTATAGTTTATTACAATATTTTAATAATTTTAATATATATATATATATATATATATATATATATATATATATATATATATATATATATATATATATATATATATATATATATATATATATATATATATATATATATATATATATGTATATATATAAACCCTTTTTTATAAAATGGCATCCAACATAGTCTGTCACCTCGACACACTGGACCTTTGAATATATACTCTATCTCTGAGCCCATTCGACCAATTGATCCCTGATTTTTAGTGAGCCATTGAAAACCCTTCTATTTCAAATGTTATTGTATATATACTCAAAGGGTAAACAAAACTCCAAAACACTATCAACGTGTCTTTGCATCTCTTCATGCAAATGTTATTTTATTTATTTTTAATGATATAAAGATTTCTTACCTCTCCATTCACTTCTAAAGGAAGCACAGAACAACAAATTACTGTACCCGGACGTGTGTATGTAAAACAAAAATTAATCATCACCTTGACAACTCTTAAGATCATTAAAGTGGTTTAGGCCATGGTCCATGAGGATACAAAATTAACAAAAGTGACATTAATTAATTAATTTTAAGGAAATTCAATGGTTTTTAAAGAAAATTCGATGTCTTTGTTAATGGAATTTTAAGTATAAGCACATTGGTGAAGAAAGTTTTGGAAAGTTGAGTAAGGTGCATGAAAGAGAAAGTTTGTGGGCCTCAAATGGATGTCAAGGCAACCCCATCTTCATGTTGGAATACATGTACCCAACTATGTCCAATGGTGCAGGAATGCCAAGGTCAAGGAAGAATAACCTCAATGACAAGGAGGTAAATTTAGATGTTGCACTAGAGCGAAGGCCCTCCTCCACTAATCTTAGTCTTGGTAACTTTAGATATTGCTCTAGAGCAAAGGCCCTCCTTCACTGGTCTCTAGTATTTTTGTTAGTTGTATCTTTTCCTATCTTATTAGGTTGTACTTGGATTATAGGCTATAACAATTATTATTATAGTATTATATTTTACTTTTAAATGTTGTATCTCCTAAATAATTTTTTAATAATAGTTTAATTTTGATTTTGGATTTAAAAAAGACTTGATTTCCTAGGCAGTAAGCCCTTCTGGTAAGTTAGTGTGTCTATTTTATATATTATTCAAAATATAAAATTAAAAATTAATATTATTATAATATAATATTAAATGATATTCTTAATATTTTATAAAATCATTTTGTTTCCATAATTTAAATTATCTTAATTGTTTTCTTTAATATATTTTTTTTAATTTTATTTCCAATTTTAATATTTCTTTTTTTCACAAAGAATTAAAAACTAAAATGAGTTAGAATTAACTTTTATTATTTTAATTATCTATTTTTCATTCGCATAAAATTAAAAATTAAGATTTAATCTTTTAAATAATATTAAATCTTCTCTCTTTCTCTCTCTATATATAATCCATTGAAGAAACATTATTTTATATGAGTAAATCCAGACCTAGGAAAGACTATTGAAGAGGGCAACAAAATTAAAAGTTGCTATAAATATATTACTCATCATGACTCAACATATTGGCATGTGAAAATTAGAACATGAAGAGAGAATAACAACATTTCCCCATCCACCCAAAATACATCTAATTGATACATATGTGTGTGCAAGAGAGATTTTTTTTTTGATACATTTAACTGATATGTGTGTTTATGTGTTGTTTTTGAAGTTTGAATAGAAATCACATATATATAATTAGTTATTTTTAAAGTTTGGATTGAAATTGCATTGATGCTGTGCTTATTGCATTCACATATTTAATGTTGCATAACAATTATCATACATATAAAGAACACAAAGATAAGATGTACTCTATAAAAATCCAATATAAAAGATATAGGTTAGAGGAAAGGCACATGCTTTACTCTTTTCACATACGTATAAGTGCATATACAAAGAAAATGTGCTCACTATGCAGTAACCATGTACAATGTGTGTTCTAAATGGTTGTTATATTGACATGATCTTCTAATTCCTTCTCATGCTTCAATGTTTGTTTCCTAGAAACCTAGTGTTTAATCCAATTTAACTCAATATTTAACATTATATGATAAATATTTGAGATTAAGCATAGATTTTTTACATGTTTTAAGCCCCAATTAATGTTAGGGTTTTGGATGCTCTAATATTTTCTTAAAATTCAACATGTACGTAAATTTGGACATTCTCAGTGGTGTTAGTTGACATCGAATCTAGATGACATTACATTCTCAGTGGTGTTAGTTGACATCGAATCTAGATGACATTACAGTGGTCAACATGTGACTAGCTCCACATTGTGAGTATTGTGAATTGATTTGACATCTATTTAGTATCATTTTGGTCAGCAATATATAGGTTAACTTTCTTACACATTTGGAAAACTCTTGGTATATTATGAACTTTGTTGACAAATTTTTAACCTAAAAAAAAATCATTTCAAACTTTAAATGGGTTTCAAAAAGTTTCAAACCCCACACATCAAAACTAAATTTACTAATAAAATGAAACAATACCAATTAATAATTCTATTTTTTCCAAAAAAATATAATAAATAACAAATTATATAATAATTAACTCAAAATCTATATTTAAATATTTTGATTATATATATATAAACAATGAAATATAACTCAAATGGATATATTTATTTAAATATTTTTGCAGTATGAAAATTAATTGTTTTTTTTCAAAATAATTAAATATAATTAAAACTAATATTAATGTAGTTGATATGCCCCAAAAATATTATTTTCTATCATTTGTATAGCAATAAACTTTATAAACAAAACCAATTAACATAATTTATTATTATTTGTTAATATCAATATTAATATTATATATATCAAAAACATTAATTTTATTAATAATATTAATACTATTCATTCAATATTATTAATATTAAATATTTATGTTAATACTAATATTATATTTAAATATTATTAATATTCAACATTATATTAAATAATATCATATTTAAATATTATTAATATTTTTTTTTTCTATATTAAGACTAACCTACGTACCCACGGGAGATTTGAACCGGTGACCTATCGCCAGGAGTGCCTTAACAGCGCACCCATTCACCGTCAATCCAAACCCCCGTGGGCTTAAATATTATTAATATTGAACATTATATTAAATAATATTAAATTAGGTTGATTAATGGTTTTAATGGGGTTTCCTTTTCAAAATTATATAAAATTATGTTTTTTTACAAAATTATAAAAAACATTTTTTTAAGAAACTATTTATGATACATAATTTGGTATAATTTAATAGATATTAAAATTATATAATAATTTATTGGTCATAATTATTTTGATTTTTTTATATATACATATAAATAATATTTATTATAAAATTTGAATTAGCAAAAAAGTATGCTATAATCTAACTTATAAACAAAATGACATTTTTCAGGTTAGTTTTAATCAAAATCCATAAATTTGAGTTTTAATCAAAATCCATAAATTTGAGTTTTAATCAAAATCCATAAATTTGAGAGAAATTTCATTTTTATCAATTTTATATAAATATATAAAATAAATTTAAAAATAATATTGAATGTCATTTTTTATAGAAATCTAGTGATTGGGAGAAATTGTGATTTCAAAGCTCTCAAAAGCTATGAGACAGTCAAATTTTGTAGATTTAAACGTGATTTTTAAAATTTTTGTCAATTTTTTAAGTAAAAAATGTTTTGCCTATAAATTATACTAGTTTCACCATAATACGATTTTATATTTCTTGTTATTAAAAATGCTTTTTTATGCACAAATAAATCCATCGCAAAAATCCATAGGACACTCACATGTTGCAAGTTAAACCACTTAAATTTGTAATTCCTAAAATTTCTCCCAAGTTTGAAGTAAAATTGACAATGAAAAATGCTTGAAAAAGACCATATATAATTCATTTTTTCTTGAATTAATATATATATATATATATATATATATATATATATATATATAACAATTTTTTTTAATGATATTCATAGCAAAAAAACATTTCAATATGAATGCTTTCAATATATATATATTAAAAATAATTTTAAGATGGGTAAAAAATAAAATATATAAATATGGACGTTAAGTAAAATGTTTCAAATATATATTATTAATATTATTATTATTATCCAATTTTAAGATCATTCATATTCCATTGATAAGTGCCTTTTAATTCATAATATAAAAAATATTTATAATTTTTCAATACAAAATCTATATAATATTTTAAAAATATTAATAATGAAAGAAATTTTATCTTTCCTTTTACTTTAATATTTTAAAAATATACTTATAATTAATTAGAAAAAAAAAAACATTTTAATATAAATAATGCAGATAATAAAAAAATCATTTTAATGAAAAATTTCTTACTACTCAAATAAAAAAAGACATATAATTCTTTATTCCTTCTATGTTCTCAACTAAATTTTCACATCAAAAAATAAATGTCTTTATCCTTTTACATGTTTAATAAATATGAAATTAACATAGAATAAAAAAAATTAAAAAAACAAAAAAACAAAATATATAACCACTCGAATTATATAATAATTTTAATTTATTTATTAATTAACTTCATTTCATCAAAATTATAATATTTAATATTTTTATTAATAATATATAAAATAAATTAACATAAACTTTTAAATATTAACCATATATATAATTTTTAATTTATTTTATTATAAAAATTTTATATATATATAAAACTTTTGAACAATATATAAAAGATGCCATATTCCTCAATCATGAATTCCAAGGATCATGCAGAAGATATCATCTTCCTTAATCATGAATTCCAAAGATAACATAAATATAAAAATCCAGGCATCTCTCACCATCACTGATGAAAATATACATATTAAAAAAATTAATAAAATTTCAATTCCATTTTATGTATTGTTGCAATATTCAATGAAAATATATTGTCCGTACACTTTTAATAGAATTTTAAATTCCATAATTCAATTTCAACGTAGTCTTTTAAACCTATAAAGGTTAAAATATTCCAATTGTATTGATATCAAATTTCAAATTCCAAAAAATTATTTTGAATAATATCAATCAAAAATATCAAACATGATATATATACGACGAAAGAATTCTTAATACATTTTTTCGATCTTATCAATGTGATCTATTAAGGATGGTGGAAGGATCCAGGATGTCTGACAGTATCAATTAGAAAACTTCTTCCATTCATACAACGCTTATTCCAAAAAAGGGAGAAGCAGAATCTTTTCTGGATTTTAGACCGATTTCACTTTGTAACATCTCTTTCAAAATCATCTCAAAAATCATTGCCCAAAGAATCAAAGAAACTCTTTCAAATTTCTTAACAAAGGATCAGCACGGCTTTTTAAAGGGAAGAAATATTCTGGACGTGGTTGCTAGTACTCAAGAAGGCCTGTTTGCCATACATTCAAAAAAAAGGGATGATGTCATTTTCAAGATTGATCTTCGCAAGGCATATGACTGCCTTGACTGGGGCTTCTCCAGGTGTTTACTGGCAAAGATTGGTTTAAGAGCCAACATCATTAACTGGATCATGGCTTGTGTTGAAAAAGTGAACTATGCGATCATTATCAACAGGATTCCATCTTCTTATTTCCTTGCGGCCAGGGGTCTTCGCCAAGGCTGTCCCCTATCGCCCCTCTTATTCATCTTGGCTATGAATTCGCTTAGCCTCCATATCAACAAAGTTGTCAAGGAAAACAGGTGTCGTCCACTAAAAATCTGCAGGAATTCTTCAATCTCACATAATCTATTTGTGGATGATATTATTTTGTTCGGAATGTTATGTAGGCTCACCTGGTTGTGTTTTTATGATATCCTTAAAATTTTTCAAAAGGCTACAGGATTGCAAATAAACAGGGAGAAGTCAATAATTTATCACAATGATATCAGTCAGGAAGCAGTTGATTGGTTATCAGCTCTTTTCGGAGTTGAGACACAATCCATCAGACTTGGAATTAAATATTTGGGTTTCCAGATTAAAGCAAATGGATATTCAAAGACAGACTGGCAATGGATTCTAGATAGATACTACAAGAAGATTTTAGTTTGGGAATACAGGTGCCTTTCTCTGACAGGAAGGGTGATCTTGGCGCAATCAGTGTTAAATCAATTGGCAGTATACTGGGCCCATCTATTTTTTCTTCCTGCGAGCATTATCCAAAAAATGAATAGGCTAATTGCGAATTTTATATGGGGAGGCCAAGCGGGAAAAAGGAAATTCCATCTCTCAAAATTATCTGATATCTCTTTGCCGAAGAGCATGGGAGGATGGGGTCTACTGGACTTACGGAATTTCGGAAAGGCTCTATTATGTAAGTCATTGTGGAGAGGGATTTATGGAGAGGGTTCATGGAGCGCCAAAATCCAAAAGAAATACTTGGGCAGGAAGGATTTTCTTTCTGGTTTAGGGAGGCAAGGATCGGCCCCAATTATGGCTCCTCAATTTGGTTAAGCCTTCATAAGGTAGAAAGATATTTCTTGAAGAACTTTGGCACTTTCAAGCAGGAAATAAGATCCTTATTGGAATAGACCAGTTTCTGAGTGGTGTCGAGGAAATCAGTGTGCCCGAAACTTTGTTAAACTTTTTTCATGAAAATGTTTTTTCTATTGGGACAGTTTGATCTGTGGTTGGCAAGGTTCGATCCCTCTGTGGAAAGACGCAGAAACTCTAGAAATGCGGTTGCTATCGCTCAACAATGGGAACTCTTAAGGACGTGCCTCAGGAATTGCGGTATTTTTCGCTCATCGGGGTCTGATTGTCTCATCTGGAAAAATTCAAAAGGGATGAATCTTGTTCGTGTTAAAGATGTTTATCAGAATTTAATTGGTATGAAGGATGCCCCGCACAGTGCTATTTTTCCCTGCATATTTTGGAAATTTGGATGTCCTTCTAAAATGATTTACTTTTCCTCGTTGACTTTCCACAATAAAAATCTATCTTGGGAAAACTTGATGAAGTGGGGATGGCAAGGTCCTGGTATTTGCCCTATATGAAGGTCAGCGGAGGAAAACAACTGTGATCTATTTTTAAATTGCCAAAAATCTCAGCGATCATGGAAATATTTGGAGAATTGTTATGGAATTCAGCATATACCTCACACTTCAATTATTGAAGCGTTTCTCTGGTGGAGTGAGGAAAAAGATATATGGCGACCACTGTTTATTATCACCCTTTGGAGCATTTGGAAGTGGAGAAACAATTCTATTTTCAATGACAGAAAATCTCCTTTTTTGGAAATCTTCTCCAATATTGTATCCCTCTATGACAATCTCCCGCAAAAGATGCTCAAGCAAAAAAAGGAGGCCTGTATAGCCCATTCACAGGTGCTCACATCTCTCCCAAGGGCATTTTTCGATGGAGTTGAACAGAAGGGATCTTGTGGCTGTGGGATTTATATTATTGTAAATGAAAATAGAAAATTTCACATCCATTGGAATGGCGGGAAGGGCTCCAACAACAAAGCCGAAGCGATGGCTCTTGCTGGCCTGTTATACTTTTGTTTCTTTCTAAACATTTAGTCTGTCTCAATTCTTGGAGATTCAAAAGTAATGGTGGACTATGTTGCAAGGAAAAATAATATTTTCAAACCTCACCTGGTTGGATGGTTGGTGTTATAGACATTTTTGTGCCTTGCAACTCCAAGCATGAAATGTCCATAAACCAAGGGATCCTAAGTCCCTAAAAGTGTTGTTCCGACCCCTAAAGGAACAAGGTCAACAAATTACAACTTCTCTCAGAAGTTCTCCACCAGAAAATGCTCAGAATCAGTCAAATCAGGATCATTTCAGCTGCTCCACTGGCTAGCTGCGTTGCATAGCACCCAAATACACTAGCTAGGTGCGTTGCAACGCACCTAAATGCACTATCAGGGTGCGTTGAGCGAGAAATGACAAATGGCAGTGCAATTTCGCGAGGTGGAAAGACAATGGAAGCTTCCAGAATCTTCTCCAATGACACTTGCCTCACTGAATTCGACCAAGGATGAGTAAGAGGCTCTTAGTCTCCAAGTGGAAGTAAGAACTGACAGAGATAAGACACTAGTCAAATCATAAGTTGACTCATCCTCCTTGCATACATCTATATATGGATCCCTCATCCCAGAGATCCGGAGGCTGGAATTTTGTACATTGCAAAGAATTGCTGTTGGTTTTGAGACAAATATCAGAGTATTGGGTGATTTATGCTTTGTTGGAGGTGAAGAGGGGCTTCTTTGCTGGGAGGTTGATGCTGGATCAGGAATCATCAGTTGTAACTCCTCCTGGATCTTCTTGTTATATCAATAAAACTATTTGAGTTTCTCCTACATGCTTGTGTATCATTGATGCTTGTTACATTTGTATGTTTAGCTTAAATCTGATCCTAAGCTTTTTATGAATATAGATCCATGTCTTTGTGTAGTTTTCTTCTCCTGTGATCTTACAAGAACTTGGTGAAGCTGGGCAAGTAAGGAAGCAGGTAGCTGGAAGCTGTCAAAGAAGAGAGGGATTGGATCAAAGGAATATCGCAAGGCACAGGTCGGTTCTTCCTATCCCCCTCTATCTTTAATTCATAAAGGAAATACAAAAGTAGTTTTCTTTGTTTGTTTCTAAGGTAACTGTCACACCTTAGTGGGATATAGTTGTTCTAAATAGACACTTTTCCCAGTAACAAAATGGCAACTCCACTGGGGACGATTGTCTAATTAGTTTGTTTGTGTATCTTTTGTTGTTTGTTTCATAAACTTTTAAATAGCATTCGAACTGCATTTGCCATAGCAAATGCAAAGTAGACATCTGCTACTTCAATCCATTCACTGGATCTGTTTATGATTTAAACATCTGATTCACAAATGATCTGATTGCCCTTTGTGATAGCTCTTAGACTTTCCTTAAATCTACCCTCTGATTGTACATTACTGATTGCTTTTACTCGGCCAAAAACCAAAGACTAAACTGTAAACTGTGACCCAGGACCCGGATAGAATTCTCGTTTCTGCCCCAGCACAGGTACTGTGAAGAGTTCCTACATTTTAGCGAAGTTCCCGAGAGGGCAACCTGCGTTGCAATCCAGTTTCTTTGTGTTACAGGTGCGCTGATCAGACTAGCCCTGTGCAACTGAGGTTCTTGTGCTTCATTCTTTCCAGTTTTGTCTCTGATTTTTGTAGCCTATAATTAGTGTATGTGTCTGTTTAAAAAACCCTTTTCTTTGCTATAATTCCGCCTCCTTTGTACAAAAAGACTGTAGATGTTTTTGTGTGTTTGTTGAGTCGTTTACAGTTTTCCATTGCAAAAGTAGAATAGTCATACTGTCATCTTTTGATTTAGATCTGTCGCAAGTGTCGATTTTGATCATAGGAGAAAGTTTATTTGCTGTTGACAGTCGATTATGCTTTTACTTTTGCCTTTGGTTTGAATTTGTGACTTTTTAGTGTTGAAACGAGTAATTATTTCAAAATCATAAAGTGTCGTAATCATCTCTACCTTTTGATTTCGAAAAGAAGCTTGTTTGTGCATGTCACTTGAAAGCAAATTCAGATTTGTACATCAACTTTCTTTTTAGGCATCAATATTAAGAAAGTGAAAAACAAAACATAGGCATGTGCATTTGCATATTGGCAGTCTGTTTGGCTTGATTTAGGAAAGTGCATTTACAGTGTGCTCTTTGCTCTTTGCGAAAAGATTGTGTCTTTCTTTTCCCCTAGTAGCTAGGATTTTCATTGCTGAAAAGAGATAAAAGTTTGCTTATCATCTTTAGATTGCATTTTAGGAATTACATCTACATCTCGTGGTGAACCCAAAAGGAAAAATTCATAATAAATATCAACTTAAAATAAATTCAATGAATCTAACAACGCTTTTGAACTTAATGCACAACATTTAGAGGTCTAGGCTAGAGACGTATTCCGGCGTCGTAAAGCCTGGTAACTGTTGTCCTCACTGATGGTTGGGTGATTCCTCCACTTTGAGACGATAAGTGCCAGTACGGACTTGTGCTCCCACGTACCGTCGAGTATATATTGGGAGACCCCTATAGGCTTAAATCATTTATCCATAGGAAGCCGTGTCTGCCGCCCTATCGATTGCAATGCACTGAACACAACATTCGGGAAGATTGACTGCCGTACCGTAAAAAGTATTCTGCAGTTTTGCGATTGGTTTGGTACTCCCTCTATCTAGATCTCCAAAGCAGTCCCTTTCATTCCTTTTCAGACTCTTTAACGGAAAAGGTCCATCTGAGCACTTGTCACTTTAGGCTCATTAAAAATCGAAGGAGACTAGAGTCATCTTTTGTTTTTTCTCGACTCTTAAAAACTGAAAAAACAAGTTGTGTCAAAGCGTCTAAAATTTATTTTAAATGGAATAATCATCACCTTTCCCTCGTTGGTCTTCGAAGTTAGTCTCCCTTCATCGCAAGTTCTTGTAGAATCGCTAGAAAATATTTTGGATAGACTAGATATGTCTGAACAACCATCGACATCCAGGATTGTGTCGTCTGACGCAGCAGTGGCACAGCCTCCTACTACTACTCCAACGATGTTCGTCGGTATACCATCTGTCCCGGCAAGTTGTCAACAACAAGCTGGAGTCCAATCAGGGACTGTTTCGACGACATGGTTAGTTCCTCTTTCTTCATCCGGATTATCATCTGGTATTTCTTATGTTGAAACTCAACAAATTGATCCAATGTGTCTTCAAAGGCCAATCTACCCTTTAAGTACTGGATTGCCACCATATGGAGGACAATATGCCTTTTCATTTTTCCCCCCCGGAGAACAACCATATGGGAGTTTACAACAAAGTTCAGGTCAAACTGGAATTACATCCAGCGGTTGGGTACCAATACTGCCTCAGCAACCAAGGGTTGTATATTCAATGTAACCAGTCCACCCTGTGTCAAATATTCCCACTGTACCTGCTATGGTGACTGCGTCACAAATACAAGCGCTACCTATTGTATGTCAACCCCAAGTTTCTCAGGTTGCAATACAATAGCCTCTTGTCTCGACGACTCAATCACAACCTCAGGTTAGTGCCTCATTATTTGGAGCGACTCAGGCTCAAACAAGTACTATGACTCCTCATCTTGGTCAATCATCCAGTATTGGACAACAGCAAATGGTCCAACAGCCAGAGCTGGTTCAATCTCAACAACCGCAATTCCAGCAATCATATCGAGGACCTGAGCAACAAGTCTTTGTAAATAATGGGCAAATGCATTTCCAAAGCGGTTATCAACAACCATACTATAATGGTTATGCCCATAAACCTTGTCAAGGTTGCCAACATCAAATACATTATGCTAGTATGCAAAGACCCACTGCTCAGGCGATTCCGTCTTATCTTGGGTATGCTTCGCCTAACCTGAATCAACAGTTGCCCTTTGTAGCAACTCTAGAATTACCAGATCTAAACCGGCTGACGAATGATCCAATTGCTTATGCCCCTTGGTGGCCAGCGATTCCGCATAAACTTCCATCAGATATTCCTAAATTTAATGGAAATCCGGGTGAAGACCCGTCGAATCATGTGATGACATTTCATCTGTGGTGTTCATCAAACACCCTAAACAATGATTCGATTAGGCTTCGCCTTTTTCAGAGGACGTTAACTGGTCCGACAGCAAAATGGTACATCGAATTGCCTAGAGCTTCATTCGACAACTTCAGTACCTTAGCCACAACCTTTTTAACGCATTTTCAATTACCAATAAGGTACGAAACGGAAACAGAACTCCTTACTAATTTCAAGCAAACAACGGCCACTCACATATCGGATCATGTACATGAGTGGCGATGTCGTCGTAGAATGGTAAAAACGTATGTTCCTGATCAACTTTTAGCTGAATGGTTTATTAATTCATTATTGCCTTCCATCACGGAAGATGTGGCAAAAGGAGGAGTTGTCACCGAAGAGCAAGTTATCGCTCGTGCGCAATATTTGGACTTGATTTACACTCAGTTCGGTAAACTCTACGATAAAATACCTGACGCCCCTAGACCGGAATTCTCAGTTCCTCCTCCTCCTAAATCAAACAATGACTCTCATGCCGGCGACGGCGTGATTGGCGCAATAGACATGAAATCGACAAAGGCTACATCTAAAAAGGCCTGTAATATTTCTAGTCATAATGCAAATGAGGAACTTCTTGCCTCGAAAGTAAATGCCGTGTCGACCGACAAGGGCAAACAACTGAAGCAACCAGGGGGCAAGAAGAAAAATAAAGGGAGAAAAAAGAAGCAGGATGAGTCATCTCCTGAAAATCCTTCTACAAACCCTTCTGGGCAAAGGAAACCCCCTGCAGGGTGTCATATATGCGATGAGGATCATTGGACGAGAGATTGTCCACATAAAGCTGAAGTTAAGAAACTCTTTAAGAGTTCAAAAACATCAGCAGGATTGACTGATCCGTTTCCAAACTCGGGAACCAAACTGGTTGCTAATCAAAATGCTTCCCGATCCCAAGTGCTTATGTTGTCTATATCAAAGCAGCAAAATGATGCTTTGACAAGGAATAAATATTACGGGAATCCACAGCTGTCGAATAACAAGGCTAATGAACAACCCAGTAATTCGACAACAACTTTGACCGAAGTTGTGCCACCCATCATTCCTGAACCAATGATAAAGTCACCAAAGGGAGTAGTACACAAATCGACATTTAATCCTCGTGCAAAAGTAGCACGGAATTATAATATAGTAGAGGACCTGGCCCAATCGCCGTCCGCGATGTCGACACTTGAGGTACCGCAAAATTTCCCCTCCCAAAAGCAAGCTTTATTATCAGCAATAGGTGGGAGTGGCCCAATGGATTCCAATCTTGTGGCCTTTGATCATAAAGGATATGACCCTCAGTTACCAGCTCAACTAGCTTTCCTTATTCAAGTGAAAGCCCTCAACAAAAATGTTCATCGAACAATTATTGATGAGGGGGCATCTACATGTATTATGTCGATGAGTTGCTGGAAAAATTTAGGCTCACCACCCTTGTCGAGATCGTCAACGACATTAAAAGCATTTGATGGATGATCATACACTCCATACGGGATTTTAAGTAACTTGAAAGTTGAACTGGGGGGCAAAATAATAGAAATTGATGTTGAAGTAATCGACGGAAACCTCGATTACAATATCCTACTGGGAAGGCCTTGGATATATTCCATGGCCGCAATTGTGTCGACCTACTTCAGGAAGATTGCATTTCCCTTTCAAGGAGGAATTACAATCGTCGACCAACAAACATTTCTCCCCTACAGTTCACAAGTTACGGGAAGCATTCCAATGATCCATGGAAGCAATCATTCGCTTCAAAATATTGGAGTAGGTCTCCTAAAAGACCCTGCCTTAATGGGTACTTTTGCCCTACCGCCTCCGAATAATTTGATGGAAGTGGCCATAGTGGAGACCTGCAATATGAAATCTTCTATATCTAATGGGTTCGGAAGATTCCTAAACATTTTGTCAGCATGGATCATCGCCAATTTAGAAATATTGTAGCAATCAATTTTCTTGGCTTAGGGGGCAAACCCAAATCAACGCTCATCGAGTGTTTGGATAGATAGGTCTAAGGAATATGGTACCTCTTCGGATCCTTGGTCGCATGTACATTCTACAAACGAGGTAATCATTCAAACAATGATGATACGAGAGGCACCATCGGAAGATTACCACCATCGCTCCCATCTTCCGAATTACAACAAAGATCATTCCAATAACCTTAATCATCCTTCAATTTTTGATTTTCTATCAAATACTGTAAACACGGCGAATTATGAGGATAGTTCTTTTACTGTGTCAACCTCATTAAAAAATGAGACAAATCCCCTTTCCAAGTCTCAAAGGTAAACCTTCATTCCAACCACTGAGTTGAATGCAATGAAGCTTGGGGGGCATGCACCTCGATTTGCGTTATTATGCTGGGGGCATGCAAACTTATAACGAGCAGTGTTACTACAGGGTTCAAGCTCATTAAAAAAATAGACCCGTCTCGAGCAGTGTTTATCGTGAGGTTCAAGCTCGTTAAAAAATAAACCCGGACCGAGCAAATGTTTCAACCCGCGTTTAAGCTCGTTAAAAAATGAACTATTTCCCCGGTAAATAACCACCGTGAATGTAGTACTTCAGCCATTAAAGCCTTGGTCGTGTTTGCACCGTCACCTCCACTTTTCCATTGGCCGATCATTCACCTCCATTTGATTGTTTACCCATTTTGAGGAACAGCTGCGAAGAATGATTTCACTAGCCATCCTTGTGACACTGCCGTGATTGGAAAATTCCAAACCTTACCTGGAATTAGCTGCTACCCATTTTATCACTCGTTCCTCAAAGACGAGTCTCCTTTAAGCTCTTTTCAATTGACTCGTAAAATATGAAAAGATTGCCGAGTTCTTGGCCTTCCAACTCGTTAAAGGGACAGGAAGTGCTATCCCTCATCTAGATTTTAATCTTTTTGGACCTGAGGGATTATTGGACAAAACGATCGAGCGCTTGTTTTGTTCGGCTCGTTAAAACTATCAAAAATTCATCCCTTCTGTATTGTTTTATACTTTTTCGGAATTAAGGGATTAGATGACGAAAAATGAATTTTGCAGTTGCCTTTACATACCTTTTCAGACTCTCTAAAAATGAAAAGGACCGAGTTATCTTGTCCTTAAACTCGTTAAAAAGATTAATAGCGACAAACTTGTCTTTAGACGAGAACGAGCTTCACTATCGCTAGGCTCGTTAAAACATAGCGATGGGTTTGCCCGAAGGGAAAATTATAAAACAAGCATATGTTATCCTCCTCAAGCTTGACAAAAATATAGAGGTACTGGTCAGCAATGACTGGGGAAAAATTGGGAAGAAAACTCAAAGAATCTTTATTGGTAGCAAGTCGTTCTTGAACATGACACTTCCACTCCGTGTCCGAGTTGGGTTGGGTTGTTTCATTCACCGATCACATCACCATGGTCACGCCATACCATCCACATTTGGGGTAAATGCTACCAATCCATCACATAAGTGTCGCCGACATGTTCAAGAGATGTCCTCCAGAGAAGTCACCTGTGTCCAATCCACTACCATACATTATACTTCATTCTTTCATGACCGCCATCCTGAACCGTATATCATCAGATTGTTTTCACCTCCATCAAAATCATTTGCTCCGTTTCGTGTCATTGATGTGGGATTCATTAAGGCCCTCCTTTGACGGATCGCTTCTTGTCGACATCAGCTCATTATCCAAGAAGTTGATCTAGGAACACCCCATTCAGTACTTTGAAGCTTGCATGCCTCAATGGCAAGTTTCTCACTTCCGGCGACAGGTATACATCAATGACCTTCGACCGAAGGATTTTGCGTGGTGTTCGACGCCAAGTCCTTTATTCACACCATGTGAATTGTACTGCAGTACCTTGAGGGTCATCATCATTATCGGTCATTCCTCTCGTGCTTGTTAACAGTTTACATCATTGACTGGTTATCAAGCGATGTCTTTCCATGTTCGACTTCAGAACATTTCTCACATGGATCGACTTGTACTTCGAGTGAAGATCGGACGAGATTGAAGACCCCGGATCTAGTTTCATCCATCCGGGCTGTGATATATATTCAAGAAAATAAATACATTAAATGTACAACATTGCAGCACAGATAATCATCCTACCAAAAGGATGATGGCTCTATCAGAATCATCAGTCTACACTCAGACGATTATCTGTCCTATGTACATGAGAATGAATTTATAAAACTGAGCATGGGAATGCCCGCCTCAGCTAGATCATGAAAAATAGTATGAAGATAATGTATTGTATTGTATCTTATTATATGTCTCCTCCCAGCATTGAAAGAACTTCGGATCCTCCTAATAAAGCATTTCAACTGATTCCAAGCATGAAATGTCCATAAACCAAAGGATCCTAAGTCCCTAAAAGTGTTGTTCCGACCCCTAAAGGAACAAGTTCAACAAATTACAGTTTCTCTCAGAAGTTCTCCACCAGAAAATGCTTAGAATCAGTCAAATCAGGATCATTTCAGCTGCTCCATTGGCTAGCTGCGTTGCATAGCACCCAAATACACTAGCTAGGTGCGTTGCAACGCACCTAAATGCACTATCAGGGTGCGTTGAGCGGCGAATGACAAATGGCAGTGCCATTCCGCGAGGTGGAAAGACAATGGAAGCTTCCAGAATCTTCTCCAATGACACTTGCCTCACTGAATTCGACCAAAGATGAGTAAGAGGCTCTTAGTCTCCAAGTGTAAGCAAGAACTGACAGAGAGAAGACACTAGTCAAATCATAAGCTGACTCATCCTCCTTGCATACATCTATATATGGATCCCTCATCCCAGAGATCCGAAGGCTGGAATTTTGTACATTGCAAAGAATTGCTGTTGGTTTTGAGACAGATATCAGAGTATTGGGTGATTTATGCTTTGTTGGAGGTGAAGAGGGGCTTCTTTGTTGGGAGGTTGATGCTAGATCAGGAATCATCAGTTGTAACTCCTCCTGGATCTTCTTGTTATATCAATAAAACTATTTGAGTTTCTCCTACATGCTTGTGTATCATTGATGCTTGCTACATTTGTATGTTTAGCTTAAATCTGATCCTAAGCTTTTTATGAATATAGATCCATGTCTTTGTGTAGTTTTCTTCTTCTGTGATCTTACAGGAACTTGGTGAAGCTGGGCAAGTAAGGAAGCAGGTAGCTGGAAGTTGTCAAAGAAGAGAGGGATTGGATCAAAGGAATAGCGCAAGGCACATGTCGGTTCTTCCTATCCCCCTCTATCTTTAATTCATAAAGGAAATACAAAAGTAGTTTTCTCTGTTTGTTTCTAAGGTAACTGTCACATCTTAGTGGGATAGAGTCGTTATAAATAGACACTTTTCCCGGTAACTGTTGGACAAGATCAGGCTTTTTGGGGAAGAATGGAGGGAAGTTCAATTCACCACATCAACAGGGCTCAAAACCAGCAAGCAGACTTATTGTCAAAGAAGGGTCTTCTTTCGGCTCGAGGCTTTTGGTTTTTGCCGGTATCTTCTGAAGAGAAAATTTTGACTATCCAGGAATTTTCTCTTCCAGTTTTCTAATTCTATTATTACAGATCCTCAATTATGCCTGTGTGTCTTATAATTTGGCCAAAAGTTTTACTTATGATTTTGTTTAAAGACTGATGCATCTTGTGAAATATTCTATGTAAGATTTCCTATATATGAAACGGTGCCTCCTATGCCAATGCGATGGTCATCATAAAGCTGGTGGCTGGATGACAGTGTATGAGCTGTAGTTTTTTCTGGCAAGTCTGTCTTGCATTTTTTGGGTTTATGCTCCTCGCTCATGCAGCTCTTGATAGAGCTATTTGGATCTTTTTCAGAATTATATGCAAATGTAAAACTGTGACTCTTTATATTCCTTATATAATACAAACCTGCTTTTTTCGACATGGAAAAAAATTGTTTAAATTAATTTAAACCTGTCAAAAAAAATATGATATCAGAATATTTTATACTATAAAATTAGTAAGTAATAAATCTATCATTTAATAGGAAGCCTGTGGAGTCAATATTATTATTTATGGGCCCACAAGGGTCAGCTATTTCTTTTTAATGTCGACTATAACATGAAAGTTAAATTAGGAAGTTTTCACATAAAACAATTCAAATTTAAAACATGTGAAACTAAATACTTATGTACCACATAATATCTGCGCTGCGGGATAATTGCTACTGTCATACGTCAATGCTTTAATACACATTTTTATATTTAATCATCGAACTTTATGTTAAAAAAAATTATCTAAATTTATATTTAAAATTTAATTTTTTAAAAGATTTATTTGTAAAATAATTTATTTATATTTAATTATTTAAATGATTTATTTGTAAAATAATTTATTTATATTTATATTTAAAATAATTATTTTAATAAGGATATTTAGTTTGGAATAAAGTTTTTAAATTCTTAATTTAATTATTAATAAATGTTAAGTGGATGACAAAGATTTAACTTCTAAATAATTTTCTCGAATATTCAATTTCTCTTTTTAATTAAATTAATTAATTTTGAAAAATGTCATATAAATATGTGTCATATGAACCCATAGTATTATAACAAAGCCTATTTACAAATTAAGAATCCTCGTGATAAAGTCTGAATGAATCTTGTTAGATGTTTTTTTAGGCTAATAGGCATGTCTATTTTGGAATAAGGCTTCTAGATTTTTAATTTAATTATCAATAATTAAAATATGCATGTCTATTTTGGAATTATGCTATTTAATTATTGTAATTATTTTGGAATAAGGCTTCTAGAATTTTAATTTATTTTGGAATTAGGCTATTTAATTATTGTAATGTTTTCTCTTGTTATATTATTTAAACATTTTGACTTAGTGAAATAACCTAAAAATAAAAATAAAATAAAATTAATAACTAAAATAAAATTGAGGTAAAATAGTCAATTTACCATTGGCATTTTTTGGCCTGTAGGTTTTGACAACCCATGGTTTTGCCAACAATATCTTTCTGCAAGAATGAATACACACACACTACTAGCCTAGATCTATGTTAACTCCGGATCTACTAAGCATGGATGGATCTAGGTCGGCTATTAGGTGAATGGTAGAGATTTAACCTCCACGAAATATTCTAGAATAGTCATAGTAGTATACACAAATCAAAGGTTGAGATTTATCTCCAAAGTACTTATGTTTTTTTTGTCCCTTTAATAAATTGATTAATTAAAAAAAATCATATGTACAAGTGTTATATGAAATGAGTTATAATTTTTTGGGATGTGGTATTGTAAGAAAAAGATTATCATGCAACTTCCATACATCATTTTTTAATCTTTCTTGTTAGGTGAAGTTGTTAGAAAGCTAATTGTTAGTGCTAACATTTTTTGCAATTATTAGTCACGATATTTTTAAGAAACTTGTGTGAATTCTAAATATCTTTTGAGGCCATTAATTATAGGTGATTTTGGAAAATTCTCACCTTATGTAAAATCTATTTAATAATGAGAAGGGATTGTAATGCCGGTGTTTTTTCTCATTCCTTCTTTGCATCTCTGGAAATATATTCATGGTATGGGAAAACGGATATCCTCTATCGACTACTTCATTATCCTAATCACTCCAAGATTTGTCCTTTAAGGTTTTTACATCTCTGCTCACCACAGATTTCTTAGTAATCGTATAATGTGTAAGCTTGGATATAGTGAACAGTCCAAAGCGTGCATGTTATATAATCTAGCCACTAAGAAATTTGTGGTGAGTAGAGATGTAAGATTCTTGGAGGACAAATCTTAGAGTGATCATGATAATGAAGTAGTGGATAAAGGATATCCATTTTTCCCAACAATTGAACCAATGTACTAGTACAGGGCAACAAGTCCCTCCAGTAAGATGTCCAATATTACAAGTGCAAATATAAGCAAAAACTCCTACTTCTAATAGAGGGTCATTAGGTTCAGGGAGAAATCAGAGAAGAAGGAAATTAAGGAAAATATATGAGTAGCGTTATGGCATGGATCAACAATCAATTTTTTCCTTATTATTCTATCAACCTACCTATTTTGAAGAAGCAAAGAAAGAAGAGCACTAGGTATAGGCCATGAATGAAGAGATTGAAGCTATTGAAAGGAATGAAACATTGAATCTTGTGGATCTCCTGAGAGGTAAAAATAGGAATGGTGAGAAAAAATTCAACGAGAAAGGAAAAATAGAGAAATATAAGGCAAGTTTGGTTGCCAAAGGATTTTCTTAGAAACCAGGTATTGACTATGGTGAAAGATTTGCTTAAGTAACATGGTTGGATACTATTTGAGTAGTGTTAGCCATTGCAACCCAGAGTAAATGCTCATTTTATCAGATGGATGTGAAGTTAACTTTCTTGAATGTAAAACTAGAAGAGGAGGTGTATGTTGATCAACCACTATGATTTGAAATAAAATACCAAGCTTACAAAGTGTAAAAGTTGAAGAAACATTGGTATGGCTTGAAGCAAGTTCCAAGAGCTTGGTATAATCATATTGACTCATATTTGCTCAACAATGGGTTAACCATGAGTAGTAATGAGCCTACTCACTATACCAAATCATATCAACATAAAATATTTATAGTTTGTATTTATGTTGATGACATGAGAAGTAATGAGCCTACTCTCTATACCAAATCATATCAACATAAAATATTTATAGTTTGTACATGTTGACACATGATATATATAGGCAATTTGATGTTAAATGAATTCAAAGCTAGTATGAAAAGATAATTCAAGTAGAGAAAATTTTAGGGGCTAATATTCACAAGTGAGCTAATTTTCTATGCTTTTTTCCCTAAAAGGTTCGTCAATTTGCATTTTTTCTAAAAATAATTTGCCTAAATTTTATAGTAAAAAGTCAATTTACCTTAAAAATCACCAAATTTTTATAGGGTCTATATAAAATTATTATAAATTTAAATGTTTCTACAAAAGTATTGCCAAACGTTTTATAGTTTGCATATTAGGGAATAATAAGACTTTTCAATGTTTCTAAAGTTTAAAATAAATTTTCATCCTTAAAATTTTCATTGAATTCGAGATAACAAACTTTTCTCTCATGAAGTACATTTTGGGAATTGAAGTCAAGAAATATACTCTAGGGAGTTTCATATATCAACAAAAGTATGCAATTTTTTTATAAAGATGTCCATATGGACAAATGCAAACCAATGGAGAAACCTATTGTAACAGGAACAAAATTAAATGAGCACGATAATGGACCAACAATGGATTCAACATTGTATAAGAGGCTTCTAGGAAGCCTCATGTACCTTAATGCAACAAGACCTGATGTTATATATGTAGTTACTTACTTTTCTAGATTTATGGACTCTCTAAATAAATCTCATTGGAAAGTTGGAAAAAGGATTTTGTGGTATAGTTTAATGTCCCTTTCTAAACCATAACAGTAGAAGGGAGTGACTTAGTAGCATATTCAAATTATTGTAGACTATAGTAGAAGAGGGGATAAATTCATTTAATTGTTTGATGACATTGTAATTAAAATGTAGCATTTTATTAATATTAAATAATTAAATAGGAGGATGGTAAGAATAAAGTGATCATGGTTAATTCAAGAACCCATGGTATTTGGAGAGGAGGAAATGATTACAGAAAGAAAGAATGGAGCTCAAGGAAAAATGAGTAGATGATTTGAGAATAGAACTTGGATCTCTTGTAGATTAGTTTGTGAGGGAAAACCCTTATGTAGAGCTCATATTTAGTGGTGGAATTATCCACCCTAATTGGTGGAAATTAGTTTTGGTTGTGAAACATCCACCCTAGCCAATCTAAAAGGAGAATCATCTCAAGTTCGCCATTAGCATTTATCAAAATAAGGAGGATCAAATCACAATAGTTTCCAAGAGTCTAGAGAAATAAAATTGCAGCAACTCACATCACCAAGAAGGTTTGAATTCTACAATCTAACCCACATCTTTAAGGAGGGCCAAATTATCATGAATAGATGTCGAATTGTTCTGGGTCTGAAGAAGTCAAATTAAGGAGGTTGAATTGCATTATAATCAGCCAAAGGATTGAAATAATCGTGGAGACCAAAACTCCCCCCCAAAACTCAAGCATTGATCTGAGAAATCCAAGTTGGAGCAAGCTGAGTTTGTCAGTGAAATTGAGGCCAAGGTTTCAAGCCAGAAAATCTCCGAGGAGTGGCTAATCTACGAGGGGTTGCCAAAAGAAATTCATGTAAATATTCCTTGGTATTTTTAATAAAAATTGGCTAGATTTTTGGCTTTGACATTTTCTACAATTTTTTGTGAATTTATGGTTCTATAATTTATTATTGGAATTTATTAAAAAAAATTGGAAAATTTATTTATAACAATTTCTTAAGTAATTTTTGGTAGGAAAATTATAAATGAATTAAAAGGGATATTTCATATAATCCAGGTACAAGTAATTATGGGTTGCGATACATAAGTTCTAAAGACAACAGACTTATATGATACCTAGATAGTGATTTGGCTATGAATATTGATGACAAGAAAAGCATTTCAAGATACATTTTTTCATTTGGTATAAATTTTACTACATGGGTTTCTAAAAAAAAATCGATTGTCTTAATATCTTATGTAGAAGAAGAATATGTAGCTGTTACTAGAACAACAAGCCATACATTGTGGCTAAGAAGACTATTGAAATATCTTGCATGCATTGAGAAGGAGCCAACTACTATATTTTGTCACAAGAGTTCAACAATTACATTGTCAAAGAACAACATGTTTCACAAGAAAATAAAGCACATTGACATTCATTATCACTTCATTCATGAGCTTGTCAACAATGGTGACATATAACTTCAATTTTGTGGATCTACAGATCAGCTAACATATATCTTCACCAAATCATTGGGAAAAAAGATTTCGAGTTTCAGAGACAACACTTAGGCATTGTTAATGTTGATGAATATAACAATTGAGATTAAGGGGGAGGGTTAGAGAATAATAACTCCTATAGCTAAAGTCGTTCGACAGTTAATTGTTATTCTAGGAAATTTTTAAAAAGATATTTTTAGCAACTATCAATCAAGATATTTTTAGGAAACTCATGCAAATTCTAGATATATTTAGAAGCAAATTAGTATAGGTGGTTTTAGGAAATTCTTAGTTTATGTAAATATATTTTATGAATAGAAGAGCTTGCAGTGGCCCAAGTGTTTTTCCTCATTCCCTCTCTGCATCTCTATAAATATTTCAATGCTTACCTCTCCTTTCGTTTTTGGAGGAAGAATTGAACAAGTAATTATATGCATGAAAAAAAAAACAATCATAACCTTGGCAACTCTAGATTAAATATTTTTGGTTTGTATAGATGAAATGTATCAGTAAAGCCACGCAAGCTTAGACCATGGCACCTAACTATGTAGAGATAATAGAAGTAAGGTACCCACTAAACATTTTTGAACAAAAAATGGAGGTCTCAGTTAATGGAGTCTTCCATAGATAACTATTGGTGAAGAAGATATTGGGGGTCGGGCCATGTGGAGGAAAGAGAAAGCTAATGAGCCTAGGAAGGATCTCGAGAAAACTCCATCTTCACCTCAAAACACCCATACCCAACTATGTGTATCCAAGTGAGAATTCCAAACTCAAGGAAGAACAACTTCAACAAGGAGGAGGTGACTCTAGAGATTGCTCTAGAACAAAGACCCTCCTCTACTAGTCTTTAGTCTTTTTGTCAATTGAATTTTTTTTTTAAATTAATGTATTTATGTTTTGTTCATGAACTTTGTTGAAATTGTGGGTATACATTGTTGTAGTATTATTTTCTACTTCTAGGTTTTGTATCCCCTAAATATTTGGTTAATAATAGTTTTAGTTTTGATTATAAACTTTAAGGAATGTCCCCAATGGGGGTGTTATTATGGCCACTTTGTTATAACCATGTGATCCGAATTGGATCCTTAAAACACTCTTAAAGTTTCCTGAACTCTGTAAAACTCATACCGAAGTTTCAAAGTCTTAAGGATGTCGAGCTTATTAGAAATAACCTCTTAACAATGGCAATTTGTGATCAGCATGGGGCAAAGAGGACCCTCGGTCAAAGTGCGCAGACCGTTGGCCCATGGTAACCACGCGCTGGCGCAAATTAACAAACGGGAGGTCAAATCCAAAAACAGAGGTAGTTTCAACGTCCCCCTCAGTGAAGGAAAGCCCCCAAGCACTCGGTCACGAGGAAAGCATAAAACCGTACGAAAATTGCCAATTCCGTTAGAAGGCGGGTTCCATGCTAAAAACGACAGGATATCGGAAAACTCATACCGAAGTTTCAAAGTCTTAAGGATGTCGAGCTTATTAGAAATAACCTCTTAACAATGGCAATTTGTGATCAGCATGGGGCAAAGAGGACCCTCGGTCAAAGTGCGCAGACTGTTGGCCCATGGTAACCACGCGCTGGCGCAAATTAACAAACGGGAGGTCAAATCCAAAAACAGAGGTAGTTTCAACGTCCCCCTCAGTGAAGGAAAGCCCCCAAGCACTCGGTCACGAGGAAAGCATAAAACCGTACGGAAATTGCCAATTCCGTTAGAAGGCGGGTTCCATGCTAAAAACGGCAGGATATCGGAAAGACTTCAAGTAGTAAGCGAGTTCGACTGAGTCCTGCCCGATGCCATACAATAGGTGATACGTGTCCGGCAAATGGGAGAGAAAACCGCTCACATCGGAGGGGTAAAAGTCATGCTACTTACCTCCCCGATATGGATGGAGACCGTAGGATCTGGAGGCCCCAGATCAACGGTAGAGAAACAATCCGATGGATGACCGGACTTGATGGGGAAATAGGCTGAGGCAGATAAGATTTGAGATCTAGCATGACCGATGAGTTGGCAGAGGAATCAGTTTCACGGGCAATCTTGGAGCAACGGAAATAACGACTGTTCAAAGAGAACCGACACTCAGTTCGTGAGGAAATAGGTGGCCACCTCTCTGTGAAGCGTTACAGTGATGATGATGCGGAGAAGGGGAATTCCAGTAGACAGAGGCAGGAGATCCAGAGAGCTGGGAAGCAAAAGCGAAAAGTCAGGGAGCAGATTGGCTTTAAGCCACGAACAGACAGAGAGCAGAAAGGGGAGAGGAAGCAAAAAGCCGAGTGGCCAAGAGAGAGAAGTGAATTACAAAGAATAGAGAAAAAACGAGCTGACCTACAGAACAAAGGCAACATAAAGCCAGACAGAGACAGAGAGAGTGTGAGTGTCTATGAACTCTAGAGAAGGCTTGAGAGGTTCAAGCGAACTCCTCTGAGTAAACCTGTTAGGATTTGAGTCTCAGATTCGACTCAGACCACTGTGACCAGTTGAGGTCGAGATTCAGTAAGGAGAGTCTGTGTACTCTAGAGACTTGGGGAATCCAAGTATAGTCCTACTGATCGTCATCTATTGAGTGAGACTGAATTTGAGCTCACTGTTGTTAAAACTCTACTTTTCAAGACACAATAGAAAGGCCACCATTGAAGGTTGGACCAGGAGAAATAGCCCAGGAGGATTGGGTGAACTCCTTATTAAACTTGTTGTGTTTATGTGTTTGCTTATTGTGTTTTCTCTTACTACTTTAGTGTCTGTCTATTTTTCAATCTTATCGATTCGTTGCATAAAATAACATAGGCACACCCCAACACATAATTCTGTAATACCTTCATTAATTAACTAAGATCATTCACGGGTGATTTCAGATCAAGTGGTATCAGAGCTCCTAGGTTGTTAAGGTTAGACAAGCTTGTGTTGGATTTTATTATTGAATGCTAACTAGATAAAAGCTTAAATTAGGAGAAGGAGAGTTGGTTGAAACTAACCCGGAAATTGGAAGAGTCTGTCGTAAGAAGAAAATGTCAGAAGAAAGTCCCTTGGGACCAGACCCCCAATTCATAGATAGTTTCCTGGCCATGAGGTCCATGGTAGAGGAAATGTATAGGGAGTTTAAGAAAGGTAAAGATGTAGATTCATCACACTCCAAAGATAAAGGAGAAGAAGAATCTCTCCTCCATGACCACTCAAAAGGAAAAGGGAAAGAAGAAAACTTTCTCACACCTCCTAATAGCCCTGAACATAAAAAGAAGACATCTTTGATTAAATTAGATGTTAAATTTGATTTACCAATATATGATGGGGATTTGAATGCAAGGAAGCTGGATAATTGGATTAGACATATTGATGTTTATTACAGAGTGCAGAGTATTGACTTAGACAAGAGTAAGATTCAGTTGGCCAACCTACGCCTTGGAGGCACTGCCTTGGTATGGTGGGAAGGTAGGACACAAGATGACATGAAGAAACATGGTAAGATTATTTCTGTTTGGAGTGAATTTGTTTCTATAATCAAAAAACAGTTCTATCCACTAGCTTACATGCAGCAAGCCATGATGAGCTGGCAAACTCTTCGCCAATTGAAAGGGCAAAGTGTACAAGGTTACACCCAAGAATTTAGGAAAAGAGCTTTGATTCTAGGAATTTCATTAGACTCACCTAAGACTCTGTTGAAGTACATAGGTGGTCTACACAGCTACATGAGGCACACTATCGTCATGTTTAATCCACTAGTATAGATGAGGTATATGTGTAAGCTACGCATCTAGAAGCTAGAGGAAAGAATGGGAACCCAGAAGTTGGGGGATCATCCAAACCCACTGCAAGCAAGAATAAGGAGAAAAGAAAACAAAAATTGAAAGAGAGGAAGACCAACACTGTACAGAAAAGCAAGTATTCATGCACTCATTATAAGAAGGGTGGGCATGATGATGAGCACTGTTGGATTCTGGATCCAAAGCTGAGACCTAAGAAGTTCGAGGGAAAGAAGAAGAAGACTGCTGCAACTATTCAAAAGGATTTGGGGTCGGACTCAGGAGATGAAACAACCATTGCAACCACTGGTATAAAAGGTAAAAATTCTGAAGCATCTACTAGTAATTTTGCACAATCTACTAATAGTGAAGAAAATGAGAGAAAAAGACATGAGCTTTTCCATATTTGAGTTATTTCCAAGCATCAAAAGATTGATACTTTGTTTGATAGTGGCTCATAAGTAAATTTAATTTCTGAAGCAATTGTAAAGAAGTTGGGATTACTGACTACACCTTACCAGAAGTCATATCCATTAGGTTGGTTATGTGATAAAGCACAACTACAAATGACTAGACAATGCAAACTTAAGTTTTCTTTTGGGTCAACATTTGTAGATGAGGTTGAGCTAGATATAGTTCCTCTGGATATATGTGGAATTGTTTTAGGAAGTCCTTACTTGTATGATAGAAAATCTATTTCTATAGAGCTGAGAACAAGTATCTACTCATTAAAGATGGAATCAAATATATTGTAAGAGCTCATAAGCTCAATAATAATTATACTCTCATAAACTGGGCAGATGAAATGAATTGTAAATTCATGCAAACAATTTTTACTAATGGTTGTAAAGGAAAAGAAACCTGATAAAACTAATGTATTTGAGGGTTGTGATGCTAAACAGTAAGTTGATTTAGAAATTTTTTTTTTAGAATATGATATCTTGTTTCAAGAGCCTAAAGGTCTACCACCCAAAAAGGAAATAGTGCATGACATTAATTTGCAACAAGATTCTCCATTGCCTAACATCGGAATGTACAGGTTGTCCGCTTTAGAGAATGCAGAAATCAAGAAGCAGGTGCAGGAGTTTCTCGAGAAGGGGTTCATCAGACCTAGCACATCACCATGTGGGTCTCCAATTGTCTTGGTGAGAAAGAAAGATGGCTCGTGGAGAATGTGCATTGATTACCGAGCACTGAATAAGATAACGATAAAAAATCGTTATCCCCTTCCTCGCATAGATGATCTATTAGATCAATTGAAAGAAGCTGTTTATTTTTCCAAGTTAGACTTGCATAGTGGATATCATCAGGTCAGAGTTGCAGAGCAAGATGCATGGAAGACTGCTTTCAAAACAAAGCAGGGATTGTATGAGTGGCTGGTTATGCCTTTTGGCTTAACTAATGCTCCTGCTACTTTCATGAGAGTAATGAATTATGTACTCAGACCTTTTCTTGATGATTTTGTTATTGTATATTTGGATGACATTCTTATATTCAACAAAACATGGGAAGAACATTTAAAGCATGTTAAGTAGACCCTAAATGTTTTGAAAAGAGAAAATATTTATGTTAAACTCTCAAAATGTGAATTTGGAAAAACATCCTTTATTTGGGACATATAGTAGGGGGTGGTGAATTGAAGATAGATCCCTCTAAGGTTGCAGTCATTGTAAACTGTCCTAAACCCAAATCTTCTATAGAAGTTAGAAGCTTCTTAGGAGCAGCACAATATTGGAGAAAGTTTATCTCTAACTTTTCCTTATTGAAGCTCCCTTACATGCTTTAACAGGATTGAACAAGGTGTTTCAATGGGGAGGCAAACAGCAGAAAGACTTCGACACCGTGAAAGAAAAGATTAGTACAACACTAGTACTAGCATTGCCCAATCTTCAAAGACTATTTGAGATCCAAATAGATTCCAGTGACTATGCCATGGGAGTAGTGTTGATACAACACGGTAAACCCATATGTTATCATTTTGAGACATTTAATTCTGCAGTAGTTAACTATCCCACATATGATAAAGAATTGTATGCATTAGTACAGAGTGTGAAAAATAGAAACATTACTTAATGGGCAAAGAGACAGTTATACATACTGATCATCAACCACTTCAATATCTACACTCCCAAACTAAGTTGGAACAATCAAGACACTATAGATGGATGGGTTTCCTACAACAGTTTCATTTAGTCATCAGATATAAAAATGGCATACACAATAAAGTTGCAGATATGTTATCTAGACCAATTATAAATGCATCCACTATACTTAAGCATAATTCAGTACAGCATGAGAGCTACATTGAAAAATATGCTCAAGATATAGATTTTAAAGATGTATATGCAACTTTAAGTCGAGGCAAACGAATAGAAGAATTGGATTATCATGTTAAGGACCGACTCTTGTATCATTTGGGAAAGCTATGCATTCCACAAACTAAAAGAGTAAAGATAATTCGAGAAGCACACACTTCTCTAATATCAGGCCACTTTGGTGTAAGTAAAACAATTACACAACTACAAAGATTTTGTTATTGGCCAAAAATGAGTGAGACAATTTCTAGATATGTGAGAGGGTGTACCATGTGTGCTAAAAGCAAGCTTAGCAATAGAAAACTAGGCCTGTACACTCCACTACCAGTTCCTTCTCATCCTTGGGAAAGTGTTTCCATGGACTTTGTTGGAGGACTACCTAAATCTAGGAAAGGTCATGACTATTTATATGTTGTTGTGGATAGGTTCAGAAAGATGTGTATTTTGATACCTTGTAACAAACATATTACGGCTGAACAAACTGCAAATTTGTTCTTTCAACATGTATGGGTTCATTTTGGATTACCCACTTCCATTATATCTGATCAAGATACTCGATTTGTTGGGAAATTTTGGTCGAGTTTGTGGGAATTGATGGACGCTAGACTAAAGAAGAGTACAACTTTTCATCCTCAAACAGATGGCCAAACAGAAGTGGTCAACATGACAGTGATCCAGTTGCTCAAAGGCTATTGCAGCAAACATCCCAAACTTTGGGATGAATATTTATGTTATGTGCAACATGCTTACAACCGAGCTAAACATTCTTCTACACATAGATCTCCTTTTGAGACCTGTTTTGGTTTCACACCAAGGTCTCCCTTGGATTTTGTCTTTGGTAAAGACATAGCAGTTGATGGACACAATGATGTGGACAAGACAACCAAGTTCATTGAACAAATCCAAGAGATTCACTAGGCAGTACATGAACAACTAGAAAAGAGCCAAGCCAAGTACGAGGTGAGGCATGACAAGCATCGGATGGAGCATAGTTTCCAAGTTGGTGATCAAGTCTGGCTGTGTATCAGCAAGGACATAATGCAAGGTGAAGGTAAAAAGCTAAAGCCAATAAGGTATGGACCTTTCAAGATACTTGAGAAAATTGGTGAGAATGATTTTCGCCTTGATTTACCAGCTTACATGCACATATACTCAGTCATTAATGCAAAAAACTTGAGACTATTTGAACCTTCATTAATTGAAGATCCCAAAAAGTAGAGTCAATTGCCTTCTATTGATGATATATTACCTAAATATCTTAATGAATTGCAGGAAGACACAGTTCTAGACAGGAAGGTGAGGACGACGCGCAGGGGCGATGTTGAGTACCTCAGGATTGGACTCAAGGGTTCAAAGCCAAGTAGTGCAAAATGGATAGAGATAGGAAAAGTGAGACAACTATACCCTCACTTAGTCAATGCTTGAAAACCAACTTTTGGTGGTCCAAAAGCTTTTTCAGTGGGACGGCCGTGATCCGAATTGGATCCTTAAAACACTCTTAAAGTTTCCTGAACTCTGTAAAACTCATACCGAAGTTTCAAAGTCTTAAGGATGTCGAGCTTATCATAAATAACCTCTGAACAATGGCAATTTGTGATCAGCACGGAGCAACGAGGACCCTTGGTCAAATCACGCAGACCGTTGGCCCATGGTAACCGTGTGCTAGCACAAATTGACAAACGGGACGTCAAATCCAAAAAAAAAAGCAGTTTTTGATACGTGATTAGTGCTAGCGCTAATCGCATATCACAGGGCGTCCCCCTCAGTGAAGGAAAGCCCCCAAGCACTCGGTCATGAGGAAAGCATAAAACCATATGGAAATCTATGATTCCGTCAGAAGGCAGGTCCCACACTAAAACCAACAGGATATCGGAAGGACTTCAAGCGATAAGCAGGTTCGACCAAGTCCCACCCGATGCCATACAACGGGTGACACATGTCTAGCGGATGAGAGAGAAAACCACTCACATCAGACGGGTAAAAATCATGCTACTTACCTGCTCGATATGGATGGAGACTATAGGATCTGGAGGTCCCAGATCAACAGCGGAGAAACAATCCGATGGATGACCAGATTCGACAGGGAAATATGCAGAGGCAGATAAGATTTGAGATCCGACATGACTGATGAGTTGGCATAGGAATCAATTTCACGGGCAATCTTGGAGAAACAGAAATAACGACCGTTCAAAGAGAACTGACACTCAGTTCGTGAGGAAACAAGTGGCCACCTCTCTGTGAAGCATTATAGTGATGATGACATAGAGAAGGGGAATTCTAGGGGACAGAGGCAGGAGATCCAGAGAGCCGGGAAGTGGAAGCGAATAGTCAGGGAGTAGATTGGCTTTAAGCCACGAACAAACAGAGAGTAGAAATGGGAGAGGAACTAGAAAGATGAGAGGCCAAGAGAGAGAAGTGAATTGTAGAGAACAGATAAAAGATGAGCTGACCTGCAGAGCAAAGAAAACGTCGAGCTAGACAAAGACAGAGAGAGTGCGAGAGTCTGTGAACTCTAGATAAAGCTTGAGATCATTCACTAAGAAAGTCTGTAATACCTTCATTAATTAACTGAGATCATTCATGGGTGATTTCAGATCACCATGAGATAGTTGGAATTCAAATGCAAAATGTTGTTCTCTGGTATGAAGACCCCCTGAAGGTATTTTCCTGGCAACCTCGTCATAATGGGCATGCACAAAATCTGGGTGGTCAAGAAGGTGGTGGCCCTCGGTGGTAGTGATGCACCTTACACCTGGAGGAGGAAGACACTGGCATGGCAAGGTTTCATATATCATCAATGTTTGAAAATGTGTAAGTTGAAGCAACTTAAATGCACACATATGGGATTGTTAATCCCTCTGTGTGGTGAAATGCCCAACTATACAATCCCTTTTTCTAGTTTGGAGACGAGTTGCTTCTCTCATGGTAGATTGGATGTGTCTACACTCTCTTCTAATAGTTGAGGTATGCTCATTTCTGAGAAAATTATGGTTCTTCGTCTTGGAAGGAAATCCTAGGGTTTCATACTATACACCTTGCTAGAAATGTAATGAGTATCAACGTCTCTCCTTATTCCACACACTCATACACTCACGTCTTGGATGCCTTATATCTGCATGGCTTTGGTCTTAGGGTGGTGGAGGTTTTGGGTCACGAAAAAGCTCTTTGTATGTTGGAAAAATTCTCATGTTACACGCAGATACAAAGGTATTTTCTTCTAGGCCCTCACTGATGTTGTCAAGTAATGTTCTAACGGAGGTATTTGCTATGTTCTCTTTACATATAGAATTGAAGTTTGGTCATGCGCTAGCTTCACCATTGTTGTGTGCTCATTGGGTATTAGGGTAATCTCTCAACCTTCCTTTCAAAGTGTTAATGCAATGCTTTGTTATTGTCTTGTCGAGGTCGACCCGTCTCCTTAAACTTAGTCTTGGGTCTCTAGTAATAGATTTTACGTCTAGTCTTATTCCGTTTCTATTGATGGTGGGTTATATAATGTTTGCTAGTAACCACTCATGTTTTCTCTCTTGTTAAGCTTCGTTGTTTACTTCTTACAAGGGTCAATGTTCTTTATTCTTTTTCTTCATAATTCTAAATTTAGACCTTAGTTTGAACTTATTGCAGTCCTTCCCTCAGCGGCCCCCGACAACTTGGACCCTGTCGGGATTTATTTTCCTTGTCCTGTTTTGGTGTGTGGAGTTTGGTACCCCAGTACCTTCTCCATATGGTTTTAATTGGGCCATTGGGAGTCACTGCAGTGTAAACCTTAAAGTCATTATTGTGCCATCAAGTCTCCTAAACCCTCTTCCCTCGTTGTACCTTCATGTCTGTAACTCCATTCAAGTAGGTCGTTCAATCACTAATCGTAGCTCTTTTTATTGAAGGTTTATTGTTCTCATGACTCCAAGGTGACACACTCCCAGCCGCAGAGGAGGCGCTTTAGGGTCTCGTTTGATGCGTCAACAGAGATTGTTTGGTTGGGAATCAATAGCCAATTTCTTCAAAGCAGCGCCCCTACAGGTCTGAAAAGAAACTCTTCAACTCGAGCCTAACAAATTCAGAGATCATGTTTACTTCTCAAACTCAGATATAGGAGACAATAGCCTCAAGTGGGTACGAGATCCAGGGAAGTTTCGCAAGCGAAGGATCCAGTTCCTTCATTCCATCACTCTACATCGTCAAATGGAAATTCTTCTTAGCAAGGTCATCAGAGGCAAGCAAGTAGACAACTACAAGCTCTTTGCATATCAAGAGGATATAAAGTGTATTATGAGAGATATTAGATACAAATTGGATGATATAGTTGTTCGACTGTCTCACATAGAATGTTATGTCATCTCTGACTTAGACACTGAGTTGAACGAGCACCTGGAAGGGCCTATTGTCATCAATTCTCAAGTTGAAGCCTCTCCTCAGGATAACTATACAACCACATTGACAGTCATAATCCTAGAATAAAAAGTCCACCAAGAAATTGGTATGCTGGTCGATTAAAGGGAAAAATGAGGTTGGTTACTTTGGGGATGTAGTCATATTTTTTTCTTTTGACATATATATGTATGTGGTAGATAATTTACTTTTCCACATTTTTTTAGTTTACAGTAACAATATTGTTTAAGTTTCTAATAACAAGACTATATAGGCATCAATGCTAGCCTTTCGATCTTCTATCCTTTTTTTTCCACAGTCCACAACATGTCTACTTAGAGGAATGTTTTGGAAAGCACTTACAATGTAAATTTTTCTTCTCCCATATTAATAGAAATTTACTAATCAATTTATGAAAAAAAAAAAAAAACCTTTAAGGCATGGTTTGATTTCGTGGGTGGTAAGTCCTTCTTATCACTCTATGTATTTTTATATACATTGCTCAAAATGTGAAATAACACATTGATACTATAATGATGATGATGATGTATTCACATGACAATTAATTTCTACACCAATAGGCATGCCTATTTTGGAATAGACTTCCAAAATTTTAATTAATTATCCAAAATAATGATGATGTTGTTATTGTATTCACATAACAATAATTTTTTACACCCATAGGCATGTCTATTTTGAAATAGTATTCTAGAATTTTAATTTAATTATCAATCATTATAGGTCAACAAATATCCATGATAAAATGGGGTGAATATCTATGCTTAATAATGTTCTTACATGTTTATTTTTTAACTGTATATATGTTTAACTAATATATTATTTTTTATAATAATAATAATAATAATAATAATAATTTATGATTATTTTTTCTTGGAAATGTGAATGTTAGTGTTTTGATGCATATTGACATTTACTAGCGATTTAATTTATATGAGTGTGCTAGTTATAAGAAAAAAAATTGCATATATATAGGAGGAGTTACGTGTGATACCACACTACCTCTCTAAGGTACATACCCCATCTGGATGTCGACAAGGTATGTCCTTTTAGGACTATTCTTATCTTGGATCTCCATAACTGAGTCCTCAAAGAATATTGGTCCTCCTTTTAGGACTATTTTTATCTTAGATCTCCATACCTGTGTCCTCAAAGAATATCATTCCTCTTTGATCACTCTTCTCTTGGATTCCTATCCCATTCTCAAAGAGTGTCACTACCTTTCCTTTCTTTGATTTTATATCCTCTCCTTTCTTGGATGTTATATCCTCAAGGAAACTGCATATGCTTATCCAATCCTCCGTCATTCTCTCTTCATCACCCGAGGAAGAGAATGTACATGTGATGTCAAATATCACTCCATACTGTGCTAGTTATACTAAAATATAAGAAAAAAGTATTTCCATAATTTAAATTATCTTAATTATTCTGTTTAGTATTTTTATATTTCATTTCCAATTTTTATTTTTAAATTTCTTACTTACACGTTAAAAAATAATAATTAGGCTTTTAATTAAAAATTTCTTAATTTTCCAATTTTGATAGGCGAAAATTAAAACTTAATATTTAATATTTTTACTAATATATATATGATGAAGAAATATCTTTATATTCTATATTAAACAACAAGACAATATTACTCATTATGAGTCCACTATGTCACATGTAAGATGTTGAAGACGGGGAGGACAACATCTTTATCTTTTTACTTATATATATATATATATATGATGATGAAGAAATATCTTTATATTCTATATTAAACAACAAGACAATATTACTCATTATGAGCCCACTATGTCACATGTAAGATGTTGAAGACTAGAGGACAACATCATTTTTGCCAACCACCCAAAATACATCCAGTTGATCTATGTGTGTGTGTTTTGATGTTTGAACAAAAATTGCATTGATGAACACAAACATAAAGTGTACTTTAAAATGTGTAAGGTTGGAGGAGAGACACATGCTCTACTCTTATCATATGCGTGCAAGTGAAAATACAAATGAAATGCATCTATATGGAGTTTCCATGGGCAATGTGTATTCTAAATGATTGTTACATTACATTAGCATGATCTTCTACTTCCTTCTTATGCATCAAAGTTCATTTCCTAGGAGACTAGTCTTTAGTCCAATTTAACTCAATATTTATCATGACATTGCAATCATTTAAGGTTAAGCTTAAAGTTTTTACATGTTTCAACCCTCAATTAATGTTAGAGCTTTGGATCTTCTAAAATATTCTTGAAATTTCACATGTAAATATACATTTTCAATAATTTTAGTTGACATACATTTTACTTAGTTTCATGGTGGTCAACATGTCAATAGTTGCACATTGTGAGTACTGTTAGTTGACTTGACATCTATTTATTATCATAATGGTCAACGATATAGGTTAGCTTAGACAAACTCCTATTGAGGGGATTTTTCATTTGGAAAGCTATCAATGCTTTTGACACTTAAACAGGTTGTGAAATTTGTTAACAAAGTTTTGACCTTAAAAACAATTATGTGAAGCTTCAAATGATTTTCAAAAGATTTTGGATCTTAAATTGTCAAAATTGAATTTATCAATAAAATAGAATATAATAGAAGTTAATTAGCACAACCATATAATTAAACGCTTGGTAAACGTCCATAAGCAAATTCTATTCATAATAAACTTCAAAACACTTATTTCATCATATGTCTCAAGTTGCTAAATTAAATAATAATAATAATAATAAAAGTTAACTAAATTATTATAACTTTATTATATTGATAAAAAGAATTAATATATAAGTTAAACATATTTACCTAAAAAAATTATTAACTACAGAGATTTAGCCCCACTTTATTATGGACAAAACATAGGCTTTGTTAAAATACCATGGGTCAATATGATGACTTATCAAGGCCACATGCTAAAAAAACCATACATTTTTTTTCAATTAATGAATTTAATTAGAAGGAGAAAAAAAAACATAACTACTTCGGAAATGAATCTTAATCTTTAATTTGTATATATTACTAAAAATATTTTAAAATATTTTATAGAAATTAAATTCTTATTATCTATCCAATAATTATTGAAAATCAAATTAAAATTGTGAATTTTTTTCCAAAATAAACATCTATCCTGAAAATCAAATTAAAATTGTGAAATTTCTTCCAAAATAAATACATTTATCTCTTTTATAAGCGTCATAGTGTTGAAATGACGATTTATAAGCGTCATAGAGTTAGAAAGACGATTTATAAAGATGAATGACGTCAGATTGAAATAACACCACCCACAAATTTAGGAAAATCTACGTATAATGCTTACCATCTATCACCCGCCATATGCATATACACACTCTTTTTAACAGGGAAAAGAGCATGTGGGTTGCTGAGTAACCAATGTATATGGGTTAGCATTGTAGTTTTTATATTGATGTTATCTAGGGTATGTTTTGTGTAAGAGTTTTATGTGGGTTGCTGAGGAGGGTTAGCATTGTAGTTTTTATATTGATGTTATCTAGGTTACATTTTGTGTAAGAGTTTTATGTGGATATTATTTAAGGAGGTTTTAGAGTAACCAATGTATATCGGTTAGCATTGTAGTTTTTATATTGATGTTATGTGGGTATGTTTTGTATAAGAGTTTTATGTATTGTAATGGTTTTATTTATGTTTTTAGTTGGTTATCATAATAGCATGTGGATTGTCAGGATATTATTTAAAGAGGTTTTAGAGCAAGCCATGTATATGGGTTTGCATGGTAGTTTTTATATTGATGTTATCTAGGGTATGTTTTGTATAAGACTTTTAAGTATTGTAATAGGTTTTATTTATGTTTTTGGTTGGTTATTATAATTTCTAAATGTTTTTAGATGGTTGTTATTATGTCTTAGCTTATATGTGAAGTTGAGCCGTAAACATGGTTGAAGAAGGCATATTTATATGAGGTAACGTAGGTGAATAGTGGAAGACAAAGCGTTATAACACACCTCTCTAAGTTATTACCAATGTTATACCATAGTTTTTATGAGTAAAATGTGTGTTACTACCAACTAGTGGAATTTTCCTCAGGTTATTTCCATGGGTATGTCCTATGTTTTTTGTACTTGTTAAATCGTGAAATAATTCGAGGAAGTTCGCTTTTCATCTAGAAGGATGATCAAAGTGGAAAAATCTTTGTCATTCAATGAAGATAGTGGTATATTGAGTGAAGGAGGAAAATTCTATGAGCAAGACCAAATCTATAACATATGAACATAAATTTTTAGCTCCCTATTACTCTCTATGTAGTTACTACTTTAATCACTCTAGATAAATACTTATAGAGAATGTTTTGAAGAGTTGAAGTTGGTTTTTTTTGTGTGTGTGTGAAAGATGATATACATTGTGTGTTAAGTGGATAATTACTTTTCCTTTCTTGGATGCTATATCTTTAAGGAAACTACATATGCTTATCCAATCCTTATTCATTCTCTCTTCATCACGTGAGGAAGAGAATGTAAATGTGATGTCAAATATCACTCGAGAGCAATTTAATTTATATGACTGCTATATATATATATATATATATATATATATATATATATATATATATATATATATATATATATATATATATATATATATATAGATATATATATATAGATATATATATATATATATATATATATATATATATATATATATATATATATATCTTAGTTATTTTGTTTAGTATTTTCACATTTCATTTCCAATTTTTATTTTAAATTTCTTACTTACACATTAAAAAATTATATTTGGTCTTTTAATTAAAAATTTCTTAATATTTAATCTTTTTACTAATATATATATGATGAATAAATATATTTATATTCTATATTAAATAACAAGACAATATTACTCATTATGAGTTCAAATAACAAGACAATAACAAAGTTTTGACCTTAAAAACAATTATATGAAGCTTCAAATGTTTTTCAAAAGATTTGGATCTTAAATTGTCAAAATTGAATTTATCAATAAAATAGAATATAATAGAAGCTTTTTTTCCAATGGAAAAATCGTAATTTTATTCATATTGAGCAAAATTACATGTTGTAGATGCTGAACCAGCATATGCTTTATCAAAACTTGTCCTGATGCAACAGGATCTAAAAATAATAAGTTAATGGCTATCTATGATTTCCTACCTTTCTTTTTTTCCACTTTCTGCCAACCTTCATTGTTGGGCGTGGCTATTACAATAGACATTTGTGCTTCATTTGTTGCAGCTAGGGTTTCTTTTTCAAAATATAAGCTTTCTATAGAGTGTGCTCGCTTTCTGCCACCAATTTCTTGCCTTGGGATGAGTTGCTCACTTTTCTGCAGTGGATTGGTTGTCTTTGGAACTAATGCAAAGAAAATCTTATTTTCATCATTCTGTGCGTTGTGTAGGGTGCTTTTTTCGTTGGGTTCTGGATTATTTCCTGGATATTTTGCTTCTTGGAAAATGTTGTTTGTGGTAGTTTCTATGTTTTCTTCCTCTTCTATGTCATCTGTTGATGTGGCTGAAAACTGCCATCCTTTCGGCTTTGGTGGTTGTCTTCTTTTCCTATACTTTTTTTTTGTGGGCATGCACTTTGTAGATGACCAGTTTGATGACAAATACAGCATCTGAAGGCAGTGTTTTCATAATAAAGTGGTTGGGCCCATTGCTTTTCATTGTAGAGTAAGAGGATGTGGTCTAGTAATCCTTGACTAAGATCAACCTCCACACAGATCCTGGAAAAAGTATAGATATCCTTGCAAAGGAATTCACTGTCTACTTTTAAGAATTTCCCCAAAGCGTTGCCAATGCCTGCTAATACTTTGATGTGCCAAAAGTGCAGATGTAGGTTGTATAAATTTACCCACACGGGAATTTTGGAAACCACCATGGTGTTTGGGTCAAATTCCGGAAACCAAGATGTCATAAAAAGGCCAGCATTACCCAGAACCATGGTCCCTCGTTCAATGAATATTCCTTGTCATTGATTGTGTCGAATTTGACAATAAAGAATCCTTTTGAACAGAGGTGGATATCACAGTAACAAGAAGTTATTAGTACAGTCCGGAATGAGATAGGTGCCGATCACTGTGAAGAAAGAGTGACCTCTCAACTCCATCAAATCTATGCAATCCTCAAATCTATTACGGATCGCATGTATTCTCTATTCATACTTATTTTCACTATGTAATGTGAATTATGGGATGAGTGATACACTTAATCTAAAGACATCTAAGTCATTAAAATTACTTAGGGACTGTTGGAATTTTGCTCAAAAAATTTTGAATGACATTTTCGCCACAACTTCTTTAAGTCTGATTTTTTTAGTAGAAAGAGATGTGAAATTTCTTTACTATTTAATATAGAGTTGATACATTAATATAGAAGAAATGACCTTTTTAGTTAGAATTTGGTCACACAAATTCTCTAGAGATTGTGATTTCTTGTTGATTAAACTGTGTTTTGAATGCATACATAAATTCAATGCCCTCACTCACACTTTGCATATTTAAACTTGTAGTTTTAATTTCAAGCAACATTGTGATTTCTTGTCATTTAAAATGCCTTGAATGCATAAATGAATTGGACCCGTGAAAAACTTTTGGGACACTTAAACTCAAAATTAAATAACTTAATACATTTTGTCTTCAATTGATATGCGATATTTAAAAAACATATTAATAACAATTTTTTTTTAGTATCAATAATAAATAAAAATATCTCAATACTAATGTTATGCATGTTGAATAAATATTTCATATATATATACAACAAAAAAAAATCAACATATGTTATAGAAATAAAATATATCCATGTTGATTGAGTTATTTTATTGATAGCTACATTATAATTCAAAGTATAAAGTATGAAATAGATTTGTAATTTGTTCAATGTTTAATATAGAATCCATTTAATAAGTTGAAAAATATTAATAAAAAGAAATAATTATATATAAGAAAATATTTTATTTCACTAATATATAATTTTTCCTTTCCTATTAATAACTACTTTATATATTTAAATTATATGAATCATAAATAAAATATTTTAATAAAAAATTTCTATAATTAAAATAATGTGTTACAAAATAATAAAATTTTCACATCAAAAAATAAACTTCTCCCTTTTTTAAATGTTCAATAAATTTAAAATTATCATAAAATTTCATTCAAAATATTTTTTTAAATAATATATAAAATAAATTATCATTAATTTTTAAATATTTTTATAATCTTTTAATATTTGTATTTTTTATAATAATAATATATATATATATATATATATATATATATATATATATAAACATTTAATAACATGCATCACATCGCATCTTCCCTCATCATGAGTTTCAAAGATAACATGAACATTGAAATTCTCGAATTTGAAAAAAAGGATTAAAAATTCCGAAGACTTCGGGGACCGATTGTTATTTGTAAAGATGAATGATGTCAGATTGACTTTTTTTCTGTAAAAACAAAAAAAATGAAAATGTGCACGCCTTTTATAGAAGAAATTTGAAAAAAAAAAAAATTCTAAAGATTTTGGTACGATCGTTATTTGTGAAGGAGTTGTTTTTAGTATGATTTTTTAAAATTTTTGGTGTTGGAATCTGGCATTTAAATTTGTGGTGAAATTTTGATTTGTGTTATTTAAACTATTTTTTTGAGTGTGTAAATGGATTCAACACCCTAAAAAATCCTTAGGACACTTCTATTGTACAGGGGTTATTGTAATGCTCCAGAAAAATGTAAATATTTGACTTTACTGTGGTTAAAAACTGAATATGACATTATTAACTATTTTGGGAATTTAATAATATTTTTATTATTTCTTTAATAAGATAAGAAATGTTTGCTTGGAAAATGCTAACAACCTCTGAGGGGGAAGTTGGGAAACGGTTGCAGTGATTGCAACTCTAACTACCTCTCCTGACTGGAAAGGTTTCGAGAGGAAAAAAGTTAGTCTGTACTCTAGAGAACAGGCAAAAAAAAAGAAAAAGAAGAAGAAGAAGAAGAAGAAGATGGCTAAGTCTGGTCATGACTAGATAGCCAAGCACATGGTGCAAGTATCTTGTTGAGGACAGTGGTCCTACAAGAGAGCAAGTGGGGGGATTTTGGTTCCCAAGGACGAATCTCAAGGTTGGGTGGCAAATTAGAAGCATGAGACAAGGAAAGGCTCAACTTCTGGGTGTTTCGCAAGACAAAGCAGTTCAGGAAACCAAGATGAATAGTTCTGTTGGAATAGCGAATTAACATCGAACAATTCAGGTACTGAAATTTCTAACTGTTGTGCGTGAATAAGTTTTGTTTTTTTTTGGTAGGAAAGAGAGCTCTGTCATTGAAACTCTATACCGAATTGACTCTTAAAAGAAAATATACAGATTGATATTTGAAACTTGGCTTTCAGAAAAAAAAAGGCAAGGATATCAAAACCCTTTTATGTTCTAGAAGAGTACGAGAGCGAGTGTTAACTGTAGTGGAATTGTAGGGTTTCATACGGGCTCTGGACCCCGAAAACCCTGGCACGAGGGAAGAGTGACCCTTAAGGGGGGTGGTAGGCATATAGCAGTAAGGACGTTTCCAGTGCTATTAACCGAAACTTTGCAGGGTGAGTACAACGTAAACTGCGATCATAGTCTTTCCACCATTTTAAAAAAACAATAGAGAAATGGAACATGGTTTTACATGAGAATGACAAGTGTCAAACTCGAGTGTCATGGGTGTCAGTCCGGAGAAAGAATTTGGTTGGGGGTATGAAGCCTGTTATATAAAATTACATTTATAAAATAACCAACTGCTAATTAATGACAGACAACAATGACAAATAAATTACAGGAAGTAACCCCTCTGGGTTTGCAATCGAGGGAGGACCCCACAGGAACCTTAACAGTTGAATACTGGAATCATGCAAGCAAGCACGTTAACGATAGTAAGGCAAACAACATATTTTCTAGAATACAGAAAGTAGAAAACTTCCACTGTAATTGAATAACCTCGAAACTTCGCATGCATGAATTAGTTATTTAGGTAATGAAATGGAAAAGGGTCAAACCAGGGTTAACCATTAACACATAGCACAGACGTATGAGTTATGAATAGACAGTGTTGAATTTCCTGTTAAATCTTGATTAAACTTTAAAGGACAAATGGAAAACCGTCAGAGGCTACCGCATTTAAATAATCAAACCATCTAAACAGGAAGTGAGAAGTGGAAATTCTCATTATAACATATAGCAGAATTATAGCAAGAAAACAACCCCCATTTATAATAAGTTATATAACTCAAGTGTCCATGTGAATACATAGCAGGAAAAATGAATCAACAGTCAAAACATCGCAAAAGCTAACAAGTTATGGAGGACTGCTTCACTCAGGATATCCCCTGAAGGAAGCTTCCCAACACTTGTCCAATAAACAACCCGACGAGCCACGGGAGGATCCATGGTGTAGTCCAATAAGCATTACATGATTACATCAACATATTCATTGTTCAAAACTATGTTCTAGAAAAACAAGTCCTCCGCACAAACATAGAGACCAGGATTTAGATACTATAGCTCATGACTGTTAATCTTGGCACATTGTTACCCCACCAAGACCACAATGTACTGGGAAACCAAGGCAGTCAGGCCGATAAGCCAGTCCTAATAACCCAAAAAGCTAAACTCAGTCGAGAGGCTAGCATCCGGGGGTAAAACCCTTACCCGAAAAACCTTAGGCCAAGAAGGTTGACGAAGTGCCCACTGCAATGCAACCATGAGAAGTTCCGGACTCCTGAGGAGATTCCTGTAAGCAGCGAGCAGCAAGCACGGTGTTATCAGTTGCCAACAGAAAATTTGGAGGAAAAAATTGAACGAAAATAAACTATAGCGACAAGAATATTAAATGACATGGTAGAGCCTTACCCTTTTCCTTCATACGTTAAGGGCACCATGACTCTGCAACCGCAAGCCTACCAACTCAATCAGGACCTGGAATGATAGATAGAGTCGGTCTGTGGGAAGAAAACTAAGGAAAAGAAACAGAGCTGGCGCCGAGTGGGAAAATGAAAGCAACCGATAACTGAGAGCTGAAAAGACCAAACCCTGGAACAAGTTGAACTGTCAGATCACCATCCTATACACCCTCCGCTGATACGGTGGAAAGCTCGAGAAAAACGACTGTGGAAGGGAGAACCTGCTTGTGCCACGTAGAGGGTAGAGCAGGACAGAAATCAACCATCGTAATCCAAGGTAATAATTCCACAGTACAGCTTATCCTGTATACATTAAATGAAACTGCCAAGTGTAACATAAAGTCGCAGATTGTACAGGTTGTGTTATGGTGGGAAGTTCTCGAGTTGTGAAGGGAGTTAATGTCAGGCCGAGCTGGGAGTACCAAGCCCTTACCATTATCGGAAACCATTATTCTGATTGATAGAAACTTATTAATCGACCAAAGGGGTGAGAACCGTCGACCTGTTGCCGACGTAGTAGTGTCCACCATAGTATAAACCTTTGAAAAAAAAAATTACTATTATAACTTTAGTTGGAGACATGACAATTGGTATCAGAACCCAGTTACAAAACTGAGGCCTCTGGCAAAGTAAAGTCGATAACAGAAACAACACATACAATTTATTTTCTTCTCTATTTGAGCAGTTCAAGAAAAATAGTTAGTAAGTTGACTATTTTCTGTCTATCACTTGTCTTATGTTAAAGATAAGAAACCAGAATACTGACAATATGAGAAGAGGGGACAGTGCGTCACGCAGATATGCAATGGGTCAGGGACCTGTACCTGGGCCTGAGAATAATCCCGAGCTATGGGTACAGCTCGAGGAGGAGGCTCGCAATACAAATCAGGCTATTTTGGAGACAGTACAGGAATTGAAAAATGAAATGGCCTGGTTACATTAAGATAATGCATGGCTAGCTATGGAACAAGAGAGAATTATAAAAAGCTTGTCCAACAAACATAACTAGCCGCCTGCTAACCCCAGTGCGGAGCAGCAAAGAATGTCAGAAGAGCAGAATCACCACACAGAACTTGAAGGGTCGGAAGAGAGGGAGGAACGATCTGATAATGCATCTGAACAACAGACCTCAAAAAGGCAACGGATAGAGTTGCAAGGGGAATTCTGTAAGATTAAACCGCCACACTTCGATGGGGAACAACAGGAAGCAACTGAGGAATGGTTGATTAATATGAACAGATATTTTCAGCTATATGAACAAACTTAAGGCACGGCTGGCCATTTTTCAACTATAGGGAAAAGCCACCCTGTGGTGGGAAGAAGTTAAGATCATAAGAAGAGTAAGCGAACATACCATAACCTGGGAGAGATTTCAAAGGTACTTTAAGGAAAGATACCTGACCAAGCGTTTTTATGACGAAAAGGCAAGAGAATTCCATGACTTGTGGTTGGGGCAGCAGACCATGGACGAATTTATCACCTGTTTTACTTCCTTGCTTCGTTATGTGCCTTATATTAGAGAGGAAAAAGCTAAGGTGCAGAGGTTTGTTAATAGTTTACCTCTGTATATGCGGGAAATGATTGAGTTTGACAATCCAAAGACAATGGACGAAGCAATATGTAAAGCCAGGATTTGTTACTAGTAGAGTAAACATAAGGGACAAATCCCAGGTAAAAGATGGAATGATAAGAGAAGCAATAAGTCGGTTGGAAATAATAAAGGGAATCATAGTAGTGGTAGCAAGGGAGTTGGTAAGAGGAAAAACAGCAGAATTGTACAGAAAAATTCATTCAGGTCCAAGCCAACCAATGAGTCCAGAGTCGGTGAACAACCTGCAAAGTTGGACAGCGAAGGGACAACAAGACCTCCAGTGCAGTGTTGGGGTTGTGGGGGGCCTCACTACGTCAAAAACTGTTCGCAGCGAAAGGGAACCGAACATTTATCCCAAATCCATGAAGCATCGACAGTCGGCGACATACGACGTAGTCTACCAAGGATTAATGCAACCTTAGACGATCATCACGCGGAGTACCAGCCGACCATGGTGGAATTTGAAAGTAAAATCTCATACCTTACTGTAGCTGTTTTAATTGATCCTGGAGCCACATTAAGTTATATTAGTCCTAAGGTGGTAGAACATTGTAAACTACAACCTGTTAAATTCAAGAATCCATGGCTAGTACAGCTGGTTACAGGGCCCAAGAGGTGAGTGCTTGCAAAAGTCAATAACTGCTCTTTAAAGATAACAAGGCAGCCAGTAATGGCAGATTTAAATGTGCTTCCCCTCGGTTCATATGATGTTCTGATCGGTATGGACTGGTTAGAAAAGCACTAGTCATTGGTCAACTGCAAAACAAAGACTATTTATTATAGGGATGAACTTGGAGCGAGGCAAGAGATGCAAGGAATTAAGCGGCCAGTACAAGTTCGGCCAATAACTACATATCAGTTAGCAAAATGCATTAGGAAGGGGTGTCAAATTTATGCCATCCAAGTGGGCTATGCTAACTCGAAAGATAAGAAAGCCACATTGGACAACATCCCTATGATACAAGAATTTGTTGATGTGTTTCCGGAAGAGATTCCTGGACTGCCACCTAAGAGGGATATAGACTTTACTATCGAATTGGTACCGGGGGCAGCCCCAGTATCCCGAGCGCCCTACAGAATGAGTATACCTGAGTTGACAGAGTTAAAAATGCAGCTACAGGAGCTGTTAGACAAAAACTATATTCGTCCCAGTGTGTCTCCTTGGGGAGCTCCAGTATTGTTTGTTAAGAAAAAAGACGGGACTCTTCGCATGTGTATAGATTATCGTCAGTTGAACAAACTGACAATCAAAAATAAGTATCCTCTACCTCGGATTGATGAACTGTTCGACCAAGTGAAAGGTGCAACAATATTCTCCAAGATCGATTTGCGATCAGGTTATCACCAAATCAGGATTAAGGAAGAAGACATAGCTAAAACAACTTTTAGAACAAGGTATGGACATTACGAGTTTGTGGTGCTACCCTTTGGGTTAACTAACGCCCCCGCAACTTTCATGTGCTTGATGAACAACATATTTCATCAATATTTGGACAGATTTGTGCTGATATTTATCGATGATATATTGATATATTCCCACACTATGGAAGAGCACAAGGAGCACCTCAGATTGGTGTTGCAAACCCTTAGAGAACACCAGTTATATGCCAAGTTCAGCAAGTGCGACTTCTTCAAGGAAGAAATACAGTATCTGGGCCATATAATCACAAAGGAAGGGATCGCGGTGGACCCTGAAAAGATAAAGACCATAATGGAGTGGCCCATACCGAAAGATGTAGCAGACATCAGGTCCTTTATGGGTTAGCCGGTTATTACAGACGATTTGTAGAAGGCTTATTAAGAGTAGCGTATCCTATCACTTCCTTACAAAAAAAAGAAAGAGCGTTTAGATGGACCCCGAAATGTCAGAGAAGTTTTGAGCAGCGCAAGCCCCTGCTCACCACCGCACCCATTTTGAGCATAGCTAATCCTAATAAGGACTATGTGGTGTGCACTGACGCAAGCAAGGAAGGTGTGGGAGTCGTGTGGATGCAAGAAGGGAAAGTAATTGCTTACGAGTCAAGGAAACTACAGGAGCATGAGCAAAAATATTTTGCTTATGACTTAGAGTTGGCAGCCATCATACATGCCTTGAAGATGTGGCGACATTATCTTATGGGAAGGAAATTTTTGTTACTGACAGACCACCACAGTCTGACCAATTATTTTAGCCAACCCACTTTAAACTTTAGACAAGCACGGTGGGTAGATTTTGTAAGTGGTTTTGACTTTGAAATCAAACCTCTGAAGTGGAAAGGAAACTGGGTGGCGAACGCTTTAAGTCGGAAATTACAATGTTTGTATGAAATTTCCTTTAGTGAATGGAAAAGCCCCTTCGAGAAAATGATAAAAAAGGCAGCAGAACAAGATACTGTATACTAGCAAATAAAACAACAAGTACAACAGTCTACCAGCGAGAAACATCAGCAAGGCTACGAGATGGATGATGCTGGAATGTTGTACTACAAAAAAAGGTTATATGTACCTAATCAAAACAACATTAAAAACCTAATTTTGGATGAATTTCACATCAGTCACTATGCTGGTCACCCAGGATATAGAAAATGATCACTGTGCTTCGAAAAGAATACTACTGGCCGGGTATGAAGAAGAATGTGGCTGAGCATTTGGCACGATGTTTGGAGTGCCAACAAATTAAGGCGGAACATCAACATCTAGCGGGGTTATTGCAACCATTACCCATTCTGGAATGGAAGTGGGAAACCATTTCTATGGATTTTATAATAGGGCTGCCTAAGACAAAGAAGAATAACGATTCTATTATGGTGGTGGTGGAAAAATTGAGTAAAGCAGCACATTTTATACCTGTGCAATCCACCTACAGAGCTGTACAGATTGCCCATATCTTCATGCAAAATGTGTTTAAATTTCATGGACTCCCGAAGACGATAATCTCAAACCGTGACGTGAAATTCACATCGGTCTTTTGGAAGACATTATTTGCAGAATTAGGGACACAACTGAACTTCAGCACAGCGTATCACCCCCAAACCGACGGACAAATGGAGCGGGTGAACCAGGTGGTGGAAGACATGATAAGGACGTATGTAATGCAACAACCAACTCAGTGGGACGAGTATTTGCACTTGGTTGAGTTTGCATACAATAACGGCTATCATACTTCATTACAAATGAGCCCCTTTGAGGTTTTTTATGGGTGAAAGTGCCACACACCCTCAAGCTCGGGTGGACCTAAAGACAAATTAAGGTTAGGGCTGGAAATTCTTAAGGAAATCGAGGAAATGGTCAAAAAGGTACGGTCTAATTTAAAAGCTGCTCAGGATAGGCAAAAGAAATTTGCTGACCGGAAGAGGAGGTTTAAAGAATACCAAGTCGGTGATCATGTGTATGTGAGAATTCAAGCAAGGAGGAGTACACTGCAATGGAGCGGGTGTGCCAAGTTGGCACCCCGATATTTTGGACCATTCCAGGTCTTGGCAAGAATTGGGCCAATGGCTTACTAGCTCGCCTTGCCAAGTCACATCTGGGTCCACAATGTATTCCATGTCTCTGTGTTAAAAAAATACGTTTATGATCCTAAACATGTGATCAGATGGTAGGATATACAGGTGAGGATTATTTCCAATAGACCAGTCTAAAAGTTTTCTTTTTAAGAAACTGATTTAGAATATTGCATGTTGCAGGTCGAACCGGAAGGAGAAGTCTTGGTAGAGCCGTTGAGCATTCTCGACTAGAGAGAAGTACAACTTTGTAAGCGAGCTATTACCCAAGTTAAAGTGCAATGGCAGCACTTTCGGCCTGATGAGGTCACCTGGGAAGATGAAGATCTCATGAGAAAAGCTTACACGGAGTTGTTCTTAGTCAACAGACATCGGGACGATGTCCAATTTCAGGAGGGGGAGATGTAATGCCCGAGGAAAATGTAAATATTTGACTTTACTGTGGCTAAAAACTAAATATGACATTATTAACTGTTTTGGGAATTTAATAATATTTTTATTATTTCTATAATAAGATAAGAAATGTTTGCTTGGAAAATGCTGGCAACTTCTGAGGGGGAAGTTGGGAAACGGTTGCAGTGATTGCAACCATAACTACCTCTCCTAATTGGAAAGGTTTCTAGAGGAAAAAGGAAGGAAAAAAGTTAGTATGTGTTGTAGAGGACATGCACCAAAAAAAAAAAAAGGGACAAGAAACAGATGGCTAAGTCTGGTGATGACCAGATAGCCAAGCACATGGTGCAAGTATCTTGTTGAGGAAAGTGGTCCTGCAAGAGAGAAAGGGGGGGGATTCTTGTCCCGAAGGACGAATCTCAAGATTGGGTGGCAAATTAGAAGTGGGAGATAAGGAAAGGCTCAGCTTCTGGAGTGTTTCGCATGACAAAGCAGTTCAGGAAACCAAGGTGAATAGTTATGTTGGAATAGCGAATTAACATCAAACAATTCAGGTACTAAAATTTCTAACTGTTGTGCGTGAATAAGTTTTGTTTTTTTTTCGTAGGAAAGAGAGATCTGTAAATGAAACTCAATACAGAATTGACTCTTAAAAGAAAATATACAGATTGATATTTGAAACCTGGCTTTCAGGAAAAAAAAAGGCAAGGATATCAAAACCCTTTTATGTTTTAGAAGAGTACGAGAGCGAGTGTTAACTGTAGTGGAACTCTAGGGTTTCATACGGGCTGTGGAACCCGAAAACACTGGCACGAGGGAAGAGTGACCCTTAAGGGGGCTGGTAGGCATATAGCAGTGAGGACGTTTCGAGTCCTATTAACCGAAACTTAGCAGGGTGAGTACAATGTAAACTGTGATCATAGTCTTTCCACCATTTAAAAAAACAATGGAGAAATGGAACAGGGTTTTACATGAGAATGACAAGTGTGGAACCCAAGTGTCATGGGTGTCAGTCCGGAGAAAGAATTCGGTTGGGGGTATGAAGCCTGTTATATAAAATTACATTTATAAAATAACCAACTGCTAACCAATGACAGACAATAATGACAAATAAATTACGGGAAGTAACCCCTCCAGATTTGCAATCGAGGGAGGACCCCACAGGAACCTTAATAGTTGAATACTGGAATCGTGCAAGCAAGCACGTTAACGATAGTAAGGCAAACAATAGATTTTCTAGAATATAGAAAGTAGAAAACTTATGCTATAATTGAATAACCTCGAAAATTCGCATGCATGAATTAGCTATTCAGGGAATGAAATGGAAAAGGGTGAAACCAGGGTTAACCATTAACACATAACACAAACGTATGAGTTATGAATAGACAGTGTTGAATTTCCTGTTAAATCTCGATTAAACTTTAAAGGACAAATGGAAAACCGTCAGAGGCTACCGCATTAAAATAATCAAACCGTCTGAACAGGAAGTGAGAAGTGGAAATTATCATTATAACATATAGCAGAATTATAACAAGAAAACAACCCCCATTTATAATAAGTTATATAACTCAAGTGTCCGTGTGAATACATAGCAGGAAAAATGAATCAGCAGTCAAAACATTGCAGAAGAAAACAAGTTATGGAGGACTGCTTCACTCAGGATATCCCCTGAAGGAAGCTTTCCAGCACTTGTCCAATAAACAACCCGACGAGCCACGGGAGGAGCCATGGTGTAGTACAATAAACATTACATGATTACATCAAAATATTCATTGTTCAAAACTATGTTCTAGAAAACAAAGTCCTCCACACAGACATAAAGACCAAGATTTAGATACTACAGCTCATGACTATTAATCTTGCCACATTGTTACCCCATCAAGACAACAAGGTACTGGGAAACCAAGGCAGTCAGGCCGATAAGCCAGTCCTAATAATCCAAAAAGCTAAACCCAGTCGAGAGGCTAGCATCTGGGGGGCCACTGACGAAGTGCCCACTGCAAAGCAACCATGAGCAGTTCCGGACTTCTGAGGAGATTCCTGTAAGCAGCAAGCAGCAAGCACGGTGTTATCAGTCGCCAACAGAAAATTTGGAGGAAACAATTAAACGAAAATAAACTATAGCGACAAGTATCTTAAATGACATGGTAGAGCCTTACCCTTTTCCTTCATACGTTAAGGGCACCATGAATCTACAGCCGCGAGCCTACCAACTCGCTCAGGACCTAGAACGATAGGCGGAGTCAGTCTGTGGGAAGAAAACTAAGGAAAATAAACAGAGTCGGCGCCGAGTGGGAAAATGAAAGCAACCGAATAACTGAGAGCTAAAAAGACCAATCCCTGGAACGAGATGAACCGTCGGATCACCATCCTGTACACCCTCCGCTGATACAGTGGAAAGATTGAGAAAAACGACTACGGAAGGGATAACCTGCTCGTGCCACGTAGAGGGTAGAGCAGGACAGAAATCAACCACTGTAATCTAAGTTAATAATTCCACAATATAGCTTATCCTGTATACATTAAATGAAACTGCCAAGTGTAACATAAAGTTACAGAATGTACAGGTTGTGTTATGGTGGGAAGTTCTCGAGTTGTGAAGGGAGTTAATGTCAGGCCGACCTGGGCGTACCAAGCCCTTACGATTACTAGAAAACATTATTCCGGTTGCCAGAAACTTATTAATCGACCAAAGGGGTGGGAACCGTCGACCTGTTGCCGACGTAGTAGTGTCCACCATAGTATAAACCTTTGAAAAAACTAATTTACTATTATAACTTTAGTTGGAGACATGACAGTTACTCATCAAACTTGTGATTTCAATAAATTCCTACCAGATTTTAGAGAAATTAGATGAGAAAAATACAAAAAAAACTTCCAAAAAACCACACTAAAAACAACTCCATTTGTAAACAGAAATAACGTTAGGCTAAAATAACACAACCAACAAATTTAAAAAAATCTACCTATAACGCTTACCATCTATCACCCGCCATATCCATATGATGTTAGTCTCCCTAGGACTCTAAACTTGTTTTTACTAGCCTCACAATGAACACATGTTTAGTGCACAAAAGTCAATATGCTAGTGCCTATCTTCTCCTTCCACATTATACCCAACTTTAAATTTGTCTTTACTGGTCGATTCAACAATCAATCCATTGTTTTTACTCGTTGATTCAACCATCAATCCACCTCACAATGGATTAATGAACACATGTTTAATGACACAAATATCAATATACTGGCCCCTAACTTCTCCATCCAGAGTGTACCCATAATTTTAAGTTGGTTCACTTATTTGGGAATAGATTTTATGAGTCTTCTCCATCCATAGTGTACCCATAATTTTAAGTTGGTTCACTTATTTAGGAATAGATTTTAGGAGTTAAAAGTGTAATTACTCCAAAAATCCTATTTAGGAGTGTGTTATTTTTCAAGATTTTATATTTTTTAATCCAAATTCTGAGGTATACATATGTTTGATGAAAAGGAAAGGGCATGTACACATTTCTTTTAAGAGGGAAAGGGCATGTACACATTTTTTTAATAGGGAAAAGAGCATGTGGATGGCTAAGGATATTATTTAAGGAGCTTTTAGAGTAAGAAATAATAGCAAGCAATGCATATGTGTTGGCATTGTAGTTTTTATATTGGCATTGTAGTTTTTATATTGATGTTATCTAGTGTATGCTTTATATAAGAGTTTTATGTATGGTAATGGGTTTTATTTATGTTTTTAGTTGGTTGTTATACTGTTCAAATGCTTTTAGATGGTTGTTATTATGTCAGCCTACATATGAAGTTGAGCTGTAAACATGGTTGAAGAAGTCATACTTAAATGAGGTAACACAGGTGCATAGTGGAAGACAAAGTGTTGTAACACACATCTCCAAGTTATTACTAACGTTATAACACATGTTCTATGAGTAAAGGGTGTGTTGCTGCCAACTAGTGGAATTTTCCAAATTATGTGCACGCTCAGGTTATTTCCATGGGTATGTCCTATGGTTTTTGTACTTGGTAAATGGTGAAATAGTTCGAGGAAGTTTTCTTTTCATCTAGAAGGATGATCAAAGTGGAAAAATATCTCTCATTCAATGAAGATAGTGGTGGATTGAGTTAAGGATGAAAATTCTATGAGCATGACCAAATCTATAACATATGAACATAGATTTTTAGCTCCTTATTACTCTCCATGTAATTACTACTTTAATGACTCCTGAAAAATACTTTTAGGAGAATGTTTTGAAGAGTTGAGGTTGGTTCTTTTGTGTGTGAGAGAGATTATATGCATTGTGTGTTAAGTGGATAAAGCTCTATCTTCAGTGGTCGTCGTAGATCAATGTAGAACTTCATAAAGTCATTTAAGAGATTAGATAAAAAATGTTATTTATATTTTTTTGCAGGGATTGAAGATTTGGCTTAAGGAAATATTGTGAAGAATTGCTCTATTTTTTAGAAAAGTTTTTAGTGGAAACTAAAGGGTTATCTATAGGAGTTATTTTTTTTTTATTTACAGCAGTTATATTAGTCCATAATTTCCTTGTAAACTTTAGAGTCATTTTTTTGTTGAGGTTGTGGCCTCAAGCAAGTGGATATGTGCCATAATATTGTAGGATTTGTGGCTCCTAGTTGGTTGTGGCCAATAGATTTCATTATTAAGGAGTAGTGGCTCCTTGCTAGTAGTGGTTAGTTGAAGATTGTAATTGAGAAGACACTTAAATTAATAAATAAGAAGAAGCACTAGTTGAAAATGAGAAAGACTTAAAGATCAAGTGTTTGAGATCTAAGAGAGGAGGTGAGTACATGTCAAAATAATTTTAAGAGTTTTGTGAGGAGCAGGAGATTAAGAGGAAATACTCAATTGCTAGAACACCTCAACAAAATGGAGTGTTGGAGAGGAAGAATAGGTTAATCTAAGACATGGCATGGGCTATGACAGATGAGATTAGTGTTGCAAATACCTTTTGGGGAGAATTTGCACAAATAACACTATATCTGGCCAACAAGATCCTCCTTAGGCCGAATAGTGATAAAATTCGTTATGAGTTATGGAAAGGGAAGCTAACAAGAGTAGATTACTTCAAAGTCTTTGGGAGCAAGTGCTACATAAAGAGGAATGATTACAAACTTGGAATGTTTGATTCACGAGCCGATGAATGTGTTTTTCTTGCCTATTCTTTAAAAAGAAAGGGTTACAAATGATACCACAAGAGGACCAAAAAGGTATTGGAGTGCATTGATATTGTAGTGGATGAGGCATTTCCCAAATTTGAAGGCTCTAAAGAGGTTGCAAATGATTATGATATCATATAATATGAGGACCAAGGAATGTCAAACAAGGAAGAGGAAGAGGAAGAAGAATAGAAGACCCCATCTACAAAGAAGGCTCCACCAATTCACATACAAAAGAAGCAACCGAAAATCCAAATACCGGGAACAAAGAACTAGGAGTGAAAACAACGAGAAAATTGTTGGGTAGTTCAAACCAATAACATTTGCTTTGGTGTCCCAAGTAGAGCACAAGTTTAGCGAGGCTAGTGAAGATAAGAATTGGATCAAGGCCATGAATGAGGGGCTAGATTAGCTTGAGAAGAACAACACATGGGAGCTTTTACCAAGGCCAAAGGACAAGAACATTATTGGAACCAAGTGCATCTACAAGAACAATCTCAACAAAGAAGGTAAAGTTGTGAGAAACAAGGCAATAATAGTATGCAACGGATATACTCAGGTAGAAGGTGTTGATTTCACGATACCTTTGCACCAGTAGCTTGATTATATGTTATTATAATTTTCTTGGAATTTGGATGTTGTAAGAATGCAAAATTCCATCAATTGGATGTCAAGTCATCCTTATTGAATGGTGACCTATAAGTGGAAGTTGACATAGAACACCAAGAAGGATTTTGGTTGATTGATTATGAGAATCAGGTTTGCAAGTTGGAAAAGGCTCTCTATGAGTTGAAACAAACTCCAAGAGATTGGTATGAAAAGTATGCAAACATATACAACAACAAGGCTTCAAAAGAGGATCAACAAACAACAATTTATACTTCAAATTTGAAGGTGATCATTTTCTAATTATTGTTGTGTATGTAGATGATACCATTTTTGGGAGCGATTTGGAGGAGATGGGGCACAAATTTGCTGAAGATATGCAAAAGGAGTTTGGAATGTCCATGTAGGGTGAGATGATATTCTTCCTTGGGTTGCAAATTACTCAAATAGATAAGAGATAAATTCAATCAATTTGGCATGGAGGATAGCAAAATCGGTTAACACATCTATGGTGACTAGCTAAAAATTGAGTAAACATGATGAATCTCTAGAGGTAAATCAATCCATTTATCATTCAATGATTGGGAGCTTATTGTATTTAACAACTTCTAAGCTTGACATAACGCAATATGTAGGTTTTGTTGCAAGATTTAAAGCTAACCCTGAGGCGAGACATGTAAATGTAGTTAAAAGATTTTTCAAATATCTCCGAGGCACTCTTGACTATGGCTTATGATATGCTATTTAAGGTAAATATTTTAGTTTGATTACTTATATTGATGCGGATTGGGTTGGTAGCATTGATAAAAAGAAAATAATTTTCGAAGCAACATCATTTTTAGGAAGTTTCTTGGTCTCTTGGGAAAGAAAAACAAAAAGTTATGTCTCATTATCTACTGTTGAAGTTGAATATGTAGTAGCAGGCACTTGTTGAACTCACATACTATGGATGAAGCAAACCCTTCAAGATATGAAGGTTGATTATATTTATCCTCTTCCTATCATGGTTGACAATACTAGTGCGATCAACATCTCCAAAAATCTAGTCCTTCACCCCAAGAAAAAACACATACCAATCAAGCATCACTTTCTATGAGATCAGGTGATCATTAAAGTTGTAAGGTTGGTGTATGTAGCCACAAATGAATGAATTGGGGACATATTCACTAAGCCACTTGCAAGGTATCATTTTGAGCGTCTTAAAAAACATATGGGTGTGGTGCCTTTTTGAAAGCATTGAGAAGGTTTTTTATTGAGCTAGTAGTTGTCTCAAAGATGGCTCAATCAACTGCAAAAAGATTAAAGAGTTGATGATGGTCACTTGGACACATGTATTTCATTGCAATATGAACTTTTTTCCTGCTTCTTCTTTCTCATTTCTCAAAGGTGCATAGTTTCTCATTCATGCAGGGGGAGAGTGTTCAGCAAATTAGCGGGAGTATTTGAGGAAACCCCTTAGGGGAGTATGTTAAATATGGTAGTGTTTCTTGCATTTTTTATGTATTGTTCCTTTCCATGTATTTAACCTTGCCAGTGATGTCAAAGGGGGACAAAATATTGCACTCACCTTTAGCTGTTAAGTTCAGGGGGGAAGATTAGGCTCAGGTTCACATCAATGTCAAAGGGGGAGGTTGCTGAAATTTTAATGCTGCCATTAATGCCACCTAGTGTATGCCTTGTAATCATGAGTTGTATGCATTGTATTTGGGTTTGTGTATGCTTTTATTTAGTTGTCATAATGTCTAAATTATCTTATGTGGTTTTCATGATATCTACAGGCTACACCTAAAGTTGTGTTGCAAACATGGTTGAAGAAGGCATACTTATATGAGGTAAGTGCATAGTGGAATGTAGAGCATTATAATGAAACTCTCAAAGCCATTACCATTGTTATAACGTAGGTTCTATGCACTATTTGCATCTTTTGCGATTGAGAGATGCACTAGGTTGTTTTTTCCTCAAGGATTTTTGCAAGACTATCAAATCATGATCATGATGTTTACTGATGTTGGATGAAGGGGGATGCATTAATGCCCTCCTTCTAATAGATCTCTTCCTGACACTGACTCATTTTCTCTAGGAATTAGATTTGGATATGTTGTAATATCTGGGGACTTGTATTCATTAGTGGTAGATTCTCTCACTATTAACAATGGAACTACATCATTGTCCCATGATTGGTAGATTTTACAAATTTTGTATGACGACACATTTATTCGCACTCATTGGAATGTACTAGTTACCTTGACATCTAATTGTCATTATAGGTGTGTTGTCTCATATCTTTTAAGGTATACATAAACACTTTGTAATGAAATTATATCTCTCATGTTCGACGTCAATTCATTATTCACATGGTATAGGTTTGTACCATTGGTGGATCTAGAGTGAAGACATTGGGTCATAGTCACATCTTCTCTTCATGTTATTGCTCGAAATACACGAGGCAATATTACCTACCCACATAACCTCGGTATGTTTGGAGAATCAATGGTTCATTTAATAGTTCAAGTTATTCTTTTGATGTACACTAATACATAGATCCACTTTGTATTTTCTCGTGGCTATTATGTATTTGACATGAATCTATTGAGTATCCTTTTCATGGCCATTGTTTTTTCATTTTATCTGCTTAATGGATCCATGGTGTACTTGATTTGGTAGCCATGTTCTTTCATACTTGAGCATAGGTAAGCTCACCTTGGGAAAAAACCTCTATGATATTTTCGTTTTATTGTAGCTGCTTTTCTATTATGAACTTTAAAAAAATCCACTTCGTCACACTTATTATCTTCCCCCATGATTTTGTAATTATGTCATCCATCAAATCCCATGTTTACCTCATATATTAAAGGGAACCATTATAATATCTATTGAAACCACCATGTACTACATGTTCAATTGACCACCATATTGTTAGAACCTAACAATATTGAGAGGGATGGGGGGAGTAAATATTGCACAAATATAACCAAATTTTTGCAAGAAATGAACTTTTAAGAATTAAGAACTAAACAACACATGCAACATATCAATAAAAAGCAACATCACATAAAGGCACTGATATTTTAGTTGGAAACCTTCCTGGTGTAGAAAACCACCAAACTATTTGTTGCTTCTTATCTCGATTAATTTAAGAGTATTCTCAATTACAATATTCAGCTAGCCACTACTAGAAAGGATCCACTGCTCCTTAATAATGAAATTTGTTGGCCACAACTAACTTGGAGCTACAACTCCTAAAATAATATGGAAAACATCCACTTGCTTGAGGCCACAACCTCAACAAACAAATAACTCTAAAGTTTGCAAGGCAATTCTTGATTGATACAAATATTGCAAATACAAAAGATAACTCTTGTAAATAACCCTTCAGCTGCCACTAAACATGAATTTTGAAAAATATAAACAAGTTCTCACTATAATTCCTCAAGCCGAATCTTCAATCCCTACAAAAAAATATGAATAACAATTTGCAATCTGTTCTTTGAAATGACTTTCTAAAGTTATGCATTGATCTACTAGAACCATTGAATATTGATCCTTCTCCACATAACAAACAATGCATTTCATCTCTCACACATTGAAAAGAACCAACCTCAATTCTTCAAAACATTCTCCTATAACTAATTTTTTGGAGTGATTAAATTAGTAATTACATGCAGAGTAATGGGGAGTTAAACATCTTTTTTCATATGATATATATTTGGTCCAGTTCATAGAATTTTCCTCCTTGACTCGATCCACCACTATCTTCATTGAATGAGAGATATTTTTCCACTTTGATCATATTCTAGATGAAAGGCGAACTACCTCCAACTATTTGACCATTTACCAAACACAAAAACCATAGGAAATACCCATGGAAATAACATGAGTGCGCACATAATTTGGAAAAATCCACTAGCTAGAAGTAACACACCCTTTACTCATAGAACCTATGTTATAACAATGGTACTGGCTTTGAGAGGTTCATTATAATGCTCTATATTCCACTATGCGCTTGTGTTACCTCATATAAGTATGCCTTCTTCAACCATGTTTGCAACACAACTTTAGGTGTAGGCTGTAGACATCATGACAACCATATAAGAGAATTTAGACATTATGACAACTAAATAAAATCATACACAAACCCAAATACAATGCATACAACTCATGATTAAATTTTAACTTCCATCGCCTCATTTTAACTTTACCCACATAGGCATTTTGGAAACCGCCATGCTGTTTGGGTCAAATTCTGGAAACCAAGATGTCATAAAAAGGCCAGCATTACCCCAGAACCATGGTCCCTCGTTCAATGCATATTCCTTGTCATTGATTGTGTTGAATTTGACAATAAAGAATCCTTTTGAATAGAGGTGGATATCACAGTTTTCTATCCATATGGAGTAAATCCATTGACGAAGGGCTTTCGGTTTGGGCCAAAACCCATTAAACCTACATATCGCTACTTTAGATAAATAATCATGAAGTATTTTAGTTACCTCAGGTATAGCAATTGTTAAATGATGATGAGCATAAATTAATTTACCTGAATAAGAAGCAAGGGAGAGTTGGTAAGAGTTAGGGAGCCCGACGCGTAGTGCAGCAGATCTTCCCAGTAGGGGAATGGCGGGTGAAGGTCTCCAAATTCCTCAAGAGCAACATCGGCATCAGCCTCCACAAACAACACGCCTTCACCAGTGCAGTCCACCACGAGCTTAAAGGCAGGTGCATCTCTGAGTCTCACGGCAAAGGGATAATAGAAGACCAAAGCCTTGGCCAGCCCTTCTATGATAACTCTGGCAGGATCCTGACCCTTCTTCGATGGGTCGAAACGATAGAACTGAACGATCGAAATATGAAATCTGAGACCTGCTTGATCATCGATATTGGAATGGTATAGAGAATCTTTAGGAGTGGGTAAGGAAGGAGCGACAAGAACGGCCGGCTTTCTGGCGACCTTGAATTGCAGAGATGCCATGACAAATTATTATTTGGACAATTTACCGAAGCCTACGAATCAAGCAAGAAAAGTCTGCACTGCGTAGGAGACGTGAAGAAAAACTTTGAGATGGTGAAGGTGTTGAGACATAGTGTTGACAGAGAGAGCAAAGCTACAGAGATGCGCACACACCCAACTCAGATCTTTCTTTCATTCGATGTTTAAACAAATATTTATATACAACATAGAGACTTCTGGAATTTGGTGGGTTAGTGGCTTTTTCAAGAAGCTTGCTCATTTTGTCAACCATTTCAAGGAACTATGCCTAAAATATCTGCTGAATTATCTAGAACAGTCCAGTGACAGCATTAATGAGGGTGGTTGGAATTAATGTCTTCCAACACTCCCCCTTAATTCCAACCATATAACAAAAGCACAAGCCACTATACCCTTAATTGTCATGCCTGCTGGTCTAACTCTCAGCTAGGCTTACAACAAAACATTTCATTTTTGACTTCTTGCTAAGGGGTCCATGCTTGTTCTTTTGCTGGTGCAGTTTCATCTTCACCTTTCTGGCTTTCCTAAAAGAACTCCTCTGCTCTTTGCTTATGTACTTAATATCAGCAACCTTTTCCGGATCAAGACCCCAAACAAAGTAATCTAATTCAAGTTCTCCCCACTTTCCATGAGGAACCAGCAAACGAGGCATCAAAATGTAGTCATTTTTGAACATGAGCGGCCTCCGAAGAACATCCATGGTCGTATCCTCCACAGTAGCAGTCATCTTGAAAGCAGATCCAATAAAACTTCTAACAATTGGGTTTTTACTCTGAGTGATTTCTTTAACAACGTGATCCTCAAAAACATGAGTGATTTCTTCAACAACGTGATCCTCAACAACATGAGTGATTTCTTCAGCAACATGATAATGTTTGTCAATGAACTCAAAAGCACTGTTAATCCCAAATGGGTTCCTGAGAAAATGATCATCGAAAGGATCATTGTCAAAAAGGTCTAAAAAGATAGACATATCAGCTGGGCTTAAATTTTCCTTAAACTCCGGCGAGATTTAACTTCAGAATAGCACCACTCTTGGAATAGCACCTCTCGGCTTTGCCTCACTTCTTATCCTTGACCACTGGTTTTATCTTTACAATTACCTTGTGCAAAAGAGATACACCTTGCAAGAACTTGTTAGAAATCCGAGTTTTGTCCCGCTCTTCTTCTTCTAATATCAAATCAGGATTATGGAAAAGACTAATTTCATTCCTTAAATTGCCTCATACATGACAACAAATGATATTATAAAAATCAACACAGTTACTGCAATTAAACACAGAAATTGCACAGCTGGACAGACTTACTCTCCTTCCAACCTCACAAATCTCGACCCTCTCGGATGCTCACAAGCCTCAACCACAATGCCACTGGCCCCAACAGCCACATATACGCAACCGGGCATGCTACATGCCCTGTCATTTCTCAGCAACTTCATCTTTGTTCGACCCTCTATGGGTCATGCAGCAACACCAAAAACAACACAACTCTTTACTGTTGGCTCAAGTTTACCCCACTCCACACAACACTCCGACAACGATCTGTCAGGCAAGACTCCAACAACGATCGTCTCCAGTAGCGACTTTATTCTCCTCCAGTTGGCTCGATCCACCCTCAACAGCGTCCATAGCCCTTCAACTTCAACGCTCTTCAATTTCAACTCAACTCCAGGTTTTCACACGCATAAAGATTAATTCACCAAACAACCACTTCACGATTTCATTCCGCACATTGCTCTGTTGTCCTTTTGATTTCTTCAAAGGATCCCGCCAAAGTTATCAGAGAGGCGCTCACGAAGGTTTTGGTGTTTTACTATCCTTTTTCCGTAAGATTGAGAGAAGCCCCCTTCGGTAAGCTTGTCAGTAAGCAGATTGGCTTTAAGCCACAGAAAGATAGAGAGCAGGAAGGGGAGAGGAAGTAGAAATCCGAGAGGCCAAGAGAGAGAAGTGAATTGCAGAGAATAGAGAAAAGCCGAGCTGACCTGTAGAGCAAAGGAAGCATCGATCTAGACAGAGACAGAGAGAGTGCGAGAGTCTGTGAACTCTAGAGAAGGCTTGAGAGGTTCAAGCGAACTCCTCTGAGTAAACCTGTCAAGATTTGAGTCTCAGATTGGACTCAGACCACTGTGACCATTTGAGGTCGAGATTCAGTAAGGAGAGTCTATGTACTCTAGAGACTTGGGGAATCCAAGTACAATCCTACTGATCGTCATTTGTTGAGTGAAACTCAATTTGAGCTCACTATTGTAAAAAATCTGCTTTTCAAGACACAATAGAAAGGCCACCACTGAAGGATGGACCAGGAGACGTAGCCCAAGAGGATTCGGTGAACTCCTTATTAAACTTGTTGTGTTTATGTGTTTGCTTATTGTGTTTCTCTTACTACTTCAGTTTCTATGTATTTCGCAATCTTATCAATCCATTTCATAAAATAACATAGGCACACCCGAGCACATAAGTCTGTAATACCTTCATTAATTAATTGAGATCATTCACAAGTGATTTCAGATCACCATGAGACATTTGGAATTCAAACGCAAAATTTTGTTCTCTGGTATGAAGACCCCTTGAAGGTATTTTCGTGGCAACCTCATCATAATGGGCATGCACAAAATTTGGGTGGTCACCAAGGTGGTGGCCCTTGATGGCCGTGATGCACCTTACACCTAGAGGAGGAAGACACTGGTATGGCAGGGTTTCATATATCATCAATGTTTGCAAATGTGTAAGTTGAAGCAACTTAAATGCATGCATATGGGATTGTTAATCCCTGTGTGTGGTGAAATGCCCGACTATACAATCCCTTTTTCCAGTTTGGAGATGGGTTGCTTCTCTCATGGCAGATTTGATGTGGCTATGCTCTCTTCTAATAGCTGAGGTATGCTCATTTATGAGAAAATTATGGTTCTTCGTCTTGAAAGGAAATCCTAGGGTTTCATACTATACACCTGTCTAGCAATGTAACAAGTATCAACGCCTCTCCTTATTCCACACACTCATACACTCACGTCTTGGATGCCTTATATTTGCATGGCTTTGGTATCAGGGTGGTGGAGGTTTTGGGTCACGACAAATATCTTTGTATGTTGGAAAAATTCTCATGTTACACGCAGATACAAAAGTATTTTCTTCTAGGCCCTCACTGATGTTGTCAAGTAATGTTCCAACGAAGGTATTTGTTATGTTCTCTTTGCCTATAGAATTGAAGTTTGGTCATGCGCTAACTTCATCGTTGTTGTGTGCTCATTGGGTATTAGGGTAATCTCTCAATCTTCCTTTTTCAAAGTGTCAATGCAATGCTTGGTTATTGTCTTGTCGAGGTCGACCCATTTCCTTAAACTTAGTCTTGGGTCTCTAGTAATAGATTTTACGTCTAGTATTCTTCCATTTCTATTGATGGTGGGTAATATAATGTTTTCTAGTAACCACTCATGTTTTCTCTCTTGTCAAGCTTTGTTGTTACTTCTTACAAGGGTCAATGTTCTTTGTTCTTTTTCTTCATAATTCTAAATTTAGACCTTGGTTTGAACTTATTGTAGTCCTTCCCTCAGTGGCCCCCGCCAACTTGGACCCTGTCGGGATTTCTTTTCCTTGTCCTATTTTGGTGTGTGGAGTTTGGTACCCCAGTACCTTTTCCATATGGTTTTAATTGGGCCATCGGGAGTCATTGCAGTGTAAACCTTAAAGTCATTATTGTGCCATCAAGTCTCCTCAACCCTCTTCCCTCGTTGTACCTTCACGTCTATAACTCATTCAAGTAGGTTGTTCAATCACCAATTGTAGCTCTTTTTATTGGAGGTTTATGTTGAAAAGTGTGCAACAAGAAATGCTTGTTGAGATTGCAACAAGATGATGGAGCTTAGTGAAAAGAGTCGCCTTCACTGAGTGGGCCCGCAGGCTATTTTTGGCGCAAGTCTATTTTTAGACATATGGATCATGTCTATGGATTGCAGGTTGCTGTTTATGGATGATTGATCAAGTTGGGAAAAAAATAGATGGACTTCTATTTTTTATGAAAGTGTGAGTGATCACAGTGTGAGTGATCATAGTGTGAGTGATCAAAGTCAAAAATAGAAAAGTCATATATTATTGTCTCATAATAATATTTGGAGTATAAACTTGATCTTATTCTCTTGGAGCACTTCAGTTTGAGCTACAAAGGTGGCACATGCAGTTGTCATAAGGAAATATGCTTTTCTTATGAGTCAGTTGAGTTTTTTCATGCATGACTTCAGTTAGAACTCAAGTGAGTTGAGTTTAGTGGACTCGAGGTGCAGTTGATGGAGTTGTGTTCAGTTTAGCTTTGTTAAAATAGTTGTATTTAGTATAACTGATCAATATACTAGAGATGAGTTGGGTGAATTAGTTATTAATTAATTCACAAGTTATTAACTCATAATGCAACTATAGAGTACACCAGTTAACTCAGTTGCATGTCAGTGCATGTTCAGTTCAACAGGGACAAGTGGTAGAGAATCAGATTGCTATGAGTTGTGACTATAGTTGTGCACCAGATCTTGTACAATCAAGGGATTGAGGATGCCAATGAGTTTGCTCATGTATTAGCCCAGTATTGTAGCCTTTGCTCACGTCCAACAAAGTGTGAGTGATTATTTTGAGGTGAAATACGAGTTTGGTGAGCCATTCTCATCAATTCTTGAGCAGGTATTGAGCAGTGGAGGCAGGCAAGCAGTGGAATAGATTTGGAGATTAGATCTGAGCTGTATTGTGTGTAACAGGTGGAGATACTTGTGAGAAGTATTATGTTGTGTATTGTTACATGATTCAATCAATATAATATACAGATAGTGTGGGGTTTTTAGCGAGATGATTTCCCCGGGATACATACTGTGTTAATGAGTTTGATTGATGCTTCTATGTGTGCCTGTGAATGTTTCTGCTTCTGTAAATTGATGATCAACGTAGAGGAGATTATGTATTATACATGTTCCGTTTATAATTGTATGATCAGGATAATCTCTGTGAATATGTGTTAAATTATTCAAAATTTCTACATGGTATCAGAGCTAGATGATTTGTAGAAAAAGTTTCTACATGGTATCGGAGCTGCTTGATTTGTAGAAGAGATTTTTACAGGATATCAAGCAAGGATTGATCATCAGATCTACTATTCAGGAAGTGTTTACATTTTATTTCTTCAGGCAGAGTCTGTAATCGGGCCAGGTAGCCTCTGGATTCATCCTTCTTTTGGAAGGTGAGATATCTGGTGAATGCCCACATAGTCGATCTCTGTACAAGAAATACTTTGTTCTCACGAATTCTAGATCGGAAGTGGTTTAGTTTTGAGCTGGTGGAATTCGTTTATTCCAAAGCAAGAGATAAACTCGGAAACATTCAGTGTGATAATGGAGACAGTATGCCCAAGTATCTCACGAGGTTCACTCAGTGTCGAGATGAGCTGGGAAGTGTGGGGGTGACTGTCGGATGATGGGGATGGTGAGTCTAGGACTCCTTGACCTTCCTAAGAGTTGGCATAGCTACCAGGACTCGGTGAATGGAAGGGAGAAACTGCCAAATTGGGAACGACCATGGTCGGATTTGATGCAGGAGGAGATTAGACGATGCACCAGAGACAGTTCTTCATTCATGCAGGATGAGGAGAACTGTGACTTAGCGAGTAAGGCGAAGAAGGGGAAGGAGAAGGTTTCTCTTTTCGAATCTTGTTCTTCCAGTGATGGGAAGAAAGTTGACAAGTCGAAGGTGCGATGCTTTCGTTGTCATGAGATTGGTTCATGGGTTAGGAACCTGTATGCTCTTGAGGTTCAAGATGCATGCAAAGCCTTGAGCAGCAAGGCAACTGATGGAGACTTGGTGGTTGAGAGGGAGCGTATAGTACCTCTCAACATGCAGAGCCAGAAGAAGTCTCAGACGATTGTGGAGGAGCCACGATTGGTGCAGAAACTTCAGGAGATTGTGGAGGAGCCACAACAGGGGAAGCTAAGAGGAGATCGAGTAGAGACATCTACTCATCCAGAGACCTCCAGTAGGGGGAAACTTCAATCCAGGTGGGCCGAGGGATTGCATGCAGGCATACCTCTAGGTAGGAGGTGGGGTGATGTGGATTGATTCTCCCAAGGAGGAGGGGCAGGATCCTTGAGGTACCCAACCTCTTGGATGAGGCCTTGCTACGGGATCCCCAAATGTGTAGTAGCAGGAACTGATTGATTGGGCAGAGACTGATGCGGATGGAGCGGCAGAGAGAGCGACAGTGCAGGGAATCCCAGGACATCGCATAGATAGCAGGTTGTAGCAATGCGAGAGGCACAAGTGTTTTGCACAGTGCTAGGTGGCACAAAGAGGTGTGAAATGGTGCGATATGCATGGAGATGTTGTAGTAGCACAGATGTCAGAGAGGGAGCACTTGTCAGCAGCAGGTAGAGCTTCAACATCAGAGGGTGTTTCTATCCCAACAGGGAGGTCAGTTGGGAGGTGCAGTGCGGATGCAATGCTGGGAGATAGAAGCAGCAGCAGCACGGATGCAGTCATAGATCAAAGTGACAGAGGCTAGAGCAGTCAGATAATGAAGAGCACAGAGATGCAGAGTTTTCAGTCAACATAGGCAATAGCAGTCAGAGACTTTGATGATAGAGCAAGTGGACCGACCAGATGTGTTGCATGGAGAACATTCCAGAGTTACAGGATCGGGTTTGAGAGGAAGCCTTTCTTGTTGAGAGGGAGTGTTGAAAAGTGTGCAACAAGAAATGCTTGTTGAGATTGCAACAAGATGATGGAGCTTAGTGAAAAGAGTCGCCTTCACTAAGTGGGCCCGCAGGCTATTTTTGGCACAAGTCTATTTTTAGACTATGTCTATTTTTAGACATATGGATCATGTCTATGGATTGCAGGTTGTTGTTTATGGATGATTGATCAAGTTGGGAAAAAAATAGATGGACTTCTATTTTTGATGAAAGTGTGAGTGATCACAGTGTGAGTGATCAAAGTCAAAAATAGAAAAGTCAAATATTATTGTCTCATAATAATATTTGGACTATAAATTTGATCTTATTCTCTTGGAGCACTTCAGTTTGAGCTACAGAGGTGGAACATGTAGCTGTCAGAAGGAAATACGCTTTTCTTATGAGTCAGTTGAGTTGTTGCATGCATGACTTTAGTTAGAACTCAAGTGAGTTGAGTTTAGTGGACTGGAGGTGCAGTTGATGGAGTTGTGTTCAGTTTAGCTTTGTTAAACTAGTTGTATTTAGTCTAACTGATCAATAGACTAGAGATGAGATGGGTGAATTAGTTATTAATTAATTCACAAGTTATTAACTCATAATGCAACTATAGAATACACAAGTTAACTCAGTTGCATGTCAGTGCATGTTCAGTTCAACAGGGACATGTGGTAGAGAATCAGATTGCTATCATTTGTGACTATAGTTGTGCACCAGATCTTGCACAATCAAGGGATTGAGGATGCCAATGAGTTTGCTCACGTATTAGCCCAGTATTTTAGCCTTTGCTCACGTCCAACAAAGTGTGAGTGATTATTTTGAGGTGAGATACGAGTTTGGTGAGCCATTCTCATCAGTTCTTGAGCAGGTATTGAGCAGTGGAGGCAGGCAAGCAGTGGAATAGATTTGGAGATTAGATATGAGCTGTATTGTGTGTAACAGGTGGAGATACTTGTGAGAAGTATTATGTTGTGTATTGTTACATGATTCAATCAATATAATATATAGATAGTGTGGGGTTTTTAGCGAGATGCTTTCCCCGGGATACATACTGTGTTAATGAGTTTGATTGATGCTTCTATGTGTGCCTGTGAATGTTTCTGCTTCTGTAAATTGATGATCAACGTAGAGGAGATTATGTATTATACATGTTCCGCTTATAATTGTATGATCAGGATAATCTCTGTGAATATGTGTTAAATTATTCAAAATTTCTACAGTTTATTGTTCTCATGGCTCTAAGGTGACGCACTCCCAGCCGTAGAGGAGGCGCTTCAAGGTCTCCTTTGATGCATCATCAGAGATTGTTTAGTTGGGAATCAATAGCCAATTTCTTCAAAGTAGTGCCCCTGCAGGTCTAAAAAGAAATTCTTCAACTCGAGCCTAACGAATTCAGAGATCATGTTTACTTCTCAGATTCAAATATAGGAGACAATAGCCTCAAGTGGGTACGAGATCCGGGGAAGTTTCGCAGGTGAAGGATCCAGTTCCTTCATTCCATCACTTTACATCGTCAAATGGAAATTCTTCTTAGCATGGTCATCAGAGGCAAATAAGTATCCAACTACAAGATCTTTGTAGGTCAAGAGGATATAAAGTGTATTCTGAGAGATATTAGATACAAATTAGATGATATAGTTGTTTGGTTGTCTCACATAGAATGTTATATCGTCTCTGACTTAGACACTGAGTTGAATAAGCATCTGGAAGGGCCTGTTGTCATCAATTCTCCAGTTGAAGCCTCTCCTCAAGATAACTCTACAGCCACATTAACAGTCATAATCCTAAAATAAAAAGTACACCAAGAAATTGGTATGTTGGTCTATTAAAGGGAAAAATGAGGTTGGTTGCTTTGGGGATGTAGTCATATTTTTTTCTTTTGACATATATATGTATGTGGTAGATAATTTACTTTTCCACGTTTTTTTAGTTTACAGTGACATACTTGTTTAAGTTTCTAATAACAAGACTGTATAGGCATCAATGCTAGCCTTTCGATGTTCTATCGTTTTTTTTTCCACAGTTCACAACATGTCACTACTTTTCCTTTCTTGGATTTTATATCCTCTCCTTTCTTGGATGTTATATCCTCAAGGAAACCGCATATGCTTATCCAATCCTCCGTCATTCTCTCTTCATCACCTGAGGAAGAGAAAGTACATGTGATGTCAAATATCACTCCATACTGTGCTAGTTATAATAAAATATATAAGAAAAATATTTCCATAATTTAAATTATCTTAATTATTTTGTTTAGTATTTTTATATTTCATTTCCAATTTTTATTTTTAAATTTCTTACTTACACGTTAAAAAATAACATTTAGTCTTTTAATTAAAATTTCTTAATATTTGATTTTCCAATTTTAATAGGTGAAAATTAAAACTTAATATTTAATATTTTTACTAATATATATATGATGAAGAAATATATTTATATTCTATATTAAACAACAAGATAATATTACTCATTATGAGCCCATTATGTCACATGTAAGATGTTGAAGACTGGAGGACAACATTATTTTTGCCAACTGGTTGAAGGGAAAGTACCCCTAGGGTCCTTTGGGCTAAGACTCTACCAGACTGAAAATTGCTTATACAAAGAAACACACACACACAGCCATCTTTTTTACTTTTAAGCAAATTCTAATGTTTAGGGTACATACCTAAGGTCCTACGTTCGAGAAGACCGTTAGGGTGCAAACCCTTCTTGGAGTTCCCTTCTTCTTTCTCTGACCTGCAAGACAAACAAATCAAAGAAGACAACAGTACATGTATAGAAGTTTATGTATAAATCATCTTTATGCTATAAAGTTAGTTATACAAAATCTTTAAGTAACTACTTTCATAAGAATTCAACACAAGAATCTCATAAGCATAAAGAAAGATTATTCGGGAACAAAGACGTGTTTCTTTATATATAAAGGCAAATAAAGTACATATATCGGAAAGATATCACCTGAACACCTTCAGCAGGCTCCAAGCAAGCCTCCTCCCGGATTCGTTCCAGCCTCCAGCCTCCAACAAGAGCTCCTTCCAAGTCTTACTCAATGATGATGTCAAGGATGAATGATCACCAATACACATGGAAACAAGGGTTTCCTATGCAAAATGGGGGAAGTGCAGAATGCACCAAGGACTTCAGACCTGGTCTAAGGGAAAAATCTCAGCATAATAATCTTGCTCTCCTTTCTCTCTCTCTCCTTGGCCTTCCCTTTGATGTCTTTTTATACCCTCTCCAAAGTAGTTTTTTAGTTAGGAGTTGGTTGGGAACAGTTAGGCCACGGGCACTAACAGGTGATCCAGCAGGTAAACCCGCGATCACCGCCCGAAAAAGAGGAAATTATATTTTTTTAAGTGTTTTAATAGATACACGCGGGTTGGGTATGACAGACCCGCGTGTACACGCGTTTAACACAGGGCAAAGTCGCGTACAGGGAATAAAACACTGTTTTTTAAATTTTTGGACCAGGTCTGGAAGGAGGGGTTGCCCTAGGCCATAAGTGCAGCATCACAAACCATAAGAGTGAGATTTGGAGCTATAACAGATGCCCCCTAATGTATGAGGTCAGAAGGGGAACATGATGGCCGAAATACATTAAGTAAGTACAAGGAAAGGAACTCTGCCGAAAAACCGAGGAGGACTTCACCAGAATTCAGCCTGCCAAGCCACCGAAAGGAGATCAGAAAGAAACACTGTCTGAGGCGGGCATACCCATGCTCAGGAAAAATAAAGCATGTCCGCATATCAAGTACAAGCGGATCCACTAAGTATACAAGTATAAATGACTGTAAAATACATAATGGATCATCTGATCATAATGAGTAAGTACATGTCTGAATATCACATATAAAACTGTCGATGATGCTGAAAGATGCAACGGATCACTGAAATCAAAGACTGATCCCATAAGGTACCAACTGAACATGATGGAATAGGATGGTACGACACTGCAAACTCAGGTGCCAGCATATAGAATGTCGCCATGACTGACTGCAACATATAAGGTGGAATGGTATCAACTAGCAGCAACAGGAGCAACTGTCAAGTGAACCAATGAATGCTGATACAACCTGAGGTCTTCACCGACCGCCGTGGTACATTTCTACACCATGGGAATAAATGATCTGAAGTCGACCATGTGAGAAATCGTTTGATTACCAGTCATTGATGTATACCGTTAACAAACGCGAGACTACTCACTGATAATGATAATGAGCGTCAAGGTACCCAGTACAATCTAACAAGTGTGAATAGATGAGCTGAAGTCGAACACTTGTAAGAATCTATCAATCAGGAGACAATGATGGTTTCCCACTGTCGATAGCGAGGAATCTGCCACTAATGACTGCAAACCCCAAGGTACTGCCAAATGGACTCTAGATCTTTGCCCCAGAGCAATGAGTCGGAGTCGATAGGGAAAGATCCGCTAGAAGGAAGGCATTAAGGCATCCTTCATCAATCTAGCGCGAGTGTAACCCGTAGGCCAATAATGTGGAAGGAATCGGACGAAAAAGATGTAGTAACCCAACCGAAGTACGTTTCCGGCGTACACAAGATGTGGCTAGCGCACGGCAGAAACCCTCTGAACCAACCAATAATGAAAGCTGACACAGAGGCGAGGTATCCACCAATAGGGTCAAATGGAAACCAAGGTACTGCACGAATCCCAATGTGTGATAATGTATGCTGATGTCGAACACAAGGGAAACCACTCAGTCAAAGACCCATGATACTGATCGATGCTGAGCACAAGGTGACCTATCAATAATGAAAATAGGGCCAGGGTGCGGTCTCTAGGTCTGCCCTCAGAGCAATGTGTCGTCGTCGATAAGGACAAGACCCGCCAGCAAGAAGTCAATGGGGACCTTCTCAAACCGGCACGAGTGAAGGACCAATATAACTGATGTGATGATAGACATGACACTGACAACCAGGGATGGCCGACTGAAAAATGAGTCAAGAGACACCGCAGAAAGGCCGACTCAGGCTAACTTCCCTTGAACAAAAGCACGACTCAATGTGACTATGTGGCAGCATATAATGAATCTGTATAAGTTCGTCATGCAGGAGGCACGAACGAACCCTCCATATGATTGGAAGAGATAACCAATCGGGGGAGAACTGACTCGATAACAAGGTTATGGCTTACCTAAGTCAAACTAAATCCCACCCATACGGAGGAGACTTTGTTTTGAGTGCTTTGTTCAAGGGCGACACGACTGACTCTAGCTGCCAACAATAAATGGAAATAATGTCCCTGTTCCCGCTCTTTTTGGAATATTTAATTTTTTTGTCTTTTTCTGATAAGCCGGAAAAAGAATAAAAGAATGCTATGGTACAGTGGAAAGAACGAGTGTCGGTGAAACAGATGCTCTAGTTCCTGGGAAAGGAACGTTCCTATGCTCAATGCAGGGAGGTGAAAAACTGGTCAGTGACACTCAGAGGTATGTCCCTTCCACGGATCTGGGTATGTCAAGCGGCAGAGGTCAAGGGTATGCAAGGTTGATTTTTGCAGACGTCATGGTCAAAAGTGGGCTTAAACACGAGTCCAAGTGAAGCCGGCTATAGGCCAAAAGGTGCAAATGGTCAACATGCAATGCAGAAGTACAACTCAACACACATAGGAGCCTCTTAGGGTATAAGGCCAGAACGAAGCGAAGAAGCAAAGAAGAATGAGTCTTCAACGCATAAGTCATGGCGGGACTACAGAGGACTCCCGAGCCTACTCAAAACGAAGCAGCATGGGCAACAAATGTCAGTGAGGTGCTAACTAGGATGCCCATGTAAAAGGATGGCTCTACCATCATGTCATGATTTAAAGAATCGGCGAGTGAAAATGGCTTGCGAACCATAACATGATGGGGTCGACCCTACGGCAGATGTATCGGTCAAATGGAGGCTAGTATGCATAATGCAACGGAAAAATGGTGTCCCTAACCTATATGCCAGTGAGAACACGATACCTGCCATGACGGGTCAGCAGTCATGGAACCGTCTCGAACCGTCTTAAAATGTCCAAAATGTCCTGAAAAACAACTCAATCTCGACATTCCAAGCTCCCAAGTTAAAAGTGACATGAAACCAAACAAAATAAAATTTTGAAAAAATTTTGCATTTTCAAAACTTATAAAAAGAAATTTTGGACTTACCATTTTCACCGTTTGACTTGGAGAGCAAATTGTGGAGCAAAAGGAGCAAACTTTCCCCGTGACTTATTCAACCGTTCAAACTTGCCGAAAACTTCCAGGTAAGCACTAAACTTGTCTTGCAATCAATTGTGATAGTTTTTAGGAAGTTTAATTAATGTTTCACCGTTAGATTTTTGCAAAAAATTGCTCTGCGGCGTACACGCGGGTTGGATGTATATAAATCGCGTATACGACGGCCCTACACGCGACTGTGTATAGGGTAAACCGCGTGTGCGCAGCGAAAAATTTTTATACAAAAAACTAATGGATGAAAATGATTTTTTCTTCCAGGATGACTCTCACATGGCGTGAAAGAGAGCACTCAGCTGTAGATAATGAAGTTATGGACAATGATGAGGCATTAGATGCCTTACGGGGATGCGGATTGTTAAAATTCTTCAAGTTGCCGAATATGAAAGCAAATGTGCGTCTGCTCGAGAGACTTATTGATTATTGGGATGTCGAGGAAGAAGCTTTTATGATTGATCAAATGCCACTCAGGATAGAAGTGGAAGATATATATTTCATCACGGGCCTTTCCCGAAGGGGAGAGGTAGTCCACTCCCGGGGCAGGACCCGGAATAGTCTCAGCGTAGACGACTATGTACAACTTTACTGCCCAGGTCATCGGAAGGTCGGGAGTCAGATCTCGATCCCACACGTGGCGAGTTTGTCACTGCGGATAATCCTGTTCACCATAGCTCGAGTGAACGGGTCATCTTCGCTACATCAGGCATCACGGGTAAACATGAGCGTAGCAGTGGACTGTCTCACCACGGTGTTTGACTGGTGTACTCCTCTACTTGCCAACATGAAGGAGCAGCTTGCTTCTATCAGGAAGGGACAGACCAAGAACTTTGGGTACGGAACCATTTTATGCACATTTTTCTTCGAGAAGGTTCCTGCACTCCACCCCAGGGTAGCTGTTCCCATCAGTAGTCCACGTGATCCACGTATGGGCCGGTGGGCTGACTTGATGAAACGTCTGGGGGGTGGGGAAGTGCCCAGGAATGCATTCGACGACGACTTTTTTGCTTGGTGGGAGCAACAGATCATCGCCACAGACGACTACCCCTATGCTGGACTGGATTTCCGAGGAGATCCTGACCTAGTGCTGCCACCAGATGCAGCATGGGGCGAGATCGGTAAGATTTTTTGATTTTTATGATTTTTAGGATTTTTCAAGCATAATGATGAACTTTGAAAAATATATTTTTTTTTGATGAGATTCAAATGACTGATATGATGATCATGTTCCAGACATTGGGCCTGTGCGACCAGATGGATTCCCACGGCACGGACGGCGTGGCCGAGGAGCCGAAGAGGCGGCTGCGGATGCGGAAAGGACCCTCGCCAACGTCCAGCGACACTTGGTGAGATTGAGCTATCAAGTACCGATGGCCGAGATAGAGGACCTTCCTCCAGATATGCAGCGTCATGTGGTTGGGATGCCACGTGACTGGGTCCGCGTTTTTCGGCGCGTGGCCAATGCTATAGTTAGTTATTTAGCTGCTCATCCAGAGCCGAGGCATTAGATATGCCTGACATGATTATGGGCATTTGAGTCCCAATTTTGTATATTTTTGGACACACATATGTACACTCGAGACGCTTTGCGATATATATATATATACATTTTGACTTTTTGATGCATGATTTTATGATGATGAATGATTGATATGCCAGTCTAATGCTTGATTAGCGATAGAATCAGCTAACCAATTTTGAGATCTTGGAATGTGCAAATAATTAATGTAAATAAATGATCTTTGCAACAACCTCACCCTTAAATATTGGCGATATAATGATGGATCTCTAACCCGATAAATGTTATTTAACTAAGACACTATCAATTGAGAATCAAGATACACTACCAACGAGTCGATCCCATGAGAGATTGCCTCGGATAATAAATTGATAACAGCTGTATACTCGGCCATATTGTTTGAAGCAGGACCGATACACACGCCTCTCGATGTCATCAACTGACCAGTTGGGTAATAAAGTACCCAAGCTGCGGAAGCAAGATTCCGAGTGTGCCGACTAGCACCATCGGCGAATCCAAAATAAACCAAATCATCCATCAACACCTGCCAAAGCAGACCAAAAGTGCTGATATCAGAAAACGCTCGATAAGATATGTACAAATATACATAAAATACAAAGAAGCCATTGCCTGGTAAAACTAAGCAAAACACTTCCTGAGGTAGAGCCCGTCAGGGGGCTCCGCCAACTGACACCTAGGGATGTTTATAGGTACGACGATCGAACCAATCAATATACTCTCTTCGGCAAATAAATGTGTCGGAGCCAAAGGGACCGTACAAACATCACTAGTCGAACTGGAGGACCGAGATTCTACTTCATGCACAGGGGAATGAAAGTATAACCGACGATGTAAATCTTCCAAAGGTCGATCTACGGCCGTCATTGCTTCGAATATCGCTTCATCCGATGGAAAAACAATATCCGAGCAATCCGATGCAGAGGTGGAATCAGGGGTCCGAAAATGAGCCACATCACCATCTATTTCTTTCCCAGAGGAAATAGTAGAATGGTTATCTACAGAGTTATCGATAGATTCACATCTAGGTTCTGCTGCAGACATAAGAGATTCTATTTCACCCACCTTGTCGTCACCTGATGTGGTCACAGATGAAGCTAAGGTTCCAGGATTCGAAGAATAAAGAGTTTGGACAAACTCTCTCCGTAAAGGATCCCTGGAGGATGAAATTGTATCTATACCAGCTGTAGGAGGGGGAAGGTTAAACGTACCCATCAATGAAGAATACATCCCGACTCCTAGACTCTCAATAGGCGGACGGGGGTTACCCACTAAAGGAATGGTAGAGTCAGAGTTTGCTTGAGGATCAGCTGGACAATAGTCCAATTGGTCAACCTTAACGATTTTCCCCTCATAAGGAAAGCAAATGACACGAAATAGAGTCGAAACAACGGCTTCCATCTCGTATACCCAGTTCCTTCCTAATAGGAGATTATAATCTAGGTTAGCGTCTATGACTTCTACTTCAATATTAACGACCTTTCCTCCAACACATATAGGAAAAGCCGGGATAATCCCGTACGACCTATGAGAGTGACCATCAAATGCTGTCAATAGGGTGGGTGAAGGAACAACCATCGGTGATCCAATGGCCTTCCAACATGACATAGACATGACACACGTGGAAGCTCCCTCATCTACAACCGTCCGGAAAATATTCGTTTTCTGGTAGGTAGACTTTATCTGGAAAGCCATGTGATGAGGAAGTCTCTTTTTGACATTACTCATATCAAAAGAGAGAGCTAAGGAATTACTTGGATCTACTGCCCCCATTGCCAATAGCAAGGCACTTCGTTGAGTAGGACATGTCTGGAGAACCTCTAACGCGGACATAGCACATGGACTCTGAGCCAGATCCTCGACAATGGAGTAATTCTAGGCTGCCCTAATATTAGGGTTGATAGTCGCGCGTTTAGCTGAACCTTTCGGCACCCGAGGTATAGTCTCAACAGAAGGTCGCTCAATATGAAGTGGGTTGTTAGTTTCGGGAACTGATTTACCCTTAGAATTTTCACCTTCACCATAATCGCGTGACCGTGTGGCCACATTAGCGTGAGCACCCATCATGAAAACATTTGATGACTTATCCCCTTCCTGGTTGCCCCCTGCGGAGGTACCAGGGTTCGAACTTGCGCCAGCAAGAAGTTGCTGCCCTTGGGGAAACGGGTTAGTTAACACAGCTTGCGAACTAGAAGTCCCTTGCTGTCCTAACAAGCGCTGAGCGTCTTCAATTCTAGGGCAGAGATGAGTTAGATGGTCTCCTTTGCATAACTTGCAAGGAAACTTAACTTTCTTTCTCGACTCATTTCCACCACCACCAGCGTTGTTGCCGGATTTATTTGCATCGGGCTTCCCATCCTGGTTCTTCTTCTTACCACGTCCTTTCTTTTTTCCATCGGAATTTTGATTTCCTTTGGGGTTATCGGATTGGACGGCATTAATGGAAGAACTTTGGGAAGCTTGAGGATTAGACATTGTGACTTGGTTGTTAGAAGCAGTTTGTAATGACAACTGCTGCAATTGATTCAACAAGTTCACTGTAGTCGAGTCTACAGACCCCACGATACCATCCGCATGCGGACCTGGCTTTGGCTTAGCTAAATCAACCTTAGATCCAGGAGCATCTGGCAAGTACTTTTGGAGGATCCCAGACTGAGAGTAGATCAGTTCTAATTGCTGGGCCCTGAAAATGGCTTGCTCCTCAGAATAGACCCCAGACATGGAGACATCCTTGGAGATCTCAGGTTGCAAAGACTTCAAAAACCACTCTAGACGGTACTCTGGAGGGATTTCGGCTTTAATGAGCCTTTTTCTCCGTCTCCATTCCTGTATGTGATCAGAAATGTGGGTTGCCTTATCCTGACGAAAGGTAGCCAGAAGTTCAGTTCCGGCATCATAGCGGACAGGCAACTGAAAGTGATTCAAGAAGATATTAGCTAAGTCTGCGAACGATGTAAAGCTGCCCCCTGGCAACTCTATGTACCATTTAGCCGCATTACCAGTCAAGGTGCGTTGAAAGAGTCTCAACCTAACCGAATCTTCGATGAGGGAGTTAGATGAGCACCACAAATGGAATGTGGTTACATGATCGCCCGGATCTTCACCACTCTTCCCTTCGAATTTTGGGATGTCCGAAGGGAGTTTGGTTGGGACCGGAGGCCAGGCTGGATTGTATCTGATAGGGTCGTTCGTTAGCTTAGTGAGATCTGGCAAGTTTAACGTTGCCAGAAATGGAAGCCTAGGAGGACCTAGGGGATTCCACCCAGACTGGGCAGAACTCCCCAAGTTCTGAAAAGATTGTCCTGGGATTTGAGAGGCACCAGGCTGCCCCAAGTGACCAGTAGAACCAGCTGAACCAAAGGGCAAGCCTTGTGGTCCAGCAAAATTCGGAGTTTGACCAACTCCTGCCGTATAAGCTCCATAGCTTGCAAAGTTTCCTCCTATAGAATTGTAAGGAGTCGATAACCCCTGATATGGGTTCCAAGCCGAAGCGAGGGGAGGAATACTTTGAAACATGCTAACCGTGGAATACGGCCTACTTCCTTGTTGGCCAATGAATGGATTCGCAGTTCCTGCGTTACTAACCCCAGGGTTATTCCAACCTTGGAAAGGATTGCTGCTTTGTCCTATTGAAGAAAAAGGCATGGATCCTACCGTTGGGTTGGAATGTGGAATATGACCACTTCCAAAAGGAAAACCCTGAAATGAAGCCGATCCGCCCATCATGGACGTAGCGGCATTGAACGGAACTGACGGAATACCCTATGATTGGGTGCCAAAAAGGAAGGAACCAGTACTAAAAGCATTGGTTTGGGCATTTCCACTCGTGGACGGAATGGGGGTAGACCCAACCAAAGATGTGCTAGCAAACGATCCGAACAAGGAAGCAGAGGGGATGGAAATGGTTCCTCCCCCTTGCACCGATGTTGGGGTTTGCATAGTCGCAGCACTCGTGGAAGCCATGCTTCCAGTAGTGATCATAAATGGTAAGCGCGTAGCGTAACCTGGACTCACTGGTCTATATAATGGAGGCCCAACGTATTGCAATACGTCTGGGTAACTAGATGGTAGTGGAGAATTTGGAATCACTAATGATTCTGAAAGTTCTTCTACCTCTACGTTATCCTCCGCTTGAAAGCGAACTTGAGAAAAGACTGGAGCGTCCCTCTCTTGTTCAAAAGTACCAGGCCTTGCTTGGCCGCTAATATCCCCGAGAGGAGGATCAATCTCCGATGCGTCAGCCGGCGTGGGACGGACCCCACCGGTAGTATTCCCTCTGCGCCTTCTAGGAGAAGGCTCTAAACTAGGTGGCGAGAGACCACGAAGTCTTCGAGACCGTCTTGGAGACCGGTCAGCCACTTTGAATTTTTTTGTTAAGATCTAACTAAAGACTCAAAAAAATTAAAAGCTAAGCCGACTAGGAGCACAGAGCACACAGTATAAAGTTCCTAAAGATACAGCCAGTCAAACAACTTTCAAGTATTTCCGCTCCGGGTGATTGAGACCGGACACCAAAATACGAGAAAGTGAATCAAAGGGCCTTCCGAGGATAGTCTGGGATGATGAGGGCCCAGTCCTATCAGCGAAGGTATCAGAGGAAGTTACGCTGACCTCCTAACAACAGTCTGCGCCGGTGCAAGCCCCCAAGCTTCGCAAGGGTGCCCTCCGGAAGTACTGTCGAGAGTGATACAACGTCGACCTCAGGTGCCACGGGATTCCCCTCCGCAGCCACCTATGCAGATCCCTAGGAGAGGCAACTATGGGTACCAACTCGTCGCAGAAGCCAGGCGGAACAGTCGTGAGGTAAGTTCGGACAAGTAGGAGAGGGGGTATCTCTCTTCCCTGTCTTCACAGACCCTCGTGCTTAACTCCCAGATCCGGAGCTTTCCTGGTCTCCCTAACGCTATTGGATTTACTCTCTTTAATCAGACTCTTATGTTTGACGTTTTGTGTGGCCTTGGAGAGTTAACTCTCCACTCGCCTAATCCAAGGCCCTAAAATCCTAAACTTGTTGGTGTAATAACTCAAACAAAAAGTTCTAGTGGATTTTAATTAAGCGCTTGATTTTATTAGGCTGTTCTTTAAGTCAAAGGTAATGGAGGTGAAACTTGTGGTGTTTTATGGACGCAAAAGAAATTAATAAAACCTAGCTACATGCACATGCACTTTTGTTTTCGATGAATAGCAATTTCTATGAGGTTCAGAAGGCACTTGTAATATAAACAAAAAATTTTTTCCTTTTTCTTTTCAGACTCCACACTCACAAAAACTAACAAAACTAAATATGCCTAAAAAGAGATGCAAATCTTTCCCTAATGCAAGAACTAAATGTGGATGCACGATTCAAAGACTACTCTAAAAACAAAGAAGGAAAGTTGCTGCTTTACCAAATTTTGTCTTGCCACTGAAATGCTTAGATAGAAAATGATTTGTTACTAATCATTTCGTCCAAACAATAAAAACAAGTTTTAAGATAAAAAACAAAGCACTTTCACTTCGCAAAAAAGGAAATCAGATGAGAAGCAAGTTTAAGAAAGCGAAACTCAAAAACTTTCAAAAGATTTTCTTTCAATCAAACCAAAAAGTCTTTTTCAAAGGAAAACTCTCAAAAAAAAAAAAAAAAAAACTGACACTAATGATTGATAAACAAGCCACCAAACACTTTTGTGAATTGACACCTTCCAAATGATGAGAACTCAACAAAAATAAAATGTGTTCGAAATCGCTTTTGACAATCAAAAGCAGCAATGAAAGTCCAAGAAATCAAAAGACAAGTTTCAAGGAAATGGTAACAAACAACTTTCCCGAAACGAAGGAGCAAATGGTCATAAAAATGATTTCGTTAAGCAAACACAAATGTCATGAAAACAAAATGGACACAAAGATTTTAAGACAATCTTCCCACTCTGCCGAAACAGAGCAATCAAGATTCTTAAACAGAAACCTTGTGTGTCAAAAATCAATGACGCTTGCAATCAACGAAAAACAAGACTAGCACTCCTTATAACTAGAGAGAGTTCGAAACAAGATGCCCCTTGTTAAACAGAGAACTGTCACTGGGACTTGACTGCTTTAAACTGACCCAAAACACCAGACAGACATTCAGCAAAAGAAAAATTATAAATCTTGAAAATTATGTGATATACGCGCCTGCAATTATTTGCAGAATGCGTGTACACGCGACTGTAACTAAGGAAACCTGCGTATACGCGGTTTTACTTAGTGCAACTTGCGTATATACGCTTCTGTAATCCAGAAAAAGTGCGTATATGAAGTGTTTCAAGAAAAATAAAAAACACAAACTGAAAAACTGGAAAAGCTTGGAGTTCAAGAAAATATCAGACAGTCAGAACCAACAAACAGAGGGACTGAGCCTTGATTGGCTTGAGGACTACCCAAACTAGGAACAACAAGAGTGTTGTCCCCAGCGGAGTCGCCAATTCTGGTTGAAGGGAAAGTACCCCTAGGGTCCTTTGGGCTAAGACTCTACCAGACTGAAAATTGCTTATACAAAGAAACACACACACACAGCCATCTTTTTTACTTTTAAGCAAATTCTAATGTTTAGGGTACATACCTAAGGTCCTACGTTCGAGAAGACCGTTAGGGTGCAAACCCTTCTTGGAGTTCCCTTCTTCTTTCTCTGACCTGCAAGACAAACAAATCAAAGAAGACAACAGTACATGTATAGAAGTTTATGTATAAATCATCTTTATGCTATAAAGTTAGTTATACAAAATCTTTAAGTAACTACTTTCATAAGAATTCAACACAAGAATCTCATAAGCATAAAGAAAGATTATTCGGGAACAAAGACGTGTTTCTTTATATATAAAGGCAAATAAAGTACATATATCGGAAAGATATCACCTGAACACCTTCAGCAGGCTCCAAGCAAGCCTCCTCCCGGATTCGTTCCAGCCTCCAGCCTCCAACAAGAGCTCCTTCCAAGTCTTACTCAATGATGATGTCAAGGATGAATGATCACCAATACACATGGAAACAAGGGTTTCCTATGCAAAATGGGGGAAGTGCAGAATGCACCAAGGACTTCAGACCTGGTCTAAGGGAAAAATCTCAGCATAATAATCTTGCTCTCCTTTCTCTCTCTCTCCTTGGCCTTCCCTTTGATGTCTTTTTATACCCTCTCCAAAGTAGTTTTTTAGTTAGGAGTTGGTTGGGAACAGTTAGGCCACGGGCACTAACAGGTGATCCAGCAGGTAAACCCGCGATCACCGCCCGAAAAAGAGGAAATTATATTTTTTTAAGTGTTTTAATAGATACACGCGGGTTGGGTATGACAGACCCGCGTGTACACGCGTTTAACACAGGGCAAAGTCGCGTACAGGGAATAAAACACTGTTTTTTAAATTTTTGGACCAGGTCTGGAAGGAGGGGTTGCCCTAGGCCATAAGTGCAGCATCACAAACCATAAGAGTGAGATTTGGAGCTATAACACCAACCACCCAAAATACATCCAGTTGATCTATGTGTGTGTGTTTTGATGTTTGAACAAAAATTGCATTGATGAAAACAAACATAAAGTGTACTTTAAAATATGTAAGGATGGAGGAGAGACACATGCTCTACTCTTATCATATATGTGCAAGTGAAAATACAAATAAAATGCATCTATTATGGAGTTTCCATGGGCAATGTGTATTCTAAATGATTGTTACATTACATTAGCATGATCTTCTACTTCCTTCTTATGCACCAAAGTTCATTTCTCAATAGACTAGTGTTTAGTCCAATTTAACTCAATATTTATCATGAGCAATAATTTAAGGTTAAGCTTAAAGTTTTTACATGTTTCAACCCTCAATTAATGTTAGAGCTTTGGATCTTATAAAATATTCTTGAAATTTCACATGTAAGTAACTCTACATTTTCAATAATGTTAGTAGACATACATTTTATTTAGTATCATGGTGGTCAACATGTCAATAGTTGCACATTGTGAGTACTGTCAGTTGAATTGACATCTATTTATTATCGCAATGGTCAACGATATAGGTTAACTTAGACAAACTCCTATTGAGGGGATTTTTCATTTGGAAAGCTCTCAATGCTTTTGACACTTTAAAGAGATTGTGAAATTTGTTAACAAAGTTTTGACCTTAAAAACAATTATGTGAAGCTTCAAATGATTTTCAAAAGACAAACTCGTATTGAGGGGATTTTTCATTTGGAAAGCTCTCAAAGCTTTTGACACTTTAAAGAGATTGTGAAATTTGTTAACAAAGTTTTGACCTTAAAAACAATTATGTGAAACTTCAAATGATTTTCAAAAGATTTTGGATCTTAAATTGTCAAAATTGAATTTATCAATAAAACAGAATATAATAAAAGTTAATTAGCACAGCGATATAATTAAACCCTTGGTAAACGTCCATAAGCAGATTCTATTCATAATAAACTTTATAATAAACTTCAAAACTCTTATTTCATCATACATCTCAAGTTGCTAAATTAAATAATAATAATAATAATAAAAGTTAACTAAATTATCATAACTTTATTATATTGATAAAAAGAATTAATATATAAATTAAGCATATTTACCTAAAAAAAAATGTAACAATTTATTAACCACAGAGATTTAGCCCACTTTATTATGGACAAAATATAGGCTTTGTTAAAATACTATGGGTCAACATAATGACTTATCAAGGCCACATTTTGAAAAAACCATATTTTTTTTCAATTAATGAATTTAATTAGAAAGAGAAAAAAAAACATAACTACTTTGGAAATAAATCTTAATCTTTAATCTGTATATATTACTAAAAATATTTTAAAATATTTTATAAAAATTAAATTGAAATTTCTTCCAAAATAAACACATTTATCTCTTTTATAAGCGTCATAGAGTTAGAAAGGCAATTTGTAAAGATGAATGACGTGAGATTGAAAGAACACCACCCACAAATTTAAGAAAATCTACGTATAACACTTACCATCTATCACCTGCCATATGCATATACACACTCTTTTTAATAGGGAAAAGAGCATGTGGGTTGCTGAGGATATTATTTAGGGAGGTTTTAGAGTAACCAATGTATATGGGTTAGCATTGTAGTTTTTATATTGATGTTATCTAGGGTATGTTTTGTGTAAGAGTTTTATGTGGGTTGCTGAGGATATTATTTAAGGAGGTTTTAGAGTAACCAATGTATATCGGTTAGCATTGTAGTTTTTATATTGATGTTATCTGGGGTATGTTTTGTATAAGAGTTTTATGTATTGTAATGGTTTTATTTATGTTTTTAGTTGGTTATCATAATAGCATGTGGATTGTGAGGATATTATTTAAGGAGGTTTTAGAGCAAGCCATGTATATGGGTTGGCATTGTAGTTTTGTAGTTTTTATATTGATGTTATCTAGGGTATGTTTTGTATACGAGTTTTAAGTATTCTAATAGGTTTTATATATGTTTTTGGTTGGTTATTATAATTTATAAATGTTTTTAGATGGTTGTTATTATGTCTTAGCTTATATGTGAAGTTGAGCCGTAAACATGGTTGAAGAAGGCATATTTATATGAGGTAACGTAGGTGAATAGTGGAAGACAAAGCGTTATAACACACCTCTCTAAGCTATTACCAATGTTATACCGTAGGTTTTATGAGTAAAATGTGTGTTACTACCAACTAGTGGCATTTTCCTCAGGTTATTTCCATGGGTATGTCCTATGTTTTTTGTACTTGTTAAATCGTGAAATAATTCAAGGAAGTTCGCTTTTCATCTAGAAGGATGATCAAAGTGGAAAAATCTTTCTCATTCAATTAAGATAGTGGTAGATTGAGTGAAGGAGGAAAATTCTATGAGCAAGACCAAATCTATAACATATGAACATAAATTCTTAGCTCCCTATTACTCTCTATGTAGTTACTACTTTAATCACTCTAGATGAATACTTATAGGAGAATGTTTTGAAGAGTTGAGGTTGGTTTTTTTTGTGTGTGTGTGAAAGATGATATGCATTGGGTGTTAAGTGGATAATTACTTTTCCTTTCTTGGATGTTATATCTTTAAAGAAACTACATATGCTTATCCAATCCTTAGTCATTCTCTCTTCATCACGTGAGGAAGAGAATGTACATGTGATGTCAAATATCACTCGAGAGCAATTTAATTTATATGAATGTGCTATATATATATATATATATAATTAATTAATTTAAATTATCTGAGTTATTTTGTTTAGTATTTTTACATTTCATTTCCAATTTTTATTTTTAAATTTCTTACTTACACATTAAAAAATTATATTTAGTCTTTTAATAGAAAATTTCCTAATATTTAATCCTTTTACTAATATATATATATGATGAATAAATATCTTTATATTCTATATTAAATAACAAGACAATATTACTCATTATGAGTTCAAATAACAAGACAATAACAGAGTTTTGACCTTAAAAAAAATTATATGAAGCTTCAAATGATTTTCCAAAGATTTGGATCTTAAATCATCAAAATTGAATTTATAAATAAAATAGAATATAATAGAAGTTTTTGTTTTTTTTTTGTTTTTGTTTTTGTTTTTTGTTTTTGTTTTTGTTTTGTTTTGTTTGTTTGTTTGTTTTGTTTTTTTTTTTTTAAGGAAAAATCGTAATTTTATTCATATTGAGCAAAATTACATGTTGTAGATGTTGAACTAGCATATGCTTTATCAAAACTTGTCCTGATGCTACAGGATCTAAAAATATTAATTTAATGGCTATCTATGCTTTCCTACCTTTATTTTTTTCCACTTTCCGCCAACCTTCATTGTTGGGCGTGGCTATTACAATAGACATTTGTGCTTCATTTGTGGCAGCTGGGGTTTCCTTTTCATAATCTGAGCTTTCTGTAGGGTGTGCTCGCTTGCTGCCACCAATTTCTTGCCCTATGATGAGTTGCTCACTTTGCTGCAGTGGATTGGTTGTCTTTGGAACTAATGCAGAGAAAATCTTATTTTCATCATTCTGTGCACTATGTAGGGTGCTTTTTTTGTTGAGTTTTGGATTATTTCCTGGATATTTTGCTTCTTGGAAAATGTTGTTTGTGGTAGTTTCTGTGTTTTCTTCCTCTTCTATGTCATCTGCCGATGTGGTTGAAAACTACCATCCTTTCGGCTTTGGTGGTTGTCTTCTTTTCCTGTCTTTTTTTTTGTGGGCACGCACTTTGTAAATGACCGGTTTGATGACAAATGTAGCATCTGAAGGCAGTGTTTTCATAATAAAGTGGTTGGGCCCATTGCTTTTCGTTGTGGAGTAAGAGGAACCTGTCTAGTTATCCTTGATTGAGATCAATCTCCACACAGATCCTAGAAAAAGTATAGATATCCTTGCAAAGGCGTTCACTATCTACTTTTAAGAATTTCCCCAAAGCGTTGCCAATGCCTGCTAATACTTTGATGTGCCAAAAGTGCAGAGGTAGGTCATATAACTTTACCCACACGAACATTTTGGAAACCACCATGGTGTTTGGATCAAATTTCGGAAACCAAGATGTCATAAAAAGGCCAGCATTACCCCAGAACCATGGTCCCTCATTCAATGCATATTCCTTCTCATTGATCGTGTCGAATTTGACAATAAAGAATCCTTTTGAACAGAGGTGGATATCATAGTTTTCTATCCATATGGAGTAAATCCATTGACGAAGGGCTTCCGGTTTGGGCCAAAACCCATTAAACCTGCATATCGTTGCTTTACATAAATAATCATCATGTATTTCAGTTACCTCAGGTATAACAATTGTTAATGCAAGGTTCTGAGTTGTCTACTCGATGATGTGGGCACTAGGGGTCGTAGCTTGTTGTTCAGTTCGTGCTTGAGGTTCCATCTTCCCTTTTACTACATCTTTGAAGGAAACGGGTCCTTTTGAGCTTGTGCCAAAGTAGCCTCCACGGAGTCTTGTGTTAAGGTAGATAGTTGAGTCGTTGCCTATGTCGTATTCTTTTAGTTTGTGCTCCTCCTGCAATACTTTCCTTGTGCAGATCAGGAGTTGTTTGCAAGGTGGGATACCTATCCTTTCTTGTATCCTCTGTTTGAGTGTTTTTATCTCCTCCCAATTCCCTATCTTGATGCATACTGTGTTCCATTCCATACATCTGATAAAGAGGGTACCTTGTTTACCTTCGAGCATTTCAGGAGCAGAGGCTTCAACATCCAATGTTGGAGTGTTTGCCTCTTCGTGGTGTTCATGTGCAATCGTTGTAGCTCTCTGTTGATCTGGGTTGTTTCGTTTGTGGACCAGCATTACGCACCGGTGTTCGTCATTATACTGGTCCAAGGTAATCCCTAGCATTAGGTCTTGTATGCTACTCTGGCCTCCTCCCATGGCTTGCGGCTACCGTTGCTCCGTGAATCTTCTTCATGGCACCCCATTTTACCTGTTGTGAAAAACCTTGGCCTTTTGATAGAGGATACCCCCAAAAGCATGGGTCATTTGTCGGTAATGACCTCCTCGAGTGCAGATCTACAACGAGGATCTCTGATTTGGGAAGATCAGTCTCACCCAAGGAAACATCTATGATTTTTTGCTCTGGGTCTGGGTTTTTGATGCCCCTTGTAGTTTTCGCCATGCCTCTACCATTGGTGAGGAGATGTGAGCCCATAGAGCGCATTTTCAAAACCCTAGATCTCCTCCACAATGCTATCACCAAGCACTTCCCTGTGCTCGCCATAGAAAAACTCTGTGACAGCCATTTCCAATGGCTTGTGCATTCCTTTGAGAAAATAAGCAATGTCTGGTACCCTTGTTAAACGCGAAATCCAGGCACCGCAATCCAACAAACTTAGATCGAGTCGGGGACGATGCGTTGGAGATGTAAATAGACTTCCTACATCCAATGTGGACTGTCACATAGTTGGATCTGATTGCCATGGCCGTCATTATTTGGAGCCCTCGTTCTAGGGTTTCAGCTATGACTTCCGCTGTTGTAGAGATTGTTGTTCCCCAATAGAAGTTAATTAGCACAACCATATAATTAAACGGTTGGTAAATGTCCATAAGCAGATTTTATTCGTAATAAACTTGAAAACACTTATTTCAACATACATCTCAAGTTGCTAAATTAAAAAATAATTATAATAATAAAAATTAATTAAACTATTATTATACTGATAAAAAGAATTCATATATAAGTTAAACATATTCACTTAAAAAAAATATGTAACAAATTTATTAGCCACTCAGATTTATCTTAAATTGTCAAGATTGAATTTATCAGTAAAATAGAATATAATAGACGTTAACTAGCACAACCATATAATCAAACGGTTGGTAAACGTCCATAGGCATTCCATTCATAATAAAATTCAAAATACCTATTTCATCATACATCTCAAGTTGCTAAATTAAAAAAATAATAACAATTAACTAAATTATAACCTTATTATTATTATGATTGATAAAAAGAATTAATATTAGCTAAACATATTTATCTAAAAAAAAGTATGTAACGAGATTACTAACCGTAGATACTTAGCCCCACTTTATTATGGACAAAACATAGTCTTTGTTAAAATACCACAGGTCAATATCATGACTTATCAACACCATGTACTCAAAAAACCAGTCTTTTCATATGACATTTTTTAAATTAATAAATTTAATTAGAAGGGATCAAAGACATAACTACTACAGAAATAAATCTTAATCTTTGATTTGCATATATTTAAAAATATTTTATAAAAGTTAAATCCCTATTATCTATCTAATAATTATTGAAAATCAAATTAAAATTGTAAAATCTCTTCCAAAACATATACACTTAAAAGATATTTTCCCAAGAAACTTCACTCTTTTCTTCCTTTCTTCATCCTTCTTCGCACTTCTTCTTCTTTGCTATTTCAAATCAAATTGAGTCAATTACATCTATGTCATCACAGATGATTGGAATGGGTTTATCATAAGTAGCTTACATATCATGTAGATTTTGTTTCAACCATGAAATCTGACTACAGCTAGTTGTAGCTACTATATATTCAAGTTGTAGCTACTATATATTCAACTTCAATAAAAGAAAGGAATATAGATAATTGTTTTTTCCTCAAGCAATATACTAAGTGATTCCATCATTGCTCTTACTAAGTATTGCATGGATCTATTTCTTCTTTCAACCACACCACTTGGAGTCTCAGTTCTTCCGAGCCCACATAAATTTGTGTGAACTAGTTGTAGTCGCCTACTTCATGAATTTTCTTTGGGTTTGAAGGGCACTCAAATTTTCTTTCCAATTTGACATTATTTACAGATTGTGTTACTTGGCTTGGAAATTTCTTGCAAGTCCCATACAACTCCATTTTTGTTGAGCTTCACAATATGGTCAAAATTTAGGTGTCATAGTTTGTTGTTTTAGCCTGTCATCACAACTCCTGGTCTTATGCAGTGAATAATGAATTTCGGTGTTGAAGATTTAATCTAAGTCAAGAATATCTGATGTATTTTAATTTACAATGCTCATAAGGTCTCAGATCTATATTTTTATAGAATACAATCACATCATATGGTTTCATGCAATTCAATTTAAGCTCCAAAGAATTAAGGAATCAATCTATATTTGGGTCATTCGGGCAAGATTTCTTGTAAGAAAAAAAATAAAATCATAAAGCTTGATACTTGGCCTTTCCATTTCTGATCAATCCAGTAAAATATAAATAGGAAAAAGAGATTGGCATTTTTTGGGGGAAAGTAATACTCGATCATCTGCGAAGTTTGTGAAAAGGATTGTCTATCGTATTTTATGGCATGAAGGAACAAAGTAAAGGATGAAATGAAGTCTAGATTAGAGATGTGTAATTGTAGAATATTGTTAGAGAATGTTTGTGAAGCCTAGTAGAGGGCCTAGAAGAGGAATCGAATCATAAAATAGGTTAAATGTAAAATGACCTTTCAAGTTGATTCATCCAATTTTTTCCACTCTAAAGGAATTAAGATAAATGAAAAATAATATGATCTGATACAAATCATGCCTCCCAATTTTTGAAGCCTTTTGATCCTCAAAATTCATACTGAATTAGGTGAGGAAATTCTCTCTACCTTCTTCTTGGAGTACTATTTGTATTTTCTTGGTATTTTTCCTTTCAACTCATTCTACCAAAGGTCATGTTACCCCTATCTTCTAATTCTTGACCTCTTTTTTAAAATTGTATGCTTTTCAACTCTGCTGGGGCATTTGGAGGTAAGTCCTCTATCGAAGGTAACACATGATCCTCTTCTTATTCCAAAATGGAAGGCTCATAGAGTTTGAGACTTTCCACATTCATTATTGAGTAAATGTGCATGTATCAAGGTAGGTTGAGTTTGTAGGAATTATCTCCCACCTTTTCCAATATCTCAAAAGGTTCATACCACAAAACCTTGATCTTCTTACCATCAGGACCCTATAGTATTTCCTTGTTCAACTGTAACTATATTTTGTCTCCTACTCTAAAATAATTCTTTGTTACATGCTAATAATTCATGGTACTATATTTTTATTTTGATTTCTTCAATGTCTTATGTACTTGCAAATGGATTTATCTAATCTTCTCAATAATTTTTCTACTCTTAATGCATCCCCTATGAGATCCTCCCTCACTCCTCCTTTTTGTCCATGTGTAACATCCAAAGGTGAAGGTTGCAAATCTTTAAAGCAAGTTTCAAAAGGGGACTTACTAATATAAGTATGTACTGCTCTAATATAAGTGTGTTGTATATATATTAGGTTTTCATCCGAAGTGTTTGGATGTGTCTCGTTGTATTTTTTCTAGCTGGAATGAGAAAAGATATTAAAAAAAATGTGTTTAGGTCACAAATTTTGCATCAAAATGGGAAAGAAATAAATGAAAAACCAATGTTTGGAAGTCTATTCCAAATTCCCAAGAGCTCAAATATCCAGTCTTCAGATATAACTGACCTATGATATTTAGTGGTAAATGTTTTCCAAAAAGCGCTTAAAATTTGACAACAGTTTCTAAACATGCTAATAAGTGGGAGTGGGTTAGCCTAAACCTTCTTGCTATGTATCATTTTCCAAAGCTAGGGTTGGATCATTAAATTTAGAAAGGATTTCCTTCTTAGAACAAAGTGATTTATTAGATGTAGATAAATCTAAAGGTTGTTGGTTGAGAGTCACTTGTAGGTCCTCAAACTGCTCATGAGGGCTAGATAGTTCATCTTATATCTTTTGAAAAATGGATCAATGATCAATAAAAATTTCCATTGTATATGATTATATTTTAACAATAGAGTAAAAACTTCCTCATGAAGTTGTTGCATCTACTCCATCAGTTGACACTAAATTTACCAAAATGGTGAGGCATAATAGAAATTCCTTGAAAAATTCTCTTTCTTAGGAGCATCAACTTAAAATTCAAATTAAAATTCCACCAAGGGTTTATACCAACCTAAATACAGGCCCAAAACAAACTCAACAAAATTTCAATGACAAAATAAAATGGAATGAAAGAACCCAACATGACTGCCACACATAAAGCATTTCTAAATATTGCATTGAATTGACAAAGAAGGGGCTTACCACTTGCATGAATAAGTAGAAATGTTCCTATATTTGTATTCCCATTGATGCATTGGTTTTCATCCTAAATGTTCTACCTCAACCACTCCATGTGAAATATCAAAAAACAGCAACAAAATTCTACTAATCTAAGCCTTACTTTCCATTAAAAATCCAATGGAGTCCAAAAAACAAGTTGAAGGGAGGAGCCTACACTGGGGAAAAAAGGTACATAGAAATAAATTGAAGTGAATTATAATGAATAATAATGTCACACACCATGCAACGCTGAAGAACTGGGAGGTAATATGTGTGTACCCATAAATCTATCTACCTTCCTATGGTCATTGCGATGTTTTTTGCAAGGAAATAGTACAAACCACAATTAAAATTTAATTCCTAATCATGATATAATCTCTTCCAAATAACCTAAATCATGGAAATGACATCTGAAATCACTACCAAAATATTTCCACATGGAAAGCTATGCCCAAATCCCTTGTAATACTCAATCAAATAGGGCCCAAAAGCCCTAAAATGTGTCATTTCTAAGATGACAAAAGACCATCTTGAATTATTATTCATAGAGTTAATGAAATTAGAAAGGAGGTGGTCATGAATATTATTTGATATGACCCCTTACATGTTGTTGGCACCGGATTCACATACCCAAAACTCAAACAAGCCCTAACAAGCACTGGGAAGAGGAGACTAATATTATCTTTTTGAAACACCACTTGACACACTTTCTTTTCAAAATTTGATAATTTTTAACCCAAAACAATTTCATTAAATAATGTAATATATTTTTTCTTTGTCACTGATTAATATTTTACCCAAGGCTAGGGATGTGCCTTGATTATCATACTTATCATCTTCACTATTATTCTACCTCAACACATGGTACAATTTGTAAGAATGAAAATTCATAATAGGGCTCAAACTCGCTTGAAAATTTTCTTCAGATACATATCCTTTGGAAGAATTCTTAGTACCATATGATAATTTTAGAGTCCCTAATATTCACAAGGTTAAAAATATTGTGAGAATGGGCCAAAGATAATACTTGAAGGAGAGCATAGGCTTCAGCCTAATTATTTGATCTCAATAGTAGACCCCAAGAAAAGGTTGATTATGTAGTTCAATTGGAGTAAAAGATAATCTTTCCCCCCTCTGCCTCTCATTCCTACCACCCCTTGGATGCTTCTGATTGTAACCCCTCAAAATCTACATAAAAGATAGGTTGAATAGTTATATTTTTTCATTTTTCTATGGATGGAATGTTTCCACTTTAGCAGCCATTGTAGCTAGCAAAGCATTGATTGCAACAACATTCTCAATCATAAAATAATCCATGGCTCTTACCTGCTTCCCTCGAGTGAATATTTTGCATACCTCCCAAAATTACGAGGGTCAAATCTATTCACCTGAAGTTAACTATGTTCTCATGGTTATCTACATTGCAATTATCATAGGATTCTGGGATGGAACACAAATTGGTAATGTACATGGTAATAATATCCAAATTTATATTTGACAACAGAATTTGGTATTTCTTATGGATTCTTTTGAGTTTCCAAGGATAATTTTAGGTGTTTGGTGGTGTAGGGGTTGCAGTTGTTGGGGTTATGTTCATTACAATGTGCATAGTAACTTTGGTCATGCTTGTGGTTTTGAACATACATGTTTTTCTTATACTACACTTCATTCTATTTTTTTGCTATCTTTGAAGGCGTTTATCTATCATCTATATTGAATAAGTTTCCACAAGGAAGTTGGTGTCCCTTCCTAATTTTCTGACCATAATCTTCTCTTGGAAATATGGAAGGTAGAAAAAGTATAAAAATTTAGCACGAAGAAAACTCAACATAGAAGTTTTGAATGGATTGGTTACCCGAGTGAATTCACATGTACCAGGAACTTGTTTCTTCTATAGTGACCTTATTTCTGGCTTACCATCGATTATTGAACATTATGAAAAGAATGTGGGGTCTCTGCATGAAGTTCTTGTCATTGTCATCATAAGAATGATTCCAGTCAAGACAATGATTTTTTCGGAGAGATTTATAGTTGGAAAACTAGAGCCAAAGAGTGTATATAAATGCATAGCCCAATATGGCTACAAAGATGCCCCAAACATTGAAGGATCTGAATTTATCAACCAGGTTGTTGAAAGCATAAAAGACTATCTCAAGCTCAGAGGAACTCATTCCTCCTCACATGACAGAAGTTATGCAAGCAGAAATACATTGGTAGAAAGTAACTACTCTGTAGATGAGGAATTGCAGTAGCTTGAATTGGCAAAGAATACAAGGGTTGTGTATGTTCTAGGAAAAATCACATTGAAGACTAATAAGAGCACTGGTCCTTTTGAAGGATTACTGATTGACAAGCTCTACAGATTTCTCCAAAACAATTGCAGGTTTACTCTGTCTACCTACCATATACCACCTGCACATTTAGTTCAAGTCGGAATGGTGCAAGAAATTTGGAGTTTGTTCACACAAAACTATTAGAAGACAATGAAAACATAATATTTTACTCATAATAAAGCTTTTAGGGCTGTAAAGTTCCTAATCACTGGAAAATAGGATATAATTTTGTAATATTGTTACTATTTTAATAGATTTAGGGGATTTTAAAATGCGAATTTCTGGTGAGATCAAAAGAAATGAGCATTGAGTTTTTTACCATCTCTGCAATAAATCATGCATCATTTAGAGTGAACTAGTACATACATGTTTTGTGATGCTGGTAGAATGGAAAAAAATGATAACAATTCATTACTTTTCAGTTTCAATCCTTCTTTTACACTAATGCTCTTATCTTTTGATGAAATGAAGAGCCTGGTAAATTAAAATTTTCAAGAAATCCCAGGTAGAGTTTCTTAAGAGGGTATTTTATATTCTAATAGTAACTCCTTTTTATCCTTTGTCCTTCGAAATTTGTACACTCTTGAGTTGTCTGGGGCTAAGTACCAGTTCATGTGTTACAAGCAAGCCACCAAAAAACACTTTTCCCATGTTGGGTCCCTTCAAATTCTGAATCTAAGAAGCCCCATAGGAGCAACAAAATAAAAATGATACCAAGAAAATCACTCTTCTTTCCTAAGCCATCAATCCTAGCAAGGCTTAAGGAGGACCAACAATAACTATAAGGATCCCATGCTTCCACTATACTCTCTATTGCTTTATGATCCAATATTTTTCTCATCTTATCTTTCCATTTTGTTTTGAATGCGAAGTCTTTACAACCTGCAATATAGTGTGCTCTAAGCCCTTGTAGCAATATTCAAAATGTGGCTACGTTTGCTTTACATTATCTGTAGATGAGGTTATGCCCCATTTTCTGCTATAACGGAGAGCTGGGATTTTGCTATGAGTACCTCATAAAACTCACCCTCATATGTTAGTTGCAGTGTCTTATTTGGGGACAAGAACACAAGTCCTTGAGCTGCAGCCATGGTTTTAATACCAATCTGCTTTTGACTTCTTCCTTGCTTGGTAGCAATTTACAAAAATCTCTATAACCCAACAACCAGTATGTTCGAAACCTGTTCAGATCAAACACTGATATATCAAGGGTTTTCAAATAGGCATCTCTGAAATTTTGGAAAAGAAATTGAAGCATTTAGCAAGTTTTGGCCTACTACTCATAAACATCAATCCGAAAAAGGGGTATGTGTTGTAGTATTTGTAAATGAGTAAACATTTAAAATTTAGTTTTATATGAAAAAAATATTTAGTATGCATAACGAAACATTAAATTAAAATAATAATAATAATAAAACAATTTAATTCAATTTATTATATTAATTTTTCACTTTTATATTAACAAAATTATAAACAATTTTTTAGAAAGGAATCATATTGTTAATGCTTCATCTTCATAACCATTAAAATTTCATATTAAAATTTAATTAACATGTTTTAAATTTAATCTAAAACTTACTATAATGGATATATTGTACTCAAGAAAAAGGGGTTTGGTGTAGTGACCATTCCTATTCTACCCAGCACGTAGAACAATGGAGTTGTGTTAAGACTTCATCTGTAATACTGGGTAATTGGGTCTCTCAGACACATTTACTGTATATGATATGTGGCCTTTTTTTGGAGTTTTGTTAGGACTTGATCTATAATATTGGGTAATTGGTTCCCTCAGCACATTTACATTTATTGTATATGATATGTGGCCTTTTTTGGTCTGTGACAGGGAGGGGAAGATAGTATTTGTATCGTATGTTGTCGGATGGGGTCTTTTTCAACTTATTTCATCGAAGCAATTTTTTTATTGGTAGGCACTTTAGGCCTTGTTGCCATGGGATTTGAATGGAAATGAGTGGGCAGAGGTTGTCAGTTAAGCTTATGGTTCCTACTTTCTAGCATTATTTTTAACTATCTTTGACAAAAGTGTATCTTTATGATACATTTTAGCCATCATAACAATTAGAGGTATAGATTTTCGATGATATTTCAACTTGTTATTTCATTCTAGTTGCTCTTTCTTTGGCAATCTCAGTATTGTCAGAGGGGTTTAGTTGAAGATAGATAAATTGGAAATTTGATAGCTATCACAAGTGTTTCTACTAAGCAGGATTTGCTAAATAATGCAAATATAATTTGCATTGGTTGTCCTAAGCATGTTCTGTGCATATGTTCCTTATAAAGTTGTGGCTTGAACCATAATTTGCATTTCAAGCCTTTAAAAGTGAGTGTTACAGAACATGAATTGGGATATTAAAAACACAGTCAAATTTTTATCCAAAATAAAGTTCACGACATCTCATATGAAGTTAGTAGAGAAAAATGTCATTTTGATAGAGTTTTGGCAAGTTAAGGAATTTGTGCATCCCTATATCTACGAAAATTTCACCGAGAGTTTGATTTTAGTGAGGAGTTTGATGGCATTCACTTGTATTTTTGGAAACCCCTAGTTGACAGAACCACGTAGTAGGAAAAGGACATTTAATTTTTACTCGCATGATGGTAAATCGAATTATACAACAAATAAAATCATATTTATAGTCAGTGGAATATTTTGTGACAGCTAGCAACCTTGTGTGCCCTCTTTAAAAGTGACAATTCATTCTTAAATATGTAACATATGGAAAAACAAAATCTCTAAATACAAAACAAAAAACTTAAAATAATGTACAAAAACATGTTCACATAAACAACAACTGCTACATGAATAATGGATAACCTCTATATGACATTGACTATAACTCATTATCATCCACCCTTGCTTTCAAGAATGTCCATTCACATGTTTCTATTCTTCCACACACTACTATTACTTATCCATATTCAAAACACACATAAATAATAGTTTCAAGTGTAACTCAATATCGTCCACCGTTGCTTTCAACAATGTCCATTCACATGTCACTATTCTTCTACACACTATTACTTAAAAAATATCTATATTCAGCATACAGATAACTAACAATTTCAATTGCAACTCATTATTATCCACCCTTGCTTTCAACAATGCCCATTCACATGTCCCTATTCTTCCACACTCTATGCCTTACGGCGTTTTCTTTGCAACATAGATGCAAATGCTAGTTAAAAATATTTTATAAAAGTTAAATCCCTATTATCTATCTAATAATTATTGAAAATCAAATTAAAATTGTAAAATCTCTTCCAAAACATATACACTTATCTTTATAATTATTTTATTTTTGTAAATAAACCACCAAAATAAATGACAAATCTTATAATAATTTACTACACTCCACCATTAATAAACATTTCAAAATTTTTATTTATGAAAAATATTTTTTTTTTTTAAACAACTAAATATAATGTTTTTTTTTTAATCTATAATGTATCTCAATTACATTTTCATTAACAACACCTCAGTCTAAATACACTGCCACTGAAATGTTACAAATTTTTAGACATTTACAAAGACAATGACACTTCATAATGATCACTAGCTAACCGTGTTGTCCTCTCAATTATAAAGTCAGTGGGTTAGATGAGTTAAAAGAGAATACTTCATCGATTATAAATTTCATAAATAGGGTTATTAAATAATCGTGTGGTTCGTTCAATTCAATTGTCACTGAGTTATATGAATGAATGTGGAGTCCTTCTCCAACACATAGTAAGGAATCAACGAACTGATAAACTAAAAGGAGGCAAACGTTGAATTATTTATTTTTAAAACATAATTTTTTTGATACTTGCATAGTCTTCTCCACTGTAGTATTTGAGTCGGGCCCAACCATCTAGTACAATGCTGAAGCATTAAAAGTCATACTTACAGTAACAAGAAGTTATTAGTACAATCCGAAATGAGATAGGTGCCCATCACTGTGAAGAGAGGGTGACCTCTCAACTCCCTCAAATCTATGCGATCCTCAAATCTATCACGGATCACATGTATTCGTCATTCACACTTATTTTCATTATGTAATGTGAATTATGGGATAGGATGAGTGACACATCTAATTTAAAGACATTTAAGTCATCAAAATCACTTAGGGATTGCTGGAATTTTGCCTAATTTTTTTTGAACAATTGACATTTTCACCACAACTTTTTTAAGTCTGTGGTTTTTTAAGTAGAAAGAGGTGTAATTTCTTTACTATTTAATATAGAGTTGATACATTAATATAGAAGAAATGACCTTTTTAGTTAGAATTTGGTCACAAAATTTCTCTAGAGATTGTGATTTCTTGTTGATTAAACTGTGTTTTGAATGCATACATAAATTCAATGCCCTCACTCATACTTTGCATATTTAAAGTTGTAGTTTTAATTTCAAGCAACATTGTGATTTCTTGTCATTTAAAATGCTTTGAATGCATAAATAAATTGGGCCCATGAAAAACTTTTGAGAAACCCAAACTCAAAATTAAATAACTTAATACATTTTGTCTTCAATTGATATGTGATATTTAAATCATATTAGTAACAAACAAAAAAAAATTAGTATCAATAATAAATAAAAATATCTCAATACTAATGTTATGCATGTTGAATAAATATTTCATATATATAACAAAAAAAAAATCAACATATGTTATATAAATAAAATATATCCATGTTGATTGAGTTATTTTATTGATAGCTACATTATAATTCAAAATATAAAGTATGAAATAGATTTGTAATTTTTTCAATGTTTAATATAGAATCCATGTAATAAGTTGAAAAATATTAATAAAAAAAAATAATTATATAAAAGAAAATATTTTATTTCATTAATATATAATTTTTCCCTTCTTATTAATAACTAATTTACATATTTAAATTATATGAATCATAAATAAAATATTTTAATAAAAAAATTCTAAAATTATAATGTGTTACAAAATAATAAATTTTTCACATCAAAAAATAAACTTCTCCCTTTTTTAAATGTTCAATAAATTTAAAATTATCATAAAATTTCATTCAAAATATTTTTTTAAATAATATATAAAATAAATTATCATGACGTGCATGATGTAATGGTTGGGGCGGATGGCTTTCACACCGCCCAGCCAAGTTCGAATCCTGTGGAGGTTGTAAAATGAGAGGTTGTAGAATGAGTGGGTCCCGCCGAAGCTTACAAAAAAAAAAAAAAAATTATCATAAATTTTAAAATATTAATATAATTTTTTAATAATTTTATTTTTAAAAATAATATAAAATATATATATATATATATAATAACATGCATCACCTCGCATCTTCCCTCATCATGAGTTTCAAAGATAACATAAATATTGAAATTCTCGAATTTGAAAAAAGGATTAAAAATTCAGAAGACTTTGGGACCGATTGTTATTTGTAAAGAGGAATGACGTCAGATTGACTTTTTTTTCTTAAAAACAAAAAAATGAAAATGCGCACGCCTTTTATAGAAGAAATTTTGAAAAAAAAAATTAAAAATTCCTTGAAGATATTGGTACAATCTTATTTGTGAAGGAGTTGTTTTTAGTATGATTTTTTTAAATTTTTAGTGTTGGAATCTGGCATTTAAATTTGTGGTGAAATTTTGATTTGTGTTATTTAAACTAATTTTTTGAGTGTATAAATGGATTCAACACCCTCAAAAATCCTTAGGACACTTCTATTGTACAGGGGTTATTGTAATGCTCCAAGAAAATGTAAATTTTTGACTTTACTGTGGTTAAAAACTGAATATGACATTATTAACTGTTTTGGGAATTTAATAATATTTTTATTATTTCTTTAATAAGATAAGAAATGTTTGCTTGGAAAATGCTGGCAACCTCTGAGGGGGAAGTTGGGAAACGGTTAGAGTGATTGCAACCCTAACTACCTCTCCTGACTCGAAAGGTTTCCAGAGGAAAAAATTTAGTCTATACTCTAGAGAACAGGCAAAAAAAAAAGAAAAAGAAAAAAGAAGAAGAAGATGGCTAAGTCTGGTGATGACCAGATAGCCAAGCACATGGTGCAAGTATCTTGTTGAGGACAGTGGTCCTACAAGAGAGCAAGGGGGGGGATTCTGGTTCCGAAGGAGGAATCTCAAGGTTGGGTGGCAAATTAGAAGCGGGAGATAAGGAAAGGTTCAGCTTCTGGGTGTTTCGCAAGACAAAGCAGTTCAGGAAACCAAGATGAACAGTTCTGTTGGAATAGCGAATTAGCATCGAACAATTCAGGTACTGAAATTTCTAACTCTTGTGCATGAATAAGTTTTGTTTTTTTTTTGGTAGGAAAGAGATATCTGTAACTGAAACTCTATACAGAATTGACTCAAAAGAAAATATACAGATTGATATTTGAAACTTGGCTTTCAGAAAAAAAAGGGGCAAGGATATCAAAACCCTTTTATGTTCTAGAAGAGTACAAGAGCGAGTGTTAACTGTAGTGGAATTGTAGGGTTTCATACGGGCTCTGGACCCCGAAAACCCTCGCACGAGGGAAGAGTGACCCTTAAGGGGGGTGGTAGGCATATAGCAGTAAGCACGTTTCCAGTGCTATTAACCGAAACTTAGCAGGGTGAGTACAACGTAAACTGCGATCATAGTCTTTCCACCATTTAAAAAAAACAATAGAGAAATGGAACAGGGTTTTACATGAGAATGACAAGTGTCGAGCTCGAGTGTCATGGGTGTCAGTCCGGAGAAAGAATTCGGTTGGGGGTATGAAGCCTGTTATATAAATTTACATTTATAAAATAACCAACTGCTAACCAATGATAGACAACAATGACAAATAATTACAGGAAGTAACCACTCTGGGTTTGCAATCGAGGGAGGACCCCACAGAAACCTTAACAGTTGAATACCGGAATCGTGCAAGCAAGCACGTTAACAATAGTAAAGCAAACAACAAATTTTCTAGAATACAGAAAGTAGAAAACTTATGTTGTAATTGAATAACCTCGAAACTTCGCATGCATGAATTAGCTATTCAGGTAATGAAATGGAAAAGGGTGAAACCAGGGTTAACCATTAACACATAGCACAGACGTATGAGTTATGAACAGACAATGTTGAATTTCCTGTTAAATCTCGATAAACTTTAAAGGAAAAATGGAAAATCGTCAGAGGCTACCGCATTTAAATAATCAAACCATCTGAATAGGAAGTGAGAAGTGGAAATTCTCATAATAACATATAGCAGAATTATAGGAAGAAAACAACCCCCATTTATAATAAGTTATATAACTCAAGTGTCCATGTGAATACATAGCAGGAAAAATGAATCAACAGTCAAAACATCGCAGAGGCTAACAAGTTATGGAGGACTGCTTCACTCAGGATATCCCCTGAAGGAAGCTTCCCAACACTTGTCCAATAAACAACCCGACGAGCCACAGGAGGAGCCATGGTGTAGTCCAATAAACATTACATGATTACATCAACATATTCATTGTTCAAAACTATGTTCTAGAAAAAGAAGTCCTCCGCCCAGACATAGAGACCAGGATTTAGATACTATAGCTCATGACTGTTAATCTTGCCACATTGTTACCCCATCAAGACCACAAGGTACTGGGAAACCAAGGCAATCAGGCTAATAAGCCAGTCCTAATAACCCAAAAAGCTAAACTTAGTCGAGAGGCTAGCATCTGGGGGAAAAACCCTTCCCCGAAAAGCCTTAAGCCAAGAAAGTTGACGAAGTGCCCACTGCAATGCAGCCATGAGCAGTTTCGGACTCCTGAGGAGATTCCTGTAAGCAGAAAGCAGCAAGCACGGTGTTATCAGTTGCCGACAGAAAATTTTGAGGAAACAATTAAACGAAAATAAAATATAGTGACAAGAATCTTAAATGACATGGTAGAGCCTTACCCTTTTCCTTCATATGTTAAGGGCACCATGACTCTGCAACCGCGAGGCTACCAACTCGCTCAGGACCTGGAACGATAAACAGAGTCGGTCTATGGGAAGAAAACTAAGGAAAAGAAACAGAGCCTACGCCGAGTGGGAAAATGAAAGCAACCGAATAACTGAGAGCTGAAAATACCAAACCCTGGAACGAGATGAACTGTCAGATCACCATCCTGTACACCCTCCGCTGATACAGTGGAAAGATCGAGAAAAACGACTGCGGAAGGGAGAACCTGATCGTGCCACGTAGAGGGCAGAGCAGGACAGAAATCAACCATCGTAATCCAAGGTAATAATTCCACAGTACAACTTATCATGTATACATTAAATGAAACTGCCAAGTGTAACATAAATTCGCAGAATGTACAAGTTGTGTTATGGTGGGAAGTTCTTGAGTTGTGAAGGGAGTTAATGTCAGGCCGACCTGGCAGTACCAAGCCCTTACCATTACCAGAAACCATTATTCCGATTGCTAGAAACTTATTAATCGACCAAAGAGGTGAGAACCGTCGACCTGTTGCCGACGTAGTAGTGTCCACCATAGTATAAACCTTTGAAAAAAAAATTACTATTATAACTTTAGTTGGAGACATGAAAATTGGTATCAGAGCCCAGTTACAAAACTGAGGCCTTTGGCAAAGGAAAGTTGATAACAGAAACAACACATACAATTTATTTTCTTCTCTATTTGAGCAGTTCAAGAAAAACAGCTAGTAAGTTGACTTTTTTTTGTCTATCACTTGTCTTATGTTAAAGACAGGAAACCGGAAGACTGACAATATGAGAAGAGGGGACAGTGCGTCACGCAGATATGCAATGGGTCAGGGACCTGTACTTGGGCCTGAGAATAATCTCTAGCTATGGGTATAGCTCGAGGAGGAGGCTCGCAATACAAATCAGGCTATTTTGGAGACAGTACAGGAATTGAAAAATGAAATGGCCCGGTTACATGAAGATAATGCATGGCTAGCTATGGAACAAGAGAGAATTATAAAAAGCCTGTCCGACAAACATAAATAGCCGCCTGCTAACCCCAGTGCGGAGTAGCAAAGAATGTCAGAAGAGAAAAATCACCACACAGTACTTGAAGGGTCGGAAGAGAGGGAGGAACAATCTGATAATGCATCTGAACAACAGACCTCAAAAAGGCAACGGATAGAGTTGCAAGGGGAATTCCGTAAGATTAAACCGCCACACTTTGACGGGGAACAACAGGAAGCAACTGAGGCATGGTTGATTAATATGAACAAATATTTTCAGCTATATGAACAACCTTAAGGCACGGCTGGCCATTTTTCAACTATAGGGAAAAGCCACCCTATGGTGGGAAGAAGTTAAGATCATAAGAAGAGTAAGCGAACATACCATAACCTGTGAGAGATTTCGAAGGTACTTTAAGGAAAGATACCCGACGAAGCGTTTTTATGACGAAAAGGCAAGAGAATTCCATGACTTGCGGTTTGGGCAGTAGACCATGGACGAATTTATCACCCGTTTTACTTCCTTGCTTCGTTATGTGCCTTATATTAGAGAGGAAAAAGCTAAGGTGCAGAGGTTTTTTAATAGTTTACCTCTGTATATACGGGAAAGGATTGAGTTTGACAATCCAAAGACAATGGACGAAGCAATACATAAAGCTAGGATCTGTTACTAGTAGAGTAAACAGAAGGGAGAATTCCCAGGTAAAAGATGGAACGATAAGAGAAGCAATAAGTCCGTTGGAAACAATAAAGGGAATCACAGTAGTGGTAGCAAGGGAGTTGGTAAGAGGAAAAACATCAGAACTATACAGAAAAATTCATTCAGGTCCAAGCCAACCAATGAGTCCAGAGTCGGTGAACAGCCTGCAAAGTTGGACAGCGAAGGGACAACAAGACCTCCAGTGCAGTGTTGGGGTTGTGGGGGGCCTCACTATGTCAAAAACTGTTCGCAGCGAAAGGGAACCAAACAGTTATCCCAAATCCATGAAGCATCGACAATCGGCGACATACGACGTAGTCTACCAAGGATTAATGCAACCCTAGACGGTCATCACGTGGAGTACTAGCCAACAATGGTGGAATTTGAAGGTAAAATCTCAGACCTTACAGTAGCTGTTTTAATTGATCATGGAGCCACATTAAGTTATATTAGTCATAAGGTGGGGTAACATTGTAAACTACAACCTGTTAAATTCAAGAATCCGTGGCTAGTACAGCTGGCTACAGGGGCCAAGAGGTGAGTGCTTGCAAAATTCAATAACTTCTCTTTAAAGATAGCAGGGCAGCCAGTAATGGCAGATTTAAATGTGCTTCCCCTCGGTTCATATGATGTTCTGATCGGTATGGACTGGTTAGAAAAGCACTGGTCATTGGTCAATTGCAAAACAAAGACTATTTATTATAGGGATGAACTTGGAGCGAGGCAAGAGATGCAAGGAATTAAGTGGCCAATAAATGTTCGGCCAATAACTGCATCTCAGTTAACAAAATGCATTAGGATGGGGTGTCAAATTTATGACATCCAAGTGGGCTATGCTAACTCGAAAGATAAGGCAACCACATTGGACAACATCCCTGTGATACAACAATTTGATGATGTGTTTCCGGAAGAGATTCCTGGACTGCCACCTAAGAGGGATATAGACTTTACTATCAAATTGGTACCGGGGTAGCCCCAGTATCCCGAGCGCCCTATAGAATGAGTACACCAGAGTTGAAAGAGTTAAAAATGCAGCTACAAGAGCTGTTAGACTAAAACTATATTTGTCCTAGTGTGTCTTCTTGAGGAGCTCCAGTATTGTTTGTCAAGTAAAAAGACGAGACTCTTCGCATGTGTATAGATTATCGTCAGTTGAGCAAACTGACAATAAAAAATAAGTATCCTCTACCTCGGATTGATGAACTATTCGACCAAGTGAAAGGTGCAACAATATTCTCCAAGATCGATTTGCGATCAGGTTATCACCAAATCAGGATTAAGGAAGAAGACATAGCTAAAACAACTTTTAGAACAAGGTATGGACATTACGAGTTTGTGGTGCTACCGTTTGGGTTAACTAACGCCCCTGTAACTTTCATGTGCTTGATGAACAACATATTTCATCAATATTTGGATAAATTTGTGCTGACATTTATCGATGATATATTGATATATTCCCACACTATGGAAGAGCACAAGGAGCACATCAGATTGGTGTTGCAAACCCTCCGAGAACACCGGTTATATCCCAAGTTCAGCAAGTGTGACTTCTTCAAGGAAGAAATACAGTATCTGGGCCATATAATCACAAAGGAGGGGATCGCGGTGGACCCTGAAAAGATAAAGACCATAATGGAGTGGCCCATACCGAAAAATGTAGCAGACATCAGATCCTTTATGGGGTTAGTCGGTTATTACAGAGGATTTGTAGAAGGCTTCTTAAGAGTAGCATATCCTATCACTTCCTTACAAAAAAAGGAAGAGTATTCAGATGGACCCCGAAATGTTAGAGAAGTTTTTAGCAGCGCAAGCCCCTACTCACCACCGCACCCATTTTGAGCATAGCTGATCCTAATAAGGAATATGTGGTGTGCACTAACGCAAGCAAGGAAGGTGTGGGAGGCGTGTGGATGCAAGAAGCGAAAGTAATTGCTAACGAGTTAAGGAAACTACAGGAGCATGAGCAGAAATATTTTGCTTATGACTTAGAGTTGGCAGCCGTCATACATGCCTTGAAGATGTGGCGACATTATCTTATGGGAAGGAAATTTTTGTTACTGATAGACCACCACAGTCCGACCAATTATTTTAGCCAACCCACTTTAAACGCTAGGCAAGCACGGTGGGTAGATTTTCTAAGTGGTTTTGACTTTGAAATCAAACCTCTAAAGCAGAAAGAAAACCGGGTGGCGAACGCTTTAAGTCGGAAATTACAATGTTTGTATGAAATTTCCTTTAGCGAATGGAAAAGCCCCTTCGAGAAAATGATAAAAAAGGTAGCAGAACAAGATACTGTATACTAGCAAATAAAACAACAAGTACAACAGTCTACCAGCGAGAAAAAACAGCAAGGCTACGAGATGGATGATGTTGGAATGTTGTACTACAAAAAAAGGCTATATGTACCTAATCAAAACAACATTAAAAACCTAATTTTGGATGAATTTCACATCAGTCACTATGCTGGTCACCCAGGATATAGAAAATGATTACTGCGCTTCGAAAATAATACTACTGGCCGGGTATGAAGAAGAATGTGGCTGAGTATTTGCACGATGTTTGGAGTGCCAACAAATTAAGGCGGAACATCAACATCCAGCGGGGTTATTGCAACCATTACCCATTCTGGGATGGAAGTGGGAAACCATTTCTATGGATTTTATAACAGGGTTGCTTAAGACAAAGAAGAATAACAATTCTATTATGGTGGTGGTGGAAAAATTGAGTAAAGCATCACATTTTATGCCTGTGCAATCCACCTATAGAGCTGGACAGATTGGCCATGTTTTCATGCAAAATGTGTTTAAATTACATGGACTCCCGAAGACGATAATCTCAAACCGTGATGTGGAATTCACATCGGTCTTTTGGAAGACATTATTTGCATAATTAGGGACACAACTGAACTTCAGCACAGTGTATCACCCCCAAACCGACGGACAAATAGAGCGGGTGAACCAGGTGGTGGAAGACATGTTAAGGGCGTATGTAATGCAGCAAACAACTCAGTGGGAGGAGTATTTGCACATGGTTGAGTTTGCATACAATAACGGCTATCATACTTCATTACAAATGAGCCCCTTTGAGGTTTTGTACAGGCGAAAGTGCCACACACCCTCAAGCTCAGGTGGACCTGAAGACAAATTAAGGTTAGGGCTGGAAATGCTTAAGGAAATTGAGTAAATGGTCAAAAAGGTACGGTCTAATTTAAAAGCTGCTCAGGATAGGCAAAAGAAATTTGCTGACCGGAAGAGGAGGTTTAAAGAATACCAAGTCGGTGATCATGTGTATGTGAGAATTCAAGCAAGGAGGAGTACACTGCAATGGAGTGGGTGCACCAAGTTGGCACCCCGATATTGTGGACCATTCCAGGTCTTGGCAAGAATTGGGCCAGTGGCTTACCAGCTCGCCCTGCCAAGTCACATCTGGGTCCACAATGTCTTCCATGTCTCTGTGTTAAAAAAATACGTTTATGATCCTAAACATGTGATCAGATGGCAGGATATACAGGTTGAGGATTATTTCCAATAGACCACTCTAAAAGTTTTCTTTTTAAGAAACTGATTTAGAATATTGCATGTTGCAGGTTGAACCGGAAGGAGAAGTCTTGGTAGAGCCGTTGAGCATTCTCGACTAGAGAGAAGTAAAACTGTGGAAGCGAGCTATTACCCAAGTTAAAGTGCAATGGCAGGACTTTCAGCCTGATGAGGTCACCTGGGAAGATGAAGAGCTCATGAGAAAAGCTTACACGGAGTTGTTCTTAGTCAACAGACATCGGGACGATGTCCAATTGCAGGGGGGGGAGATGTAATGCCCCAGGAAAATGTAAATATTTGACTTTACTGTGGTTAAAAACTGAATATGACATTATTAACTGTTTTGGGAATTTAATAATATTTTTATTATTTCTTTAAAAAGATAAGAAATGTTTGCTTGGAAAATGCTGGCAAGTTCTGAGGGGGAAGTTGGGAAACGGTTGCAGTGATTGCAACCATAACTACCTCTCCTGACTGGAAAGGTTTCTAGAGGAAAAAGGAAGGAAAAAAGTTAGTCTGTGTTGTACAGGGCATGCACAAAAAAAAAAGGGGCAAGAAACAGATGGCTAAGTCTGGTGATGACCAGATAGCCAAACACATGGTGCAAGTATCTTGTTGAGGATAGTGGTCCTGCAAGAGAGCAAGGGAGGAGATTCTGGTCTCGAAGGACGAATCTCAAGGTTGGGTGGCAAGTTAGAAGTGGGAGATAAGGAAAGGCTCAGCTTCTGGAGTGTTTCGAATGATAAAGCAGTTCAGGAAACCAAGGTGAATAGTTCTGTTGGAATAGCGAATTAACATCAAACAATTCAGGTACTAAAATTTCTAACTGTTTTGCATGAATAAGTTTTGTTTTTTTTTTTCATAGGAAAGAGAGATGTGTAACTGAAACTCAATACAGAATTGACTCTTAAAAGAAAATATACAGATTGATATTTGAAACTTGGCTTTCAGGAAAAAAAAGGCAAGGATATCAAAACCCTTTTATGTTCTAGAAGAGTACGAGAGCGAGTGTTAACTGTAGTGGAACTGTAGGGTTTCATACGGGCTCTGGACCCCGAAAACCCTGGCACGAGGGAAGAGTGACCCTTAAGGGGGGTGGTAGGCATATAGTATTAAGGACGTTTTGAGTCCTATTAACCGAAACTTAGCAGGGTGAGTGCAATCTAAACTGCGATCATAGTCTTTCCACCATTTAAAAAAAACAATAGAGAAATGGAACAGGGTTTTACATGAGAATGACAAGTGTGGAACCTGAGTGTCATGGGTGTCAGTCCGGAGAAAGAATTTGGTTGGGGGTATGAAGCCTGTTATATAAAATTACATTTATAAAATAACCAACTGCTAACCAATGACAGACAACAGTGACAAATAAATTACGGGAAGTAACCCCTCCATATTTTCAATCAAGGGAGGACCCCACAGGAACCTTAACAGTTGAATACTGGAATCGTGCAAACAAGCATGTTAACGATAGTAAGGCAAACAATAGATTTTCTAGAATATAGAAAGTAGAAAACTTGCGTTATAATTGAATAACCTCGAAAATTTGCATGCATGAATTAGCTATTCCGGTAATGAAATGGAAAAGGGTGAAACCATGGTTAACCATTAACACATAACACAGACGTATGAGTTATGAACAAACAGTGTTGAATTTCCTGTTAAATCTCGATTAAACTTTAAAGGACAAATGGAAAACCGTCAGATCCTACCGCATTTAAATAATCAAACCATTTGAATAGGAAGTGAGAAGTGGAAATTATCATTATAACATATAGCAGAATTATATCAAGAAAACAACCCCCATTTATAATAAGTTATATAACTCAAGTGTCCGTGTGAATACATAGCAGGAAAAATGAATCAACAGTCAAAACATTGCAGAAGAAAACAAGTTATGAATGACTGCTTCACTCAGGATATCCCTTGAAGGAAGCTTCCCAACACTTGTCCAATAAACAACCCGACGAGCCACGGGAGGAGCCATGGTGTAGTCCAATAAACATTACATGATTACATCAACATATTCATTGTTCAAAACTATGTGCTAGAAAAACAAGTCCTCCGCACAGACATAGAGACCAGGATTTAGATACTACAGCTCATGACTGTTAATCTTGCCACATTGTTACCCCATAAAGACAACAAGGTACTGGGAAACCAAGGCAGTCAGGCCGATAAGCCAGTCCTAATAATCCAAAAAGCTAAACTCAGTCGAGAGGCTAGTATCTGGGGGTAAAACCCTTACCCGAAAAACCTTAGGCCAAGAAGGTTGACGAAGTGCCCACTACAACGCAACCATGAGTAGTTCCGGACTTCTGAGGAGATTCTTGTAAGCAGCAAGTAGCAAGCACGGTGTTATCAGTTTCCAACAGAAAATTTGGAGGAAACAATTAAACGAAAATAAACTATAGTGACAAGAATCTTAAATGACATGGTAGAGCCTTTCCCTTTTCCTTCATACGTTAAGGGCACCATGAATTTGAAACCCCGAGCCTACCAACTCGCTCAGGACCTACAACGATAGACGGAGTAGGTTTGTGGGAAGAAAACTAAGGAAAAGAAATAGAGTCAGCGCCGAGTGGGAAAATGAAAGCAACCAGATAACTTAGAGCTAAAAAGACCAAACCTTGGAACGAGCTGAACCGTCGGATCACCATCCTATACACCCTCCGCTGATACAATGGAAAGCTTGAGAAAAACGACTACGGAAGGGAGAACCTACTCGTGCCACGTAGAGGGTAGAGCAGGACAGAAATCAACCACTGTAATCTAAGGTAATAATTCCACAATACAACTTATCTTGTATACATTAAATGAAACTGCCAAGTGTAACATAGAGTTACAGAATGTACAGGTTGTGTTATGGTGGGAAGTTCTCGAGTTGTGAAGGGAGTTAATGTCAGGCCGACCTGGGAGTACCAAGCCCTTACCATTATTGGAAACCATTATTCTGGTTGCCAGAAACTTATTAATCGACCAAATGGGTGATAACTGTCGACCTGTTGCCAACGTAGTAGTGTCCACCATAGTATAAACCTTTGAAAAAAATAATTTACTATTATAACTTTAGTTGGAGACATGATAGTTACTCATCAAACTTGTGATTTCAATAAATTCCTACCGGATTTTAGAGAAATTAGATGAGAAAAATACAAAAAAAACTTCCAGAAAACCACACTAAAAACAACTCCATTTGTAAAGAGAAATAACGTTAGGCTAAAATAACACAACCAACAAATTTAAAAAAATCTACCTATAACGCTTACCATCTATCACCCGCCATATCCATATGATGTTAGACTCCCTAGGACTCTAAACTTGTTTTTACTAGCCTCACAATGAACACATGTTTAGTGCCACAAAATTCAATATGCTAGTGCCTATCTTCTCCTTCCACATTATACCCAACTTTAAATTTGTCTTTACTGGTCGATTCAACTATCAATCCATTGTTTTTAATCATTGATTCAACCATCAATCCACCTCACAATGGGTTAATGAACACATGTTTAATGACAAAAATATCAATATATTGGCCCCTAACTTCTCCATCCAGAGTGTACCCATAATTTTAAGTTGGTTCACTTATTTGGGAATAGATTTTATGAGTCTTCTCCATCCACAATGTACCCATAATTTTAAGTTGGTTCACTTATTTGGGAATAGATTTTAGGAGTTAAAAGTGTAATTACTCCAAAAATCCTATTTAGGAGTGCGTTATTTTTCAAGATTTTATATTTTTTAATCGAAATTCTGAGGTATACATACGTTTTATGAAAAGGAAAGGGCATGTACACATTTCTTTTAAGAGGGAAAGGGCATGTACACATTTTTTAATAGGGAAAAGAGCATGTGGATGGCTAAGGATATTATTTAAGGAGCTTTTAGAGTAAGAAATAATAGCAAGCATTGCATATGTGTTGGCGTTGTAGTTTTTATATTGGCATTGTAGTTTTTATATTGATGTTATCTAGTGTATGCTTTATATAAGAGTTTTATGTATGGTAATGGGTTTTATTTATGTTTTTAGTTGGTTTTTATACTGTTCAAATGCTTTTAGATGGTTGTTATTATGTCTCAACCTACATCTGAAGTTGAGCTGTAAACATGGTTGAAGAAGTCATACTTAAATGAGGTAACACAGGTGCATAGTGGAAGACAAAGTGTCGTAACACACATCTCCAAGTTATTACTAACGTTATAACACAGGTTCTATGAGTAAAGGGTGTGTTATTTCCAACTAGTGGAATTTTCCAAATTATGTGCACACTCAGGTTATTTCCATGGGTATGTCCTATGGTTTTTGTACTTGGTAAATGGCAAAATAGTTCGAGGAACTTTTCTTTTCATCTAGAAGGATGATCAAAGTGGAAAAATATCTCTCATTCAATGAAGATAGTGGTGGATTGAGTTAAGGAGGAAAATTCTATGAGCATGAGCAAATCTATAACATATGAACATAGATGTTTAGCTCCTTATTACTCTCCATGTAATTACTACTTTAATCACTCCTGAAAAATACTTATAGGAGAATGTTTTGAAGAGTTGAGGTTGGTTCTTTTGTGTGTGAGAGAGATTATATGCATTGTGTGTTAAGTGGATAAAGCTCTATCTTCAGTGGTTGTAGTATATCAATGTAGAACTTCATAAAGTCATTTAAGAGATCATATAAAAAATGTTATTTATATTTTTGTGCAGGGATTGAAGATTTGGCTTAAGGAAATATGTGAAGAATTGCTCTATCTTTTAGAAAAGTGTTTAGTGGCAGCTAAAGGGTTATCTATAAGAGTTATTTTTGTTTTTATTTACAACAGTTATATCAGTCCATTTGTAAACTTTAGAGTCATTTTTTTGTTGAGGTTGTGGCCTCAAGCAAGTGGATGTGTGCCATAATATTGTAGGATTTGTGGCTCCTAGTTGGTTGTGGCCAATAGATTTCATTATTAAGGAGTAGTGGCTCCTTGATAGTAGTGGTTAGTTGAAGATTGTAATTGAGAAGACACTTAAATTAATAAATAAGAAGAAGCACTAGTTGAAAATGAGAAAGATTTAAAGATCAAGTGTCTGAGATCTAAGAGAGGAGGTGAATACATGTCAAAATAATTTTAAGAGTTTTGTGAGGAGCAGGAGATTAAGAGGAAATACTCAATCGCTAGAACACCTCAACAAAATGGAGTGGTGGAGAGGAAGAATAGGTTAATCTAAGACATGGCATGGGCTATGACGGATGAGATTGGTGTTGCAAATACCTTTTGGGGAGAATTTTCACAAATAACACTATATTTGGCCAACAAGATCCTCCTTAGGCCGAATAGTGATAAAATTCCTTATGAGTTATGGAAAGGGAAGCTAACAAGAGTATATTACTTCAAAGTCTTTGGGAGCAAGTGCTACATAAAGAGAAATGATTACAAACTTGGAATGTTTGATTCACGAGCCGATGAATGTGTTTTTCTTGCCTATTCTTTAAAAAGAAAGGGTTACAAATGATACCACAAGAGGAACAAAAAGGTATTAGAGTGCATTGATATTGTAGTGGATAAGGAATTTCCCAAATTTGAAGGCTCTAAAGAGGTTGCAAATGATTATGATATCATATAATATGAGGACCAAAGAATGTCAAACAAGGAAGAGGAAGAGGAAGAAGAATAGAAGACCCCATCTACAAAGAAGGCTCCACCAATTCACATGCAAAAGAAGCAACCGAAAATCCAAATACCGGGAACAAAGAACTAGGAGTGCAAACAACGATAAAATTGTTGGGTAGTTCAAACCAATAACATTTGCTTTGGTGTCCCAAGTAGAGCCCAAGTTTAGCGAGGCTAGTGAAGATAAGAATTGGATCAAGGCCATGAATGAGGGGCTAGATTAGCTTGAGAAGAACAACACATGGGAGCTTTTACCAAGGCCAAAGGACAAGAACATTATTGGAACCAAGTGCATCTACAAGAACAATCTCAACAAAGAAGGTAAAGTTGTGAGAAACAAGGAAATAATAGTATGCAACGGATATACTCAGGTAGAAGGTGTTGATTTTCACGAGACCTTTGCACCAGCAGCTTGATTATATGTTATTATAATTTTCTTGGAATTTGGATGTTGTAACAATGCAAAATTCCATCAAATGGATGTCAAGTCATCCTTCTTGAATGGTGACCTATAAGTGGAAGTTTACATAGAACACCAAGAAGGATTTTGGTTGATTGATTATGAGAATCAGGTTTGCAAGTTCAAAAAGGCTCTCTATGAGTTGAAACAAACTCCAAGAGATTGGTATAAAAAGTTATGCAAACGTATACAACAACAAGGCTTCAAAAGAGGATCAACAAACAACAATTTATACATCAAATTTGAAGGTGATCATTTTCTAATTATTGTTGTGTATGTAGATGATATCATTTTTGGGAGCGATTTGGAGGAGATGGGGCACAAATTTGCTGAAGATATGAAAAAGGAGTTTGGAACGTCCATGTAGGGTGAGATGATATTATTCCTTGGGTTGAAAATTACTCAAATAGATAAGAGATAAATTCAATCAATTTGGCATGGAGGATAGCAAATCGGTTAACACATCTATGGTGACTAGCTAAAAATTGAGTAAACATGATGAATATCTAGAGGTAAATCAATCCATTTATCATTCAATGATTGGGATCTTATTGTATTTAACAACTTCTAAGCCTGACATAACGCAATATGTAGGTTTTTTTGCAATATTTAAAGCTAACCCCGAGGCGAGACATGTAAATGTAGTTAAGAGATTTTTCAAATATCTCCGAGGCACTCTTGACTATGGCTTATGATATGCTATTTAAGGTAAATATTTTATTTTGATTACTTATATTGATTCGGATTGGGCTGGTAGCATTGATAACAAGAAAATAATTTTCGGAGCAACATCATTTTTAGGAAGTTGCTTGGTCTCTTGGGAAAGAAAAACAAAAAGTTATGTCTCATTATCTACTGTTGAAGTTGAATATGTAGTAGCAGGCACTTGTTGAACTCACATACTATGGATGAAGCAAACCCTTCAAGATATGAAGGTTGATTATATTTATCCTCTTCCTATCATGGTTGAAAATACTAGTGCGATCAACATCTCCAAAAATCTAGTCCTTCACTCCAAGAAAAAACACATACCAATCAAGCATCGCTTTCTATGAGATCAGTGATCAATAAAGTTGTAAGGTTGGTGTATGTAGCCACAAATGAATGACTTGGAGACGTATTCACTAAGCCACTTGCAAGGGATTATTTTGAGCGTCTTAAAAAACATATGGGTGTGGTGCCTTTTTGAAAGCATTGAGAAGGTTTTTTATTGAGCTAGTAGTTGTCTCAAAGATGGCTCAATCAACCGCAAAAAGATTAAAGAGTTGATGGTGGTCACTTGGACACATGTATTTCATTGCAATATGATCTTTCTTCCTGCTTCTTCTTTCTCATTTCTCAAAGGTGCATAGTTTCTCATTCATGTAGGGGGAGAGTGTTCAGCAAATTAACAGGAGTATTTGAGGAAACCCCTTAGGGGAGTATGTTAAATATGGCATTGTTTCGTGCATTTTTTTATGTATTGTTCCTTTCCATGTATTTAACCTTGCCAGTGATGTCAAAGGGGGACAAAATATTGCACTCACCTTTAGATGTTAAGTTCAGGGCAAAAGATTAGGCTCAGGTTCACATCAATGTCAAAGGGGGAGGTTGCTGACATTTTAATGCTACCGTTAATGCCACCTAGTGTATGCCTTGTAATCATGAGTTGTATGCATTGTATTTGGGTTTGTGTATGCTTGTATTTAGTTGTCATAATGTCTAAATTCTCTTATGTGGTTTTCATGATATCTACAGCCTACACCTAAAGTTGTGTTGCAAACATGGTTGAAGAAGGCATACTTATATGAGGTAACACAAGTGCATAGTGGAATGTAGAGCATTATAATGAACCTCTCAAAGCCATTACCATTGTTATAACATAGGTTCTATGCACTATTTGCATCTTTTGCGATTGAGAGATGCACTAGGCTGTTTGTTCCTCAAGGATTTTTGCAAGACTATCAAATCATGATCATGATGTTTACTGATGTTGGATGAAGGGGGATGCATTAATGCCCTCCTTCTAATAGATCTCTTCCTGACACTGACTCGTTTTCTCTAGGAATTAGATTTGGATATGTTGTAATATTTGGGGACTTGTATTCATTAGTGGTAGATTCTCTCACTATTAACAATGGAACTACATCATTGTCCCATGATTGGTAGATTTTACAAATTTTGTATGACGACACATTTATTCGCACTCATTGGAATGTACTAGTTACCTTGACATCTAATTGTCATTATAGGTGTGTTGTCTCATATTTTTTAAGGTATACATAAACACTATGTAATGAAATTATCTCTCTCATGTTCGACATCAATTCATTATTCACATGGTATAGGTTTGTACCATTGATGGATCTAGAGTGAAGACATTGGGTCATAGTCACATCTTCTCTTCATGTTATTGCTCGAAATACACAACACAATATTACATACCCACATAACCTCGTTATGTTTGGAGAATCAATGGTTCATTTAATAGTTCAAGTTATTCTTTTGATGTACAGTAATACATAGAGCCACTTTGTATTTTCTTGTGGCTATTATGTATTTGACATGAATCTATTGAGTATCCTTTTCATGGCCATTATTTTTTCATTTTATCAACTTAATGGATCCATGGTGTATTTGATTTGGTATCCATGTTCTTTCATAGTTGAGCATAGGTAAGCTCACCTTGGGAAGAAACCTCTATGATACTTTCATTTTATTGTAGCTGCTTTTCTATTATGAACTTTAAAATACTCCACTTCGTCACACTTATTATCTTCCCCCATGATTTTGTAATTATGTCATCCATCAAATCCCATTTTTACCTCATATATTAAAGGGAACCATTATAATATCTATTGAAACCACCATGTACTACATGTTCAATTGACCACCATATTGTTAGAACCTAACAATATTGAGAGAGATGGGGGGAATAAATATTGCACAAATATAACCAAATTTTTACAAGAAATGAACTTTTAAGAATTGAGAACTAAACAACACATGCAACATATCAATCAAAAACAACATCACATAAAGGCACTGATATTTTAAGTGGAAACCTTCCTGGTGTAGAAAACCACCAAACTATTTGTTGCTTCTTATCTCAATTAATTTAAGAGTCTTCTCAATTACAATATTCAGCTAGACACTACTAGAAAGCATCCACTACTCCTTAATAATGAAATTTGTTGGCCACAACTAACTTGGAGCTACAACTCCTAAAATAATATGGAAAACATCCACTTGCTTGAGGCCACAACCTCAACTAACAAATAACTCTAAAGTTTACAAGGCAATTCTTGATTGATACAAATATTGCAAATACAAAAGATAACTCTTGTAAATAACCCTTCAGCTGCCACTAAACATGAATTTTCTAAAATATAGACAAGTTCTCACTATAATTCCTCAAGCCAAATCTTCAATCCCTACAAAAAAATATGAATAAAATTTGCAATCTGTTCTTTGAAATGACTTTCTAAAGTTATGCATTGATCTACTAGAACCATTGAATATTGATCCTTCTCCACTTAACAAACAATGCATTTCATCTCTCACACATAGAAAAGAACCAACCTCAACTCTTCAAAACATTCTCCTATAAGTAAATTTTTGGAGTGATTAAATTAGTAATTACATGCAGAGTAATGGGGAGTTAAACATCTTTGTTCATATGATATATATTTGGTCCAGTTCATAGAACTTGCCTCCTTGACTTGATCCACCACTATCTTCACTGAATGAGAGATATTTTTCCACTTTGATCATATTCTATATGAAAGGCGAACTACCTCCAACTATTTGACCATTTACCAAACACAAAAACCATAGGAAATACCCATGGGAATAACATGAGTGCGCACATAATTTGGAAAAATCCACTAGCTAGAAGTAACACACCCTTTACTCATAGAACCTATGTTATAACAATGGTAATGGCTTTGAGAGGTTCATTATAATGCTCTATATTCCACTATGCACTTGTGTTACCTCATATAAGTATGCCTTCTTCAACCATGTTTGCAACACAACTTTAGGTGTAGGCTGTAGACATCATGACAACCATATAAGAGAATTTAGACATTATGACAACCAAATAAAAGCATACACAAACCCAAATACAATGCATACAACTCACGATTAAATTTTAACTTCCATCACCCCATTTTAACTTTACCCATACAGGCATTTTGGAAACCACCATGGTGTTTGGGTCAAATTCTGGAAACCAAGATGTCATAAAAAGGCCAGCATTACCCCAGAACCATGGTCCCTCATTCAATGCATATTCCTTGTCATTGATTGTGTTGAATTTGACAATAAAGAATCCTTTTGAACAGAGGTGGATATCATAGTTTTCTATCCATATGGAGTAAATCCATTGACGAAGGGCTTTCGGTTTGGGCCAAAACCCATTAAACCTACATATCACTACTTTAGATAAATAATCATAATGTATTTTAGTTACCTCAGGTATAGAAATTGTTAATGCAAGGTTCTAAGTTGTCTGCTCGACAATTTAGGCACCAGGGGTCGTAGCTTGTTGTTCTGTTTGCGCTTGAGGTTTCATCTTCCCTTTTACTACGTCTTTGAAGGAAACAGGTACTTTTGAGCTTGTGCCAGAGCAACCTCCATGAAATCTTGTGTTAAGGTAGATAGTTGAGTTGTTGCCTATGTCGTATTCTTTTAGTTTGTGCTCCTCCTGCAATACCTTCCCTGTGTAGATCAGGAGTTGTTTGCAAGGTGGGATACCTATCCTTTCTTGTATCCTCTGTTTGAGTGTTTTTATCTCCTCCCAATTCCCTATCTTGATGCATATTGTGTTCCATTCCATAGATTTGATAAAGAGAGTACCTTGTCTACCTTCGAGCATTTCAGGAGCAGAGGCTTCAAGATCCAATGTTGGAGTGTTTTCCACTTCGTGGTGTTCATGTGCAATTGTTGTAGCTCTCTGTTGATCTGGGTTGTTTCGTTTGTGGACTAGCATTACCCACCGGTGTTCGTCATGTATTGGTCCAAGGTAATCCTTAGCATTAGGTCTTGTATGCTGCTCTGGCCTCCTCCCACGGCTCGCGACTACCATTGCTCCATGAATCTTCTTCATGGCACCCTATTTTTCTTGTTGTGAAAAACCCTGACCTTTTGACAGAGGATACCCCCAAAAGCATGGGTCAATTTTCGATAATGACCTCCTCGAGTGCAAATCTGCAACGAGGATCTCTAATTTGGGAAAATCATTCTCACCTAAGGAAACATCTATGGTTTTTCGCTCTGGATCTGGGTTTTTGATGCCCCTTGCAGTTTTCGCCATGCCTCTGCTGCTGGTGAGGAGACGTGAGCCCACAGAGCGCATTTTCAAAACCCTAGATCTTCTTCGTAGTGCTATCACCAAGCACTTCCCTGTGCTTACCATAGTGACAACTCCGCGACAGCCATTGCCAACGACTTCTGCATTCCTTTGAGCAAATAAGCAATGTCTGGTACCCTTGTTAACGCGGAATCCAGCCGCCGCAATCCAACAAACTCAGATCGAGCCGGGGATGATGCGTTGGAGACGTAAACAGACTTCCTGCATCCAATGTGGACTGTCGCATAGCTGGATCTGATTGCCATGGCCATCATTATTCAAAGCCCTCGTTTTAGGGTTTTAGCTAGATTTCCGCCATTGGATAGATTGATGTTCCCCAATAGAAGTTAATTAGCACAACCATATAATTAAACGGTTGGTAAATGTCCATAAGCAGATTTTATTCATAATGAACTTCAAAACACTTATTTCAACATACATCTCAAGTTGCTAAATTAAAAAATAATTATAATAATAAAAATTTACTAAATTACAACTTTATTATATTGATAAAAAGAATTCATATATAAGTTAAATATATTCACTTAAAAAAAATATGTAACAAATTTATTAGATTATCTTAAATTGTCAAAATTCAATTTATCAATAAAATAGAATATAATAGATGTTAACTAGCACAACCATATAATGAAACAGTTGTTAAACGTCCATAGGCATTCCATTCATAATAAACTTCAAAATACTTATTTCATCATACATCTCAAGTTGCTAAATTAAAAAAATAATAGCAATAATAACAATTAACTAAATTATAACATTATTATTATTATGACTGATAAAAAGAATTAATATAAGCTAAACATATTTATCTAAAAAAAGTATGTAACAAGATTACTAACCACAGATACTTAACCCCACTTTATCATGGACAAAACATAGTCTTTGTAAAAATACCACAGGTCAATATGATGACTTATCAACACCATGTACTCAAAAAGCTAGTCTTTTCATATGACACTTTTTAAATTAATGAATTTAATTAGAAGGGAAAAAGACATAACTACTTCAGAAATAAATCTTAATATTTGATTTGCATATATTTAAAAATATTTTATAAAATTTAAATCCCTATTATCTATGTAATAATTATTGAAAATGAAATTAAAATTGTAAAATCTCTTCTAAAACATATACACTTATCTTTATAATTATTTTATTTTTGTAAATAAAACCACAGAAACAAATGATAAATCTTATAATAATTTACTGCACTCCACCATTAATAAACATTTCAAAATTTTTAATTATGAAAAATAAATCCCTTTTTTAAACCATTAAATATTAAATATTAAATATTATATATATATATATATATATATATATATATATATATATATAAATGTATCGCAATTACATTTTCATTAACAGCACCCCAGTCTAAATACACTGCCACTGAAATGTTACAATTTTTTAAACATTTACAGAGACAATGATACTTCATAATGATCACTAGCTAACTGTGTTGTCCTTTCAATTATAAAGTCACTGGGTTACATGAGTTAAAAGAGAATCCTTCAATGATATAAATACTGAAATTTCATAAATAGGGTTATTAAATAATTGTGGTTCGTTCAGTTCAATTGTCACTGAGTTATATGAATGAATGTGGAGTCCTTCGGCAACACACAGTAAGGAATTAACGAGCTGATAAACTGAAAGGAAGCATACGTTGAATTATTTATTTTTAAAACAGTTTCTGTTCATAAATTTTCTGATACTCGCATGGTTTTCTGATACTCGCATAGTCTTCTTGTCATTCACACTTATTTTCGTTATGTAATGTTCTTGTCATTCACACTTATTTTCGTTATGTAATGTGAGTTATTGGATGAGTGACACATTTAATTTCAAGACATTTAAGTTATCAAAGTCATTTAGGGTTATTAGAATTTTGCCCAAATTTTTTTGAATAATTGACATTTTCACCACAATTTTTTTCAAGTCTATGGTTTTTGTAGTAGAAAGAGGTGTAATTTCTTTACTATTTAATATAGAGTTGATACATTAATATAAAAGAAATGACCTTTTAGTTAGAATTCTGTCGCACAATTTCTGGAGAAATTGTGATTTCTTGTTGATTAAACTGTGTTTTGAATACATACATAAATTCAATACCCTCACTCACACTTTGCATATTTAAACTTGTAGTTTTAATTTCAAGCAACATTGTGATTTCTTGTCATTTAAAATGCTTTGAATGCATAAATAAATTGGGCCCATGAAAAACTTTTGAGACACCCAAACTCAAAATTAAATAGCTTAATACATTTTGTCTTCAATTGATATGTGATATTTAAAAAATATATTAATAACAAAAAAAAAATTGGTATCAATAATAAATAAAAATATCTCAATATTCATGTTATGCATGTTGAATAAATTTTTTTTGGTATCAATAATAAATAAAAATATCTCAATACTCATGTTATGCATTTACTCATGTTATGCATGTTGAATAAATATGTTATGCATTTTCAATAAATATTTCATATATATTGATATATATCGAAAAAAATCAACATATGTTATGAGTAATCTCCGAGAAAGCACCTGTAAGATTCTCAGCCACGATACATGCATTTTATTAAATCGCCAAGGTGTTGTGGTGTAGTCGTTTTACATAATGTTTTATTTGAATATATGGCACTACGACGGTTAAAATCAATAGCTTTTTGACGGCCATGTAAATAACCGCCCATTAATGAAATATAACACCACCCTGTCCTTCAAGGATTGCAATGTTAAACATATATTTTCAGAAAGGTAATATAATTTTATTATTTAAATGATATTTTTGTAAAGCTACATAGACGGTCGGAATTATGCAAATTCTTAAACCTGTGAACAAATTCTTACTGAACTAGCTGGAGAAAATTTACCAAAAACACCAAATTATAGAAGACTTAGACTACGCTATTTCGTTCCTGTAGAGAAGACTTCTTCGTGGCTTCTAATTCCATCAAATCTATCACTGATCGCATGTACTCGTCTTTCACAGCGAAAGACAGCGGTTGGTTTGCCAGCTCTCCTGCGGTCGTCTTAGCGCATGCAAAGCTGATAGCATTGCCGTAGAAGCCTTTAGGAAGCGGCGGGTCGAATTTGGTTCGAGCCTCCACGGGGAATATGAACCGAACTTCTTGCTCCCAAGGCAGTTGGAGAGCCTTGGTCCTCAAACGCCACAAACACGCCGATAGAACTTCGAATGTTGAGTGCTTTGTGCCTTGGCCTACTGCTTGGGTCTTCAACGACTCCATCTCCTTGGGTCCGAAAAAGAATGATTTGTGGGTCATCTTGTTCACGGGAACCATCTGCCCATCCTTATCTTCGATTTGTTCGTACTCGTAAAGGGGGAATTTAACAGCCGGATTCGTCCGCGGTAGGAGGATTTCTCTTTTTCAAACCGGACGAACCGAAGGCCTCGGCGCTCCCTTCGCCATTTCTCCGACAGCGGTCAAGAACTGAACGAGGCCAGTGCCGTCTGACATTGCGTGGTTCAACAGCAGGGCCAATATGAACCCTCCGCATTTCAGCCGCGTTACCTGAAAGTTCATGATAACCAATACGCTCAGAAAACGCAATTCCGACTCCAGGAAATAACAGCCAACGCAACAGCCGATGGCAAATGCAAGCGAAAATTAATTGAATTGATGATGAGCATAAATGAATTTACCTGAATAAGAAGCAAGGGAGAGTTGGTAAGAGTTAGGGAGCCCGGCGCGTAGTGCAGCAGATCTTCCCAGCAGGGGAATGGCGGCTGAAGGTCTCCAAATTCCTCGAGAGCAACATCGGCATCAGCCTCCACAAACAGCACGCCTTCACCCGTGCAGTCCACCACGAGCTTAGCGGCGGGTGGGTCTCTGAGTCTCCCGGCAAAGGGATAATAGAAGACCAAAGCCTTGGCCATACCTTGTCAATGAACCCAAAAACACTGCTAATACCAAATGGGTTCCTGACAAAACGATCATCGAAAGGATCATTGTCAAAAGGGTCTAAAAAGATAGACATATCAGCTGGGCTTAAATTTTCTTTAAACTCTGGCGAGCTTTAACTTCAGAATAGCACCACTCTTGGAATAGCACCTCTCGGCTTTGCCTCACTTCTTATCCTTGACCACTAGTTTTATCTTTACAATTACCTTGTGCAAAAGAGACACACCTTGCAAGAACTTGTTAGAAATCCGAGTTTTGTCCCGGTGTTCTTCTTCTAATATCAAATTAGGATTATGGAAAAGACTAATTTCGTTCCTTAAATTGCCTCATACATGATAGCAAACGATACTATAAAAATCAACACAGTTACTGCAATTAAACACAAAAATTGCACAGCTGGACAGAGTTACTCTCCTTCCAACCTCACAAATCTCGACCCTCTCGGATGCTCACAAGCCTCAACCACACAACGCCACTGGCCCCAGCAGCCACACATACACAAGCGTGCCCTGTCACTTCTCAGCAACTTCAGCTTTGTTCGACCCTCTATGGGTCATGCAGCAACACCAAAAACAACACAACTCTTTACTGCTGGCTCAAGTTTACCCCACTCCACGCAACACTCCGACAACGATCTGTCATGCAAGACTCCAACAACGATCGTCTCCAGTAGCGACTTTCTTCTCCTCGAGTTGGCTCGATCCACCCTCAGCAGTGTCCATAGCCCTTCAGCTTCAACGCTCTTCAATTTCAACTCAACTCCAGGTTTTCACACGAATAAAGATTAATTCACCAAACAACCACTTCACGATTTCATTCCGCACATTGCTCTGCCATCCTTTTGATTTCTTCAAAGGATCCTGCCAAAGTTATCAGAGAGGCGCTCATGAAGGTTTTGGTGTTTTACTATCCTTTTGCCGGAAGATTGAGAGAAGCACCCTTCGGTAAGCTCGTCGGTAAGCAGATTGGCTTTAAGCCACAGAAAGATAGAGAGGAGAAAGGGGAGAGGAAGTAGAAAGCCGAGAGGCCAAGAGAGAGAAGTGAATTGCAGAGAATAGAGAAAAGTTGAGCTGACCTGTAGAGCAATGGCAGCATCGAGCCAGACAGAGACAGAGAGAGTGCGAGAGTCTGTGAACTCCAGAGAAGGCTTGAGAGGTTCAAGTGAACTCCTATGAGTAAACCAGTCAAGATTTGAGTCTGAGATTGGACTCAGACCACTGTGACCACTTGAGGTCGAGATTCAGTAAGGAGAGTCTATGTACTCTAGAGACTTGGGGAATCCAAGTACAGTCATATTGATCGTCATCTGTTGAGTGAGAATCAATTTGAGCTCACTATTGTAAAAACTCTGCTTTTCAAGACACAATAGAAAGGGCACCACTAAAGGATGGACCAGGAGACGTAGCCCAAGAGGATTGGGTGAACTCTTTATTAAACTTGTTGTGTTTATGTGTTTGCTTATAGTGTTTCTCTTACTACTTCAGTGTCTATGTATTTCGCAATCTTATCGATCCATTTCATAAAATAACATAGGCACACCCCAGCACATAAGTCTGTAATACCTTCATTAATTAACTGAGATCATTCATAGGTGATTTCATATCACCATGAGACATTTGGAATTCAAACTCAAAATGTTGTTCTCTGGTATGAAGACCCCTTGAAGGTATTTTCGTGGCAACCTCATCATAATGGGCATGCACAAAATTTGGGTGGTCACCAAGGTGGTGGCCCTTGATGGTAGTGATGCACCTTACACCTGGAGGAGGAAGACACTGGTATAGCAGGCTTTCATATATCATCAATGCTTGCAAATGTGTAAGTTGAAGCAACTTAAATGCATGCATATGGGATTGTTAATCCCTGTGTGTGGTGAAATGCCCGACTATACAATCCCCTTTCCTAGTTTGGAGACGGGTTGCTTCTCTCATGGAAGATTGGATGTGGCTATGCTCTCTTCTAATAGATGAGGTATGCTCATTTATGAGAAAATTATGGTTCTTCGTCTTGGAAGGAAATCCTAGGGTTTCATACTATACACTTGTCTAGCAATGTAACGAGTATCAACGCCTCTCCTTATTCCACACACTCATACACTCACGTCTTGGATGCCTTATATCTGCATGGATTTGGTCTCAGGGTGGTGGAGGTTTTGGGTCACGAAAAAGCTCTTTGTATGTTGGAAAATTTCTCATATTACACGTAGATACAAAAGTATTTTCTTCTAGGCCCTCACTGATGTTGTCAAGTAATGTTCCAACGAAGGTATTTGTTATGTTCTCTTTACCTATAGAATTGAAGTTTGGTCATGCGCTAGCTTCATCGTTGTTGTGTGCTCATTGGGTATTAGGGTAATCTCTCAATCTTCCTTTTTCAAAGTGTCAGTGCAATGCTTGGTTATTGTCTTGTCGAGGTCGACCCATCTCCTTAAACTTAGTCTTGGGTCTCTAGTAATAGATTTTACATCTAGTATTCTTCCATTTCTGTTGATGGTGGGTAATATAATGTTTACTAGTAACCACTCATGTTTTCTCTCTTGTCAAGATTTGTTGTTACTTCTTACAAGGGTCAATGTTCTTTGTTCTTTTTCTTCATAATTCTAAATTTAGACCTTGGTTTGAACTTATTGTAGTCCTTCCCTCAGCGGCCCCTGACAACTTGGACCCTGTCGAGATTTCTTTTCCTTGTCCTGTTTTGGTGTGTGGAGTTTGGTACCCCAGTACCTTTTCCATATGGTTTTAATTGGGCCTTCGGGAGTCACTGTAGTGTAAACCTTAAAGTCATTATTGTGCCATCAAGTCTCCTCAACCCTCTTCCCTCGTTGTACCTTCACGTCTATAACTCATTCAAGTAGGTCGTTCAATCACCAATTGTAGCTCTTTTTATTGTAGGTTTATTGTTCTCATGGCTCTAAGGTGACGCACTCCCAGCCGTAGAGGAGGCGCTTCAGGGTCTCCTTTGATGCATCATCAGAGATTGTTTAGTTGGGAATCAATAGCCAATTTCTTCAAAGCAGTGCCCCTGGAGGTCTGAAAAGAAATTCTTCAAATCGAGCCTAACGAATTCAGAGATCATGTTTACTTCTCAGATTCAGATATAGGAGACAATAGCCTCAAGTGGGTACGAGATCCGGGGAAGTTTCGCAGGTGAAGGATCCAGTTCCTTCATTCCATCACTCTACATCGTCAAATGGAAATTCTTCTTAGCATGGTCATTAGAGGCAAACAAGTAGACAACTACAAGATCTTTGTAGGTCAAGAGGATATAAAGTGTATTATGAGAGATATTAGATACAAATTAGATGATATAGTTGTTCGGTTGTCTCACATAGAACATTATATCATCTCTGACTTAGACACTGAGTTGAATAAGCATCTGGAAGGGCCTATTGTCATCAATTCTCCAGTTGAAGCCTCTCCTCAAGATAACTCTACAACCACATTGACAGCCATAATCCTAGAATAAAAAGTCCACCAAGAAATTGGTATGTTGGTGTATTAAAGGGAAAAATGAGGTTGGTTTTGGGATGTAGTCATATTTTTTCTTTTGACATATATATGTATGTGGTAGATAATTTACTTTTCCACGTTTTTTTAGTTTATAGTGACAGACTTGTTTAAGTTTCTAATAACAAGACTGTATAGGCATCAATGCTAGCCTTTCGATGTTCTATCGTTTTTTTTTTCCACAGTTCACAGCATGTCACTACTTTTCCTTTCTTGGATTTTATATCCTCTCCTTTCTTGGATGTTATATCCTCAAGGAAACCGCATATGCTTATCCAATCCTCCGTCATTCTCTCTTCATCACCTGAGGAAGAGAAAGTACATGTGATGTCAAATATCACTCCATACTGTGCTAGTTATAATAAAGTATATAAAAAAAATATTTCCATAATTTAAATTATCTTAATTATTTTGTTTAGTATTTTTATATTTCATTTCCAATTTTTATTTTTAAATTTCTTACTTACACGTTAAAAAATAATATTTAATCTTTTAATTAAAATTTCTTAATATTTGATTTTCCAATTTTAATAGGTGAAAATTAAAACTTAATATTTAATATTTTTACTAATTTAAGGTTAAGCTTAAAGATTTTACATGTTTCAACCCTCAATTAATGTTAGAGCTTTGGATCTTCTAAAATATTCTTGAAATTTCACATGTAAGTAACTCTACATTTTCAATAATGTTAGTAGACATACATTTTATTTAGTATCATGGTGGTCAACATGTCAATAGTTGCACATTGTGAGTACTGTCAGTTGAATTGACATCTATTTATTATCACAATGGTCAACGATATAGGTTAATTTAGACAAACTCCTATTGAGGGGATTTTTCATTTGGAAAGCTCTCAATGCTTTTGACACTTTAAGGAGATTGTGAAATTTGTTAACAAAGTTTTGACCTTAAAAACAATTATGTGAAGCTTCAAAAGATTTTCAAAAGACAAACTCCTATTGAGGGGATTTTTCATTTGGAAAGCTCTCAAAGCTTTTGACACTTTAAAGAGATTGTAAAATTTGTTAACAAAGTTTTGACCTTAAAAACAATTATGTGAAACTTCAAATGATTTTCAAAAGATTTTGGATCTTAAATTGTCAAAATTGAATTTATCAATAAAATAGAATATAATACAAGTTAATTAGCACAACCATATAGTTAAACCCTTGGCAAACGTCCATAAGCAGATTCTATTCATAATAAACTTTATAATAAACTTCAAAACTCTTATTTCATCATACATCTCAAGTTGCTAAATTAAATAATAATAATAATAATAATAAAAGTTAACTAAATTATTATAACTTTATTATATTGATAAAAAGAATTAATATATAAATTAAGCATATTTACCTAAAAAAATGTAACAATTTATTAACCACAAAGATTAAGCCCCATTTTATTATGGACAAAATACAGACTTTGTTAAAATACTATGGGTCAATATAATGACTTATCAAGGCCACATGCTCAAAAAAACCATACTTTTTTCAATTAATGAATTTAATTAAACAAAAAAAACATAACTACTTCTGAAATAAATCTTAATCTTTAATCCATATATATTACTAAAAATATTTTAAAATATTTTATAAAAATTAAATTCTTATTATCTATCCAACAAAATCAAATTGAAATTGAGACATTTCTTCCACAATAAACACATTTATCTCTTTTATAACCGTCATAGAGTTAGAATGATGATTTGTAAAGTTGAATGACGTCAGATTGAAAGAACACCACCCACAAATTTAAGAAAATCTACGTATAACGCTTACCATCTATCACCCGCCATATGCATATACACACTCTTTTTAACATTGGAAAAGAGCATGTGGGTTGCTGAGGATATTATTTAAGGAGGTTTTAGAGTAACCCATGTATATCGGTTAGCATTGTAGTTTTTATATTGATGTTATATGGGGTATGGTTTTGTATAAGAGTTTTGTGTATTGTAATGGTTTTATTTATGTTTTTAGTTGGTTATCATAATAGCATGTGGATTGTGAGGATATTATTTAAGGAGGTTTTAGAGCAAGCCATATAGGGGTTGGTATTGTAGTTTTTATATTGATGTTATTTAGGGTATGTTTTATATAAGAGTTTTAAGTATTGTAATAGGTTTTATTTATGTTTTTGGTTGGTTATTATAATTTCTAAATGCTTTTAGATGGTTGTTATTATGTCTTAGCTTATATGTGAAGTTGAGTCGTAAACATGGTTGAAGAAGGCATATTTATATGAGGTAACGTAGGTGAATAGTGGAAGACAAAGCGTTATAACGCACTTCTTTAAGCTATTACGAATGTTAGGTTTTATGAGTAAAATGTGTGTTACTACCAACTAGTGGAATTTTCCTCAGGTTATTTCCATGGGTATGTCCTATGTTTTTTGTACTTGTTAAATCGTGAAATAATTCGAGGAAGTTCGCTTTTCATCTAGAAGGATGATGAAAGTGGAAAAATCTTTCTCATTCAATGAAGATAGTGGTAGATTGAGTGAAGGAGGAAAATTCTATGAGCAAGACCAAATCTATAACATATGAACATAAATTCTTAGCTCCCTATTACTCTCTATGTAGTTACTACTTTAATCATTCTAGATAAATACTTATAGGAGAATGTTTTGAAGAGTTGAGGTTGGTTTTTTTTGTGTGTGTGTGAAAGATGATATGCATTGTGTGTTAAGTGGATAATTACTTTTCCTTTCTTGGATGTTATATCTTTAAGGAAACTACATATGCTTATCCAAGCCTTAGTCATTCTCTCTTCATCACGTGAGGAAGAGAATGTACATGTGATGTCAAATATCACTCGAGAGCAATTTAATATATATATATATATATATATATATATATATATATATATATATATATATATATATATACATTTCCATAATTTAAATGATCTTAGTTATTTTGTTTAGTATTTTTACATTTCATTTCCAATTTTTATTTTTAAATTTTTTACTTACACATTAAAAAATTATATTTAGTCTTTTAATAGAAAATTTCCTAATATTTAATTCTTTTACTATAATATATATATATATATATATATATATATATATATGATGATGAATAAATATCTTTATATTCTATATTAAATAACAAGACAATATTACTCATTATGAGTTCAAATAACAAGACAATAACAAAGTTTTCACCTTAAAAACAATTATATGAAGCTTCAAATGATTTTCCAAAGAGTTGGATCTTAAATTGTCGAAATTGAATTTATCAATAAAATAGAATATAATAGACTTTAACTAGCACAACCATAAAATCGAATGGTTGGTAAATGTCCATAGGCATTCCATTCATAATAAACTTCAAAATACTTATTTCATCATACATCTCAAGTTGCTAAATTAAAAAAATAATAACAATCATAACAATTAACTAAATTATAACATTATTATTATTATGATTGATAAAAAGAATTAATATAAGCTAAACATATTTATCTAAAAAAAAATATGTAACAAGACTACTAACCATAGATACTTAGCCCCACTTTATCATGGACAAAACATAGTGTTTGTAAAAATATCACAGGTCAATAGATGACTTATCAACACCATGTACTAAAAAAACCAGTCTTTTCGTATGACACTTTTTAAATTAATGAATTTAATTAGAAGAGAAAAAAGACTTAACTACTTCAGAAATAAATCTTAATCTTTGATTTGCATATATTTAAAAATATTTTATAAAAGTTAAATCCCTATTATCTATCTAATAATTATTGAAAATCAAATTAAAATTATAAAATGTCTTCCTAAACACATACACTTATTTTTATAATTATTTTATTTTTGTAAATAAACCACCAAAATAAATAACAAATCTTATAATAATTTACTACACTCCACCATTAATAAACCTTTCAAAAATTTTATTTATAAAAAATAATCCTTTTTTTAACAATTAAATATAATGTTTGTTTTTTAATTTATAATGTATCTCAATTACATTTTCATTAACAACACCCCTGTCTAAATACACTGCCACTGAAATGTTACAAATTTTTAGACATTTACAAAGACAATGATCACTAGTATCTGTGTTGTCCTCTCAATTATAAAGTCACTGGTTTACATGAGTTAAAAGAGAATACTTCAACGATTATAAATACTGAAATTTCATAAATAGGGTTATTAAATAATTGTGTGGTTCGTTCAATTCAATAGTCACTGAGTTATAAGAATGAATGTGGAGTCCTTCTGCAACACACAGTAAGGAATCAATGAACTGATAAAATAAAAGGAAGCATACGTTGAATTATTTATTTTTATTTATTTTTAAAACAGTTTTTGTACATAAACTTTTTTGATACTTGCATAGTCTTCTCCACTGTAGTATTTGACAGCACTATAGAGTCGGACCAACCATCCAGTACAATGCTGAAGCATTAAAAGTCATACTTACATTAACAAGAAGTTATTAGTACAGTCCGAAATGAGATAGGTGCCCATCACTGTGAAGAGAGGGTGACCTCTCAACTCCATCAAATCTATCACGGATAGTATGTATTCTTCATTCATTTTTATTTTCGTTATGTAATGTGAATTATTGGATGAGTGAGACACCTAATCTAAAGATATCTAAGTCATCAAAATCACTTAGGAATTGTTGGAATTTTGCCCAAATAATTTTGAATAATTGACATTTTCACCACAATATTTTTAAGTCTGTGGTTTTTTATGTAGAAAGAGATGTGTAATTTCTTTACTATTTAATATAGAGTTGATACATTAATATAGAAGAAATGACCTTTTAGTTAAAATTCTGTCACACAACTTATCGAGAGATTGTGATTTTTTGTTGATTAAACTGTGTTTTGAATGCATACATAAATTCAATGCCCTCATTCAAACTTTGCATATTTAAACTCCTAGTTTTAATTTCAAGCAACATTGTGATTTGTTGTCATTTAAAATTCTTTGAATGCATGAATAAATTGGGCCTGTGAAAAAATCTTGGGACACCCAAACTCAAAATTAAATAACTTAATACATTTTGCCTTCAATTGATATGTGATATTTAAAAATCATATTAATAACAAAAAAATATTTTAGTATCAATAATAAATAAAAATATCTTAATACTAATGTTACGCATGTTGAATAAATATTTCATATATATATATAACAAAAAAAATCAACATATGTTATATAAATAAAATATATCCATGTTGATTGAGTTATTTTATTGATAGCTACATTATAATTCAAAGTATAAAGTATGAGATAGATTTGTAATTTGTTCAATGTTTAATATATAATCCATGTAATAAGTTGAAAAATATTAATAAAAAAAATAATTATATATGAGAAAATACTTTATTTCACTAATATATAATTTTTACTTTCCAATTTAAAAATATATTAATATCTAATTTATATATTTAAATTATACGAGCCATAAATAAAATATTTTAATAAAAAATTGTAATTAAAATAATGTGTTACCGAATAATAAAATTTGCACATCAAAAAATAAACCTTTACTTTTTTAGATGTTCAATAGATTTAAAATTATCATAAAATTTCATTCAAAATATTTTTTTTAAGTAATATATAAAATAAATTAACATAAATTTTAAAATATTAATATACATTAAACAAAGTCTTTCGGTAGAAATCACATGAGAGAATTTTGTGGCCTACGCTTTTCGAACCAACAAGTGTGATTCATCATTAAGACAAGATGAAAAGGCAGACCATGGCAAAGGGTGAAATAGAGAGCAATGTAGAGACATAATTTCAAGTAACGGCTATATTTGAACAATAATGTTTAGATTATAATATTAATTTATTAATATATTAAAAACAAATATTATTAAGTAACAACTATATTAAACGGCTAGTTTTTGAAAAAATATTTAAATAATGATATTATTTCATTAATTTATTAAAAATATTAATAGGTAACGGCTATATTAAATGGCTAGTTTTTGAAAAATAATATTTAAATTAATTTATTAAAACCAAATATCACTAGTTCTTGAAAAATAATATTTATATAATGATATTAGTTTATTAATTTATTAAAATATTAATATGTAACGGCTATATTAAACAACTAGTTTTCGAAAAATAATATTTAAATTAATTTATTCAAACCAAATATTACTAGTTTTTGAAAAATAATATTTAAAGTGTGATATTAGTTTATTAATTTATTAGAAACAAATATTAATAAGTAACTGCTATATTAAACAATTAGTTTTTGAGAAATAATATTTAAAATAAATAAATAAATAATCAAAGTCAAACTTTAAAGGAGGGGAGTAAAAAAATATAAAAATGAGGGAAGACCCTAATTGAGAGAAGATCATTTGATAGATAAAATAACTAATGGGAATAAAATAAAATAAATTAAAAATAATTAATGAAATGCATTGTGTGTTAAGTGGATAAAGCTCTATCTTTAGTGGTCGTAGCAGATCAGTGTAGAACTTCATAAAGTCATTTCAGAGATCAGATAGAAAATATAGATTTTTGTGCAGGGATTGAAGATTTGGCTTAAGGAACTATTGTGGAGAACTACTCTATCTTTTAGAAAAGTGTTTAGTGGCAACTAAAGGGTTATCTATAGGAGTTATCTTTTGTATTTGCAGTAGTTATAACAGTCCATAATTTCCTTGTAAACTTTAGAGTCATTTTTTTGTTGAGGTTGTGGCCTCAAGCAAGTGGATGTGTGCCATAATATTGTAGGATTTGTGGCTTGTAGTTGGTTTTGGCCAATAGATTTCATTATTAAGGAGTAGTGGCTCCTTTCTAGTGGTGGTTAGTTGAAGATTGTAATTGAGAAGACGTTTAAATTAATAGATAAGAAGAAGCACCAATTGAGAATGAGAAAGACTTAAAGATCAAGAGTTTAATACCTGAGAGAGGAAGTGAGTACATGTCAAAATAATTTTATGGGTTTTTTGAGGAGCAGAAGATTAAGAGTAAATACTTAATCACTAGAACACCTCATCCAAATGGAGTTGTGGAGAGGAAGAATAGGTTAATCTAAGACATGGCACAAGCTATGATGGATGAGGTTGGTGTTGCAAATACCTTTTGGGGAGAATTTGCGCAAACAACAGTATATCTGGCGAACAAGATCCTCCTTAGGCCAAATAGTGATCAAATTCCTTATGAGTTATGGAAAGGGAAACTGGCAAGACTAGATTACTTCAAAGTCTTTGGGAGCAAGTGCTACATAAAGAGGAATGATTACAATCTTGGAATGTTTGATTCATGAGTCAATGAATGTGTTTTTCTTGGCTATTCTTTAAAAAGAAAGGGTTACAAATAATACAACAAGAGGACCAAAAAGGTATTGGAGTGCATTGATATTGTAGTGGAGGAGGCACTTCCCAAATCTGAAGGTCCTAAAGAGGTTGCAACTGATTATGATATCATATAATATGAGGATCAAGGAATGCCAAACAAGGAAGAGGAAGAGGAAGAGGAAGGGAATACCTCATCTACAAAGAATGCTCCACCAATTCACATACAAAAGAAGCAACTGAAAATCCAAATCCCGGGAACAAAGAACTGGGATTGCAAAACAAGGATAAAATTGTTGAGTAGTTCAAGCCAAGAACATTTTGCTTTGGTGTCCCAAGTAGAGCCCAAGTTTAGCAAGGCTAGTGAAGATAAGAATTGGATCAAGGCCATGAATGAGGGCTTAGATCAGCTTGAGAAGAACAACACATGGGAGCTTGTACCAAGGCCAAAGGACAAGAACATTATTGGAACCAAGTGCATCTACAAGAACAATCTCAACAAAGAAGGTAGAGTCGTGAGAAACAAAGAAAGACTAGTATGCAACGGATATACTCAGGTAGAAGGTGTTGATTTTCATAAGACCCTTGCACTAGTAGCTTGATTATATGTTATTATAATTTTCTTGGAATTTGGATGTTATAAGAATGCAAAATTCCATCAAATGGATGTCAAGTCATCCTTCTTGAATGGTAACCTAGAAGTGGAATTTTACATAGAATGCCAAAAGGATTTTAGTTAATTGATTATGAGAATCAGGTTCGCAGGTTGAAAAATGCTCTCTATGAGTTGAAACAAACTCCAAGAGCTTGGTATGAAATTTTATGTAAACATATACAACAACAAGGCTTCAAAAGAGGATCAACAAACAACAATTTATACATCAAATTATAAGGTGATCATTTTCTAATTATTGTTGTGTATGTAGATGATATCATTTTTGGGAGCGATTTGGAGGAGATTGGCCACAAATTTGTTGAAGATATGCAAAAGGAGTTTGGAATGTCCATGTAGGGTGAGATGATATTCTTCCTTGGGCTGCAAGTTACTCAAACTGATAAGAGATAAATTCAATCAATTTGGCATGGAGGATAGCAAACCGATTAACACATCTATGGTGACTAGCTGAAAATTGAGTAAACATGATGAATCTCTTGAGGTAAATCAATCCATTTATCATTCAATGATTGGGAGATTATTGCACAATTTAACAACTTCTAAGCCTGACATAATGCAAGATGTAGGTTTTTTTTCAAGATTTCAAGCTAATCCCAAGGAGAGAAATGCAAATGCAGTTAAGAGATTTTTCAAATATCTCCAAGGCAATCTTGACTATGGCTTATGATATGCTAAAGGTAAAGATTTCAGTTTGATTACTTATACTGATGGAGATTCGGTAGGTAGCATTGATGACAAGAAAATAAATTCTGGAGCAACATTATTTTTAGGAATTTGCTTGGTCTCTTGGGAAAGCAAAACGAAAGTTCCATCTCATTATCTGTTGTTGAAGTTGAATATGTAGTAGCAACCACTTGTTGCACTCACATACTATGGATGAAGAAAACTCTTCAAGATATGAAGGTTGATTATATTGATCCTCTTCCTATCATGGTTGACAATACTAGTGTGTTCAACATCTCCAAAAATATAGTCCTTCACTCCAAGAAAAAACACATACCAATCAAGCATCGCTTTCTATGAGATCAGGTGGTCAATAAAGTTGTAAGGTTGGTGTATGTAGCCACAAATGAATAAATTGGAGACATATTCACTAAGCCACTTCCAAGGGATCATTTTCAGAATCTTAAAAAACATATGGCTATGGTGCCTTTTCAAAAGCATTGAGAAGGTTTTTTATGGAGCTAGTAGTTGTCTTAAAGTTGGCTCAATCAATTGCAAAAAGATTAAAGAGTTGATGGTAGTCACTTGGACACATGTATTTCATTGCAATATGAAATTTTTTTCCTGCTTCTTCTTTCTCATTTCTCAAAGGTGCATATTTTCTCATTCATGCAGGGGGAGAGTGTTTAGTAAATCAACAGGAGTGTTTGAGACAACCCCTCAAGGGTGTTAGTGTTGGTATCTTCATCCCTCCATCAGTGATCAAATTTCTCTTTTTGCATGCATGTTAGGTGTCCCATCTGATCAATTGCATTCCATTAGGTCATGGATCAACTGATGATAGTGGTTCATTGTCATTTTCCCTCATGGCATTTACCTGTTGGCCTGTTTTCACATGTTCAGGGCATTCACTGTTATTTTATTTCATTCCATTTACCAAAATCATTTTTAGGGTTTTAGGGCTCACTAGGTCTAGGGTTTGTCACCATGGTCATCAAAAACCTAATAAAAGGTCAGAAGGCACATGAGGTGGTCTTATAAGTTCATTAGATCAAAATTTCACTAATAATATGCTCAATAAATGATTTTTACCTCAAAACTCTGTTTTGAGGTGAAAACAGAGTTTTTTATTTTTATGTACAAAATTTATGTAATTTGAAATGTTTTCTATATGTAATAAGTTCCAGCTGCTGCCCTTGCTCACCTTGCCAACTCCAGCCACTGTAGACAAAAGCAAAAGCATCAATGCATCAGTTTACCAAGTGACCAAGAAAAGTCAATTTAAATGAAAAAACTGAGCTAATGACAAAAAGTGACTTGGACATTAGAAAAGTGGGTTTGAATATGTAGAAAATTTAAAGCCATCTGTATATAAAGTGAAAGGGGTGCCATTTATCATTTTATTGTGCAAAATACCCTTGGAGAGAAAAAAATTGCGATTTGGAGGAAGATTGAGCTTTGGAGGTCAAAAACCCTGTTTTTCAAGCAAACTTGCCTGGCGCTACGCATCAGAGGCAGTGCGCTACGTATAAATGACTTTCTACCAGTGTTAATTTGTACGAGCACTATGCATCAGGAGGGCGTTGTGCATTGGGCCCAGTGCGCTGCGCATCAGTCTAGAAGTTCCCAAATCGTTCCAAATTGTTCAATAACCCTCAAAAACGGTGTATTTCCACTCTACAAGTAAGTTATCATCATCCTCAAGCTGAATTTTGTTCTATTACCACTGTTCTTCATGAGTTTTTCATGTTGAAAGTCAAACCCTAGCTTGTCTCCATTATTCTCCATTTCATTGTTAAATTTCACTCCATAATCACAATCCATATCATTAAAACTCTTTCCTCCCTTCCATTTGCCTAAAACACTCCATTTATCCCATTTTCCATATCCCACTCCCCTAAAAAAACTAATTCCCTTCACCAAACCCTAAATCCCTCACTAAACCCTAGTTTCTCAAAACTAATCCCTTCGTCCCCCAACTCCATTTTCCATTAGTAAAATCTCTTCATACTCATCTCCTTTGTCCTCCCTCATTACCATATTTTACCATATCATCATCACATCCCTTCCCTAAGATAAGCATCAAAGCACCATGGCAAGAAACAGTGAGTCAAGCTATGAAGAAGAAACACTAAGTGACAATTCAAGAGGCAAAAATGTACAACCTAGGAGACCTCACAAGGGTGGGAAAATTATCAGAGAGGAACTGATTAGCATTGTTGAACTCCTTGCTTGCCTTCTTTCAACCACTTGTTTTAGATACCAATCTTGCTTTGAGTTTTTTGAGATGGTTGAGAGGGTTAAGTATCATCATGAATTGGCAAGGCAATTTGTCATCAACATGGAGAACAATATGGTAAACCTTGTTGGCATCAATTTCGCACTTTCACCATCCATTATTGTAGAAGCAACTAGAATGCCAGATGTAGGAGAAAGGTGGAACAAAAGACAAAATATCAGCAAACAGCATTATGAACCATACATTAAGGCCAAATATCATGGTAAATTGAGCAGGGTGTTTCCTTTCAAGTTCTTGGAGGACCGGTATGTTCCACTTATGAAACTCATCATCAAATACTTCACATGTGAGGGTAGGTTCTCCAGACTCTATACCTATCATATCAGATTACTTATGCACTTCACCAGGGTTAGAATTGTTGGCATTATGTTTCAAGTGTTGTCCTTGATGGCAACTCACTCAGAGGTTGGTTCAGGTGCTCAGAGGTTGGTACAGGTGATGGCAACTTAATCAGAGGACAAATCTCAGTACAGCAGGACAAGAAAGAGATATACGCAGGTTCATCAAGGAGAATCAGTGTGTACACGCAGGTTGGCTTCAGTAAAAGCGCGTACATGTGAAAAGTACCTTTGGTCCGTGGCAGTTAGTCCTTGGAAGTTGTGCCTATGGTTTTGGACCATGGTGTCTCGACGGACGTGTTGATCCCTAGTTTCGAGGTTGATGGTATTGTGTTACTATGGTTTTGGCCCGTGGTATTGTGAAGGGCCTAAGGCTATATAAGGAGAAGATCATTAGGCCAAAAGTGGTGAGTATGAGTGATGAAGATCTGAGGAAGTGTGAGATCCAAGTGCTGGTTATGGGTTGGTGATCTGAACCAAGGTTTCACTCATGTGGAGGATGATGAATGATGGAACGAGATTTCAAGGGTTGGAATGATTATCTTCATATGGTTTGACTCTGGATAGACTAGATCTATTGACGCATGTTTATTATTATGATCTGGGTATGTTTTGATGTCTGATATAGCTACAGAGTTTTAAGGTTGAATTTACAGATCTGTACGCGAGTTGGTTTTGGTAAAAGAGCGTATACACGCAGGTTGGGTTCATCCAAGTAGCGTATACAATGTGAAGTATGATATTTGAATATGGAGCTGGATCTGGTTATTGCTATGTTGTCTGGTTGTTGTTGACAGGGTTACAGTGATTCAGAATTGGGTGTTTCAGTGATTGATGATGCAGGTTGTACTACAATGATGATTGTCTTATGGATCCAGTATGAAAATTGATGAAACGTGGTCCCGGGTAGATCGTAGGCCGGCACCTACGTACTGGTAAACATATCAGCCAGTACAAGAGCCAGGGGTTTGTAGCTCCCTTCCACTAGCAGCTGAAAACGAGTAAAGAAGCATTCTGTAGGTAGGCACCTACGTATTGGTAAATGGATCGGCTAGTACAAAAGCTAAGAGGGTTGTAGCCCTCTGCAGGTTGTAGCCTGCGTGCTGGTAAAGGACTGCACCAGTACATTGTAAAAGAAGTTTCTCATTAAAGAAGAAAGAGACAAATTGCAGCAGGTGGTTTTCACCCACATTGGGTTTCCACCTTATATCATGGTGTTCATGTGTGTGGCTTTTGTGTGATGATCTGTTCTGTTATACTGCACCTGTTTACTGTTAATATGCTTAATAATATTCGGATGCATTTACTGAAGATAAGATTAACTGAATCATAAGATCTCTGCATATATGCTAGTTGCTTTAGACACAGTCGCGTGTACACGCGGGTTCACTTAACTGAAGTCGCGTATATGTTTCTGAGCATGAAATTGAAAAGGTTTTACTGATCTGATAATACTAATTCACCCCCCCTCTCAGTATTATTTGCAACAATTGGTATCAAAGCAGGTCCTTCAGAGAAGCTTGATCGCTTGAAGGAGATTCGTAGAACAATGGGGAAGAAAGCACGTCAGAAGAAGAGGACAGCTCAAAGGAACAATGACAACCTGTCGTTAAGTGGAAGCAAGTATTCAGATCCTAAAGCACCTCAGATTGAAGATGGACAAGCAAATGAAGCATCAGATCAAATAATAGATCAACAAGATCTACCTAGCAAAAGGGAGAATGCCCTCAAAGAAGAAATCATCAGATTAGAAGATCAGTTGGAATGTGCCTCCAGAATTCGAGAAATGCTGCTAGCACTGAATAAAGAGCAAGAAAACGAGATCCTCAAACTAAGGCATCAGTTGGATGAAGGAAGGAAAGTTGAAGAGACCTTGAAGAAGCAATGTCTTGAAAAAGAAGAACAACATCAAGTTGAGGTAAATATCTTGAAAAGCAAATTAGAAGAAAAGGATAAGCTTTTACGATTTCAAGATAGCTCTAAAGTCTTGGATGATATTCTTAGTAGTCAAATATCTCCTGCTATCAAGACTGGTCTTGGTTTTCATGAATATGTTGAAGGTGAATCTAGTTCACAAGGTGAGGCAAGAAACTCTAATGAGAAATCTGAAATGCCCAACAAGGAACAACCAAGGAAAGAAATTCCTCAAGGAAGATTCTCTACTCCTAACTATGGACGTGATAGACGATTATTTCCTCCACTGAATAATGTTGAATGTTATGTATGTCATAATCTTGGACATGTTGCAGCCATATGTAGAAGAAGAAGGTTTCAAGACCATCATGCAGAAAGATCATCACATTCAAGGTACTTTAATGGATATTGCTTTTCTTGCAATATGTTTGGCCACAAAGCTGCTGATTGCTACAGGAGGAATATGAAACATGTAAGATGCTATGCATGTAACAAGTTTGGACATAAAGCAAGAGATTGCAGGAACAAAGCTCATGATAAGAAGAAATCATCAACATGCTTGAAGATATGGAAGAAGAAGGAAGTTCAGTCAGAAAAATATGGCACAGCACAGGGTACTCAGCACAGCACAGACATAACAGACTCAGGGGGAGCTGAAGGTGTAAAACTTCAGTGTTCTAATTCTCATACGCAAGTTTCATGAAGGAAAGGCGCGTATATACGCGAGTTTCACACTGCAAAGCTGCGTATATGTCAGTTTGTGAAAAAGCAGTGGGGACAGACTCAAAAAAAGGGGTCTGATATAATCCAGTCCAGTATATGCTCTATTGGTTAACAGTTACAGTCTGCTGAGGATGTCTGGAAATGTCTTGATACTTATGGCACAGGCTCAGGGGGAGCATATACTTCAAATAATGCATTGTTGGCATTATGGTTAGAAGTTGTTGATAAAGTCTATGAAGCTAAATGATACATCTTACTGTTTAGGAATGGTATTGCAGGCTGATGCTTATGGTACAGATCATGATGCTGCTGGTGGCTTTCATAACTCTTGGTCTAGATATTTCATCACTATGTCATGTATCTCTTTTATGATGTCAAGGTCATGTAACGGCCTATGTTGGTTTCCCCACTATGCCTGGGATGAATGATGAAATGTTCATGTATTATCATGTATCTCCACATGGTTAGGTGGATGAGTCAATATTGGTATATCCCCACTAGGTTGGGTGATGAATGTATGTTGTGTCTTTTGGTGATAGGAAGGTCTTCTATGATGTATAAGTCTTTGTTCTTCTTGAAGAACATATTTTGCAGATCTTGCCTACAGTCAAGGGGAGCATGAACAACACAATTAAGCAAGAGCAGGATGGATAGATTGGTACACTTTGGCATACACAAAGGGGGAGAACATTTGGAGATTTCAGCAGGTACTCAGGGGGAGTATGGACAGCAGAAGGTATACCAAAGAAGAGAATATCTTGGTCCACCCTTTACCCTTGATGTCAAAGGGGGAGAGTGACTTGGTGTGGTGGTTGCCATCAAGTCCAAAGGGGGAGATTGTTGGAATTATGTTTCAAGTGTTGTCCTTGATGGCAACTCACTCAGAGGTTGGTTCAGGTGCTCAGAGGTTGGTACAGGTGATGGCAACTTAATCAGAGGACAGATCTCAGTACAGCAGGACAAGAAAGAGATATACACAGGTTCATCAAGGAGAATCAGCGTGTACACGCAGGTTGGCTTCAGTAAAAGCGCGTACATGTGAAAAGTACCTTTGGTCCGTGGCAGTTAGTCCTTGGAAGTTGTGCCTATGGTTTTGGACCATGGTGTCTCGATGGATGTTTTGATCCCTAGTTTCGAGGTTGATGGTATTGTGTTACTATGGTTTTGGCCCGTGGTATTGTGAAGGGCCTAAGGCTATATAAGGAGAAGATCATTAGGCCAAAAGTGGTGAGTATGAGTGATGAAGATCTGAGGAAGTGTGAGATCCAAGTGCTGGTTATGGGTTGGTGATCTAAACCAAGGTTTCACTCATGTGGAGGATGATGAATGATGGAACGAGATTTCAAGGGTTGGAATGATTATCTTCATATGGTTTGACTCTGGATAGACTAGATCTACTGACGCATGTTTATTATTATGATCTGGGTATGTTTTGATGTCTGATATAGCTACAGAGTTTTAAGGTTGAATTTACAGATCTGTACGCAGGTTGGTTTTGGTAAAAGAGCGTATACACGCAGGTTGGGTTCATCCAAGTAGCATATACAATGTGAAGTATGATATTTGAATATGGAGCTGGATCTGGTTATTGCTATGTTGTCTGGTTGTTGTTGACAGGGTTACAGTGATTCAGAATTAGGTGTTTCAGTGATTGATGATGCAGGTTGTACTACAATGATGATTGTCTTATGGATCCAGTATGAAAATTGATGAAACGTGGTCCCGGGTAGATCGTAGGCCGGCACCTACGTACTGGTAAACATATCAGCCAGTACAAGAGCCAGGGGGTTGTAGCTCCCTTCCACTAGTAGCTGAAAACAAGTAAAGAAGCATTCTGTAGGTAGGCACCTACGTACTAGTAAATGGATCGGCTAGTACAAAAGCTAAGAGGGTTGTAGCCCTCTGTAGGTTGTAGCCTGCGTGCTGGTAAAGGACTGCACCAGTACATTGTAAAAGAAGTTTCTCATTAAAGAAGAAAGAGACAAATTGCAGCAGGTGGTTTTCACCCACATTGGGTTTCCACCTTATATCATGGTGTTCATGTGTGTGGCTTTACACGCAGGTTGGCTTCAGTAAAAGCGCGTACATGTGAAAAGTATCTTTGGTCCGTGGCAGTTAGTCCTTGGAAGTTGTGCCTATGGTTTTGGACCATGGTGTCTCGACGGACGTGTTGATCCCTAGTTTCGAGGTTGATGGTATTGTGTTACTATGGTTTTGACCCGTGGTATTGTGAAGGGCCTAAGGCTATATAAGGAGAAGATCATTAGGCCAAAAGTGGTGAGTATGAGTGATGAAGATCTGAGGAAGTGTGAGATCCAAGTGCTGGTTATGGGTTGGTGATCTGAACCAAGGTTTCACTCATGTGGAGGATGATGAATGATGGAACGAGATTTCAAGGGTTGGAATGATTATCTTCATATGGTTTGACTCTGGATAGACTAGATCTACTGATGCATGTTTATTATTATGATCTGGGTATGTTTTGATGTCTGATATAGCTGCAGAGTTTTAAGGTTGAATTTACAGATCTGTACGCGGGTTGGTTTTGGTAAAAGAGCGTATACACGCAGGTTGGGTTCATCCAAGTAGCGTATACAATGTGAAGTATGATATTTGAATATGAAGCTGGATCTGGTTATTGCTATGTTTTCTGGTTGTTGTTGACAGGGTTACAGTGATTCAGAATTGGGTGTTTCAGTGATTGATGATGCAGGTTGTACTACAATGATGATTGTCTTATGGATCCAGTATGAAAATTGATGAAACGTGGTCCCGGGTAGATCGTAGGCCGGCACCTACGTACTGGTAAACATATCAGCCAGTACAAGAGCCAGGGGGTTGTAGCTCCCTTCCACTAGCAGCTGAAAACAAGTAAAGAAGCATTCTGTAGGTAGGCACCTACGTACTAGTAAATGGATCGGCTAGTACAAAAGCTAACAGGGTTGTAGCCCTCTGCAGGTTGTAGCCTGCGTGCTGGTAAAGGACTGCACCAGTACATTGTAAAAGAAGTTTCTCATTAAAGAAGAAAGAGACAAATTGCAGCAGGTGGTTTTCACCCACATTGGGTTTCTACCTTATATCATGGTGTTCATGTGTGTGGCTTTTGTGTGATGATCTGTTCTATTATACTGCACCTGTTTACTGTTAATATGCTTAATAATATTCTGATGCATTTACTGAAGATAAGATTAACTGAATCATAAGATCTCTGCATATACGCTAGTTGCTTTAGACACAGTCGCGTGTACACGCGGGTTCACTTAACTGAAGTCGCGTATATGTTTCTGAGCATGAAATTGAAAAGGTTTTACTGATCTGATAATACTGATTCACCCCCCCTCTGAGTATTATTTGCAACAAGAATGATGCGTATTCTATATTTCATTTGCAAAAACATAGAGAGGATGACTGTGATTGCAAAGAGAAAGCCATACCCACAACAGCTTAACAGTCTTTATCACTTTGTTGTCATCAAGATTATTGTTGTGCATCAGCTTACTCAGTTGGGAGTGCCATGGGACACCTTCATTGCCCATCAAATCTTCAAGGGGCCTCAAATTTTTGCAGATCCTCAAGAGGAAGGTGGACCTTCCAGGAAACAAAAATAGCATGAAGACAAAATTTAAGAGGCTCACATTCTTATGTTTATAGCTTATGAAAAAGGTACAAGAAGACTTTTTACAGCTGCCAAACGAGTATTATCCCCACTAGGGGTGGAAGGGGTCTCGTTTCCTTCACCGGGTCACAGGTAAATGCTATCTTCACCTGGGGTGAAAGGGGCTTTGCCTTCTTCTTCAGCAGAACAGGTACAAGACAAAGGAAAGCAAAAATTGCATGATGAAGGGCCTTCCGAAGGGTAGGACAAGGATTTTGTTTTGGTTGAGGGAGATGACACTGTTTTGGGCTCCCAAAGCTCAAGACTCAAGGATATGGTCATCAAAGAGAAAGAAGCTGAGATCCAAGCCTTATCACTTGACCTTGAGAGGGATAAGTGGATCATTAAATTCCTTGAGAAAGAGAACAAGGAATTGGAGGACAAACAAACAATCATGGAGCTGCAAACCATTAGGGAAAAATGACAAGTGGCAAAAAGAAGGAAAATCAAGATGACATCACTAGAACAAGAAATAGAGGCTGATTGAGAATCATGGTTGGAAAGAGTGAATATCCACCTTGAGAAGCTACTTGATAAGGCTAACAAGGAGAAGAACATGTTGCACCACATGGCTTATCACTATTTGGCCCAGAATAGAATTTGCAAGACAAGGATAAGAAGCCTAAAAGCTAAGTTAAAGAGAGCCTTAGAAGCCAAAAGGGAGCAAGATAAACTTAAAATTTTGGTTGAAGCTTCCTTGGCTTAGCAAAGCAATTAGTAATCTTACCTCTTGCCAATTTTGAAGCAATTTTGAGAAATTTTTGTCATTTCACAAATTTTAATTGCAAAACACAGGAATTTTCCTCTAATGCGCAGCGCCACTGGCACTGCGCATTGAGCTGGCTTGGAATTTTGAAAAATGGCTTACATTTTTGGATTCCTCATGAAAAGGTACTGAAACCCAGAAAGTTTCATGAAATTTGGAGGAGATCTGGGTCACCTAAAGGGCAACAAACACCTAAAAAATGCCCTCTCTGCCACTTTTTGGACCCACAGGAAGTAGTCTTGGGAGAAGTGACTTTTGAAGGGGAAAATGGACTCCAAATCCAAAAATTCCAGTTGTCCTAGAAAGTAGACAGACATAGATTTCCAACAAGCCATCTTGGACCTAATTTGGTGAAGGGGAAAGACTTCAAAATTAGCCTTGAAGTGGAGCTGCGAATCAGGCTCAAGGCACTGCGCATCAGGCAAAATTTTGCTAATTTTGCTAAAAAACTCAGAATGTTTCCTAGTTTTCTACCAGTTTGACTTTTTCTTCTCTCACGGTCAAATTCATGGTGTATTATGATGTAAATTGATGTACTATGATGTAAAAATGGTGAAAAATGACTTAAGGAGGTAGATACATTAGTTATAGGTGGTTTTGAGCTGAATGAATCAATTTCCATAGTTTTAGAGTCCACTGCCTATTTTTCAGTTCCTAGTTTAGATCTTGTTGAAACAACTCCTTGACTCATGGATTTGACCCTTGATGGTTAGAATAGGTGGTTTGATGCCTATATCTTGTACTTTCTTAGTCATTTGTCAAGGTTGGATTCTTGTGGATGCATTGAGCACTATTGTACATCACTTTTGTAGTTTGGCAAGGAAATAAACCAAGGTTTTGCATCATTTTGTGGGATTCTTGTGGTAATGTGAATTAGCATTGTTTTCTTCTCTGTTATTCAATTTATCTTATGTTTATATTTGCGATCATCTCTCTCTTTCTGCATAACTAAATTAATCAAGTGTAAAAGGTGGAATTCATTGGTGTGTCAGTGCTCTGCCTTGGGGTTTATTTAGTTCTAAATGTTTTATGTTGTTTGAAGAGGACTCATGACATTTGCATGCCCTCTCCAACTCCTCACCAGTCTTTAGACTCACCATTACATTCATTTCGAAGTGCTAAAACACTTGCTACCTCGCCCCACAGAAACCTCTGCAAATCTGAGTTGATTTCCTGGACCCAAAGTTGCCTTCCTCATCTGATCCAGCAACCAACCATTAAAATCAATCCAAATCCTCTGAGCATATACCTAGCCTAAAATTAGTTTTCATATCACTCATCTCAAGCATTAATTACTATATTTCCTTTGAGATTGACAAGGAGAGAGCCCTCTCCCGACCTCGTAGGGCTAGCTACTAGGTTAAGTGTGGTTTGATGTTACCCTAGACCTGCCTTTCTCAGCGTGAGGTAGATTTAGGCTATAACATAGTGGTGACCATACTGGGGAAGAGGTGACAGATCTTCTCTGGGAAAGATCATTCAAGTTACAGATCTAATTGGTGATGGTGGACAATAGTCAGACACATACGAAGGCTGAAACATTCACTTGGCGACTCCAATTCAATCCAGAGATTCAAGTGCTCACTGATCTGCTCATGCACCAAAATAAAATGGTAGGGTATGTGGCAAACCCTGTGTTTTTTGAAGTTTTAAAAGAAGTTAGAGATCAGTTAGTTGATATTGAAATTGATGAAGTATTTTTCATTATCGTGCTTCAATGTTTGAGATCTCCAAAGTTTCCTCCTAAAGCTAAAACTGGTTTCTTTGAGTAAGTTGTTGAAAAATTTGAGAAGGAGATTCAATATTTAAAGGATAAGATGCAATCATATGAATTCCGAGATCCCAAAAAGTTCTTGGAAACTCTCCCTCCTTCAAAACAAGAAACAATAGAGCTGCTCGTGGATGCTTGCATTGACAGTGTGCAGTTGGAGGTCTGTGTTGAGGAGTTAGGGCAACAAACAGAGTCTAGTTTCTTTGATCCTATTGTCGCATATATGGAGTATTTTTTCAATTTGAATGATAAGTTAGATTGTATTTCACATAGCCAAATTCAGTTTGTGCATGGATGGTTGTCAGCATTTACATTTGTGTCTTGGTTGAAGCACTTTCAAGCAGCATCCTTGTCACAGTTACTTGATTGGATGATCTGGCATTACACCGTTACTTGATCTATCAATTTTGCAGCAAAGTAGGTTAGATTTGTACATAAATAAGCTGCCTGAGGTAGCATTTCAGTTTTCAGTCTTTGTAATTGAGTCAGTTTTGAGCCAAGGAATTTGTTTTAGTCTTCAGAAGTTATTGACTCCATCTTACCCAATGGAAGAAGGCACTGGTCTGCTTTTCCAGAGATCTATGGTTCTTGGCACCTCCCACGAGCTACCATCCCCATTGGAGCCAATGTTAGTGTCGGTATATTCATCCCTCCATCAGTGATCAAATTTCTCTTTTTGCATGCATGTTAGGTGTCCCATCTGATCAGCTACATTCCATTAGGTCATGCATCAACCGATGGTAGTGGTTCATTGTCATTTTCCCTCATGGCATTTACCTGCTGGCCTATTTTCACATGTTCAGGTCATTTACTGTTATTTTATTTCATTAACTTTACCAAAATAGTTTTTAGGGTTTTAGGGCTCACTAGGTCTAGGGTTTGTCACCATGGTCATCAAAAACCTAATAAAAGGTCAGCAGGCACACAAGGTGGTCTTATAAGTTCATCAGATCAAAATTTCACTAATAATATGCTCAATAAATGATTTTTACCTCAAAATTTTATTTTCAAGTGAAAACATAGTTTTTTATTTTTATGCACAAAATTTATGTAATTTGAAATGTTTTCTATATGTAATAAGTTACAGCTGCTACCCTTGCTCACCTTGCCAACTCCAGCCATTGTAGACAAAAGCAAAAGCATCAATGCATCAGTTTACCAAGTGACCAAGAAAAGTCAATTTAAATGAAAAAACGGAGCTAATGACCAAAAGTGACTTGGACATTAGAAAAGTGGGTTTGAATAAGTAGAAAATTTAAAGCCATCCATATATAAAGTGAAAGGGGTGCCATTTATCATTTTGTTGTGCAAAATACCCTTGGAGAGAAAAAAATCACGATTTAGAGGAAGATTGAGATTTGGAGGTCAAAAACCTTGTTTTTCAAGCAAAATTGCCTGGCGCTGCATATCAGAGGCAATGCGCAGCGCATCAGTGACTTTCTGCCAGTGTTAATTTGCACGGGCGTTGCGCATTGGGCCCAGTGCGCTGTGCATCAGTCTAGAAGTTCCCAAATCATTCCAAATTGTTTAATAACCCTAAAAAACGTTGTATTTACACTCTACAAGTAAGTTATCAGCATCCTCAAGCTGAATTTGATCTCTTACCACTGTTCTTCATGAGTTTTTCATGTTGAAAGTTAAACCCTAGCTTGTCTCCACTATTCTCCATTTCATTGTTAAATTTCACTCCATAATCACAATCCACATCATTAAAACTCTTTCCTCCCTTCCATTTGCTTAAAACACTCCATTTATCCCATTTTCCATATCCCACTCCCCTAAAACAACTAATTCCCTTCACCAAACCCTAAATCCCTCACTAAACCCTAGTTTCTCAAAACTAATCCCCTCATCCCCCAACTCCATTTTCCATTAGTAAAATCTCTTCATACTCATCTCCCTTGTCCTCCCTCATTACCATATTTTACCATATCATCATCACATCCTTTCCCTAAGATCAACACCAAAGCACCATGGTAAGAAACAGTGAGTCAAGCTATGAAGAAGAAACACTAAGTGACAATTCAAGAGACAGAAATGTACAGCCTAGGAGACCTCACAAGGGTGGGAAAATTATCAGAGAGGAACCTATTAGCATTGTTGAAATCCTTGCTTGCCCTCTTGCAACCACTTGTTTCAGATACCAATCTTGCTTTGAGTTTTGTGAGATGGTTGAGAGGGTTAAGTATCATCATGAATTGGCAAGGCAATTTGTCATCAACATGGAGAAAAATATGGTAAACCTTACTGGCATCAATTTCACACTTTCACCAGTCATTATTGCAGAAGCAACTAGAATTCCAGATGTAGGGGAAAGGTGGAACAAAAGATAGAATATCAGCAAACAACATTATGAACCATACATTAAGGCCAAATATCATGGTAAATTGAGCAGGGTGTTTCCTTTCAAGTTCTTGGAGGACCGGTATGTTCCACTTATGAAACTCATCATCAAATACTTCACATGTGAGGGTGGGTTCTCCAGACTCTATGCCTATCATACAAGATTACTTATGCACTTCACCAGGGTTAGAATGATGAGTATTCCATATTTCATTTGCAAAAACATAGAGAGGATGACTGTGATTGCAAAGAGAAAACCATACCCACAACAGCTTAATAGTATTTATCACTTTGCTGTCATCAAGATTATTGTTGTGCATCAGCTTACTCAGTTGGGAGTGCCATGGGACACCTTCATTCCCCATGAAATCTTCAAGGGGACTCAAATTTTTGCAGATCCTCAAGAGGAAGGTGGACGTTCTAGGCAACAAAACGAGCATGAATACAAAACTGAAGAGGCTCACATTCTTGTGTTTATAACTTATGAAAAAGGTACAAGAAGACTTTTTGCAGCTGTTAAACAAGTATTATCTCCACCAGGGGTGGAAGGGGTCTCGTTTCCTTCACTGGATTATAGGCAAATGCTATCTTCACCTGGGGTGAAAGGGGATTTGCCTTCTTCTTTAGCAGAATATGTACAGGACAAAGGAAATCAAAAATTGCATGATGAAGGGTCTTCCAAAGGGCAAGATAGGGATTTTGTTTTGGTTGAAGAAGATGACACTGATTTGGGCTCCCAAAGCTCAAGACTCAAGGATATGGTCATTAAAGAGAAAGAAGCTGAGATCCAAGGCTTATCACTTGACCTTGAGAGGGCTAAGTGGATCATTAACTTCCTTGAGCAAGAGAACAAGCAATTGGAGGACAAACAAACAATCATGGAGCTGCAAACCATTAGGGAAAAACGACAAGTGGCAAAAAGAAGGAAAATCAAGATGACATCACTAGAACAAGAAATAGAGGCTGACCGAGAATCATGGTTGGAAAGAGTGAATATCCACCTTGAGAAGCTAATTGATAAGGCTAACAAGGAGAAGAACATGTTGCGCCACATGCCTTATCACTATTTGGCCTAGAACAAAATTTGCAAGACAAGGATAAGAAGCCTGAAAGCTAAGTTAAAGAGAGTCTTAGAAGCCAAAATGGAGCAAGATAATCTTAAAATTTTGGTTGAAGATTCCTTGGCTCAGCAAATCAATTAGTAAGCTTTCCTCTTACCAATTTGGAAGCAATTTTGAGAAATTTTTGTCATTTCACAAATTTTAATAGCAAAGCATAGGAATTTTCCTCTGATGCACAGCGCCACTGGCGCTGCGCATTGAGCTGGCTTGGAATTTTGCAAAATGGCTTACATTTTTGGATTCCTCATGAAAAAATACTGAAACCCAGAAAGTTTCATGAAATTTGGAGGAGATCTGGGTCACCTAAAGGGCAAAAAAACCTAAAAAAATGCCCTCTCTGCCACTTTTAGGACCCATAGGAAGCAGTCTTGGGAGAAGTTATTTTTGAAGGGGCAAATGGACTCCAAATCTAGAAATTCTAGTTGTCTTAGAAAGTAGACAGACAAAGCTTTCAAAAAAGCCATATTAGACCTAATTTGGTGAAGGTGAAGGCCTTCAAACTCAGGCTTGAAGTGGCACTACGCATCAGGCTCGGGGCGCTGCGCATGAGGCAAAATTTTGCCATTTTTGCTCAAAAACTCCGAATTTCCCCTATTTTTCTACCAGTTTGACTCTTTCTTCTCTCATGGTCAAATTCGTGATGTATTATGATGTAAATTTATGTACTATGATTTAAAAATGGTGAAAAATGACTTAAGGAGGTAGATACATTAGTTATAGGTGGTTTTGAGCTGAATGAATCAGTTTCCATAGTTTGAGGCAAGCTGTTCCATTGCCTATTTTTCAGTTCCTAGTTTAGATCTTATTGAAATAGCTCCTTGTCTCATGGATTCGACCCCTGATGGCTAGCATAGGTGGTTTGATGCCTATATCTTGTACTTTCTTAGTCATTTGTCAAGGTTGGACTCTTGTGGATTCATTGAGCACTATTGTACATCACTTCTACAGTTTGGCAAGGAAATAAACCAGGGTTTTGCAGCATTTTGTGAGATTCTTGTGGTAATGTGAATTAGCATTGGTTTCTTCTCTGTTATTCAGTTTATCTTATGTTTATATGTGTCGTCATCTCTCTCTTTCTGCATAACTAAATGAATCAAGTGTAAAAGGTGGAATTCATTGGTGTGTCAATGCTCTACCTTGGGGTTTATTTAGTTCTAAATGTTTTCTTTTGTTTGAAGAGGACTCATGACATTTGCATGCCCTATCCAACTCCTCACCAGTCTTTAGACTCACCATTACATTAATTTCGAAGTGCTAAAACACTTGCCTACCTCGCCCCACAGAAACCTCTGCAAATATGAGTTGATTTCCCGGACCCAAAGCTGCCTTCCTCATCTAATCCAGCAACCAACCATTAAAATCAATCCAAATCCTTTGAGCATATACCTAGCCTAAAATTAGTTTTCATATCATTCATCTCAAGCATTACTTGCTATATTTCCTTTGAGATTGACAAGGAGAGAGCCCTCTCCCGACCTGGTAGGGCTAGCTACCAAGTTAAGCGTGGTTTGATGTTACCCTAGACCTGCCTTTCTTAGCCTGAGGTAGATTTAGGCTATAACAAGGGGAGTATGTTAAATATGGCATTATATCTAGAATTTTTATGTATTGTTCCTTTCCACATATTTACCCTTGCCAGTGATGTCAAAGGGGGACAAAATATTGCACTCACCTTTAGATGTTAATTTCAGGGGGGAAGATCAGGTTGAGGTTCACATCAATGTCAAAGGGGGAGCTTGTTGACATTAATGCCACCTAGTGTATGCCTTGTAATCATGAGTTGTATACATTGTTTTTGGGTTTGTCTATGCTTTTATTTAGTTGTAATAATGTCTAAATTATCTTATATGGTTGTCATGATTTCTACAGCCTACACCTAAAGTTATGTTGAAAACATGGTTGAAGAAGTCATACTTATATGAGGTAACACAAGTGCATAGTGGAATATAGAGCAGTATAATGCACCTCTCAAATCTATTACCATCGTTATAGCATAGGTTCTATGAGTAAAGGGTGTGTTACTTCCAGCTAGTGGATTTTTCCAAATTATGTGTGCAGTCATGTTAATTCCATGGGTATTTCCTATGGTTTTTGAGTTTGGTAAATGGTCAAATAGTTGGACGTAGTTTGCCTTTCATCTAGAATATGATCAAAGTGGAAAAATATCACTCATTCAATGAAGGTAGTGGTGGATCGAGTCAAGGAGCAAAGTTCTATGAACTAGACCAAATCTATATCATATGAACACATATTTTTTACTCCCCATTACTCTGCTTTTAATTACTAATTTAATCACTTCAAAAAATTACTTATAGGAGAATTTTTTGAAGAGTTGAGGTTGGTTTTTTGTGTGTGTGAGAGATGAAGTGTATTTTTTATTAAGTGGAGAAGGATAAATATTCAATGGTTGTAGAAGATCAATGCATAACTTTAGCAAGTCATTTCAAAGATCAAATTGCAGATGTTATTCATGTTTTTTTGCAGAGATTGAAGATTTTGATTGAGTAATTATAGTGAGAACTTGTCTATATTTTAGAAAATTCATGTTTAGTGGCAGCTGAAGGGTTATTTACAAGAGTTATCTTTTGTATTTACAATAGTTTTATCAATCCGGATTTGCCTTGTAAACTTTAGAGTTATTTGTTTGTTGAGGTTGAGGCCTCAAGAAAGTGGATTTTTTCCATATTATTTTAGGAGTTGTAGCTCCAAGTTGGTTGTGGCCAACAAATTTCATTATTAAGGAGTAGTGGATCCTTTCTAGTAGTGGTTAGTTGAATATTGTAATTGACAAGACTCTTAATTTAATAGAGATAAGAAGCAACAAATAGTTCGGTGGTTTTCTACACCAGGAAGGCTTCCACCTAAAATATCAACGCCTTTATGTGATTTTGTTTTTGATTGATACGTTGCATGTGTTGTTTAGTTCTCAATTCTTAAAAGTTCATTTCTTGCAAAAATTTGGTAATATTTGTGTAATATTCATTCGCCCCGTCCCTCTCAATATTGCTAGGTTCTAACAAGATGTTGGTCAATTGAACATGTAGTACATGGTGGTTTCAATAGATACTATAATGGTTCCCTTTAATCTGTGAGTTAAACATGGGATTTGATGGACAACATAATTGAAAAATAATGGGGGAAGATAATAAGTGTGATGAAGTGGAGATTTTTAAAGTTCATAATAGAAAAGCATCTACAATAAAACGAAAGTATCATAGGGATTTTTTCCCAAGCTGGTCTTACCTATGCTCAAGTATGAAAGAACACAGCTACCAAATCAAGTACACCATGGATCCATTAAGTAGATAAAAAAGAATGGCCATGAAAAAGATAATCAATAGATTCATGTCAGATACATCATAGCCATGAGCAAATACAAAGTGGATCTATGTATTAGTGTACATCAAAAGAATAACTTGAACTATTAAATGAACCATTGATTCTCCAAACTGTTGATGCCCCGAAAATCGTTGTATCAACATTGGGGGATAACCACCCGGTCCGGACCTTAATACAGCTCCTTTTCGATTTGGAATGGTGGCTCCGACTAGGGATAATGGGACCAGTTTCCCAGCAATGGATAAACAACATGAATGAATGATTGATTAACTAATCTAATGATAGGCGAATAACTTAATTTATTAGCGAAATAAAAAGAATTACTACTAATCCCGGGAACTATTGTACTTTGAGGTGTAGCGCTTGATGATCTATGTTTATTAACAGGCATGTAGATGACTCCATCTAATAAACATGGACATTTACTCATTCAAAGATTACTTTGCTTAAATAGTTAAACAAAGTGATTAACGCAATATTGCTACACTCATCATTTATATCATCAATACATATATGATCAAAAGAAAAGCATTACCATAAACATTCAATGGTGAAGGGAATAAAGAAATGTTGTTAAAACACATATATATATTTGATAATAGCAAAGGCGATCAAATAACAATTCATATAAAAAGAATGGATTCAGACATAGATAATAGTACCATATGAGCTGCGAGTCACTCTCCAACATCAATCGCTATTTGAAATTCTTCCTCTAACGCAGAAATACTTTCAAACAAAGACAGTAGTGCACATTTGCATAAAAGCTTCTTTGCCAAAATCAGAATGATTGGTCCAGTTTTATAAAAGAATATGCCTAAAGCACAGTAGTGCAACTTCAGGTTTTAAGTCAAGTACAAAATTTTACGACCCTTTCTAAAAACATGAAAGGGTCTATAAATACTGAATTAAACTAACTATCTATGAAACTGAAATCCTACTTAATTGGTATCAAATGATTTTGAGTATCTCCTTCTTAGCAACCTGGCATTCGGCGGCATGAATCATCAAGTAGGCCGTTTGCCTTTAAACTTGAGTTGACTTATCGCAAGCATTGGCTCCACTTCGGGTGGTCTATTGAGGCGAGAGTTAAGCTGGGCGGCATAGGTGGCATCCTGAATATCGGGGATAATATACCCGATTGCATCTGTAAGGCATTTGAGAGCGGCTCTTTGACTGTGTGGTTTTACCAAGAAGAACCAATAGGTATCCCATGTTAAGCTATTAATTCCAGCAATTAATCTCCCATTTTCCTCTAGATCTGGATAGCATGACTGCTCCAATGTTTTGACCACTGTCAATTTACCTGGAGTGCATTGGGAAATCATGTTTGACAAGTAGAGAGTATTATTAACCAAATCAACCAAATTACTTGTGGTTGATTTGCACCTTGAAATTTCCCTCTCTGCTTTCATTAACTGGGACTGCCATTCTGTAAACAATATATATTTATGCGACTCTAAAATTCTTGGTAAATTCACTACTTGTCCCTGATCAGTATCTTGCCAGTCAAGAAATTCAGCTATCGTTTCTTCAACTTGATCTAATTCTGTTCTAGCCTTTTCTGTTTGTTTACTTATTGATGTCGTCAATTCGCATAGTGGCTCCGCCTGGGTGATTTGTTGACATAGAAGCTTGATTTGGCCTATTAATGCCTTATTTACCTGTAATGCTTCTAATTTGAATTCGATTATTTGTGGGACGCCCTTTGTCTTCTCAAGTTGTGCTGATAGTTGAGCAATCTGCTCATGTTTTGTCTTCAGCATTTGTTCATTTGCTGCCCTCAGTTGTGCCAAGGCTTCAGACAACTCTTTATGCTTCTAGATCACGCTGTGATCAATCCTTTGTTTCTCTGCCTGCAATTGTTGAGTTAATTGATTATTTATTTGCTGTTGTGTTAACAATTGTTGTTCTTCCTGCTCTGCTTTCTGTTGTGCTTCTGTTAGTTGTGCCTGCAATAAAAAGATTTCCTGGTCTTTTGTTTTTAATAAAACACTCACCTCTGATGCTTTGTCTATTGTTGCTGCTGAATAGGCTCCAGCATATTGTGATAGTTTTGTTAGGTCATCAGAGGGGTCAAATTCCTCCTTCCAAACCACATTTCCCGTGACCGTCTGTTCTGGGAAAAGGGAAGGTTGATCAGTCCTTCTTCTGTTCCTCTGTCGTTTTACTACAGCTTTGTGCCTTGGGCTATAGAAGACATCCAAGGGAGGAATTTCTTCTACCTGCAAAATGATTTGATCGGAGGGGTCCTTTGGTATTATTTCTACTTCCTTTGAACTGGGTAGGCCGCTGGTTCCACTTGGAACCTGTTGTGAAGTGGTTTCCTATGTATCTGTTGCTTTCAAAGTTTCGGTGTCCTTTGAACATTCCAGACTACTGATAATAGAATCAAATTGTTGCCATTCTTGGAGAAATTTTGGATCAATATGAGTATCCACATTTACTTCTATGTTGCTCTGTTTCTGCTCTTTAGTCTGGGTCTCCTCCCGCACTTTCTCCTGCTCTTTAGTCTGGGTTTCCTCCTGCGCTTTCTCTTGTTCTTTTGTTGTAACCGGAGGTTCCTTTGAATGTTGTTGTTCAGGCTCACTTGGTTTTGTTGCTGGGGTTGTTGCTAACAGGTCTAGAGGCAGAGTTTGCAACCTCTGTTCTCTAAGTCTGTTGAATTCAGTTAACCCTTCATCTTTGTATTGCATTATGGCCAGCAATCTAACCTGATACATTGATTCAGCTGAAGAGAACAAGTCGTCAAACTGATCTTCTACATGATCAAACTTTGTTAATTTGGCCTGTTCAGGTGCATTATAGGCGACTTTGTTGGGATCAAATCGCCTACATGGGAGAGTTTCCAGAGTTAATGATTTGATTTTTGCAGCTTCTTTTTCTGCATGTTTGAAATCATGCAAAGTGTAGACACCACATCTCAGAGGAAAGGAGGGCCAAACCTGCTTCTTATTTTTCTTGAGAGTCTGTGTAACTCCCTCGGCAATGATCTGATAGGCTATCTCCCTTGCCAGCAGTTTGTCAGGTATGTACAAAGGAAGGACATGAGGTTCGGCTTGGCTGCCGAAAATTCTTACATAAGTAAATTTCTCCTCTCCGAACCATCTTCCTATTCATGTTAAATCCCTGCTTGGTAAGAAATTTTGGGAGCAGGTTTATTAAAAATAGAATAATGAATGGGTAACATGAACTCGTTATAGACTTGGTACAAATGGTGCTTGTAGGAAGTCTTCCACAATTTCTGGTGGTATATGTGAATAGGCGTGGGGTCTTGTGGAGTCCACCTCTAGCCGAGTACAGGAAACTCAGAATTAAAACACAGGGTATCTAGAATATAAACACTGTAGTAGAATGGGGGAATAATCCTTTCGGAGATGGAAGTTTTAGTTCTAAAACTAAGAACTGTTTTCGCTAGCTTATCTGATAGTATGGTTGCCCAATCCATTATCTCGCTATTACATGCCGCTTCCATCAAGGGAACCATTTCTATAGTGAAATTAGCAGAATCATGCAACCCCCACAGTCTACACACCATTATCCCAGCATAACAATACGGAGAACATAGAGAATCCACAGAGTACTTACCGGAAGTTTCATGCTTGTGTTTCATCGGATTTTGCCTCCAATTGCCGAATGGGTTCGGATTCAGTTTCATTCTCATTTCGGAATTTCTCCAGAAATGCCTTGTTGTATTCTTCTCTGGCTCAGGAAAATGATACATTTGCCTTAAATCATCAGCCTTGAATGAACCGAAGATTCTCCCATCATTGGTGCAGAAAGTTCTGTCTCTAATTGGGATTTCCTCAATTGCCCACTTTACTACATCTGTATATGCGAGAATTTGCTCCCGAGCCCCTATCCGATGAAGGAAAGAGTCGACCAAGTCTTTCAAAGTACCATCAGATTTTCTACTGGAACCTGATGTAGCTTGTACTTCCGTCACCTTTGGTTCTTTGGCTTAGATAAAATTATAGGTACTTTTCCAAGTGGTATTGGCGAGTCCTAAGCATGTAGTATAGATATCCTTGCAAAGGCGTTCACTATCTACTTTTAAGAATTTCCCCAAAGCGTTCTCAATGCCTGCTAATACTTTGATGGGCCAAAAGTGTAGAGGTAGGTCATATAACTTTACCCACACGAGCATTTTGAAAACCAACATGGTGTTTGGATCAAATTTCGGAAACCAAGATGTCATAAAAAGGCCATCATTACCCCAGAACCATGGTCCCTCATTCAATGCATATTCCTTGTCATTGATCGTGTCGAATTTGACAATAAAGAATCCTTTTGAACAAAGGTGGATATCATAGTTTTCTATCCATATGGAGTAAATCCATTGACGAAGGTCTTCCGGTTTGGGCCAAAACCCATTAAACCTACATATCGTTGCTTTACATAAATAATCATCATGTATTTCAGTTACCTCAGGTATAGCAATTGTTAATGCAAGGTTCTGAGTTGTCTACTCGATGATGTGGGCACTAGGGGTCATAGCTTGTTGTTTGGTTCGTGCTTGAGGTTCCATCTTCACGTTTACTACATCTTTGAAGGAAACGGGTCCTTTTGAGCTTGTGCCAAAGTAGCCTCCACAGAGTCCTGTGTTAAGGTAGATAGTTGAGTCGTTGCCTATGTCGTATTCTTTTAGTTTGTGCTCCTCCTGCAATACTTTCCTTGTGCAGATCAGGAGTTGTTTGCAAGGTGAGATACCTATCCTTTCTTGTATCCTCTGTTTGAGTGTTTTTATCTCCACCCAATTCCCTATCTTGATGCATACTGTGTTCCATTCCATACATCTGATAAAGAGGGAACCTTGTTTACCTTCGAGCATTTCAGGAGTAGAGGCTTCAAGATCCAATGTTGGAGTGTTTGCCTCTTCGTGGTGTTCATGTGCAATCGTTGTAGCTCTCCGTTGATCTAGGTTGTTTCGTTTGTGGACCAGCATTACGCACCGGTGTTCGTCATGTACTGGTCCAAGGTAATCCTTAGCATTAGGTCTTGTATGCTGCTCTGGCCTCCTCCCATGGCTCGCGGCTACCATTGCTCCGTGAATCTTCTTCATGGCACCCCATTTTACCTGTTGTGAAAAACCTTGGCCTTTTGACAGAGGATACCCCCAAAAGCATGGGTCATTTGTCGGTAATGACCTCGTCGAGTGCAGATCTACAACGAGGATCTCTGATTTGGGAAGATCAGTCTCACCCAAGGAAACATCTATGGTCTTTTGCTCTGGGTCTGGGTTTTTGATGCCCCTTGTAGTTTTCGCCATGCCTCTACCACTGGTGAGGAGATGTGATCCCATAGAGCGCATTTTCAAAACCCTAGATCTCCTCCGCAATGCTATCACCAAGCACTTCCATGTGCCTGCCATAAAACAACTCTGTGATAGCCATTGCCAATGGCTTGTGCATTCCTTTGAGAAAATAAGCAATGTCTGGTACCCTTGTTAAACGCGGAATCCAGGCACCGTAATCCAGCAAACTTAGATCGAGTCAGGGACGATGCGTTGGAGATGTAAACAAACTTCCTACATCCAATGTAGATTGTCGCATAGTTGGATCTGATTGCCATGGCCGTCATTATTTGGAGCCCTCGTTCTAGGGTTTCAGCTATGACTTCCGCCGTTGTAGAGATTGTTGTTCCCCAATAGAAGTTAATTAGCACAACCATATAATTAAACGGTTGGTAAACGTCCATAAGCAGATTTTATTCGTAATAAACTTCAAACACTTATTTCAACATACATCTCAAGTTGCTAAATTAAAAAATAATTATAATAATAAAAATTAATTAAATTATAACTTTATTATATTGATAAAAAGAATTCATATATAAGTTAAACATATTCACTTAAAAAAAAAATATGTAACAAATTTATTAGCCACTCAGATTTATCTTAAGTTGTCAAAATTGAATTTATCAATAAAATAGAATATAATAGACGTTAACTAGCACAACCATATAATCAAACGGTTGGTAAACGTCCATAGGCATTCCATTCATAATAAACTTCAAAATACTTATTTCATCATACATCTCAAGTTGCTAAATTAAAAAAATAATAACAATTAACTAAATTATAACCTTATTATTATGATTGATAAAAAGAATTAATATAAGCTAAACATATTTATCTAAAAAAAAAGTATGTAACGAGATTACTAACCATAGATACTTAGCCCCACTTTATTATGGACAAAACATAGTCTTTATTAAAATACCACAGGTCAATATCATGACTTATCAACACCATGTACTAAAAAAACCAGTGTTTCCATATGCCACTTTTTAAATTAATGAATTTAATTAGAAGGGAAAAAAGACATAACTACTTCAAAAATAAATCTTAACCCTTGATTTGCATATATTTAAAAATATTTTATAAAAGTTAAATCCCTATCATCTATCTAATAATTATTGAAAATCAAATTAAAATTGTAAAATCTCTTCCAAAACATATACACTTATCTTTATAGTTATTTTATTTTTGTAAATAAACCACCAAAATAAATGACAAATCTTCTAATAATTTACTACACTCCACCATTAATAAACATTTCAAAATTTTTATTTATAAATTTTTTTTTTTTTTAAACAATTAAATATAATGTTTTTTTAATGTATAATATCTCAATTACATTTTCATTAACAAGACCCAGTCTAAATACAATGCCACTGAAATGTTACAAATTTTTAAACATTTACTGAGACAATGATACTTCATAATGATCACTAGCTAACTGTGTTGTCCTTTCAATTATAAAGTCAGTGGGTTAGATGAGTTAAAGGAGAATACTTCAACGATTATAAATACTGAAATTTCATATATAGGGTTATTAAATAATTGTGTGGTTCGTTCAATTCGATTGTCACCGAGTCCTTATGCAACACACAGTAAGGAACCAACCAACTGATAAACTAAAAGAAAGCAAACGTTGAATTATTTATTTTTAAAACAGTTTTTGTACATAAATTTTTTGATACTTGCATTGTCTTCTCCCCTGTAGTATTTGACAGCACAATAGAGTCGGACCAACCATGAAGCCTTAAAAGTCATACTTACAGTGAAGAGAGGGTGACCTCTCACCTCCATCAAATCTATGCGATCCTCAAATCTATCACGGATTGCATAGATCTATTACATTTTCATTAATCTATATTTGCGAGTATCTAAATTACTGCGACTGATACTTCATAATGATCACTAGCTAACTGCGACTGATACTTCATAATGATCACTAGCTAAAGTCAGTGGGTTACATGAGTTAAAAGAGACTACTTCAACGATTATAAATGCTGAGTTATATGAATGAATGTGGAGTCCTTCTGCAACACACAGTAAGGAATTAACGAACTGATAAACTGAATTATTTATTTTTAAAACAGTTTTTGTACATAATTTTTTTGATACTTGCATAGTCTTCTCCCCTGTAGTATTTTGCATAGTCTTCTCCCCTGTAGTATTTGACAGCACAATAGAGTCGGACCAACCATCTAGTACAATGTTGAAGCCTTAAAAAGTCATACTTACAGTAACAAGAAGTTATTAGTACAGTCCGAAATGAGATAGGTGCCGATCACTGTGAAGAGAGGGTGACCTCCATCAAATCTATGCGATCCTCAAATCTATGCGATCTTCAAATCTATCAAGGATGGTATATATTCATACTTAATGTGAATTATTGGATGAGTTACACACTTAATCTTAAGATATCTAAGTCATCAAAATCACTTAGGGATTGTTAAAATTTTGCATATTTTTTTTTTGAATATTTGACATTTTCACTACAATTTTTTCAAGTCTGTGGTTTTTGTAGTAGAAAGAGGTGTAATTTCTTTACTATTTTATATAGAGTTGATACATTAATATAGAAGAAATGATCTTTTAATTAGAATTCAGTCACACAATTTCTCGAGAGATTGTGATTTCTCGTTGATTAAACCGTGTTTTGAATGCATACATAAATTCAATGCCCTCACTCAAACTTTGCATATTTAAACTTGTAGTTTTAATTTCAAGCAACATTGTGATTTCTTAAAAGAGTTTAGGGTTTGTATCGAAGAAGCGAGTGTTATTGCTAGGATTTCGCATTTCCATCATCGTAAATTCAGGGAAGCGCTAGAGATTGAAAAGAGACCTAGTAATCTCAATAGGGATGATGGTTGGAAAATCAGTAGGTGTTGGGTCCCTGCCCTCTCCTCCTAGTGTTTTCCGTCCTCGTTGGTTTTTATATTGTTCCTTTTTTATGTTATCGTCATTATTTCGCCCCTCATTATTTTTATAGGCCTCGGTGTAGCTTTTCTTCTTATGTTGCTTTTCTATTTTACTATTTAGCTTTTCTTCTTATATTGCTTTTCTATTTTACTATTTAACTCGCTATTTTGATTGTATTTCACTGTATACAACTCTATACACCTTTTTTTCCCTTTTATTTTCTTACTTTATTTCTTTTTATTATTATTATTATTATTATTATTATTATTATTATTATTATTAAAAATTTTATTAATTTAGTTATTTTAATTTATTATTATTTTTATTTTATTTATGTTTTTATTTATTTATGTATACTATTATTTTTATTTTTCTTTCTGTTTTATCCTTATTTGGTTATTCAATTTAATTTTATTCTTTTATTATTTTAATTCTCCTATTATTACTAATTTGTAGTTTTAATTAATTTATTATTATTTTAATATTATTATTACTAATTAATTTATTTGTATTTCTATTCTTATATATTTTTTATTTTCAGTTAGGTATTTATCCTTTACCTTTGGTCATTCAGTTGGGTTTTATTCTTTTATTTATTACTTGATTACTTTATTTTATTATTATTTTTATTATTATTAGTAAAAAAATTTATTAATTTAGTTATTTTAATTTATTTTTATTATTATTTTATTTATTTATTTATTTATTTATCTATTTATACTATTATTTTTATATTTTTCTTTCAGTTTTGTTTATCCCCATTTTATTCTTTTTATTTTTTATTATTTTTCGTACTATTTTGATTATTATTTTAAGTCACTTAGTATTTTATTATTAATTTTTAGTTTTAATTAATTAATTTATTATTATTATTACTATTATTACTATTACTTTTTATTAATTATTTTATTTCTATTTCTATTCTTATTATTTATTTAGGTATTTATTCTTTACCTTTGGTCATTCAGTTGGGTTTTATTTGATTATTTTATTTTATTCTCTTTTATTATTTTTAGGGTTTATTATTATTTTTAATTACTAAACTTTAATTTTTATTAATTAATTAATTAATTTATTTGTTTTGACTATTGGTCATTATTAGCGGCTGGTCAAACTAGCCATTGGAGGCTCTACTCGGTCTATATAACATGCTTGGCTAGATCTGTTCTTCAACTTGTCCTGACGATGAACCACACTGGTTGGTTTGAAACGCGTCGACAAATGTCATTCCATGTGATTTTCGCCGAAATCTTTCTCTAAATTGTGATTTCTTGTCATTTAAAATGCTTTGAATGCATAAATAAATTGGGCCCATGAAAAAATTTTGTGACATTCAAACTCAAAATTAAATAACTTAAAACATTCTATCTTCAATTGATATGTGATAATTAAAAATCATATTAATGACCAAAAAAATTTACTATCAATAATGAATAAAAATATCTCAATACTAATGTTATGCATGTTGAATAAATATTTCATATATATATATATATATAAATTCAACATATATTATATTAAAAATATATATGCATGTTGATTGAGTTATTTTATTGATAGCTACATTATAATTCAAAATATAAAATATGAAAATAGATTTGTAATTTGTTTAATGTTTAATATAAAATCCATATTAATAAAAAACAAATTATATATAAGAAAATATTTTATTTCACTAATATATAATTTTTGTTTTCCAATTTAAAATATATTAATAACTAATTTATATATTTAAATTTTATGAGTCATAAATAAAATATTTTAATTAAAAAAAATTACAGAATAATAAAATCTGCACATTAAAAAATAAACCCCTATTTTTTTCAGATGTTCAATAAATTTAAAATTATCATAAAATTTCATTCCAAATATCTTTTAAGTAATATTAAAATAAATTAACATAAATTTTAAAATATTAATACACATTATTTTTTTAATAATTTTATTTTTAGAAGTAATATAAAAAAAATTGAATTTTTTTTAACATTTAATAACATACATCACATCTCATCTTTACCTAATCATGAGTTCGAAAGATAACATAAACATTGAAATTCTCGAATCCCAAATTTGATAAAAACGGATTAAAAATTCCGAAGACTTCGGGGACCTATCGTAATTTGTAAAGAGGAATGACGTCAGATTGACTTTTTTTCCTAAAAACAAACAAAATGAAAATGTGCACGTATTTCATAAAAGAAAATTTGAAAAAACGGAATAAAAATTCCGAAAACTTGGGAACCGAACGTTATTTGTAAAGAGGAATGACGTCAGATTGAAAGAACACCACCATCTATCACTCGCCATATCCATATGATGCTAGTTTAATGTGGTTGGAGGAGTTGCCCAAAAAATTATGGAAACTCTGGTCATATTTAAAAAAAAATTGACAAGGATTTTTGTAAATCCAAATTATAGTTGTTAAATTTCAAAATTTTAACTGTTCTAGACATTTTTAATGGTGTTGAATCTATTTCCACTATAAAAAAACATGATTCAAACACTGCTTCTAGAAATTTTTTTAACCATCCAATAAATAAATTCTTCAGGAAAGGCATGTACACATTTCTTGTAATAGGGAAAAGAGCATGTGGATTGCTAAGGGTATTATTTAAGGAGCTTTTAGAGTAAGCCACTATTGTAAGCAAGGTATATGTGTTGGCATTATAGTGTTTTTATTGATGTTATTTAGCGTATGTTTTGTGTAAGAGTCGTATGTATTGTAATGAGTTTTATTTATGTTTTTAATGAGTTGTCATAATGTCTAAATGTTTTTAGATGGTTAGCTTATATTTGAAATTGAGCCATAAATATGGTTGAAGAAGGCATACTAGTATGAGGTAATATAGGTTTATAGTGGAAGACAAAGCGTTATAATAGACCTCTCCAAGCTATTACCAACGTTAAAACTTAGGGTTTATGAGTAAAGGGTGTGTTACTGTCTAGTGAAATTTTCCAAATTATGTGCGCACTAAGGTTATTTCCATGGGTATGTCCTATGGTTTTTGTACTTGGTAAATGGTGAAATAGTTCGAGGAAGTTCGCTTTTCATCTAGAACGATGATCAAAGTGGAAATATCTTTCTCATTCCATGAAGATAGTGGTGGATTGCGTTAAGGAGGAAGGAGGAAAATTCTATGAGCAGGACCAAATCTATAACATATGAACATAGATTTTTAGCTTCCTATTACTCTCCATGCAATTACTACTGATCTGAATTTGAAACTACTTGTAAATTGTTTGCAAGGTATTCAATTCAGAATTATACATGTTTAAAAGATTTTCATGTCTTGCAGAAAGAAAACAAATGAAAATTTCAGCTGTTCATGACCCATTTAAGCATAGCAGATTTATTTCCTTTTACTGTTTAACACACTAAAACAAATTTCTTCTACAAAATAAATCAACCACAGATGCAAAAGAAGTTGATAAAGCAGTTCACACCTCTTGGGCTACGTCTGCTGGGTCCAAAGCTCCCAAATGGGCTTGTCCTTGTTTTCATTAAATGTTCAAATTGAAAATACAGCTGAATAGAAGCATCTACAGGTGAAATAGATGGTAAAAATGGATTCAAAACACTTGAATCCTTCAGGATTGACTCTTGGATCACCTCCAATGGATACCTGCAACCCTATACAGTCTTCACAAAACTGGACCCTGGTGGCGCCTAGAACTTTCACGGCTCCAAAACCTCTGCAAATAAACTCAGATGGCTGTAAGACCTGCACCAATGGCTTCAGAAGGTCGAAAATACCCAAAAAAAAAAAAAAATCATCCAAAACCGCCTTTCCTAGCCAAAGTTATGGCCATTTAATGATCCCCTCCAGTTTAGCCTAAAAGAACTCCAACTAACTTTAGTTAACTACAGATAACTCCGCCAATTATGGCGGGTCCGTAAAATTTTGGCGCTCCGCCAATTCCTCCGCTAGTCTGACCGAAAATTAGGGGTGGCAGTTAGTGCATGTGACCGAGTTCATTATCTGGCAGTTGACCTTGGATTCCACGCTGGTGGTTAGGGGTTTAGCCCACGGTTCTGGGCCCGAGGTCGCATGGCATGGCGGCTGGCCCTTAGGGGCTGGCCCCCTTCATTTCCGCCTAACAGAAAATTAAATGTTAATTAACGTTTGTTTCGCCCTTCTAACAACAAATGAAACATTGGTCTAATGGTAAGGCGTTGAACTGTTCCATTGGAGGTTGCGGGTTCAAAACTTGCTAGTGCCAAAAATTTTGAATATGCGCCCAATGCTTGCTGACGTCATCTAGGGGTCACGTGGTGGCCTCCGGGCCTGCCACGTGGTAGATTGCTATTGGTTGTGCGGAAGGAATATTCCCTTAAATATTCCAAGGAATATTCTACGGAATATTTCTTTTTAATTTTTTTTTCAAAAATTAAAATTTCCAATGTTATTGACAAATTCTTCTTTTTGCCATAACTTCCTCATACGGCGACCGTTTTTCGAACCGTTTGCGGCGCCAGAATTGGGAAGACGAGAAATTTCCAGTTGTTCAACTTTGAACTAGTTCTGAGCACTTTAAATTTTGAGCATTTTACGACACTTAGGACATGAGCACCTGATCACGCCTCCCCATTGGGAAGTTTTTGGACCCCAAAAGCCTTCAACTACCTGTTAAAGAGGTGAGGGTATAGCTCCCTCACTCTGTCCACCTCCATCCACTTTTCCTTGTTCGGTTTGCTGCCTTTGAAACCAACCCGAACATAATCTACACTGCCCCTCCATGAAGTGCGTGTCCTTCTGTCAAGGATTGTATCTTCTTTCAGCTCATCTAAGAATTCTTGCGAGAAATATTCTATAGATGGCAGCTGAACAACATTTTCATGATCAAAAATCAAAGGAGGTTCATACAAACGTAAGTTCTCCACATTGACAATAGAATACATTTGCATGTAGGAAGGCAAATCTAATTGAAAAGCATTATTTCCAACCTTCTTGAGGATTTTGAATGGACCATAACGAATAGGCTTCAGCTTTTTACCTTCTCCTTGCATCCTTTCCTTACTAATGTACAGCCATACCTCATCCCCTTCTTGAAACTTGTGATCGACTCTATGCTTGTCGTGTCTTTCCTTGTACTTGCCTTGACTCTTCTCAAGCTGTTCTTGAATTTGCTGATGTATTTGCTGAATTCTTTCAATGAATGAACGAGCTTTGTCAATATTACTATGTCCCTCAATGGCAACATCTTTCTCAAGAATGAAATCAAGAGATGATTTTGGCAAGTAACCAAAACAAGCTTCAAATGGTGAGGTGTTTGTGGAAGAGTGCTTGGCACGATTGTAAGCATGCTGTATGTAGTGCAAATGTTCATCCCACAACTTGGGATGTTTGCTGCAATATCCTCTCAAGAGGTGCACAATGGTTCTGTTCACAACTTTGGTTTGTCCATCTGTTTGCGGATGGAAAGCAGTACTTTTCTTCAACTTTGTGTCCATCATCTCCCATAGGTTGGACCAAAAATTCCCAACAAATCTGGAATCACTGTCACTAATAATGGAAGTAGGCAAACCAAAGTGAATCCATACATGATGAAAAAATAATTCTGCAGTTTGTTCAGCAATTATAGTTTTCTTACAAGGCACAAGTATACACATTTTGCTGAAACGATCAACTACTACATATAAATAATCATGCTGCTTTCTAGATTTTGGCAAACCTCCTACAAAATCCATAGAGATGCTCTTCCATGGTCTAGAAGGTACCGGCAAAGGAGTATACAAACCAAGCTTCCTATTGTTAGGCTTGCTTGTAGCACATAATGAACATCCTCTTATGAACCTTGAAACAAAGTATACCATGTGAGGCCAATAGCAATACCTCTGTAGATGCACAACTATTTTTCTCACACCAAAATGGCCAACAATAAGAGAAGAATGAGCTTCTCTTATGACATTTATCCTCTCCCCCTGTGGTATACACAACTTGCCCAAATGAAACGGCAAATTGTTATGCATGTGATAGTCATTTTCCTCTACATGATTCCCTTTACTCAAGTTAGCATACACATCTTTAAAGTCATCATCAGATGCATATTGGTCTATGTAACTATCATGTACAATGGAATCATTCTTAAGTAAAGTAACAGCACCAATAATAGGCCTTGAAAGCATATCAACAACCTTATTCAAAGTACCTTTCTTGTACCTTATTACCAAATGGAATTGTTGCAAGAAGGCCATCCATCTGAAGTGTCGTGATTGTTGTAACTTGCTTTGTGATTGCAAGTATTGTAAGGGCTGATGGTCGGTATGTATAACAGTTTCTTTGCCCATCAAATAATGTTTCCACTTTTTCACACTTTGTACCAACGCATACAACTCCTTATCATATGTAGGATAATTTACAACAGCACCATTAAAAGTTTCAGAATGAAAAGCAATAGGCTTACCATGCTGTAGAAGAACTGCACCCATGGCATAATCACTAGCATCGGTTTGTATCTCAAATGGCTGTCTCAAATCTGGTAATGCAAGGACTGGAGCTGAACTAATCTTCTCTTTCAAAGATTCAAAAGCTTTTTGCTGCTTGACCAAGTCCTCTGATATAAGGTTTGCTTGTGACCCACTATCAAAAAGTGTGTCAATTTTAGTATGTTTTGAAATCACCCTCACATGAAACAGTTCAATTCTTTCTTCCTCATTAGGAGCTTGTACATGGCAGTTTGAGGTACTAGTGCTGGCTTGAGTTTCAATTTCTTTTCCCTTCAAGTTTTTCAAACCCATGGCTGCAATTTTGGTTTCATCACCTGAATCATCCCCTAAATCATGTTGTGTATATGTAGTAGCAACAGTTTTCTCTTTCCCTTTGGATTTGTTAAATTGAGGTCTTTTTTCAAGATATAATTTCCAACAGTTTTTCTCCTCATGGCCTGGTTTAGAACAGTGTTTACAGATCACTTTCTCACTCTCTTTTTTGACAGATGCATTCTTTTTGCTCTTTCCCTTGGAGGTTTTCTCTTTGTTTTTCCCCTTGGGGGGCTTGTTTCTACCCTCTTCAAATGTGTTTTTTCCCCTTGCCTCTAAATGGGTAGCTTGGACACAAACCTCGTCCAGGCTAGTAGGGTTAAACATCAAGATGGTGTGTCTAAGGTAGCTATGCAAGCCACCAATGTATTTCAGCAAGGTTTCTTGGGTCTGTAAATCTACCCCTAACAAGAAATCTCTTCTCCTGAATTCTTGGGTGTAGTCTTGGACACTCTGACCCTTAAGTTGTCTGAAATTTTGCCAATTCATAATGGCTTTCTACATGTGAGCAAGAGGATAAAAATGTTTTTTAATGGCTAACAGAAATTCAGGCCATGTTAAGGTAACCTTACCAAATTTCTTGATCTCCTCTTTAGTCTTGGCCTCCCACCAAACCAATGCTTCTCCATCCATTCTCAAAGAAGCCAACTGAATCTTTGTGGCATCATCATGCATATTCTGGATACTCAAGTAAACTTCCAACTGCCTAATCTAGTTGTCAAGCTTTTCTGCATTCACTTCACCATTAAACATAGGTAATTCAAATTTTACATCAAGCTTCAAGAAAGGACTTTTTCCAGAGGATCTATGCCTATGCACAGAAAAAGAAGACGAGGATGAAGAGGAAGAAGGTGACGATGGGGGTGGTGGATCACCATTTCCTCCATGTCCATTCTTGGAATGATCATCATCCTTCTTACCTCCTGAAGAGCCCTCTCCTTCATGTGGATGTTTGGACCCTTCTCCAGCCAATTTCTCATTTCTTTCTTGGTACAATATCCTCACCATTTCAGTGAGGTCCAAGAAAGCCTTTTTGAAGACTCTTTCTTCTTCTTTTGGATCCATGTCTGCAGGAATTTCTCCTTCAGGTGCAGAGATTCTTGAAGCTTCTGCTGAGACTATTGAGGGTGAAATTGAAGGTGGAGGTGATGGCTCTCTGGCCTTCCTTGACTCAGGATTCTCTTGTTCTCTAGTCAACTGCCCTTCCCCTCTTTTAAGTTTCAACCTGGTAAGCATCAATACTTTGCAAGACAGATAGAAGATATTTGCACAAAACCCTGAGCTCTGATACCAACTTGATCTGAATTTGAAACTACTTGTAATTTGTTTGTAGGGTATTCAATTCAGAATTATACATGTGTAAAAGATTTCCATGTCTTGCAGAAAGAAAACAAATGAAATTTTCAGCTGTTCATGACCCATTTAAGCATAGAAGATTTATTTCCTTTTACTGTTTAACATACTAAAACGAATTTGTTCTGCAAAATAAATCAACCACAGATGCAAAATAAGTTGATAAAGCAGTTCACCTGTCCTGGGCTACGTCTGCTGGGTCCAAAGCTCCCAAATGGGCTTGTCCTTGTTTTCATTAAATGCTCAAATTGAAAATACAGCTGAATAGAAGCATCTACAGGTGAAATAGATGGTAAAAATGGATTCAGAACACTTGAATCCTTCAGGATTGACTATTGGATCACCTCCAATGGATACCGGCAACCCTATACAGTCTTCACAAAACTGGGTCCTGGTGGGTCCTAGAACTTTCACGGCTCCAAAACCTCTGCAAATGACCTCAGATGGCTGTAAGACCTACACCAATGGCTTCAGAAGGTCGAAAATACCCAAAAAAAAAAAAAAAAAATCGTCCAAAACCGCCTTTCCTAGCCAAAGTTATGGCCATTTAATGATCCCCTCTAGTTTAGCCTAAAAGAACTCCAGTTAACTTTAGTTAACTACAGATAAATCCGCCAATTATGGCGGGTCTTCCAAATTTTGGTGCTCCGCCAGTCTGACCACATGTTACGGGTGGTAGTTAGTGCATGTGACCGAGTTCATTATCTGGCAGTTGACCTTGGATTCCGCGCTGGTGGTTAGGGGTTTCGCCCACGTTCTGGGCCCGAAGTCGCATGGCATGGGGGCTGGCCCCCTTCATTTCCGCCCAACAGAAAATTAAACGTTAATTAACGTTTGTTTCACCCTTCTAACAACAAATGGCACATTGGTCTAACGGTAAGGCGCTGAACTATTCCATTGGAGGTCGCGGGTTCAAAACTTGCTAGTGCCAAAATTTTTGAATATGCGCCCAATGCTTGCTGACGTCATCTTGGGGCCACGTGGCAGATTGCTATTGGATGTGTGGAGGGAATATTCCCTGAAATATTCCAAGGAATATTCTACGAAATATTCCTTTTTTAATTTTTTTTCAAAAATTAAAATTTCCAATGTTATTGACAAATTCTTCTTTTTGCCATAACTTCCTCATACGGCGATCGTTTTTCGAACCGTTTGTGGCACCCGAATCGGGAAGACGAGCACTTTCCAGTCGTTCAATTTTGAACTAGTTCTGAGCACTTTAAAGTTTGAGCATTTTACGACACTTAGGACATGAGCACCTGATCACGCCTCCCCATTGGGAAGCTTTTGGACCCCAAAAACCTTCAACTACCTATTAAAGAGGTGAGGGTACAACTCCCTCACTCTGTCCACCTCCATCCACTTTGCCTTGTTTGGTTTGCTGCCTTTGAAACCAACCCGAACATAATCTACACTGCCCCTCCTTGAAGTGCGTGTCCTTATGTCAAGGATTGTATCTTCTTTCATCTCATCTAAGAATTTGTTGATGCCTCGAAAATCGCTGCAACAACATTGGGGGATAACCATCCGGTCCGGGCCTTAGTACAACTCCTTTTCCGTTTGGAATGGTGGCTCCGACTGGGGATAATGGGACCAGTTTCCCAGCAATGGATAAACGGGATGAATGGATAATTGTTTGACTAATCTAATGATAGGCGAATAGCTAAATCTATCAGCAAAATAAAAGAGCTATTACTTATCCCGGGAACTATTAAGCTTTGAAGTGTAGCGCTTGATGATCTGTGTCTATGGAAAGGCATATAGGTGACTCCATCTAACAGACATGGACATTAATTCATTCAAGGATTACTTTGCTTAAATAGTTAAGCAAAGCGATTAAAGCAATATTACTACACTTGTCATTTATATCATCGACACATATATGATTAAAAGAAAAGCACACCATAAACATCCAATAGTGGAAGGAATACAGAACTGCTGTTAAAGCACATACATATATTCGATAATAGCAAAGATAATAAAATAACAATTCATATGAAAGGAATGAATTCAGACATAGATAAAAGTACCATATGAGCTGCTAGACACTCCCAATATCAATCGCTACTTGTGATTCTTCCTTCAATGCAGAAACACTTTCAAACAAAGACAATAGTGCATAATTGCATAAAAGCTTCCTTGTCAAATTTAGAATAACTGGTCTAGTATCTTGCCAGTCGATAAATGCAGCTATCGTTTCTTCAGCTTGGTCCAATTCAGTCCTAGCCTTGTCTACTTTATTACTTATGGATGCCGTTAATTCACATAGTGGCTCTGCCTGGGCAATTTGTTGACATAGAAGCTTAATTTGGGCTATCAATGCAGTATTTATTTGTAGTGCTTCTACTCTGAATTCAGCCACTTGTGGAACGCCCTTTGTTCTCTCGAGCTGTGCTGATAATTGAGCAATTTGCTCATCTTTTGTTTTCACCATTTTCTCATTCGTTGCCTTCAATTGTGCCAATGCCTCTGATAATTATTTCTGCTTTTGGATTACGCTGTGGTCAATCCTTTATTTTTCTGCCTGCAATTGTTGAGTTAGTTGACTGTTTAATTGCTGTTGCGTCAACAATTGCTGCTCCGCTTTCTACTTTGCTTCAGTCAACTATGCCTGTAACAAGAAAATTTCCTTATCCTTTGTTTTCAGCAAAAGGCTCACTTCCGATGCCTTATCTATTGTCGTTGCCGAATAGGCTCTAGTATATTGTGACAGTTTTGTCAGGTCATCGGAGGGGTCAAATTCCTCCTTCCAAACCACATTGCCCGTGACTGTCTGTTCTGGGAAAAGGGAATGTTGATCAGTCCTTCTTCTTTTCCTTTGCCGTTTAACTACACCTTTATCCCTTGGGTTGTAGAAGACATCCAAAGGAGGAATCTCTTCTACCTGCAAAATGATTTGATCGGAGGGGTATTTTGGTATTATCTCTACCTCTTTTGACATGGGTGGGCCACTGGTTCCACTCAGAACCTGTGGTGAAGTGGTTTCCTATGTGTCTGTTGCCTTAGAAGTTTCAGTTTCCTTTGAACATTCCAAACCACTGATAATAGAGTCAAATTGCTGCCATTCTTGGAGCAATTTTGGGTCAATATGAGTATCCACGTTTACTTCAGTGGTGGTCTATTTCTGCTCTTTCACATGGGTTTCTTCCTGCACTTTCTTCTGCTCTGTAGTCTGAGTTTCCTCCTGTGGCTTTTCTGGTTCTATTGTTGTAACAAGAGGCTCCTTTGACTGTTGCCGTTCAGGCTCGCTTGTTGAAGTTGTAGGGGTTGTTGCTAATAGATCTAGAGGCAGAGTTTGCAACCTCTGTTCTCTAAGTCTGTTAAACTCGACCAACCATTCATCTTGATATTTCATTCTAGAAAATGCCTTAACCTGCATTATTGACTCAGCGGAGGAGAACAGGTCATCAAACATATCTTCTTTATGATAAATTTTGACAACTTGGCATGTTCTAGTGCATTATAGGCGACTTTGCTTGGATCAAATTGCCTATTAGGGAGAGTTGCCAGAGTTAATGATTTAATCTTCGTAGCTTCTTTTTCTACATGTTTGAGATCATGCAAGGTATAGACACCGCATCTCAAAGGAAAAGAGGGCCAGCCCTGCTTCTTATTTTTCTTGAGAGTCTGTGTGACACTCTCAGCAATGATCTGGTAAGCGATTTACCTTGCCAGCAGTTTATCAGGTATGTATAAAGGGAGAACATGAGGTTCGGCTTGGCTACCGAAAACTCTTATATAAGTGAACTTCTCCTCCCCGAACCATCTCCCTACTGTTGTTAAATCAATCCCAGCTTGGTAGGAAATCTTAGGAATAGGTTTATCAAAAATAGAATAATAAATAGGCAACATAAAGCCATTGCATACTTGGTACAAATGGTGCTTATAAGAGGATTTCCATAATTTCTGATGGTATATGTGAATAGGCATGGAGTCTTGTGGCGTCCACCTCCAGCCGAGCATGGGAAATTCAGAATTAAAACACAAGGTATCTAAAATATAGGCACTGTAATAGAATGGGGGAATTATCCTTTCAGAGATGCGGGTCTTATTCCTAAAATCAAGAACAGCTGTGGCTAGTTTATCTGAGAGAATAGTGGCCCAATCCATTATTATACTGTTGCATGCCGCTTCCATTAAGGGAACCATTTCTATAGTGAATTAGAAGAATCATGCAATCCCCACAATCTACACATCATTATTCCAGCATAACAATAAGGAGAAGCCAGGGAATCAACTGAGTACTTACCAGAAGATTCATGTTTGTGATTTGCTGGATTTTGTCTCCAATCCTGGATGGGTTCGGATTCAACTTCGTTCTCATTCCGGAATTTCTCTAGGAATTCCTTATTGTATTTCTTCTTTGGCTCAGGCAAATGATACATTTGCCTTAAATCATCAGCCTTGAATGACCCGAAAATTCTCCCGTCTCTGGTGCTGAAGGTTCTATCCATGATTGGAATTTCCTCAATTGCCCACCGCACTACATCTGTATATGGAAGAATTTGTTCCCTAGCTGCTATCCGATGGAGGAAGGAATTAGCTAAGTGCTTTAGAGTGCCATCAGATTTCCGAGTTGAATCTGCAGTAGCTTGTACTGTTGTCACTTTAGGTTCTTCGACTTCAATCAAGTTGTAGGTACTTTGCTAAGTAGTTCTGCCGAGACCAGAACATGTAGTATCCGAAATCAATCCTTTCTTTTTGTTTTAGGGATCAGTGACAGCTTGTCCTGCGGCTGGTGCAACGGAAGCGCCTGTGGTATTCTTAGATTTCTTCCCCATTTTTCTTGAGTTTTCTTCTTTGGATAAATTCTGCATAGAAGCGAAAATAAACGTAACACAGAGAATTGGCAATGAAAACTTCAATGTGATGAGATATATTGACCGATGCGTGGTGAGAGATTAAATTTTAAAATGGCCACGGATACAATCCATAGGAAGATTTTAGGGTTTACAATTTCATTAAACGGCCGTTTAAAACCTGCCAATCCTTAAATGCCCATTATACCATTAATCGGCCGAATGATTTGTTTAAGCGTGTTATAGATGTTTTGGCGGTTGAGCGCAGGTGAATCATTGCTTGACAGATCAAGCTTTTAATATGAATTGATCGTAATATCCCTCCATTTTAACGGCTTTTTGAAATCCGCGCTTTATCGCAATCGGCCATCGGGGAAAGCTTTAACCATCTTATATTGACACCTCTTGAAACCCCGATCGCTGATAGCGATATCGCATCGCATCGGGAGTATTGGCATTACATGAGACATGGATAGTATATCGCCGATTGCCGATAGCGATATCGCATCACATCGGGGGAATGGTCTGGGGGCGCTTAAAGAATGTGCATAGAGTATTGCCGATAGCCGATAGCGATATCGCATCGGCAGAAACCAATGTGCCACTTACTTATGTTCCTTATGTCATTGCGATATGCGATCTTGCGATTGCTTTATCGCAATGATAAAAGATTGATTTATTTGATCAAAATGGGTTTTTCAAAAAGGTTTATTATAATGTTTTCATTTGGTTTTCGGACCTTTTTAAATAATACAATATTGATACCAATCAAAATCTAAAGGGACCCATTTCATATGATAGTTTTGTGAATACAAATGATATGAAATGGGGGGTTGTTGTAGAGCACAACAATTGGCGATTCGCTGGAAGAAACATTTATCTCTGAAAAGTATAGAAATACTTAAACTTTTTCAAAATAGAGTTCTAATCAAAGGGGAAAATTCTAATATAACTAGGTATATATGCATTCTGAGTAAAATGAAACTATTTTTGCTAATTTCCTCCCTTTTTTAAGAAAATAGATACATTCTAAGTTTTAAATAGGCCTTTATTGGTTTATAATGATAAAATAGAAAACCTTTCCAAATCAGCTTTTATAGTGAACTCGTCTGTCATAGGTAGAGCCTCTACTGCCAGCAAACGTTCATAGTTTCGACAGGGATACCTTTTAACCATGTTATTGTCCATTGTCCCATTCAATTTAAGAGTGTGATTAACAGAATGAATTCAAAATATGTTTTCATATTTTGTATTTCTTTTCCTTTTTCTGTTATAAAAAGCCATTGTCCTGGTTTGGTAGCCAGCTATTGACAATGCCATCCATTGGTAGTAATCTAACCGAACAAGTTGGCTCGTGATGAGACTCCTTGTCTTATAATTCTTAAGCCATTACCCTATTATGGTATGCAGTATTGGTAATGTCAGTTAAACTATTTCCCTATGATCATGGTAAGCAGGCTTGTAATAAGACCTCTTATCTTTCATATTAAAATTTTAGAATTACACTCTGAGTAATCATAAACTTTGGTGAATGGGATGGACAATTTTCTCCTTAAGAGTAGATGGATGACAGGGTAAGAGTTGAAGATGCTGAAGTTGGATTAGCTTCTATATTGATATTGATAACCTTTTGTGACCAATTTTGAAAACAGAAAATGATTTACAATACTTCCAAACTTTGAGAGGAGTTCACAAAACTTGAAGTGTGGTTTCAGAATACAATGATACCTAGTTTCCTAGAAATTATCCCTTTTGGTTAAGACTTCTATTATTTTAAAAGCAAATATCATACTACTTCTGTGGATCAAGTTTTCAAACACAGCGAAGGTCAATGGAGGATACCTTACAACTTTATTTTCTAAAGATCCTACAAACTACAAAACTCTATTAAACTAAAAAGGAGAAGGGGTTACCTCCTCAATTAAAGAATTTCTTTAAGATAAGGCCATTAACAGGGAGAGAATCTCTCAAACCTGATAAATCTTGCAATATAAATGTCGAATGGCCTACCTTCTCGCAGATCTGAAATGGTCTAAGCCACATCTTCTTGAACTTGGTGTGTTTTCCCTTGTCCTCATGGGCTTTGTCCCATTTCAGAACTAAATCACCGACTTGAAATTGTTTTGAACCGGATGAGACTGAATCAAAAGTTGCCTTTGATGATTTGCTAATGTTTGGCATGAATAACCCTAGCTTTTTCTCTTTCCTCTTCTAGTTTTAAGATTTGATCATGTCTAAGTTGAATAGAAGAAGAAGGGTTTTCCTCAATGAACTGAACTAGGGCTAGAGAAGGAAGAACAAGATTTGTGGGTAGTACTGCTTCTTTTCCATACACAAGGTTGAACGGAGAAGATCCTATAGAAGCTTTTTGTGTTATCCTATCAGCCCATAATGCAAACATTAAGGATTTGTGCCAGTTTTTATGATTCTGTTCGATAGTTCGCTTAATGATTTTGATCAGATTTTTATTAGTAGACTCTGCTAAACCATTACCCTGGGGATAGTAATTAGCAGAATATTTCAATTTAAATCCTCTTTTAATAGCGAAATCAAACATAGCATTTCCTGAGAAGTAAGATGCATTATCAAAAACAAGAGCGCTTGGGACACCAAACCTGGTAATGATGAATTGATCTATGAATTCAATGATTGCTTCAATATTTGCTGTCTTCAAAGGAATTGCCTCAACCCACTTAGTAAAATAATCGGTAGCAGTAAAGATATACTTATGCTATTTGGAAGAAGGTGGAGTAATTTCCCCAATGATGTCCAATCCCCATTGCTCAAATGGTTGTTCAATGTTGACTGGTTGCAGAGGGAAAGCTGGTTTACGTTGTCTTCCACTAGAAGTTTGACAATTGAGGTATTTCCTTACATACTCGTGGGCATCTCTAAACAGAGTGGGCCAATAGTATCCAACATGAATAATTTTGTAAGCTGTTGTGTCAGCTCCAAAATTTCCTCCAGCTGGTCCATCATGTAACTCTTGCAAAACCTTTTGTGCTTCAGGTTTCTCAAGGCATCTTAATAAGATTGAATCATAATTCTGCCTAAAAAGCACATCATCAATAATTGTAAAATTTTTCGCTTTTAACCTAATGGCCCTTTTGTTTTTGTAAGACATGTTAGGAGGTGCATAACCATTTTTCAAATAAAAGATTAAATCTGCATATTGAGACTCAGAATCAGTAACACTTATCTGGTTAACTTCTTCAGTTTGATCTGTATCACTTGATTCTGGGATATTGGATGCTCCTGCCAATAACCTGCAAAAACTTTGGCCCCTAACAATCTTTGCTGGCTTAATTTCTAAGTCATACTCTTGAAGCGTTGTGACCCAGTTTGCCCTTTTTTCACCCAGTTCTCTTTGGATTAATAGTTGCCTAACTGCAGGGAAAGGAACTATAACTTTTGTGTGGGTTTTCAAAAGGAAGGGTCTATAATGTTTGACCGCTTTAAATATAGCAAAGGCTTGTTTTTCTACCTCGGAGTAATTCAATTCAGCACCCTAAGATTTGAACTAAAAAATGAAATGGGTGCTTCCAAATTGTGATCGTTGAGCTGCGTGAGTACTGCGGCATAAGACGAGGTGGATGCAATAGTGTATAATGTAAAATGATTAGAAAAATTGGGAGTATTTAAGGCTGGGGCATTGATTATTGATTGCTTGATTAAATCAAACGCTTCTTTTTCTGCTGATCCCCACTTAAAGACTGATTTTTTCTTAATCATAGTTTGAAGTGGCAAAATAATTTGAGAAAAATTTGGAACAAACCTTTTAACAAAATTGATTTGGCCTAAAAATGATTGCATGGATTTCTTATTATGTGGGAAAGGGATTTCAGAGATTTCTTTGATCCGATCATGATCAATATAAATGCCATCTTTAGACACAATAAAGCCTAAGAGCTTTCCTTGGTCAAGAGCAAAGAAAGATTTTTTAGGGTTAAGAGAAATACCATATCTTTTGCAGCGTTGAAAGATTTGATTTAGATCATGCAAATGATTGGACCTCTCTTTAGAGAATACAGTAATATCATCAAGATAGACGACTACTGTTCTATTAATTAACCCTTTAAAAGCTATATCCATCGCTCTTTGGAATGTTGCTCCTGCATTAATAAGTCCGAAGGGCATTTTCTGATATGCATATGTTCCCCATTTTGTTCTGAATGTGGTTTTAAGCTGGTCATCAGGATGAACCAAAACTTGGTTATATCCTGAGAAACCGTCTAGAAAGGACATTAATTCAGAGCCTGCTACTGATTGGAGTATTTGCTCCATGGTAGGTAATGGGAAATTTTCTTTTAAGCTTGCTTTGTTCAAATTTTTGAAATCGATACAAATTCGAATGTCGCGATTTTTCTTTCAGACTGGCACCATATTGGAGACCCAGTTTGAGTATCGGACTGGAAAAATAATCTTGGCTTTCAAGAGTTTGTTAAGTTCAGTTTTTATTTGACTCTCTAAACTTGGATGTATTTTTCTTAACTTCTGCTGAATTGGTTTCTGATCGGGAAACACTGGAATGGTATGTTGGATAATGGATGTATCATATGTCTTCAAATCATCATATTTCCAAGCAAAACCCTGTTTATTTTTCCTTAACAGTTTAATGAATGCCTCTTTTTCTTCCAAGGAAAGTCCTAATCCTAAATTAATGTTTTGAGGAGTTTGCTCAGTGCCAAGATTTATCAACTCAAACCTTAGGGTAGAACTTTGGAGCTTTGTATTAGCCACATGTTTAAACCTATCTTTAATATCATAAAGATCCTCCAGCTTTACCACAGGCTTAGGGATTGAATTTTCCTGAGGTGTTTCTCTCATTTGAAATTTGTGCTCATTTTCCTCAATAATTTGATTATCACAGGACTTTTCAGAAGTTAAGAATTGTAAAATATCCTCATCATGGTTAAATACTCTCCAATTAGTGACATTGTCAGGAATTGATGGCCTAAAAAGCAATTCTACTGAAAATCATTTTGGGCTATAGTCTTCAAAAGGTAGGAGCTTGGAAGCTACATTGGCTAGCAAGTTGGCTACCGAGTTTTGAGACCTAGGGATGGAGGAAATATTGAATGCCGAAAAGTGTGAGGTGAGTTCTTGTACTAGCGACTGATAATGTTTAAGATGATTTTAAAGACAATGAATTGTATTTCTCACCTGTTTGATAATAATTTCAGAATCGCCGAATACTTTTAAATATTGTACTTTAAGGCTGATTGCTTTATACAGTCCTTGGACTAAGGCTTCATACTCGGTTGTATTGTTAGTGCATTCAAATTCTAGCAGACAGGACGACATTGTTTTTTCTCCTTGTGGATTAACCAAAATACATCCTGCTCCTCAGCCCTCACTAGACTTGGACCCATCGAAATATAACGACCAAAATAAAGAAGTATTAACAATTTTATTTACAATTTTCTCAGTATCATTGAAACATCTAGACCTATCTGTTTGTGAAAAAATCTCAATCTAAGATGTAAAATGGTTCACTGAGAAAGGGGATGGCTGGGCAGTAAAGTTACCAAAGAATGACTCAGATGAATAATTCCCCAAAATGTTGTTATTAAATGCTACAGGTTGGCTTTCTTGCTCAAATTCAGTAACTGTATGGGTCATATGTTTTTCTCGATCAATCCTTATTTGATTTGGCTTACCCTTATAGGGAAGCCACATATGTGACCAATCAGTAGAAATATACCCATGTAGTTTTTCAGACCAATCCCTACTCAAGATTAAACTGTAAAATTCAGGTATATCAGCTATTAGGATATCAATCCTTTGTACTACTCTGGGATCGACAGATAACCTGATAGTTATGAAATTAATCTCTCCCACAACCTGTACTTTAGTCCTGTCCAACTGTACAATATGAATAGCAGACTTCTGGGGTTAAATGTTCAGTTTGGAACAAACTGAAGCTGGCATTATGTTAGAAGATGCCCCTGAGTCAATCAAACAGTTGTGCAGGTTTTTGTTGTAGATCTCATAGGTTAGAAGGAAAGGTGGAGTATGAGAGTTTGATCTATCTCCAATCAGAACCGCATCGGTAGCTTCAACCATACCAGGAGGGGGTTGCCCTGAATCATTAGCAACTTTAGCACTAGGAAGAGGTGAAGAAGGAACAACATTCAATTCTTTGAGAATCAATTTCTGCTGATGTTTTAATTTACTAAGTTCAAACATAGTAATGTTTGCTTTATTTTTCTTCATGTCATCAACAATATTGTAATCCATTGAATTTGATACCACTAACGTTTTAGATGTTGGAGTATTAGAAGTTGAAGGTTGTTCTTGGGGAATTGCTGCAGGTGATTTCTTTGCAAGTATTTTTTCCTTTTTTGTAGCAGCTCCTGCACTTCTTTTCTTTGACATTGCCTGAACAGGTTGGGAAGTACTTTTACTCCTAGTAGTGACCGGGAACGCTTCTTCTTCATTATCGGTATCGGAGTTAGGGGGTATAAAATCCCACATTCCATGACATTCTACTACTTCTTCTTCCTCATCAGTTGGTGAGATTGTTTCGTCTTCCTCTTCTTCTTGCTCTGAATCTACATTAGATATGACATTCGGTGGCTTTGGTTCAGTTTTCTTATAAGTCATAAAGGGTCTTTTGGTTGAGGTTTCGGCTACCTGTTTCTTTATTTTAACCATTTCATTTGACAAAGTTTTTAGGACTTTTTGCAAACCCTCCATGTCATATGGGTCTTTTGGGGTTTTCTTCCTTGAGTCATCTTTAAAAGAGACTTTTTTGGCTTTTCTATCTTCCAGAGCAACTTTCTTTTCTAGAGCATTAATACGTTTCTCCACAACAAGTGCTTCTTTCATGTTTTCAGCTAAGGTGGGTTTCCCAGTCCTATCTACAAAAATGGCTATATTGGCAGGTAGGGCGGTTATATACCATTCGATTCGAATTTGTTCACTTGGTTTGGAGGTCGTCGGGATTTTATTCAGGAGTTTATTGAATCGAGCATTAAATTCCTTAATTGGTTCCCTATGCTCTATCCTAAGATTGGAGAGATCGTTTATTAACGTAGCCAAAGACCTATCATCTCCATATTTGGTAAGAAACTGCTCTTGGCAAGTGTTCCAACTGGTAATGGAACCAGAGGGTAAAGAAAAATACCAGGATCCTGTTGATCCTTGCAAGGTTTAAGGGAACAGTCTAACAACAACATCTTGTTCTGTTCCTCCTTTCAAGTTGACTGCCAACATGAAATTATTAATGTGTTCCTCAGCCTGGGTCCCATCATCTGGGTTAAACTTTGGTAGCCATTTTTCAGGAGCATCTGGTAATGGATGCAATGGTGCAGGCATATTGACTGCACCAGGCCTGGTCCATGGATTTTCCATTGTAATAGCAGTAATGGTTGATACCACTGTTGGAATTCCAGATGTCTGGGAAGGAAATAATGTTGAGGAGTGAGCAGGTTGGGATGTTAAAGCTCCTAATCCCTGATGAACAACAATATGTAATGGGGGAGTGGATGGTTGACTTTGCAGAGGGGAAGATGAAATGGAGGATGTGGATGAAAGCTCTTCACTGTCAGATCCTTCAGTATATTTCTTCGCCTTTTTCCTTTTGGGTTAAGCGAACTCAGTGGGTTCAATACCGATCTTTTCGCTCTGAAATCTGGTGAGAGGGTGAGGTAAATTGAACTACGAAGTCGCACTGCTTTGTGATACCTCAGATTTCTGTGGTGAAATCGAGAAGCTCTGAAGTTTGTGGATAAGAGACTGGACTTCAGGGGATTCAAGACTTAATTGTTCTGGAGTATGATGGGTTTGAGCAGTGGTAGTTGATTCCTCTTCTTCTTGTTTGGATACTGGAGAACCAGCATGCAATTGGGAAGTTCGAGGGGATACGGAGGGAGAATTACTCTTAGAATGGCCTGCAGATTTGGGTTTGCTTGCCATTCACAGCTGATGGCCCTCCTTCTAGCGCCAAAAATGTTTATGCCTCAAAAATCGCTGCAACAACATTGGGGGATAACCACCCGGTACAGACCTTAGTACAACTCCTTTTCCATTTGGAATGGTGGCTCTGACTGGGTATAATGGGACCAGTTTCCCAGCAATGGATAAACGGGATGAATGGATAATTGACTGACTAATCTAATGATAGGCGAATAGCTAAATCTATCAGAAAAATAAAAGAGCTATTACTTATCCCGAGAACTATTAAGCTTTGAAGTGTAGCGCTTGATGATCTGTGTCTATGGACAGGCATATAGATGACTCCATCTAACAGACATGGACATTAATTCATTCAAGGATTACTTTGCTTAAATAGTTAAGCAAAGCGATTAAAGCAATATTACTACACTTGTCATTTATATCATCGACACATATATGACTAAAAGAAAAGTACACCATAAACATCCAATAGTGGAAGGAATACAGAACTGATGTTAAAGCACATACATATATTCGATAATAGCAAAGATAATCAAATAACAATTCATATAAAAGGAATGAATTCAAACATAGATAAAAGTACCATATGAGCTTCTAGACACTCCCAATATCAATCGCTACTTGTGATTCTTCCTTCAACGCAGAAACACTTTCAAAAAAAGACAATAGTGCACAATTGCATAAAAGCTTCCTTGTCAAATTTAGAATAACTGGTCCAGTTTCATAAAAGAATATGGCTGAAGCACAATAGTGCAACTTTAGTCTTTAAGTCACGTACAAAACTTTACGACCCTTTCCAAAACAATGAAAGGGTTTATAAATACTTAATTAGTCTAACTATCTAAGAAACTGAAATCCTACTTAATTGGTATCAATTGATTTTGATCCTATTTTCTTCAGCAATCTAGCAGTCGGCGGCATGAATCATCAAGTAGGTTGTTTGCCTTTAAATCTGAGCTGACTTATCGCAAGCATCGGCTCCACTTCGGGTGGTCTGTTGAGGTGAGAGCTGAGCTGGGCAGCATAGGTGGCATCCTGAATATCGGGGATAATATACCCGATTGCATCCGTAAGGCACTTGAGGGCGGCTCTCTGTGTGTGTGGTTTTACCAAGAAGAACCAATAGGTGTCCTAGGTTAAACTGTTAATCCCAGCAATTAATCTCCCATTTTCTTCTAAATCTGGATAACATGATTGCTCCAATGTTTTCATTGTTGTCAATTTTCCTGGTGTGCATTGGGAAATCATGTTTGATAAGTAGAGAGTGTTATTGACTAATTCAACTAAATTGCTTGAAGTTGATTTGCATCTTGAAACTGCCCTCTCTGCTTTCATTAACTGGGACTGCCATTCTGTAAAGAGTATATCTTTATGTGATTCTAAGATTCTTGGTAAATTCGCCGCTTGTCCTTGATAAGTATCTTGCCAGTCGAGAAATGCTGCTATCGTTTCTTCAGCTTGGTCCAATTCAGTCCTAGCCTTGTCTACTTTATTACTTATGGATGTCGTTAATTCACATAGTGGCTCTTCCTGGGCAATTTGTTGACATAGAAGCTTAATTTGGGCTATCAATGCAGTATTTATTTGTAGTGCTTCTACTCTGAATTCAGCCACTCCTTTGTTCTCTCGAGCTGTGCTGATAATTGAGCAATTTGCTCATCTTTTGTTTTCACCATTTTTTCATTTGCTGCCTTCAATTGTGCCAATGCCTCTGATAATTCTTTATGATTTTGGATTGCGCTGTGGTCAATCCTTTGTTTTTCTGCCTGCAATTGTTGAGTTAGTTGACTGTTTAATTGTTGTTGCGTCAACAATTGTTGCTCTGCCTGCTCCGCTTTCTGCTTTGCTTCAGTCAGCTGTGCCTGTAACAAGAAAATTTCCTGATCCTTTGTTTTCAGCAAAAGACTCCTCCGATGCCTTATCTATTGTCGCTGCCGAATAGGCTCCAGCATATTGTGACAGTTTTGTCAGGTAATCGGAGGGGTAAAATTCCTCCTTCCAAACCACATTGCCCGTGACCATCTGTTCTGGGAAAAAGGAAGGTTGATCAGTCCTTCTTCTTTTCCTTTTCCGTTTAACTACAACTTTATGCCTTGGGTTGTAGAAGACATCCAAAGGAGGAATCTCTTCTACCTGCAAAATGATTTGATCAGAGGGGTCTTTTGGTATTATCTCTACCTCTTTTGACATGGGTGGGCTGCTGGTTCCACTCAGAACCTGTGGTGAAGTGGTTTCCTATGTGTCTGTTGCCTTTGAAGTTTCAGTGTCCTTTGAACATTCCAAACCACTGATAATAGAGTCAAATTGCTACCATTCCTGGAGCAATTTTGGTTCAATATGAGTATCCACGTTTACTTCAGTGGTGGTCTGTTTCTGTTCTTTCACCTGGGTTTCTTCCTGCACTTTCTTCTGCTCTGTAGTCTGAGTTTCCTCCTATGGCTTTTTTGGTTCTATTGCTGTAACCGGAGGCTCCTTTGACTGTTGTCGTTCAGGCTCGCTTGTCAAAGTTGTTGGGGTTGTTGCTAATAGATCTAGAGGCAGAGTTTGTAACCTCTGTTCTCTAAGTCTGTTAAACTCGACCAACCCTTCATCTTGATATTTCACTCTAGAAAATGCCTTAACCTGCATTATTGACTCAGCGGAGGAGAACAAGTCATCAAACATATCTTCTTTATGATCAAATTTTGACAACTTGGCCTGTTCTAGTGCATTATAGGCCACTTTGCTTGGATCAAATTGCCTATTAGTGAGAGTTGCCAGAGTTAATGATTTAATCTTCGTAGCTTCTTTTTCTGCATGTTTGAGATCATGCAAGGTATAGACACCGCATCTCAAAGGAAAAGAGGGCCAACCCTGCTTCTTATTTTTCTTGAGAGTCTGTGTGACACTCTCAGCAATGATCGGGTAAGCGATTTCCCTTGCCTGCAGTTTATCAGGTATGTATAAAGGGAGAACATGAGGTTCTGCTTGGCTACTGAAAACTCTTATATAAGTGAAATTCTCCTCCCCGAACCATCTCCCTACTGCTGTTAAATCAATCCCAGCTTGGTAGGAAATCTTAGGAATAGGTTTATCAAAAATAGAATAATAAATAGGCAACAGAAAGCCATTGCATACTTGGTACATATGGTGCTTATAAGAGGATTTCCATAATTTCTGATGGTATATGTGAATAGGCATGGAGTCTTGTGGCGTCCACCTCCAGTCGAGCACGAGAAATTTAGAATTAAAACACAAGGTATCTAAAATATAGGCACTGTAATAGAATGGGGGAATTATCCTTTCAGAGATGCGGGTCTTATTCCTAAACTCAAGAACAACTGTGGCTAGTTTATTTGAGAGAATAGTGGCCCAATCCATTATTATACTATTGCATGCTGCTTCCATTAAGGGAACCATTTCTATAGTGAAATTAGAAGAATCATGCAATCCCCACAATCTACACATCATTATTCCAGCGTAGCAATAAGGAGAAGCCAGGGAATCAACTCAGTACTTACCAGAAGATTCATGTTTGTGCTTTGCCGAATTTTGTCTCCAATCCCGGATGGGTTCAGATTCAACTTCGTTCTCATTCCGGAATTTCTCCAGGAATGCCTTATTGTATTTCTTCTTTGGCTCAGGCAAATGATACATTTGCCTTAATTCATCAGCCTTGAATGACCCGAAAATTCTCCCGTCTCTGGTGCTGAAGGTTCTATCCATGATTGGAATTTCCTCAATTGCCCAACGCACTACATCTGTATATGGAAGAATTTGTTCCCTAACTGCTATCCGATGGAGGAAGGAATCATCTAAGTCCTTTAGAGTGCCATCAGATTTCCGAGTTGAATCTGCAGTAGCTTGTACTGTTGTCACTTTAGGTTCTTCGACTTCAATCAAGTTGTAGGTACTTTGCCAAGTAGTTCTGCCAAGACCAGAACATGTAGTATCCGAAATCAATCCTTTCTTTTTGTTTGAGGGATCAGTGACAGCTTGTCCTGCGGCTGGCGCAACGGATGCGCCTGTGGTCTTCTTAGATTTCTTCCCCATTTTGCTTGAGTTTTCTTCTTTGGATAAATTCTGCACAGAAGCGAAAATAAACGTAACACAGAGAATTGGCAATGAAAACTTCAATGTGATGAGATATATTGACAGATGCGTGGTGAGAGATTAAATTTTAAAATGGCCGCGGACACAATCCATAGGAAGATTTTAGGATTTACAATTTCATTAAATGGCCGTTTAAAACCTGCCAATCCTTAAATGCCCATTATACCATTAATTGGCCGAATGATTTTTTTAAGCGTGTTATTGATGTTTTGGCGGTTGAGCGCAGGTGAATCATTGCTTGACAGATCAAGCTTTTAATATGAATTGATCGTGATATCCCTCAATTTTAACGGATTTTTGAAATCTGCGCTTTATCGCAATCGGCCATTGGGGAAAGATTTAACCATCTTATATTGACACCTCTTGAAACCCCGATCGCCGATAGCGATATCGCATCGCATCGGGAGTATTGGCATTACATGAGACATGGATAGTATATCGCCAATTGCCGATAGTGATATCGCATCGCATCGGGGGAATGGTCTGGGGGCGCTTAAAGAATGTGCATAGAGTATTGCCGATAGCGATATCGCATCGGAAGAAACCAATGTGCCACTTACTTATGTTCCTTATGTCATTGCGATATGCAATCTTGCGATCGCTTTATTGCAATGATAAAAGATTGATTTATTTGATCAAAATGGGTTTTTCAAAAAGGTTTGTTATAATGTTTTCATTTGGTTTTCAGACCTTTTTAAATAATACAATATTGATACCAATCAAAATCTAAAGGGACCCATTTCATATGATAGTTTTGTGAATAAAAATGATATGAAATGGGGGGTTGCTGTAGAGCACAACAGAATTCTGGCAAGAAATCTTCTATAGATGGCAGCTGAACAACATTTTCATGATCAGCAATCAAAGGAGGTTCATACAAACGTAAGTTCTCCACATTGACAACAGAATACATTTGCATGTAGGAAGGCAAATCTAATTGAAAAGCATTATTTCCAACCTTCTTGAGGATTTTGAATGGACCATAACAAATAGGCTTCAACTTTTTACCTTCTCCTTGCATCCTTTCCTTACTAATGTACAGCCATACCTCATCCCCTTCTTGAAACTTGTGATCGACTCTATGCTTGTCGTGTCTTTCCTTGTACTTGCCTTGACTCTTCTCAAGCTGTTCTTGAATTTGTTGATGTATTTGCTGAATTCTTTCAATGAATGAACGAGCTTTGTCAATATCACTATGTCCCTCAATGGCAACATCTTTCTCAAGAATGAAATCAAGAGGTGATTTTGGCAAGTAACCAAAACAAGCTTCAAACGGTGAGGTGTTTGTGGAAGAGTGCTTGGCACGATTGTAAGCATGCTGTATGTAGTGCAAATGTTCATCCCACAGCTTGGGATGCTTGCTGCAATATCCTCTCAAGAGGTGCACAATGGTTCTGTTCACAACTTCGGTTTGTCCATCTGTTTGCGGATGGAAAGCAGTACTTTTCTTCAACTTTGTGTCCATCATCTCCCATAGGTTGGACAAAAAATTCCCCACAAATCTGGAATCCCTGTCACTAATAATGGAAGTAGGCAAACCAAAGTGAATCCACACATGATGAAAAAATAATTCAGCAGTTATAGTTTTCTTACAAGGCATAAGTATACACATTTTGCTGAAACGATCAACTACTACATATAAATAATCATGCTGCTTTCTAGATTTTGGCAAACCTCCTACAAAATCCATAGAGATGCTCTCCCATGGTCTAGAAGGTACCGAAAAAGGAGTATACAAACCAAGCTTCCTATTGCTAGGCTTGCTTGTAGCACATAATGAACATCCTCTTATGAACCTTGAAACAGAATCTACCATGCGAGGCCAATAACAATACCTCTGTAGATGTGTAACTGTTTTACTCGCACCAAAATGGCCAGCAATAAGAGAAGAATGAGCTTATCTTATGACATTTATCCTCTCCCCCTGTGGTATACAAAACTTGCCCAAATGAAACAGAAAATTGTTATGCATGTGATAGTCATTTTCCTCTACATGATTCCCTTTACTCAAGTTAGCATACACATCTTTAAAGTCATCATCAGATGCATATTGTTCTATGTAACTATCATGTACAACGGAATCATTCTTAAGTAAAGTAACAACACCAATAATAGGCCTTGAAAGCATATCAACAACCTTATTCAAAGTACGTTTCTTGTACCTTATTACCAAATGGAACTGTTGCAAGAAGCCCATCCATTTGAGGTGTCGTGACTGTTGTAACTTGCTTTGTGATTGCAAGTATTGTAAGGGCTGATGGTCGGTATGTATAACAATTTCTTTGCCCATCAAATAGTGTTTCCAATTTTTGACACTTTGTACCAACGCATACAACTCCTTATCATATGTAGGATAATTTACAATAGCACCATTAAAAGTTTCAGAATGAAAAGCAATAGGCTTGCCATGCTGTAGAAGAATTTCACCCATGGCATAATCACTAGCATCGGTTTGTATCTCAAATGGTTGTCTCAAATCTGGTAATGCAAGGACTGGAGCTGAACTAATCTTCTATTTCAAAGATTCGAAAGCTTTTTGCTGCTTGACCAAGTCCTCTGATATAAGGTTTCCTTGTGACCCACTATCAAAAAGTGTGTCAATTTTAGTATGTTTTGAAATCACCCTCACATGAAACAGTTCAATTCTTTCTTCCTCATTAGGAGCTTGTACATGGCAGTTTGAGGTACTAGTGCTGGCTTGAGTTTCAATTTCTTTTCCCTTCAAGTTTTTCAAACCCATGGCTGCAATTTTGGTTTCATCACCTGAATCATCCCCTAAATCCTGTGGTGTAGATGTAGTAGCAATAGTTTTTTGTTTCCCTTTGGATTTGTTAAATTGAGGTATTTTTTCAAGATATAATTTCCAACAGTTTTTCTCCTCATGGCCTGGTTTAGAACAGTGTTTACAGATCACTTTCTCACTCTCCTGTTTGACAGATGCATTCTTTTTGCTCTTTCCCTTGGAGGTTTTCTCTTTGTTTTTCCCCTTGGGGGGCATGTTTCTACCCTCTTCAAATGTGTTTTTTTGCCTTGCCTCTAAATGGGTAGCTTGGACACAAACCTCGTCCAGGCTAGTAGGGTTAAACATCAGGATGGTGTGTCTAAGGTAGCTATGCAAGCCACCAATGTATTTCAACAAGGTTTCTTGGGTCTGTAAATCTACCCCTAACAAGAGAGCTCTTCTCCTGAATTCTTGGGTGTAGTCTTGTACACTCTGACCCTTAAGTTGTCTGAAATTTTGCCAATTCATAATGGCTTTCTGCATGTGAGCAAGAGGATAAAACTGTTTTTTAATGGCTAACAGAAATTTAGGCCATGTTAAGGTAAGCTTACCAAATTTCTTGATCTCCTCTTTAGTCTTGGCCTCCCACCAGACCAATGCTGTTCCATCCATTCTCAAGGAAGCCAACTGAATCTTTGTGGCATCATCATGCATATTCTGGATCCGCAAGTAAACTTCCAACTGCCTAATCCAGTTGTCAAGCTTTTCTGCATTCACTTCACCATTAAACATAGGTAATTCAAATTTTACATAAAGCTTCAAAAAAGGACTTTTTCCAGAGGATCTATGCTTATGCACAGAAGAAGAAGACGAGGATGAAGAGGAAGAAGGTGACGATGGGGGTGGTGGATCACCATTTCCTCCATGTCCTTTCTTGGAATGATCATCATCCTTCTTACCTCGTGAAGAGCCCTCTCCTTCATGCGGATGTTTGGACCCTTCTCCAGCCAATTTCTCATTTCTTTCTTGGTACAATATCCTCACCATTTCAGTGAGGTCCAAGAAAGCCTTTCTGAAGACTCTTTCTTCTTCTTTTGGATCCATTTCTACAGGAATTTCTCCTTCAGGTGCAGACATTCTTGAAGCTTCTGCTGAGACTCTTGAGGGTGAAATTGAAGGTGGAGGTGATGGCTCTTTGGCCTTCCTTGACTCAGGATTCTCTCGTTCTCTAGTCAACTGCCCTTCCCCTCTTTTAAGTTTCAACCTGGTAAGCATCAATACTTTGCAAGATAGTTAGAAGATCTTTGCACAAAACCCTGAGCTCTGATACCAACTTGATCTAAATTTGAAACTACTTGTAATTTGTTTGCAAGGTATTCGATTCAGAATTATACATGTTTAAAAGATTTCCATGTCTTGCAAAAAGAAAACAAATGAAAATTTCAGCTATTCATGACCCATTTAAGCATAGCAAATTTATTTCCTTTTACTATTTAACACACTAAAACAAATTTGTTCTGCAAAATAAATCAACCACAGATGCAAAAGAAGTTGATAAAGTAGTTCACCCCTCCTGGGCTACGTCTGCTGGGTCCAAAGCTCCCAAATGGGCTTGTCCTTGTTTTCATTAAATGCTCAAATTGAAAATACAGCTAAATAGAAGCATCTACAGGTGAAATAGATGGTAAAAATTGATTCATAACACTTGAATCCTTCAATATTGACTATTGGATCACCTCGAATGGATACCTGCAACCCTATACAGTCTTCACAAAACTGGGTCCTCGTGGCTCCTAGAACTTTCACGGCTCCAAAACCTCTACAAGTGACCTCAGATGACTACAAAACCTGCACCAGTGGCTTCAGAAGGTCGAAAATACCCAAAATCAAAAAAACATTCGTCCAAAACCGCCTTTCCTAGCCAAAGTTATGGCCATTTAATGATCCCCTCCAGTTTAGCCTAAAAGAACTCCAGCTAACTTTAGTTAACTACAGATAACTCCGCCAATTATGGCGGGTCCGCCAAATTTTGGCGCTCCGCCAATTCCTCCGCCAGTCTGACCGCATGTTATGGGTGGCAATCAGTGCATGTGACTGAGTTCATTATCTGGCAGTTGACCTTGGATTCGACGCTGGTGGTTAGGGGTTTAGCCCACGGTTCTGGGCCCGAGGTCGCATGGCATGGGGGCTGGCCCTTAGGGGCTGTCCCACTTCATTTCTACCCAACAGAAAAGTAAACGTTAATTAACGTTTGTTTCACCCTTCTAACAACAAATGACACATTGGTCTAATGATAAGGCGCTGAACTGTTCCATTGGAGGTCGCGGGTTCAAAACTTGCTAGTGCCAAAAAATTTGAATATGCACCCAATGCTTGCTGACGTCATCTAGGGGCCACGTGGTGGCCTATGGGCCTGCCACGTGGCAGATTGCTATTGGCTGTGTGGAGGGAATATTCCTTGGAATATTCCAAGGAATATTCTAAGGAATATTCCTTTTTAAATTTTTTTCAAAAATTAAAATTTCTAATGTTATTGACAAATTATTCTTTTTGCCATAACTTCCTCATACGGCGACCGTTTTTCGAACCGTTTGTGGCACTGGAATCAGGAAGACGAGTAGTTTCCAGTCGTTCAACTTTGAACCAGTTCTGAGCACTTTAAATTTGGAGCATTTTACGACACTTAGGGCATGAGCACCTGATCAACTACTTTAATCGCTCTTGAAAAATACTTATAGGAGAATGTTTTGAAGAGTTGAGGTTGGTTCTTTTGTGTGTGAGAGAGATTATATGCATTGTATGTTAAGTGGATAAAGCTCTATCTTTAGTGGTCATAGCAAATCATTGTAGAACTTCATAAAGTCATTTCAGAGATCAGATAGAAAATGTTATTTAGATTTCTGTGTAGGGATTGAAGATTTGGCTTAAGGAACTATTGTGAAGAACTTCTCTATCTTTTAGAAAAGTGTTTAGTGGCAACTAAAGGGTTATCTATAGGAGTTATCTTTTGTATTTGCAGCAGTTATATCAGTCCATAATTTCCTTGTAAACTATGGAAGAAAATGTCAAAAGAAATTCCCTTGGGACGAGACCCCCAATTCATAGATAGTTTTCTGGCCATGAGGTCCATGGTAGAAGAAATGTATAGGGAGTTTAAGAAAGGTAAAGATGTAGATTCATCACACTCAAAAGATAAAGGAGAAGAAGAACCTCTCCTCCATGACCACTCAAAAGGAAAAGGGAAAGAAGAAAACTTTCTCACACCTCCTAAAAGCCCTAAACATAAAAAGAAGACATCTTTGATTAAATTAAATGTTAAATTTGATTTACCAATATATGATGGAGAGTTCAATGCAGAGAAGCTGGATAATTGGATCAGATAGATTGATGTTTATTGCAGAGTGCATAGTATCGACTCAGACAAGAGTAAGATTTAGCTGGCCAACCTACGCCTCGGAGGCACTGCCTTGGTATGGTGGGTTGACAGGACACAAGCTGACATGAAGAAACATGGTAAGATTCTTTCTGTTTGGAGTGAATTTGTTTCTACAATAAAAAAGTAGTTCTATTCACTAGCTTACATGCAGCAAGCCATGATGAGTTAGCAAACTCTTCGCCAATTGAAAGGGCAAAGTGTACAAGGTTACACCCAAGAATTTAGGAAAAGAGCTTTGACTCTAGGAATTTCATTAGACTCACCTAAGACTCCGTTGAAGTACATAGGTGGTCTACACAACTACATGAGGCACACTATCCTCATGTTTAATCCCACTAGTATAGATGAGGTATCTGTGTAAGCTACGCATCTAGAAGCTAGAGGAAAGAATGGGAACCCAGAAGTTGGGGGATCATCCAAACCCACTGCAAGAAAGAATAAGGAGAAAAGAAAACAAAAATGGAAAGAGAGGAAGACCAACATTCTATAGAAAAGCAACTATTCATGCACTCACTGTAAGAAGGATGGGCATGATGATGAGCATTGTTGGATTCTACATCCAAAGCTGAGACATAAGAAGTTTGAGGGCAAGAAGAAGAAGATTGCTACAGCTATTCAAAAGGATTTGGGGTCGGACTCATGAGATGAAACAACCATTGCAGCCACCAGTATAAAAGGTAAAAATTCTGAAGCATCTACTAGTAATTCTGTACAATCTACTAATAGTGAAGAAAATGAGAGAAAAAGACATGATCTTTTCCATATTCGTGTTATTTCCAAGCATCAAAAGATTGATACTTTCTTTGATAGTGGCTCACAGGTAAATTTAATTTCTGAAGCAATTGTAAAGAAGTTAGGATTATTAACTACACCTCACGAGAAGCCATACCCATTAGGTTGGTTATGTGATAAAGCACAACTACAAGTGACCAGACAATGCAAACTTAAGTTTTCTTTTGGGTCAGCATTTGTAGATGAGGTTGAGTTAGATATAGTTCCTCTAGATATATGTGGAATTGTTTTAGGATAGAAAAGCTATTTTCTATAGAGTTGAGAACAAGTATCTACTTATTAAAGATGGAATCGAATATATTGTAAGAGCTCATAAGCTCAAGAATAATTATACTCTCATAAACTCAGGGTAGATGAAACGAATTGTAAATCCATGCAAACAAGTTTTACTCATGGTTGTAAAGGAAAAGAAACCTGATAAAACCAATGTATTTGAGGGCTGTGATGCTAAATAGAAAGTTGATTTAGAAAAAGTTGTTTCAGAATATGATATCTTGTTTCAAGAGCCTAAAAGTCTGCCACCCAAAAAGGAAATAGTGCATGATATTAATTTGCAGCAAGATGCTCCATTGCCTAACATCGGAATGTATAGGTTGTCTGCTTTAGAGAATGCAGAAATCAAGAAGCAGGTGCAGGAGTTTCTTGAGAAGGGGTTCATCAGACCTAGCACATCACCATGTGGGTCTCCAATTGTCTTGGTGAGAAAGAAAGATGGCTCGTGGAGAATGTGCATTTATTACCGAGCACTGAATAAGATAACGATAAAAAATCGTTATCCCCTTCCTCACATAGATGATCTATTAGATCAATTGAAAGAAGCTGTTTATTTTTCCAAGTTAGACTTACATAGTGGATATCATCAGGTCAGAGTTGTAGAGTAATGTGCATGGAAGACTGCTTTCAAAATAAAACAGGGATTGTATGAGTGGCTGGTTATGCCTTTTAGCCTAATGCTCTTGCTACTTTCATGAGAATAATGAATGATGTACTCATACCTTTTCTTGATGATTTTTTTATTGTATATTTGGATGACATTCTTATATTCAGCAAAACGTGGGAAGAGCATTTAAAGAATGTTAAGAAGACCCTAGATGTTTTGAAAAGAGAAAATATTTATGTTAAACTCTCAAAATGTGAATTTGGCAAAAACATCCTTGAATTATTTGGGACATATAATAGGGGGTGGTGAATTGAAGATAGATCCCTCTAAGGTTGCAGTCATTGTAAACTGGCCTAAACCCAAATCTGCTACAGAAGTTAGAAGCTTCTTAGGAGCAGCACAATATTGGAGAAAGTTTATATCTAACTTTTCCTTAATTGCAGCTCCCTTACATGCTTTAACAGGATTGAACAAGGCATTTCAGTGGGGAGGCAAACAACAGAAAGCCTTCAACACCTTGAAAGAAAGGATTAGTACAACACTAGTACTAGCACTGCCTAATCTTCAAAGACCATTTGAGATGCAAACAGATGCCAATGGCTATGCCATGGGAGTAGTGTTGATATAACACGGTAAACCCATATGTTATCATTCTAAGACATTTAATTCTACAGTAGTTAACTATCCCACATATGATAAAGAATTGTATGCATTAGTACAAAGTGTGAAAAAGTGGAAACAATACTTAATGGGCAAAGAGACAGTTATACATACTGATCATCAACCACTTCAATATCTACACTCCCAAACTAAGTTGCAACAATCAAGACACTATAGATGGATGGGTTTCCTACAACAGTTTCATTTAGTCATCAGATATAAAAAGGGCATACACAATAAAGTTGCAGATATGTTATTTATACCAATTATAAATGCATCCACTATACTTAGGCATAATTCAGTACTGCATGAGAGCTACATTGAACAATATGCTCAAGATATAGATTTTAAAGATGTATATGCAACTTTAAGTCAAGGCAAATGAATACAAGAATTGGATTATCATGTTAAGGACCGACTCTTGTATCATTTGGGAAAGTTATGCATTCCACAAACTGAAAGAGTAAAGATAATTCGAGAAGCACATACTTTTCTAATATCAGGTCACTTTGGTGTAAGTAAAACAGTTGCACAGCTGCAAAGATTTTGTTATTGGCCAAAAATGAGTGAGACAGTTTCTAGATATGTGAGAGGGTGTACCATGTGTGCTAAAAGCAAGCCCATAATAGAAAACTAGGCCTGTACACTCCACTGCCAGTTCCTTCTCATCCTTGGGAAAGTGTTTCCATGGACTTTGTTGGAGGACTGCCTAAATCTAGGAAAGTTCATGACTATTTATATGTTGTTGTGGATAGGTTCAGAAAAATGTGTATTTTGATACCTTGTAACAAACAGATTACGACTGAACGAACTGCAAAGTTGTTCTTTCAACATGTATGGGTTCATTTTGGATTACCCACTTCCATTATATCTGATCGAGATACCCGATTTTTTGGGAAATTTTGGTCGAGTTTGTGGGAATTGATGGACACCAGACTAAAGAAGAGTACATCTTTTCATCCTCAAACAGATGGCCAAATAGAAGTGGTTAATAGGACAATGATCCAGTTACTTAGAGGCTATTACAGCAAGCATCCCAAACTTTGAGATGAACATTTATGTTATGTGCAGCATTCTTACAACTTAGCTAAACATCCTTCTACACAGAGATCTCCTTTTGGGACCTATTTTGGTTTCACACCAAGGTCTCCCTTGGATTTTGTCTTTGGTAAAGACATAGCAGTTGATGGACACAGTGATGTGGACAAGGCAACCAAGTTCATTGAACAAATCCAAGAGATTCACCAGGCAGTACATGAACAACTGGAAAAGAGCCAAGCCAAGTACAAGGTGAGGCATGACAAGCATCACATGGAGCATAGTTTCCAAGTTGGTGATCAAGTCTAGTTGTATATCAGAAAGGACATAATGCAAGGAGAAGGTAAAAAGCTAAAGCCAATAAGGTATGGACCTTTCAAGATACTTGAGAAAATTGGTGAGAATGCTTTTCTCCTTGATTTACCAACTTACATGCACATCTACTAAGTCATTAATGCAGACAGCTTGAGACTATTTGAACCTTCATTAATTGAAGATCCTGAAGAGCAGAGTCAATTGCCTTCTATTGATGATATGTTACCTGAATATCTTAATGAATTGCAGGAAGACATAGTTCTAGAGAGGAAGGTGAGGATGACGCACATGGGAGATGTTGAGTACCTCAGGATTGGACTCAAGGGTTCAAAGCCAAGCAGTGCAAAATGGATAGAGATCAGACAAGTGAGACAACTATACCCTCACTTAGTCGATGCTTGAAAACCAACATTTGGTGGTCCAAAATCTTTTTCAATGGGAAGGTCGTGATCCGAATTGGATCCTTAGAACACTCTTAAAGCTTCCTAAACTCTGTAAAACTCATACCGAAGTTTCAAATTCTTAAGGATGCCGAGCTTATCAGAAATAACCTCTAAACAATGGCAATTTGTGATCAGCACAGAGCAATGAGGACCCTCAGTCAAAGCGCGTAGACCATTGGACCATGGTAACTGCGCACTGGCACAAATTGACAAACGGGAGGTAAAATAAAAAACAGAGATAATTTCTGATACACGATGAGCGCTAGCGCTAATCGCGTATCGCAGGGCGTTCCCCTCAGTTAAGGAAAGCCCCCAAGCACTCGATCACGAGGTAAGCATAAAACCGTATGGAAATCGATGATTCCGTCAGAAGGCGAGTCCCATGCTAAAACCGACAGGATATTGGAAGGACTTCAAGCGATAAGGAGGTTCAACTGAGTCCTGCCATTTGCCATACAATGGGTTACACACGTCCGGTGGATGAGAGAGAAAACCGCTCACATCAAACGGGTAAAAGTCATGCTACTTACCTGCCGATATGGATGGAGACCGTAGGATCTAGAGGCCCCAGATCAACGATGGAGAAACAATCCGATGGATGACACGATTCGATGGGGAAATATGCTGAGGCGGATAAGATTTGAGATCCGGCATGATCGATGAGTTGGCAGAGGAATGAATTTCGCGGGCCATCTTGAAGCAACAGAAATAACGATCATTCAAAGAGAACTTACACTCAGTTTGTGAGGAAAAAGGTGGCCACCTCTCTGTGAAGCGTTACAGTGATGATGACGCAAATAAGGGGAATTCCAGCGGACAGAGGTAGGAGATCCAGAGTGCCGGGAAGCGGAAGCGAACAATCAGGGAGCAGATTGGCTTTAAGCCATGAACAAACAGAGAGAGGAAAGGGGAGAGGAAGCAGAAAGCCGAGATGCCAAGAGAGAGAAGTGAATTGTAGAGAATAGATAAAAGTCGAGCTGACCTGCAGAGCAAAGGCAACATCGAGCCAGATAGAGACAGAGAGAGTGCGAGAGTCTGTGAACTCCAAAGAAGGCTTGAGAGGTTCAAGAGAACTCCTCTGAGTAAACCTATCAAGATTTGAGTCTCAGATTGGACTCAGACCACTGTGACTAGTTGAGGTCGAGATTCAGTAAGAAGAGTCTATGTACTCTAGAGACTTGGGGAATCCAAGTACAGTCCTACTAATCGTCATCTGTTGAGTAAGACTCAATTTGAGCTCACTGTTGTAAAAACTCTGCTTTTCAAGACACAATAGAAAGGCCACCACTGGAGGTTGGACCAAGAGACGTAGCCTAGGAGGATTAGGTGAACTCCTTATTAAACTTGTTGTGTTTATGTGTTTTCTTATTGTGTTTCTCTTACTAATTTAGTGTCTGTGTATTTCGCAATCTTATTGATCCGTTGCATAAAATAACATAGGCACACCCTAGCACATAATTTTGTAATACCTTCATTAATTAACTGAGATCATCCAGAGGTGATTTCAGATCACCATGAGACATTTGGAATTAAAACGCAAATTTTGCTCTCCTGTATGAAGACGCCCTGAAGGTATTTTCCTGGCAACCTCGTCATAATGGGCATGCACAAAATTTGGGTGGTCACTAAGGTGGTGGCCCTTGGTGGTAGTGATGCACCTTACACCTGGAGGAGGAAGACACAGGCATGGCAGGGTTTCATATATCATCAATGTTTGCAAATTTGTAAGTTGAAGCAACTTAAATGCATGCATATGGGATTGTTAATCCCTGTGTGTGGTGAAATGCCCGACTATACAATCCCTTTTTCTAGTTTGGAGATGGGTTTCTTCTCTCATGGCAGATTGGATGTGTCTACACTCTCTTCTAACAGCTAAGGTATGCTCATTTATGGGAAAATTATGGTTCTTCTTCTTGGAAGGAAATCCTATGGTTTCATACTATACACATGGCTAGAAATGTAACGAGTATCAACGCCTCTCCTTATTCCACACACTCATACACTCACGTCTTGGATGCCTTATATCTGCATGGCTTTCGTCTTAGGGTGGTGGAGGTTTTGGGTCATGACAAAGCTCTTTGTACGTTGGAAAAATTCTCATGTTACACGTAGACACAAGGGTATTTTCTTCTAGGCCCTCACTGATGTTGTCAAGTAATGTTCCAATAGAGGTATTTGTTATGTTCTCTTTACCTATATAATTGAAGTTTGCTCATGCGCTAGCTTCATTGTTGTTGTGTGCTCATTGGGTATTAGGGTAATCTCTCAACCTTCCTTTTTCAAAGTGTCAATGCAATGCTTGGTTATTGTCTTGTCGAGGTCGACCCGTCTCCTTAAACTTATTCTTGGGTCTCTAGTAATAGATTTTACGTCTAGTCTTCTTCCATTTCTGTTGATGGTGGGTTATATAATGTTTACTAGTAACCACTCATGTTTTCTCTCTTGTCAAGCTTTGTTGTTTACTTCTTACAAGGGTCAATGTTCTTTGTTATTTTTCTTCATAATTCTGAATTTAGACCTTGGTTTGAACTTATTGCAGTCCTTCCCTCAACGACCCCCGACAACTTGGATCCTATCAGGATTTATTTTCCTTGTCCTGTTTTGGTGTGTGGAGTTTGGTACCCCAGTACCTTCTCCATATGGTTTTAATTGGGCCATCAGGAGTCGCTATAGTGTAAACCTTAAAGTCATTATTGTGCCATCAAGTCTCCTCAACCCTCTTCCCTCGTTGTACCTTCACGTCTATAACTCCATTCAAGTAGGTCGTTCAATCACCAATCATAGCTCTTTTTATTGAAGGTTTATTGCTCTCATGGCTCCAAGGTGACGCACTCCCAGCCGCAGAGGAGGCGCTTCGGGGTCTCCTTTGATGCGTCATCAGAGATTGTTTGGTTGGGAATCAATAGCCAATTTCTTCAAAGCAGTGCCCTTAGAGGTATGAAAAGAAACTCTTCAACTCGAGCCTAACAAATTCAGAGATCATGTTTACTTCTCAGACTCAGATATAGGAGACAATATCCTCAAGTGGGTACGAGATCCGGGGAAGTTTCAGAGGCGAAGGATCCAGTTCCTTCATTCCATCACTCTACATTGTCAAATGGAAATTCTTCTTAGCATGGTCATCAGAGGCAAGCAAGTAGACAACTATAAGCTCTTTGCAGGTCAAAAGCATATAAAGTGTATTATGAGAGATATTAGATACAAATTGGATGATATAGTTGTTCGGTTGTCTCACATAGAACGTTATGTCGTCTCTGACTTAGAAACTGAGTTGAACGAGCATTTGGAAGGGCCTGTTGTCATCAACTCTCCAGTTGAAGCCTCTCCTCAGGATAACTCTACAGCCACATTGACAGTCATAATCCTAGAATAAAAATTCCACCAAGAAATAGGTATGCTGGTCTATTAAAGGGAAAAATGAGGTTGGTTACTTTGTGGATGTAGTCATATTTTTTTTCTTTTGAAATATTTATGTATGTGGTAGATAATTTACTTTTCCACGTTTTTTTAGTTTACAGTAACATACTTGTTTAAGTTTCTAATAACAAGACTGTATAGGCATCAATGCCAGCCTTTTGATCTTCTATCCCTTTTTTTTCCACAGTTCATAGCACTCAGGAAGGGGTTACAATGTAAATTTTTCTTATCCCATATTAATAGAAAGTGGTTGCAATGCAAACTTTTTTTCTCCCATATTAATAGAAATTTATTGATCAATTTACGAAAAAAAACCTTTAAGGCATGGTTTGATTTCGTGGGTGGTAAGTCCTTCCTATCACTCTATGGATTTTTATATACGTTTCTCAAAATGTGAAATAACACATTGATACTATAATGATTATGATGATGTATTCACATGACAATTAATTTTTACACCAATAGGCATGCCTATTTTGGAATAGACTTCCAAAATTTTAATTAATTATCCAAAATAATGATGATGTTGTTATTGTATTCACATAACAATAATTTTTTACACCCATAGGCATGTCTATTTTGAAATAGTATTCTAGAATTTTAATTTAATTATCAATCATTATAGGTCAACAAATCTCCATGATAAAATGGGGTGAATATCCATGGTTAATAATGTTTTTACATGTTTATTTTTTAACTGTATATATGTTTAACTAATATATTATTTTTTATAATAATAATAATAATAATAATAATAATAATTTATGATTATTTTTTTCTTGGAAATGTGAATGTTAGTGTTTTGATGCATATTGACATTTACTAGCGATTTAATTTATATGAGTGTGCCAGTTATAAGAAATTTTTTTTTGCATATATATAGGAGGAGTTACGTGTGATACCCCACAAGGTATGTCCTTTTAGGACTATTCTTATCTTGGATCTCCATAACTGAGTCCTCAAAGAATATTGGTCCTCCTTTTAGGACTATTTTTATCTTGGATCTCCATACCTGTGTCCTCAAAGAATATCGTTCCTCTTTGATCACTTTTCTCTTGGATTCCTATCCCATTCTCAAAGAGTGTCATTACCTTTCCTTTCTTGGATTTTATATCCTCTCCTTTCTTGGATGTTATATCCTCAAGGAAACCGCATACGCTTATCCAATCCTCCGTCATTCTCTCTTCATCACCTGAGGAAGAGAATGTACATGTGATGTCAAATATCACTCCATACTGTGCTAGTTATTAAAAAAAATATTTCCATAATTTAAATTATCTTAATTATTTTGTTTAATATTTTTATAGTTTATTTCCAATTTTTATTTTTAAATTTCTTACTTACACGTTAAAAAATAATATTTAGTCTTTTAATTAAAAATTTCTTAATATTTAATTTTCCAATTTTAATAGGTGAAAATTAAAACTTAATATTTAATATTTTTACTAATATATATATATATATATATATATGATGAAGAAATATCTTTATATTCTATATTAAACAAGAAGACAATATTACTCATTATGAGTCGACTATGTCACATGTAAGATGTTGAAGATGGGGAGGACAACATATTTATCTTTTTACTCATATATATATATATATATATATATATATATATATATATATAGATATATAGATATATATATATGATGAAGAAATGTCTTTATATTCTATATTAAATAACAAGACAAAATTACTCATTATGAGCCCACTATGTCACATGTAAGATGTTGAAGACTGGAGGGCAACATCATTTTTGCCAACCACCCAAAATACATCCAGTTGATCTATGTGTGTGTGTTTTGATGTTTGAACAAAAATTGCATTGATGAACACAAACATAAAGTATACTTTAAAATGTGTAAGGTTGGAGGAGAGACACATGCTCTACTCTTATCATATGTGTGCAAGTGAAAATACAAATAAAATGCAACTATTATGGATTTTCCATGGGCAATGTGTATTCTAAATGATTGTTACATTACATTAGCATGATCTTCTACTTCCTTCTTATGCATCAAAGTTCATTTCCTAGGAGACTAGTGTTTAGTCCAATTTAACTCAATATTTATCATGACATTGCAATCATTTAAGGTTAAGCTTAAAGTTTTTATATGTTTCAACCCTCAATTAATGTTAGAGCTTTGGATCTTCTAAAATATTCTTGAAATTTCACATGTAAGTAACTCTACATTTTCAATAATGTTAGTTAACATACATTTTATTTAGTATCATGGTGGTCAACATGTCAATAGTTGCACATTGTGAGTTGACATCTATTTATTATCACAATGGTTAACAATATAGGCTAACTTAGACAAACTCCTATTGAGGGGATTTTTCATTTGGAAAGCTCTCAATGCTTTCAACACTTTAAAGAGATTGTGAAATTTGTTAACAAAGTTTTGACCTTAAAAACAATTATGTGAAGCTTCAAATCATTTTCAAAAGATTTTGAATCTTAAATTGTCAAAATTGAATTTATCAATAAAATAGAATATAATAGAAGTTAATTAGCACAACCATATAATTAAACCCTTGGTTAAGGTCCATAAGCATATTCTATTCATAATAAACTTCAAAACACTTATTTCATCATACTTCTCAAGTTGCTAAATCAAATAATAATAATAATAATAATAATAATAATAATAATAATAATAAAAGTTAACTAAATTATTATAACTTTATTATATTGATAAAAAGAATTAATATATAAGTTAAACATATTTACCTAAAAAAAATGTAAGAATTTATTAACCACAGAGATTTAGCCCCACTTTATTATGGACAAAACATAGGCTTTGTTAAAATACCATGGGTCAATATAATGATTTAAAAAGGCCACATGCTCAAAAAACCATACATTTGTTTTCAATTAATAAATTTAATTAGAAGGGAAAAAAAACATAACTACTTCGGAAATGAATCTTAATCTTTAATTTGTATATATTACTAAAAATATTTTATAAAAATTAAATTCTTATTATCTATCACATAATTATTGAAAATCAAATTAAAATTGTGAAATTTCTTCCAAAATAAACACATTTATCTCTTTTATAAGCGTCATAGAGTTGGAATGACGATTTATAAGCGTCATAGAGTTAGAATGACGATTTGTAAAGATGAATGACGTCAGATTGAAAGAACACCACCAACAATTTTAAGAAAATCCACGTATAACGCTTACCATCTATCACCCGCCATATGCATATACACACTCTTTTTAACAGGGAAAAGAGCATGTGGGTCGCTGAGGATATTATTTAAGGAGGTTTTAGAGTAACCAATGTATATGGGTTAGCATTGTAGCTTTTATATTGATGTTATCCAGGGTATGTTTTGTATAAGAGTTTTATGTATTGTAATGGTTTTATTTATGTTTTTAGTTGGTTATCATAAGAGCATGTGGATTGTGAGGATATTATTTAAAGAGGTTTTAGATTAAGCAATGTATATGGGTTGGCGTTGTAGTTTTTATATTGATGTTATCTAGGGTAAGTTTTGCATAATATTTTCATGCATTGTAATGGTTTTATTTATGTTTTTGGTTGGTTATTATAATGTCTAAATGTTTTTAGATGGTCGTTATTATGTCTTAGCTTACACGTGAAGTTGAGCCGTAAACATGGTTGAAGAAGGCATATTGTAACGTAGGTGAATAGTGGAAGACAAAGCGTTATAACGCACCTCTCTAAGTTATTACCAACGTTATACTGCAAGTTTTATGAGTAAAATGTGTGTTACTGCCAACTAGTGGAATTTTCCTCAGGTTATTTCCATGGGTATGTCCTATGTTTTTTGTACTTGGTAAATGGTGAAATAATTCGAGGAAGTTCGCTTTTCATCTAGAAGGATGATCAAAGTGGAAAAATCTTTCTCATTCAATGAAGATAGTGGTAGATTGAGTCAAGGAGGAAAACTCTATGAGCAAGACCAAATCTATAACATATGAACATAAATTCTTAGCTCCCTATTACTCTCTGTGTAATTACTACTTTAATCACTCTAGAAAAATACTTATAGGAGAATGCTTTGAAGAGTTGAGGTTGGTTTTTTTGTGTGTGTGTGTGAAAGATGATATGCATTGTGTGTTAAGTGGATAATTACTTTTCCTTTCTTGGATGTTATATCTTTAAGGAAACTACATATGCTTATCCAATCGTTAGTCATTCTCTCTTCATCACGTGAGGAAGAGAATGTACATGTGATGTCAAATATCACTCGAGAGCAATTTATGATTGTGCTATATATATATATATATATATATATATATATATATATATATATATATATATATATATATATATATATATATATATATATATATATATATATATATATATCTATTTCCATAATTTAAATTATCTTCATTATTTTGTTTAGTATTTTTACATTTCATTTCCAATTTTTATTTTTAAATTTCTTACTTACACATTAAAAAATTATATTTAGTCTTTTAGTTATATGCTTATCCAATCGTTAGTCATTCTCTCTTCATCACGTGAGGAAGAGAATGTACATGTGATGTCAAATATCACTCGAGAGCAATTTAATTTATATGATTGTGCTATATATATATATATATATATATATATATATATTTCCATAATTTAAATTATCTTCATTATTTTGTTTAGTATTTTTACATTTCATTTCCAATTTTTATTTTTAAATTTCTTACTTACACATTAAAAAATTATATTTAGTCTTTTAGTTAAAAAATTCTTAATATTTAATCTTTTTACTAATATATATATGATTATGAGTTCAAATAACAAGACAATAACAAAGTTTTGAACTTAAAAACAATTATATGAAGCCTCAAATGATTTTCAAAAGATTTGGATCTTAAATTGTCAAAATTGAATTTATCAATAAAATAGAATATAATAGAAGTTTTTTTTTCCAATGGAAAAATCGCAATTTTATTCATATTGAGCAAAATTACATGTTAAAGATGGTGAACCAACATATGCTTTATCAAAAATTGTCCTGATGTAACAGGATCTAAAAATAATAATTTAATGGCTATCTATCCTTTCCTACCTTTCTTTTTTTCCACTTTCTGCCAACCTTCATTGTTGGGCATGGCTATTACAATAGACATTTGTGCTTCATTTGTGGCAGCTGGGGTTTCTTTTTCAGAATTTGAGCTTTCTGTAGAGTGTGCTCGCTTGCTGCCACCAATTTCTTTCCCTGGGATGAGTTGCTCAGTTTGCTGCAGTGGATTGGTTGTCTTTGGAACTAATGTAGAGAAAATCTTATTTTCATCATTCTGTGCGCTGTGTAGGGTGCTTTTTTCGTTGGGTTTTGGATTATTTCCTGGATAATTTGCTTCTTGGAAAATATTGTTTGCGGTAGTTTTTGTGTTTTCTTCCTCTTCTACTTGATCTGCCGATGTGGCTGAAAACTGCCATCCTTTCGGCTTTGGTGGTTGTCTTCTTTTCCTATCTTTTTTGTTTTGTGGGCATGCACTTTGTAGATGACCGGTTTGATGACAAATGCGGCATCTAAAGACAGTGTTTTCATAATAAAGTGGTTGGGCCCATTTCTTTTCGTTGTGGAGTAAGAGGATGTGGTCTAGTAATCCTTGACTGAGATCAACCTCCACACAGATCCTAGAAAAAGTATAGATATCCTTGCAAAGGCATTCACTGTCTACTTTTAAGAATTTCCCCAAAGCGTTGCTAATGCCTGCTAATACTTTGATGTGCCAAAAGTGCAGAAGTAGCTTGTATAACTTGAAACCACCATGGTGTTTGGGTCAAATTATGGAAACCAAGATGTCATAAAAAGGCCAGCGTTACCCCAGAACCATGGTCCCTCATTCAATGCATATTCCTTGTCATTGATTGTGTCGAATTTGACAATAAAGAATCCTTTTGAACAAATGTGGATATCACAGTTTTCTATCCATATGGAGTAAATCCATTGACAAAGTGCTTCCGGTTTGGGCCAAAACCCATTAAACCTGCATATCACTGCTTTATATAAATAATCATCATGTATTTCAGTTACCTTAGGTATAGCAATTGTTAGTGCAAGTTTTTGAGTTGTCTGCTCGACGATGTAGGCACCAGGGGTCCTAGCTTGCTATTCTGTTTGCGCTTGAGGTTCCATCTTCCCTTTTACTGCGCCTTTGAAGGAAACATGTCCTTTTGAGCTTGTGCCAGAGCAGCCTCCACAGAGTCTTGATGCATACTGTGTTCCCTTCCATAGATCTGATAAAGAGGGTACCTTGTTTACCTTCAAGCATTTCAGGAGCAGAGGCTTCAAGATCCAATGTTGGAGTGTCTGCTAGTTCGTGGTGTTCATGTGCAATCATTGTAGCTCTCTGTTGATCTGGGTTGTTTCGTTTGTGGACCAGCGTTACCCACTGATGTTCGTCATGTACTAGTCCAAGGTAATCCTTTGCATCAGGTCTTGTATGCTGCTTTGGCCTCCTCCCATGGCTCGCGGCTACCATTGCTCCGTGAATCTTCGTCATGGCACCCCATTTTGCTTGTTGTGAAAAACCCTGGCCTTTTGACATAGGATACCCCCAAAAGCATAGGTCATTTGTCGGTAATGACCTCCTCGAGTGCAGATCTACAACGAGGATCTCTGATTTGGGAAGATCGGTCTCACCCAAGGAAACATCTATGGTTTTTCGCTCTGGATTTGGGTTTTTGATGCCATTTGCAGTTGTATTATTTCTTTCGATTAAACTCCTTCAATGAGTGTCATTATTTGGGTTATCCATCAGGACTACATTTCCTCAATTAAAATTAACATATATACTAATGTTCTATAGCAAATTTCACATATATATTAATATTTTAGAAAATTTGGTAAGAAATTTGACATATATAATAGGGATTAAATCCATACCACTCACTTTAAATTTTAAAAAGCTATTGTAAAAGTAAACCAACTTATTCAACATACTTATTAATAATTAAATTTAAAATTTAAGAGTCCAATATGAAGTCTCCTTTGTTGTAGATCTTTCCTGGTTAATCTTTCATTGCTGATGGTATTCGTTATACTAGTCACATCACTTGACAATATATCTCACCAAATGCAGGCTTCGGCGTCTCCTCCATCTAGAAGGATCTTTGCCTCTGCAACGCACTGCATCCTGCTCTGCTCATCTTCGATTGCGTGCTCGCTTCATAGCCTTTCATTGATTCTCCACAGCTTTGTTTTCATGGCACCTCTGCAAATGAAAATCACCAGAAAGCCGGCTATTCTTGTCGCTCCTCTCCTGCCTACTCCCAAAGGGTTGCTCTGCCTTTCCCATCTAGATGATCAACCGTCTCTCAGATTTCATATTCCCGTCCTTCAATTCTATCGGTTCGATCCGTCGAAAAAAGGTGAGGATCCCGCCAAAGTTATCAGAGAAGCGCTGGCGAAGGTTTTGGTGTTTTACTATCCTTTAGCCGAAAGATTGAGAGAAGCGCTCTTCGGCAAGCTCCTCATGGTCGAGTCGGTGAAGAGACAAGCAGTAGGGCAAGGCAATTGCCCGACCTTTGAAGTTCTATCGGCCTGTCTGTGGCGTTCCAGAATGAGGGCTCTCCAACTGCCCGCTGAGCAGGAAGTTCGGTTCATATTCCCTTTGGATGGCCGAGCGAGATCGGGATCAATAAATCCCATGCTATCGGGCCATAAATGAACGGCGGCTGTATATGCCTACCTTTTGATTTTTCTAAGACCGAAATCGATCGGTAGGCATATACACCTGCCAGTCATTTATGACCCATAGCATAGTAAATATGGCTCGCCGAGCGAGATTCGACCCGCCGATTTCCGAAAACTTCTACGGCAATGCGATAATTTTGTCGTGCGCGAAGACAACCACAGGAGAGCTGGCAACCAAACCGTTGTCCTTCGCTGTGAAGTTGATCCGCCAAGCGAAAATGAGCGTGAATGGCGAGTACATGCGATCGGTGATAGATTTGATGGAGTTGAGATTTGATGGAGTTGAGAGGGCACCCTCTCTTCACAGTGCCGGGCACCTATACGGTCACGGACTGTACTAAGATCGGGTTTGGAGATGTGGATTTGGGGTGGGGAAGAGCAGCCTACGGCGGGCTAGCACAAGGTGGAGTGGGACCAGCCGCAGCGGCGGGCTTGACAAGCTTCCTCGTCCCTTATCGTAACAGAAGTGGGGTGGAAGGCATAGTGGTTCCAGTATGCTTGCCACCCGCTGCTATGCATAAATTTGAAGCAGAAATCAATGAAGCTATCGAGAACGCAGCCCCCTATCTATGATCCTCCCTATAAAATAGCAATCTCTAAGCTTAATTATATTAAATTGCCGTTAATTGAATAAAATCTAATATTAAGTTGCTCTTACGAGAATAAATCGGCACACTGCGCAAGGTTAATAAGAAGAAATATAACTTCTTGAGTTGTGTACGGTACAAAGGTCGTTGGGATTCGATTCATTGAGATTGTTATATTTCTTCTTATTAACCTTGCGAAAACCCCGCCATGTTTCTAATCTATAGAAGACTTAGACTTAGACTACGCTATTTCGTGGCTTCAGTTATTTCTGCTTCAAATCTTTCCATAGCAGCAGGGGGGCAAGCAAACAGGAATCAATATCCCTTGCACCCCACTTGTATTTCGGTAGCGGATGAAGAAGCTCAAGCCTGGAATTCCCACTCCACCCTTTGTAGGCCCTCCGAACGCCGCTCTTCCCCATCCGTAATCCACATCCCCAAAACCGATTTTGGTAACGTCCGAAACGACAAAGGATCCCACCACTGTAAAGTGAGGGCGCCCTTCTAATTCCATCAAATCTATCATTGATCGCATGTACTCGTCGTTCACAGCCGTTCTGGATTTGTTTATCTCTTTCACAGCGAAAGACAGCTGTTGGTTTGCCAGCTCTCCTGCGGTCGTCTTTGCGCATGCAAGGCTGACAGCATTGCCGTAGAAGCCTTTAGGAAGCGGCGGGTCGAATTTGGTTCGAGCGTCCACGGCGAATATGAACCGAACTTCTTGCTCCAAGGCAGTTGGAGAGCCCTGGTCCTCGAACGCCACAAACACGCCGATAGAACTTCGAATGTTGAGTGCTTTGTGCCTTGGCCTACTGCTTGGGTCCGAAAAAGAATGATTTGTGGCTCATCTCGTTCACGGGAACCATCTGCCCATCCTTATCTTCGATTTGTTCGTACTCGTAAAGGGGGAATTTAACAGCCGGATTCGTCCGCGGTCAGAGGATTTCTCTTTTCCAAACCGGACGAACCGAAGGCCTCGGCGCTCCCTTCGCCATTTCTTGGACAGCAGTCAAGAACTGAACGAGGCCACTGCCGTCTGACATTGCGTGGTTCAACAGCACGGCCAATATGAACCCTCCGCATTTCAGCCGCGTTACCTGAAAGTTCATGATAACAAGTACGTTTAGAAAACGCAATTCCTACTCCAAGAAATAGCAGCCAAGGCAACAGCCGATGGCAAATGCAAGCGAAAATTAATTGAATTGACGATGAGCATAAATGAATTTACCTGAATAAGAAGCAAGGGAGAGTTGGTAAGAGTTAGGGAGCCCGGCGCGTAGTGCAGCAGATCTTCCCAGCAGGGGAATGGCCTTCATAGTTACCAAATTCGAATTCGGATTCGATATACGATACGGAAAAAATTCGTCTTTATAAAATTCAATATGGAAAAAATTCGACACTATACATCTTACAAATACTTAAATATATTTATTTTTTTATTTTTTTATAAATTTAAATAAACAATCTTTATATTCAAAATTTTAATAAAAATATAAACGCTGTAGAAGTTGATTTTTTTCCAAAATAGAAGTTACTGTTTTTTTATGTTTTACATAAGAGTTATTGATTTGCAACCAATTTTCTATTTTATAATTTCTTGTAAGGTAAGAATTATCTTTTTTCCTAATTGCAATTTGTCATTTTATAAAATTTTCTAATATAGAAATTACTAATTTTTTATTTTTTCTATAAAAATTATATATTTTTTTATTTTTTCCAATAAAAATTATCAATTTGTTAAGATAGAAAAAGTTGATATTTTCTCTATTCAAGCTTATGTAATCACATAATGTATTAAGCAAGGTTATATTTCTTATTAGAAAAAAATAAAAAATAAAAACGATTTTTATAGGAAATATATATATATATATATATATGAAAATTTATAAAAGGTAATTGATCTTAGAATTAGCTTTGCCTTTCTCTACATTATTTCAATTTTCCAATAAGGTTGCCTAGTTCCAAACTTGTTTTGCCCTTATACCTTGTGTATGGCTATTGTTAGGTGTAACTAAGCACAAGGTATTGTTCAGTAAAACAAAACACATTAAGTGTTCAGTAAAACAAAACACATTAAGTGTTCATGTTCGGGTGCAAACAGGAGACAGCGAAGTGTAACGAAGCACAGGGCATTGTTCAATAAAACAAAACACATTAAGTATTCATGTTCGGATGCAAACAAGAGACAGTGAATTGGAGAGGGGACTTTGACAGAAATATTGCACCGTACCGAATTGAAATTCACCGAATTAATCGCCGTACCGAACCGAACTAGCGAATTGCCGTATTTTTTTTGCCAATGCGGACGAACTTGGTAACTATGGGCTGAAGGTCTCCAAAGTCCTCAACAGCAGCATCGGCATCAGCCTCCACAAACAGCACGCCTTCACATGTACAGTCCACCACGAGCTTAGCGGCGGGTGCGTCTCTGAGTCTCCCGGCAAAGGGATAATAGAAGACCAAAGCCTTGGCCAGCCCTTCTCTGATAACTCTGGCAGGATCCTGACCCTTCTTCGATGGGTCGAAATGATAGAACTGAACGATCGGAATATGATATCTGAGACTTGGTTGATCATCGATATTGGAAAGGTATAGAGACTCTTTAGGAGAAGGCAAGGAAGGAGCCACAAGAACGGTCGGCTTTCTGGCGACCTTGAATTGCAGAGATGCCATGACACGTGAAGCAAGATGGTGAAGGTGCCGAGACATAGTGTTGACAGAGAGAGCAGAGCTGGAGAGATGCACACACAACCAACTCAGAGCTTTCTTTCTTATATACAACATAGAGACTTATGGAATTTGGTGGGTTAGTGTCTTCTTCAACAAGCTTGCTCATTTTGTCAACCATTTCTAGAAACTATGCCTAAAATCTCTACTGAATTATCTAGAACAGTCTAGCAACTACATTAATGAGGGTGGTTGGAATTAATGTCTTCCAACACCCCCCTTAATTCCAACCATATAACAAAAGCACAAGACACTATACTCTTAATTGTCATGCCTGCTAGTCTAAGTCTCAGCTAGGCTTACAACAAAACATTTCATTTTTGACTTCTTGCTAAGGGCTCCATGCTTGTTCATTTGCTGGTGCAGTTTCATCTTCACCTTTCTGGCTTTCCTAAGAGAATTCCTCCGCTCCTTGCTTATGTACTTAATATCAGCAACCTTTTCCGGATCAAGACCCCGAACAAGGTAATCTAATTCAAGTTCTCCCCACTTTCCATGAGGAACCAGCAAACGAGCCATCAAAGTGTAGTCATTTTTGAACATGAGCGGCCTCCAAAGAACATCCATGGTAGTATTCTCCACAGTAGCAGTCATCTTGAAAGCAAATCCAATAAAACTTCTAACAATTGGGTTTTTACTCTGAGTGATTTCTTTAACAACGTGATCCTCAAAAACATGAGTGATTTCTTCAACAACGTGATCCTCAACAACATAAGTGATTTCTTCAGCAACATGATAATGTTTGTCAATGAACTCAAAAGCATTGCTAATCCCAAATCTGAGAAAATGATCATCGAAATGATCATTGTCAAAAAGGTCTAAAAAGATAGACATATCAACTGGGCTTAAATTTTCCTTAAACTCTGGAGAGATTTAACTTCAGAATAGCACCACTCTTGGAATAGCACCTCTCGGCTTTGCCTCACTTCTTATCCTTGACCACTGGTTTTATCTTTACAATTACCTTGTGCAAAGAGACACACCTTGCAAGAACTTGTTAGAAATCCAAGTTTTGTCCCGCTGTTCTTCTTCTAATATCAAATCAGGATTATGGAAAAGACTAATTTCGTTCCTTAAATTGCCTCATACATCACAGCAAACAATACTATAAAAATCAACACAGGTACTGCAATTAAACACAGAAATTGCACAGCTGGACAAACTTACTCTCCTTCCAACCTCACAAATCTCGACCCTCTCGGATGCTCACAAGCCTCAGCCACAGCGCCACTGGCCCTAGCAGCCACACATACACAAGCGGGCACGCTAAGTGCCCTGTCACTTCTCAGCAACTTCAGCTTTGTTCAACCCTCTATGGGTCATGCAGCAACACCAAAAACAACACAACTCTTTACTGCTGGCTCAAGTTTACCCCACTCCACGCAACACTCCGACAACGATCTGTCAGGAAAGACTCCAACAACGATTGTCTCCAGTAGCGACTTTCTTCTCCTCCTGCTGGCTCGATCCACCCTCAACAGCGTCTATAGCCCTTCAGCTTCAACGCTCTTCAATTTCAACTCAACTCCAAGTTTTCACACGCATAAAGATTAATTCACCAAACAACCACTTCATGATTTCATTCCACACATTGCTCTGCGGTCCTTTTGATTTCTTCAAAGGATCCCGCCAAAGTTATCAGAGAGGCGCTCGCGAAGGTTTTGGTGTTTTACTATCCTTTTGCCGGAAGATTGAGAGAAGCACCCTTCGATAAGCTCGTCAGTAAGCAGATTGGCTTTAAGCCACAGAAAGATAGAGAGCAGAAAGGGGAGAGGAAGTAGAAAGCCGAGAGGCCAAGAGAGAGAAGTGAATTGCAGAGAATAGAGAAAAGCCGAGCTGACCTGTAGAGCAAAGGCAGCATCGAGCCAGACAGAGACAGAGAGAGTGCGAGAGTCTGTGAACTCCAGAGAAGGCTTGAGAGGTTCAAGCGAACTCCTCTGAGTAAACCTGTCAAGATTTGAGTCTTAGATTGGACTCAGACCACTGTGACCAGTTGAGGTCGAGATTCAGTAAGGAGAGTCTATGTACTCTAGAGATTTGGGGAATCCAAGTACATTCCCACTAATTGTCATATGTTGAGTGAGACTCAATTTGAGCTCACTATTGTAAAAACTCTGCTTTTCAAGACACAATAGAAAGGCCACCGCTAAATGATGGACCAGGAGACGTAGCCCAAGAGGATTGGGTGAACTCCTTCTTAAACTTGTTGTGTTTATGTGTTTGCTTATTGTGTTTCTCTTACTACTTCAGTGTCTATGTATTTTGCAATCTTATCGATCCATTTCATAAAATAACATAGGCACACCCCAACACATAAGTTTGTAATACCTTCATTAATTAACTGAGATCATTCACAGGTGATTTCAGATCACCATGAGACATTTGGAATTAAAACGCAAAATGTTATTCTCTGGTATGAAGACCCCTTGAAGGTATTTTCGTGGCAACCTCATCATAATGGGCATGCACAAAATTTGGGTGGTCACCAAGGTGGTGGCCCTTGATGGAAGTGATGCACCTTACACCTAGAGGAGGAAGACACTGGTATGGCAGGGTTTCATATATCATCAATGTTTGCAAATGTGTAAGTTGAAGCAACTTAAATGCATGCATATGGGATTGTTAATCCCTGTGTGTGGTGAAATGCCCGACTATACAATCCCCTTTTCTAGTTTGGAGACGGGTTGCTTCTTTCATGGCAAATTGGATGTGGCTATGCTCTCTTCTAACAGCTGAGGTATGCTCATTTATGAGAAAATTATGGTTCTTCGTCTTGGAAGGAAATCCTAGGGTTTCATACTATACACCTGTCTAGCAATGTAACAAGCATCAATGCCTCTCCTTATTCCACACACTCATACACTCACATCTCGGATGCCTTATATCTGCATGGCTTTGGTCTCAGGGTGGTGGAGGTTTTGGGTCACGACAAAGCTCTTTGTATGTTGGAAAAATTCTCATGTTACACGCAGATACAAAAGTATTTTCTTCTAGGCCCTCACTGATGCTGTCAAGTAATGTTCCAACGAAGGTATTTGTTATGTTCTCTTTACCTATAGAATTGAAGTTTGGTCATGCGCTAGCTTCATCGTTGTTGTGTGCTCATTGGGTATTAGGGTAATCTCTCAATCTTCCTTTTCCAAAGTGTCAATGCAATGCTTGGTTATTGTCTTGTCGAGGTCGACCCATCTCCTTAAACTTAGTCTTGGGTCTCTAGTAATAGATTTTACGTCTAGTATTCTTCCATTTCTGTTGATGGTGGGTAATATAATGTTTGCTATCAACCACTCATGTTTTCTCTCTTGTCAAGCTTTGTTGTTACTTCTTACAAGGGTCAATTTTCTTTTTTCTTTTTCTTCATAATTCTAAATTTAGACCTTGGTTTGAACTTATTGTAGTCCTTCCCTCAGCGGCCCCCGACAACTTGGACCTTGTCGGGATTTCTTTTCCTTTTCCTGTTATGGTGTGTGGAGTTTGGTACCCCAGTACCTTTTCCATATGGTTTTAATTGGGCTGTCGGGAGTCACTGCAGTGTAAACCTTAAAGTCATTATTGTGCCATCAAGTCTCCTCAACCCTCTTCCCTCATTGTACCTTCACGTCTATAACTCATTCAAGTAGGTCGTTCAATCACCAATTGTAGCTCTTTTTATTGGAGTATTATTGTTCTCATGGCTCTAAGGTGACGCACTCCCAATCGTAGAGGAGGTGCTTCAGGGTATCCTTTGATGCATCATCAGAGATTGTTTAGTTGGGAATCAATAGCCAATTTCTTCAAAGCAGTGCCCCTAGAGGTCTGAAAAAAAATTCTTCAACTCGAGCCTAACAAATTCAGAGATCATGTTTACTTCTCAGATTCAGATATAGGAGACAATAGCCTCAAGTGGGTACGAGATCCAGGGAAGTTTCGCAGGTGAAGGATCCAGTTCCTTCATTCCATCACTCTACATTGTCAATGGAAATTCTTCTTAGCATGGTCATCAGAGGCAAACAAGTAGACAACTACAAGATCTTTGTAGGTCAAGAGGATATAAAGTGTATTTTGAGAGATATTAGATACACATTAGATGATATAGTTGTTCGGTTGTCTCACATAGAACGTTATATCGACTCTGACTTAGACACTGAGTTGAATAAGCATCTGGAAGGGCCTGTTGTCATCAATTCTCCAGTTGAAGCCTCTCCTCAAGATAACTCTACAGCCACATTGACAGTCATAATCCTAGAATAAAAAATACACCAAGAAATTGGTATGTTGGTCTATTAAAGGGAAAAATGAGGTTGGTTACTTTGGGGATGTAGTCATATTTTTTTCTTTTGACATATATATGTATGTGGTAGATAATTTACTTTTCCACGTTTTTTTAGTTTACAATGACAGACTTGTTTAAGTTTCTAATAACAAGACTGTATAGGCATCAATGCTAGCCTTTCGATGTTCTATCGTTTTTTTTTTCCACAGTTCACAGCATGTCACTACTTTTCCTTTCTTGGATTTTATATCCCCTCCTTTCTTGGATGTTATATCCTCAAGGAAACCGCATATGCTTATCCAATCCTCCGTCATTCTCTCTTCATCACCTGAGGAAGAGAAAGTACATGTGATGTCAAATATCACTCCATACTGTGCTAGTTATAATAAAATATATAAAAAAAAATTTCCATAATTTAAATTATCTTAATTATTTTGTTTAGTGTTTTTATATTTCATTTCCAATTTTTATTTTTAAATTTCTTACTTACACATTAAAAAATAATATTTAGTCTTCAATTAAAATTTCTTAATATTTGATTTTCCAATTTTAATAGGTGAAAATTAAAACTTAATATTTAATATTTTTACAAATATATATATGATGAAGAAATATCTTTATATTCTATATTAAACAACAAGATAATATTACTCATTATGAGCCCACTATGTCACATGTAAGATGTTGAAGGCTGGAGGACAACATCATTTTTTCCAACCACCCAAAATACATCCAGTTGATCTATGTGTGTGTGTTTTGATGTTTGAACAAAAATTGCATTGATGAACACAAACATAAAGTGTACTTTAAAATATGTAAGGATGGAGGAGAGACACATGCTCTACTCTTATCATATGTGTGCAAGTGAAAATACAAATAAAATGCATCTATTATGGAGTTTCCATGGGCAATGTGTATTCTAAATGATTGTTACATTACATTAGCATGATCTTCTACTTCCTTCTTATGCACCCAAGTTCATTTCCCAGGAGACTAGTGTTTAGTACAATTTAACTCAATATTTATCATGGGCAATCATTTAAGGTTAAGCTTAAATTTTTTACATGTTTCAATCCTCAATTAATGTTAGAGCTTTGGATCTTCTAAAATATTCTTGAAATTTCACATGTAAGTAACTCTACATTTTCAATAATGTTAGTAGACATACATTTTATTTAGTATCATGGTGGTCAACATGTCAATAGTTTCACATTGTGAGTACTGTCAGTTGAATTTACATCTATTTATTATCACAATGGTCAACGATATAGGTTAACTTAGACAAACTCCTATTGAGGGGATTTTTCATTTGGAAAGCTCTCAATGCTTTTGACACTTTAAAGAGATTGTGAAATTTGTTAACAAAGTTTTGACCTTAAAAACAATTATGTGAAGCTTCAAATGATTTTCAAAAGACAAACTCCTATTGAGGTGATTTTTCATTTGGAAAGCTGTCAAAGCTTTTGACACTTTAAAGAGATTGTGAAATTTGTTAACAAAGTTTTGACCTTAAAAACAATTATGTGAAACTTCAAATGATTTTCAAAAGATTTTGGATCTTAAATTGTCAAAATTGAATTTATCAATAAAATAGAATATAATAAAAGTTAATTAGCACAACCATATAATTAAACCCTTGGTAAACGTCCATAAGCAGATTCTATTCATAATAAACTTCAAAACTCTTATTTCATCATACGTCTCAAGTTGCTAAATTAAATAATAATAATAATAATAATAAAAGTTAACTAAATTATTATAACTTTATTATATTGATAAAAAGAATTAATATATAAATTAAGCATATTTACCTAAAAAAAATGTAACAATTTATTAACCACAAAGATTAAGCCCCACTTTATTATGGACAAAATATAGGCTTTGTTAAAATACTATGGGTCAATATAATGACTTATCAAGGCCACATGCTCAAAAAACCATATTTTTTTTCAATTAATGAATTTAATTAAAAAAAAAACATAACTACTTCGGAAATAAATCTTAATCTTTAATCTATATATTACTAAAAAAAATTTAAAATATTTTATAAAAATTAAATTATTATTATCTATCCAAGAAAATCAAATTAAAATTGTGACATTTCTTCCAAAATAAACACATTTATCTTTTTTATAAGCGTCATAGAGTTAGAATGACGATTTGTAAAGATGAATGACGTCAGATTGAAAGAACACCACCCACAAATTTAAGAAAATCTACGTATAACGCTTACCATCTATCACCCGCCATATGCATATACACACTCTTTTTAACATGGGAAAGAGCATGTGGGTTGCTGAGGATATTATTTAAGGAGGTTTTAGAGTAACCAATGTATATGGGTTAGAATTGTAGTTTTTATATTGATGTTATCTAGGGTATGTGTTGTATAAGAGTTTTATGTATGGTAATGGTTTTATTTATGTTTTTAGTTGGTTGTCATAAAAGCATGTGGATTGTGAGGATATTATTTAAGGAGGTTTTAGAGCAAGCCATGTATATGGGTTGGCATTGTAGTTTTTATATTGATGTTATCTAGGGTATGTTTTGCATAAGAATTTTATGTATTGTAATAGGTTTTATTTATGTTTTTGGTTAGTTATTATAATGTCTAAATTTTTTTAGATGGTTGTTATTATGTCTTAGCTTACACGTGAAGTTGAGCTATAAACATGGCTGAAGAAGGCATTTTATATGAGGTAATGTAGGTGAATAGTGGAAGACAAAGCGTTATAACACATCTCTCTAAGCTATTACCAACGTTATACTGTAAGTTTTATGAGTAAAATGTGTGTTACTGCCAACTAGTGGAATTTTCCTTAGGTTATTTCTATGGGTATGTCCTATGTTTTTTGTACTTGGTAAATGGTGAAATAATTCGAGGAAGTTCGCTTTTCATCTAGAAGGATGATCAAAGTGGAAAAATCTTTCTCATTCAATGAAGATAGTGGTAGATTGAGTGAAGGAGGAAAATTCTATGAGCAAGACCAAATCTATAACATATGAAGATAAATTCTTAGCTCCCTATTACTCTCTATGTAATTACTATTTTAATCACTCTAGATAAATACTTATAGGAGAATGTTTTGAAGAGTTGAGGTTGGTTTTTTTTGTGTGTGTGTGAAAGATGATATGCATTGTGTGTTAAGTGGATAATTAATTTTCCTTTCTTGGATGCTATATCTTTAAGGAAACTACATTTTCTTATCCAATCCTTATTCATTCTCTCTTCATCACGTGAGGAAGAGAATGTACATGTGATGTCAAATATCACTCGAGAGCAATTTAATTTATATGAATGTGCTATATATATATATATATATATATATATATTTCCAAAATTTAAATTATCTTAGTTATTTTCTTTAGTATTTTTACATTTCATTTCCAATTTTTATTTTTAAATTTCTTACTTACACATTAAAAAATTATATTTAGTATTTTAATTAAAAATTTCCTAATGTTTAATCCTTTTACTAATATATATATGATGAATAAATATCTTTATATTCTATATTAAATAACAGGATAATATTACTCATTATGAGTTCAAATAACAAGACAATAACAAAGTTTTGACCTTAAAAACAAATATATGAAGCTTCAAATGGTTTTCAAAAGATTTGGATCTTAAATTGTCAAAATTGAATTTATCAATAAAACAGAATATAATAGAAGTTTTTTTTTCCAAAGGAAAAATCGTAATTATATTCATATTGAGCAAAATTACATGTTTTAGATGCTGAACCAGCATATGCTTTATCAAAACTTGTCTTGATGCAACATGATCTAAAAATAATAATTTAATGGCTATCTATGCTTTCCTACCTTTCTTTTTTTCCACTTTCCGCCAACCTTCATTGTTGGGCGTGGCTATTATAATAGACATTTTTTCTTCATTTGTGGCAGCTGGGGTTTGTTTTTCAGAATCTGAGCTTTCTGTAGAGTATGCTCTCTTGCTGCCACCAATTTCTTGCCCTAGGATGAGTTGCTCACTTTGCTGCAGTGGATTGGTTGTCTTTGGAACTAATGCAAAGAAAATCCTATTTTCATCATTCTGTGCACTGTGTAGGGTGCTTTTTCATTGGGTTCTGGATTATTTCCTGGATATTTTGCTTCTTGGAAAATGTTGTTTGTGGTAGTTTCTGTGTTTTCTTCCTCTTCTATGTCATCTGTCGATGTGGTTGAAAGCTGCCATCCTTTCGGCTTTGGTGGTTGTCTTCTTTTCTTGTCTTTTTTGTTTTGTGGGCACGCACTTTGTAGATGACCGGTTTGATGACAAATGTGGCATTTCAAGGTAGTGTTTTCATAATAAAGTGGTTGGGCCCATTGCCTTTCATTGTGGAGTAAGAGGATGTGGTCTAGTAATCCTTGACTGAGATCAACCTCCACATAGATCCTGGAAAAAGTATAGATATCCTTGCAAAGGCATTCACTATCTACTTTTAAGAATTTCCCCAAAGCGTTGCCAATGCCTACTAATACTTTGATGTGCAAAAAGTGCAGAGGTAGATTGTATAACTTTACCCACACGAGCATTTTGGAAGCCACCATGGTGTTTGGGTCAAATTCCGAAAACCAAGATGTAATAAAAAGGCCAGCATTACCCCAGAACCATGGTCCCTCGTTCAATGCATATTCCTTGTCATTCATTTTGTCGAATTTGAAAATAAAGAATCCTTTTGAACGGAGGTGGATATCACAGTTTTCTATCCATATGGAGTAAATCCATTGATGAAGGGCTTCCGGTTTGGGCCAAAACCCATTAAACTTGCATATCACTGCTTTAGATAAATAGTCATCATGTATTTTAGTTACCTCAGGTAAAGAAATTGTTAATGCAAGGTTCTGAGTTGTCTATTTGATGATATAGGCACTAGGGGTCATAGCTTGTTGTTCTGTTTGCGCTTGCGGTTCCATCTTCCCTTTTACTACGTCTTTGAAGGAAACGGGTCCTTTTGAGCTTGTGCCAGAGCAGTCTCCACGGAGTCTTGTGTTAAGGTAGATAGTTGAGTCGTTGCCTATGTCGTATTCTTTTAGTTTGTGCTCCTCCTGCAATACTTTCCCTGTGTAGATCAAGAGTTGTTTGCAAGGTGGGCTACTTATCCTTTCTTGTATCCTCTGTTTGAGTGTTTTTATCTCCTCCCAATTCCCTATCTTGATGCATATTGTGTTCCCTTCCATACATCTAATAAAGAGGGTACCTTGGTTAACTTCGATCATTTCAGGAGCAGAGGCTTCAAGATCCAATGTTGGAGTGTTTGCCACTTCGTGGTGTTCATGTGCAATCATTGTAGCTCTCCGTTGATCTGGGTTGTTTCGTTTGTGGACCAGCATTACCCACCGGTGTTCGTCATGTACTGGTCCAAGGTAATCCCTAGCATTAGGTCTTGTATGTTGCTCTAGCCTCCTCCCATGGCTTGTGGCTACCATTGCTCCGTGAATCTTCTTCATGGCACCCCATCAGGGAAAATTTTAAGAATCCCCCCTAAATTTATAAATATAATAAATGGGCGAATCTCCATGGTATATAGGAAAAATGGAAGGCGATTTTATCAATAATATAATATGTATATATAATTTTTTGGCGAATATCTCACCAGGCATGGCGAATATTTTACTCAATTATAAAATCTTGTAAGATCTTGGCGAGTCTTTCACTAAATAATAAAACTTTGTAAAGTCCCAGTGAATCCTAGCATAGGCTACATGCTGGTTTAATTCCCCCATTTAAATAGGCTACATTCCAGGTGAATACCATGGGTCAATACCATGTGCCATTTTGGTGAATACCATGGGTCGATACCATGTGCCATTTTTGTTTTTATTAATTCTAATATTAGGGTTAATAATGGTTTTTTGCATGGTATTAATAACAATCTAGTCCATGGTATTTGTCCCATAGTATTTTGGCCATAGGTTTCACCTAAATATAACCCATTTTTTGAGTGTTCGTAAATATAAGGTGACTTATGGAGTAAATATAAAAACATGTTTTATTTGTTTACCATACCTCTCGTTTATTTATATTTTTATTAATTTACCATACCTCTTTTACAAATATGGTATTTGGCCCATAGGATTCACTTAAATAAAACTTCTTTCTTGAGCCTTCATAAATAGAACGAGGGTTATGGACTAAATATAAAAAGAGGTTTTATTTATTTACGATACGTCTAGTTTATTTATATTTTTATTTATTTACCATACCTTTTGAGTAAGTATAAAAAGACGTTTTATTTATTTACCATACCTCCACTTTACTTATATTTTTATTTGTTTACACCCTTACATGTATATAAGGTGACTTATGGAGTAAATATAAAAAACGTTTTATTTATTTACCATACCTCCACTTTACTTATATTTTTATTTGTTTACACCCTTACATGTATATAAGGTGACTTATGGAGTAAATATAAAAATATTTTATTTATTTACCATACCTCTCATTTATTTATATTTTTATTAATTTACCATACCTCTTTTATAAATATGGTATTTGGCCCATAGGATTCACTTAAATAAAACCTATTCTTGAAAATGGGCGAATGGATTCCCTTAAATAAAACCTATTCTTGAAAATGGGCGAATGGAAGGTTGTAAGTCCTAATTTCAAGGGCTAAATTTACCTTTTTTACCCTCTCCCTTAAAATAAGGTTGGCTATTTGAGGTGATTTGTAAAAATGTACTATGATACAAAATATTCGCCCACTAAAAATTTAAAACCCCTTAATTTCGCCAAAGGGCGAACATTCGCCCCTAAAATTATCCTTGCACCCCATTTTGCCTGTTGTGAAAAACCTTGGCCTTTTGACAGAGGATACCCCAAAAGCCTAGGTCATTTGTCGGTAATGACCTCCTCGAGTGTAGATCTACAACGAGGATCTATGATTTGGGAAGATCAATCTCACCCAAGGAAACATCTATGGTTTTTTGCTCGGGTCTGGGTTTTTTATGCCCCTTGCAGTTTTCGCCATGCCTCTACCACTGGTGAGGAGACGTGAGCCCATAGAGCGCATTTTCAAAACCCTAGATCTCCTCCGCAGTGCTATCACCAAGCACTTCCCTATGCCCGCCATAGTGACAACTCCGCGACAGCCATTGCCAACGGCTTGTGCATTCCTTTGAGAAAATAAGCAATGTCTGGTACCCTTGTTAAACGCGGAATCCAGGCGCCACAATCTAGCAAACTCAAATCGAGCCGAGGATGATGAGTTGGAGACATAAACAGACTTCCTACATCCAATGTGGACTGTCACATAGTTGGATCTGATTGCCATGGTCGTCATTATTTGGAGCCCTCGTTCTAGGGTTTCAACTATGACTTTTGCTGTTGTAGAGATTGTTGTTCCCCAATAGAAGTTAATTAGCACAACCATATAATTAAACGATTGGTAAACGTCCATAAGCAGATTTTATTCATAATAAACTTCAAAACACTTATTTCAACATACATCTCAAGTTGCTAAATTAAAAAATAATTATAATAATGAAAATTAACTAAATTATAACTTTATTGTATTGATAAAAAGAATTCATATATAAGTTAAACATATTCACTTAAAAGAAATATGTAACAAATTTATTAGCCACTCAGATTTATCTTAAATTGTCAAAATTGAATTTATCAATAAAATAGAATATAATAGACGTTAACTAGCACAACCATATAATCAAACGGTTGGTAAACGTCCATAGGCATTCGATTCATAATAAACTTCAAAATAATTATTTCATCATACATCTCAAGTTGATAAATTAAAAAAATAATAACAATAATAATAATTAACTAAATTATAACATTATTATTATTATGATTGATAAAAAGAATTAATATAAGCTAAACATATATATCTAAAAAAAAGTATGTAACAAGATTACTAACCATAGATACTTAGCCCCACTTTATTATGGACAGTTAAAATATCACAGGTCAATAGATGACTTATCAACACCATGTACTAAAAAAACCAGTCTTTTCATATGACACTTTTTAAATTAATGAATTTAATTAGAAGAGAAAAAAGACATAGCTACTTTTGAAATAAATCTTAATCTTTGATTTGCATATATTTAAAAATATTTTATAAAAGTTAAATCCCTATTATCTATCTAATAATTATTGAAAATCAAATTAAAATTGTAAAATCTCTTCCAAAACATATACACTTATCTTTATAATTATTTTATTTTTGTAAATAAACCACCAAAATAAATGAAAAATCTTATAATAATTTACTACACTCCACCATTAATAAACATTTCAAAATTTTTATTTATGAAAAATAAATCTCTTTTTTTTAAACAACTAAACATAATGTTTTTTCTTAATCTATAATGTATCTCAATTACATTTTCATTAACAACACCCCAGTCTAAATACACTGCTACTGAAATGTTACAAATTTTTAAACATTTACAAAGACAATGATACTTCATAATGATCACTAGCTAACTGTGTTGTCCTTTCAATTATAAAGTCAGTGGATTACAAGAGAATACTTCAACAATTATAAATAATTGTGTGGTTCGTTCAATTCAATTGTCACTGAGTTATATGAATGAATGTGGAGTCCTTCTGCAACACACAGTAAGGAATGAACGAACTGATAAACTAAAAGGAAGCATACGCTGAATTATTTATTTTTAAAACAGTTTCTGTACATAAATTTTTTGATACTCGCATAGTCTTCTCCACTGTAGTATTTGACAGCGCAATAGCGGGGGATTCTGGTCCCGAAGGACGAATCTCAAGCTTGGGTGGCAAATTAGAAGCGGGAGATAAGGAAAGGCTCAGCTTCTGGGGTGTTTCGCAAGACAAAGCAGTTCAGGAAACCAAGGTGAAAAGTTCTATTGTAATAGCGAATTAACATCGAACAATTCAGGTACTCAAATTTCTAACTGTTGTGCGTGAATAAGTTTTGTTTTTTTTTGGTAGGAAAGAGAGATCTGTAACTGAAACTCTATACAGAATTGACTCTCAAAAGAAAATATACAGATTGATATTTGAAACTTGGCTTTCAGAAGAAAAAAAAGGGCAAGGATATCAAAACCCTTTTATGTTCTAGAAGAGTACGAGAGCGAGTGTTAACTGTAGTTGAATTGTAGGGTTTCATACTGGCTCTGGACCCCGAAAACCCTGGCACAAGGGAAGAGTGACCCTTAAGGGGGGTGGTAGGCATATAGCAGTAAGGACGTTTCTAGTGCTGTTAACCGAAACTTAGCAGGGTGAGTACAACGTAAACTGCGATCATAGTCTTTCTACCATTTAAAAAAAACAATAGAGAAATGGAACATGGTTTTACATGAGAATGACAAGTGTGGAACCTGAGTGTCATGGGTGTCAATCCAGAGAAAGAATTTGGTTGGGGGTATGAAGCCTATTATATAAAATTACATTTATAAAATAACCAAATGCTAACCAATGACAGACAACAGTGACAAATAAATTACAGGAAGTAACCCCTCTGGGTTTGCAATCGAGGGAGGACCCCACAGGAACCTTAACAGTTGAATACTGGAATCGTGCAAGCAAGCACGTTAATGATACTAAGGCAAACAATAGATGTTCTAGAATACAGAAAGTAGAAAACTTCCACTGTAATTGAATAACCTCGAAACTTCGCATGCATGAATTAGCTATTCAGGTAATGAAATGGAAAAGGGTGAAACCAGGGTTAACCATGAACACATAACACAGATGTATGAGTTATGAATAGACAGTGTTGAATTTCCTGTTAAATCTTGATTAAACTTTAAAGGAAAAATGGAAAACCGTCAGAGGCTGCCGCATTTAAATAATAAAACCATCTGAACAGGAAATGAGAAGTGGAAATTCTCATTATAACATATAGCATAATTATAGCAAGAAAACAACCCCCATTTATAATAAGTTATATAACTCAAGTGTCCATGTCAATACATAGCAGGAAAAATGAATCAACAATCAAAACATCGCAGAAGCTAACAAGTTATGGAGGACTGCTTCACTCAGGATATCCCCTGAAGGAAGCTTCCCAGCACTTGTCCAGTAAACAACCCGACGAGCCACGGGAGGAGTCATGGTGTAGTCCAATAAACATTACATGATTACATCAACATATTCATTGTTCAAAACTATGTTCTAGAAAAACAAGTCCTCCGCAGAGACATAGAGACCAGGATTTAGATAGTATAGCTCATGACTGTTAATCTTGCCACATTGTTACCCCATCAAGACCACAAGGTACTGGGAAACCAAGGAAGTCAGGGCGATAAGCCAGTCATAATAACCCAAAAAGCTAAACTCAGTCGAGAGGCTAGCATCTGGGGGTAAAACCCTTACCCGAAAAACCTTAGGCCAAGAAGGTTGACGAAGTGCCCACTGCAACGCAACCATGAGCAATTCCGGACTCCTGAGGAGATTCCTATAAGCAGCGAGCAGCAAGCACGGTGTTATCAGTTGCCAACAGAAAATTTGGAGGAAATAATTAAACGAAAATAAACTATAACGACAAGAATCTTAAATGACATGGTAGAACCTTACCCTTTTCCTTCATACGTTAAGGGCACCATGACTCTACAACCGCGAGTCTACCAACTCGCTCAGGACCTGGAATGATAGACAGAGTCGGTCTGTGGTAAGAAAACTAAGGAAAAGAAACAGAGCCGGCACCGAGTGGGAAAATGAAAGAAACCAGATAATTGAGAGCTGAAAAGACCAAACCCTGGAACGAGCTAAACTGTCAGATAACCATCCTGTACACCCTTCGCTGATACGGTGGAAAGCTCGAGAAAAATGGCTGCGGAAGGGAGAACCTGCTCGTGCCACGTAGAGGGCAAAGCACGATAGAAATCAACCATCGTAATCCAAGGTAATAATTCCACAGTACAGCTTATCCTGTACACATTAAATGAAACTGCCAAGTGTAACATAAAGTCGCAGAATGTATAAGTTGTGTTATGGTGGGAAGTTCTCGAGTTGTGAAGGGAGTTAATGTCAGGCCGACCTGGGAGTACCAAGCCCTTACCATTATCGGAAACCATTATTCCGGTTGCTAGAAACTTATTAATCGACCAAAGGGGTGAGAACCGTCGACCTGTTGCCGACGTAGTAGTGTCCACCATAGTATAAACCTTTGAATTTTTTTTTTACTATTATAACTTTAGTTGGAGACATGAAAATTGGTATCAGAGCCCAGTTACAAAACTGAGGCCTCTGGCAAAGGAAAGCTGATAACAGAAACAACACATACAATTTATTTTCTTCTCTATTTGAGCAGTTCAAGAAAAATAGTTAGTAAGTTGAGTCTTTTCTGTCTGTCACTTGTCTTATGTTAAAGACGGGAAACCGGAAGACTGACAATATGAGAAGAGGGGACAGTGAGTCACGCAGATATGCAATGGGTTAGGGACCTGTACCTGGGCCTGAGAATAATCCCGAGCTATGGGTATGGCTCGGGGAGGAGGCTCGCAATACAAATCAGGCTATTTTGGAGACAGTACAGGAATTGAAAAATGAAATGGCCCGATTACATGAAGATAATGCATGGCTAGCTATGGAAAAAGAGAGAATTATAAAAAGCCTGACCGAAAAACATAACTAGCCGCCAGCTAACCCCAGTGCAGAGCAGCAAAGAATGTTAGAAGAGAAGAATCACCACACAATACTTGAAGGGTCGGAAGAGAGGGTGGAATGATCTGATAATGCATCTGAACAACAGACCTCAAAAAGGAAACGGATAGAGTTGCAAGGGGAATTCTGTAAGATTAAACTGCCACACTTCGACGGGGAACAGTAGGAAGCAACTGAGACATGGTTGATTAATGTGAACAAATATTTTCAGCTATATGAACAACCTTAAGGCACGGCTGGCCATTTTTCAACTATAGGGAAAAGCCACCCTGTGGTGGGAAGAAGTTAAGATCATAAGAGGAGTAAGCGAACATACCATAACCTGGGAGAGATTTCAAAGGTACTTTAAGGAAAGATACCCGACCAAGTGTTTTTATGACGAAAAGGAAAGAGAATTCCATGACTTGCGGTTGGGGCAGCAGACCATGGACGAATTTATCACCCGTTTTACTTCCTTTCTTCGTTATGTGCCTTATATTAGAGAGGAAAAAGCTAAGGTGCAGAGGTTTATTAGTAGTTTAACTTTGTATATGCAGGAAAGGATTGAGTTTGATAATCCAAAGACAATGGACGAAGCAATACGTAAAGCTAAGATTTGTTACCAGCAGAGTAAACAGAAGGGAGAAATCCCAGGTAAAAGATGGAACGATAAGAGAAGCAATAAGTCGGTTGGAAACAATAAAGGGAATCACTGTAGTGGTAGCAAGGGAGTTGGTAAGAGGAAAAACAACAGAACTGTACAGAAAAATTCATTCAGGTCCAAGCCAACCAATGAGTCCACAGTCGGTGAACAGCCTGCAAAGTTTGACAGTGAAGGGACAACAAGACCTCCACTGCAGTGTTAGGGTTGTGGGGGGCCTCACTACGTCAAAAATTGTTCGTAGTGAAAGGGAACCGAACAGTTATCCCAAATCCATGAAGCATCGACAGTCGGTGACATACGACGTAGTCTACCAAGGATTAATGCAACCCTAGACGATCATCAGGCGGAGTACCAGCCGACCATGGTGGAATTTGAAGGTAAAATCTCAGACCTTACTGTAGCTGTTTTAATTGATCCTAGAGCCACATTAAGTTATATTCATCCTAGTGTGTCTCCTTGGGGAGCTCCAGTATTGTTTGTCAAGAAAAAAGATGGGACTCTTCGCATGTGTATAGATTATCGTCAGTTGAGCAAACTGACAATCAAAAATAAGTATCCTCTACCTTGGATTGATGAACTATTCGACCAAGTGAAAGGTGCAACAATATTCTCCAAGATCGTTCTCGATTAGGTTATCACCAAATCAGGATTAAGGAAGAAGACATAGCTAAAACAACTTTTAGAACAAGGTATGGACATTACGAGTTTGTGGTGCTACCCTTTGGGTTAACTAACGCCCCCGCAACTTTCATGTGCTTGATGAACAACATATTTCATCAATATTTGGACAGATTTGTGCTGATATTTATCGATGATATATTGATATATTCCCACACTATGGAAGAGCACAAGGAGCACCTCAAATTGGTGCTGCAAACCCTCCGAGAACACCAGTTATATGCCAAGTTCAGCAAGTGCGACTTCTTCAAGGAAGAAATACAGTATCTGGGCCATATAATCACAAAGGAAGGGATCGCGGTAGACCCTGAAAAGATAAAGACCATAATGGAGTGGCCCATACCGAAAGATGTAGCAGACATCAGGTCCTTTATGGGGTTAGCCAGTTATTACAGACGATTTGTAGAAGGCTTCTCAAGAGTAGCGTATCCTATCACTTCCTTAAAAAAAAAAGGAAGAGCATTCAGATGGACCCCAGAATGTCAGAGAAGTTTTGAGCAGCGCAAGCCCCTGCTCACCACCGCTAATCCAAGTGGATATTGGTGGCCACCTGCCAAGTCCACCCGGACCCCCACCATTGTTTCTCTCAGCATTTTCAGTTTCCTCAATTGTAGCACAACTTACTATTTTTAGCAGTTTTTCGGGTCCCGAACTTCTGGAGCCGTTTTGAGACCCTAAACGACGTTTTTTGGGAAATCTGGGGGCAACATGGGTCCATGGACTGATGTTGGCCTTCCCAAAATGGTAGTGCCTGGATAGATATTTCTAACGAGCTATTGTACGCGTCAAACGAAGATCAAATGCCAAAGTTACGACCCCGGGAAGTTGATGTACCAATTTACCCAAACGGGGCCCACAATTTGGCATTTCATCTCCTAGGGTTAGGTTTTGGAATGCTAAGGGTTTTCCATTGTTTCTAAACAATAAATAGGCCTTCGAGCCTCATTGTAACATAGTTTAGAGGCATGTAGCTACCACATCTCTTCTCAGAGATAAGCTACCATCGCCCTAGCTGGTTTATTTCCATTTCTGGTTGTAAGCATATTTCAGTATTTTCCATTAATGAAATGAAGTATTATTTCTGCTGCATCTTTGTATATATGGTTATCTCTGTAATTTGTTGCATTACTGTTTAAATCCGGATCAGTGGTATCAGAGCGGTCTGCTTTTTCTCTGTTTTTCTTTGTATGTCCCCAACAAGGTTGGGATATAAGGAGTTAGGGCTTGAACTGGTTGAACCTTTGCAAGACCAGCCTCGCAAATCCCGACGACCTCCCATGGCGGATGAGAAGAAAGACGAGGGGGCAGGAGATCCCATCAAAATCTTGCTCGAAGAAGCCCTCGAGCGACAACGGAACGTGATGATGGACAACTTTGCCCAGATCCTTCAGCGACTACCCAGAAGCAACGCATCGGCTTCCAGCAGCTACTCTGGAAACGCCACGCCCTTTAAGGTACAAGTTAATTTTGAAATCCCCATATTCGAGGGTTAGATAGACGCAGATTCCGTAGATAAATGGTTAAATCTGCTAGAGGGTTATTTTTCCGTTCATGAATTTTCGAGTCGGGAAAAGATTGTTTTCGCCCTTCTCAAAGCAGCCCCCCACGTCAAGGATTGGTGGGAAACCTACTGCGAGCAGAAGGATGAAAGTACTGGCTCACTATTTTCAGCCGCACCCACCTGGAATTCATTCCGGGATGCCATCAAGGAGCAGTACTACCCTGTCGGAAGCTGTGAGGATGAATACATAAAGTGGACCACACCGCGGCAGGGAAGGGACCAAGACGTGTTGGAGTTCACCAATCTTTTCCATACCCTTCGCACAAAGTTGGGTATCAAGGATTCGGAGCAACATTTGATACTCAAATACTGTGGCTGCCTGCACAAGTACATCCAGGAAGAAATACAATTCCTAAACATCTCCTCGCTCGGCGCAACATACCGATATGTCGTCAAGGTCGAGCAAAAGTTTAAACAAAAGAAGCGAGACTTTGGATCTATGAATCCAAAGCAGGGGAAAGGTGCCCCTAAACCACAGAACAAAGGAAAAAGGCAAGGAGGGACAACCCAAGACAACCCGTCGAAGCTGCAAGCAAAGAACAGCGTCGCGAAGCTGAAAAAGGACACTGGAAAATGGTGTGAGTTCCATAAGAGCTCCACTCACAACACAAGTGAGTGTCAGGCCAAGCAGTCACTAGTGGCTGAGCTAAAGGTTTCAGAATTAGATGCATGTTCTGAATTTGAGTCAGAATCCGATAAGGGGAATGAAAAAGGGAAGCAGATCATTGATGCGGATCCCAATGCCACTGTTGCTACCGCCAAGATCCAGAAAAATGAACCCGAAGATCCAGAGGAGGAGGAGCATCTCTTCCATGTTGGCATTATGATGCATGTGTTGTACTTAATGGTAAATAACTCATAGAAAATCAACTCACTTATATATATCTAGATCAATCTACGGAAGAGATATCAGATGACAATTCTTAGTATGACAAGTCCAAAGGGGGAGATTGTTTGAATTATGAGACAAGTGTTGTCCTTGATGGCAAATCACACAAATGATAAATTATAGTGCAGCAAATTTATTTGATAAATTATAGTGCAACAAAGTTTCCTTCATGTAGAGAAAAGTTCATGCACTTTTGTGCAGAGAAAAGTTTATTCCATGTAGAGAAAAGTTCACGCACTTTTATGTAGAGAAAAGTTTATTTCATGTAGAGAAAAGTTCACGCACTTTTATGCAGAGAAAAGTTGATTCCATGTTCACGCACTTTTATGCAGAGAAAATTTTATTTCATGTAGAGAAAAGTTCACGCACTTTTATGCAGAGAAGAGTTTATTTCATGTAGAGAAATGTTCACGCACTTTTATGCAGAGAAAAGTTTATTTCATGTAGAGAAAAGTTTATGCACTTTCATGCAGAGAAAAGTTCCCTTCATGCAAGAGAAAAGTTCACACACTTTCATGGTTGGTTCATGGTATTAGTCCAACAGTTTTTGATCCTATGGTTTTGGTCCATGGTATTGCATCCAAAAGTGTTGATCTCACGCACTTTCATGGTTGGTTCATGGTATTAGTCTGACAGTTTTTGATCCTATGGTTTTGGTTCGTGGTATTGCATCCAAAAGTGTTGCTCTCACACACTTTCATGGTTGGTTCATGGTATTAGTCCAACAGTTTTTTGATCCTATGGTTTTGGACCGTGGTATTGAGAAAGGACTAAGGCTATAAAAGAGGAAGGAGATCATTTGGCAAAGCATCTTCTGAATTATTGAATATCTGATAAAGTGCTAGATCTGGAATATGGTGATTGGGTTATGGTGCAGATCTGGATCTGAATGAAGAAGGAACCTGAGCGTAAGGAGAAGGATAAGTTCTATTGATGGGTCAAAATCTTAAGGCTGGAATAGTGGTATCTCTATATGATTTTGATCTGTGATATGTGGCACATGCTTGATCTATAAATCTAATAATCTGGGTTAACTAATATCTAAATATTTGAAAGAATGAATTTATAGATCTGAATTATTGATGCATGTTTTATTGTACACACGTTATGATCTGGGTATGTCTGATGTATGGAACAACTGCAAAGTTATAAGGAAATATTTGCAGATCTGTATGCAGGTTGGCTTTGGTGAAGCATTGATTCAGTATTGGATAAATCAGAGATTGATGATGCAAGTGTAGTTGATGGGTTTTTGATGTTCTTGGATCCAGTCTGAAAATTAATGAAAAGTGGTCCTTGAAAGAAAAGAAGTAGGGGGTTGTAGCTCCCTTCCAGGAGAGACTGGAAAACGAGTTATAGCTCTCTGCAGGTTGTAGCATGCGTACTGGTAAAGGACTGCACCAGTACAAAATCATTGTAAAAGGAGTTTCTTATTAAAAGAATATAGAGACATATTGCAGCAGGTGGTTTTCACCCACATTAGGTTTCCACCTTATATCTGGTGTTCTTTTGTGTGACTATTTCCTTTTCTTGTTCCTGCTCATTATTTTATGATACTGACATACAAAGTAATGATCAATATTTGAATAATTATTCAAAGTATAAATAAGGAAGATATATTGAAAAGAATTTGATAATACTGATTCACCCCCCTCTCAGTATTATTTCCAACAATTGGTATCAGAGCAGGTCCTTCTGAAGAAGCTTGATCGCTTCAAGGAAGATCTAACATCACGAGCAACTACGAGAGGGAAGCATCAATCAGGCCACTGATTTTTGATGGGACAAACTTCGTATATTGGAAGGTAAGAGTTACTGCCTATCTTCAATCTTTGGGTACAGAAGTATGGGACATTATAGAAACAAGGTATACTTTTCCATTAGCTACTCCTATAGATTCAGCTGAGAAGAAGAAATATGAAACAAATGCAAAGGTGGTTAATGCTCTTCTAGGATGTCTATCTCAATCTGAATTCGTGAAGGTTATGCAATATAAATCTGCAAAAGAAATATGGGACAAGATTGTTTTGAGCTACGAAGGAGATGAACAGGTAAAACGTGCAAAACTCCAAACCCTCAGGATTCAGTATGAGAATCTCAGAATGTATAATGATGAAAGTGTGGCTAACTATTTCCTTCGGGTAGATCAGATTGTTAATTGTATGAAAAACTTGGGTGAAGAAATAAAAGAGGCTGTTGTGGTTGAAAAAGTCCTAAGATCATTGTCCCCCAAGTTTGAATCTAAAGTATCTGCAATAGAAGAAAAGGAAAATCTACAAACTCTTACTATGTCTCAGCTACACGAAATTCTAACTGCTTATGAAATGAGAAAAGGAGGTCCATCAGACAGGAGAGAAGTTTCTTTTAAGGCTTCAGGAAAAGGAGACTACTATGAATCAAGTCACGTGCTAGAAGAAGAAGAAGAATCAAATTTTGTCAGAAATCTTCAACGGGGTACTGGAAGGTTCAGAGGTAAGCTACCTTTTAAATGTTTTGCTTGTGGAAGAGTAGGTAATTATGCTACCAAATGTCCTCATAAGGATAAGATTGACAAAGGAAAGGAACCTGCTAGATGGAACAAGAAATAGAATGCAAATAAGAAAAGCTACTATTCTCATGTAGACAGTGATGGTCTATCAAATAGTGATGAAGATGAACGAGGTAATGACTATAAACTTTTAATGGCATTTGAAGATGATGATTACATGGATGCTATAGATGTGGATAGTTTTTATGAAGAGATTTCTAGACTTAAGACATGTATAGAAGAAAAGAATATGATCATTGATACTCTACAATTTCAAATTGATGAAAAAGAAAAATATCTTGAAAAGTTAGAAGGTGAAATTGTTGACCTTAGAAAAGAAATTGAGAAAACAAAGGCTATTAATCTTAAGTTTGTCAAAGGATTTGAAACTCTGGATGAGATCATCAATGTACAGCGTTCTCCGCTAAACAAGACAGGTCTGGGGTATAATGGAGAAACATCTCAAGCATCCACCTCAAAGAGTTATCTTGATGCAGCAAGAAGGAATGAGCAAAAGCACAATGGAGATCACCAGGTAAAGCAGGGACGAATTACATCAAGAACGAACAAATACTATCAGGTAAACCAGGGGCAATCTGTCTTAAGGATGAACAAAAGATACAACCAGCCACAGGTAAAATCTTCTCAATTTGCTTCAAGAATGGATGACAATAGAAATTACAATCATTTGGCCGGTAGATTTGATAATCGCAGAAGTTTCTTCAATGGGCAATGTTTCTCTTGCCATAACTTCGGTCACAAAGCAGCTCAATGTGTTGCATATAAAACAATCATGACTAGAGAAGCTCAAAAACAAAGAAGTATGATCGGGATTACAAAAAGGACCTATAACAACTTTTCGGCTCTTGAAAATGAAGTTGAATGTTCTATTTGCAATAACTTTGGTCATGAAGATTCTGAATGCAGGAGTAGGTTTCAGCAGACAAAGGAACAAGCCTCAAGCACCAGAACATGGAGAATAAAGGAACCACAAACAGAAAGATGTGGGATAGCATTTTATGCAGAAGGAAAAGAAAATCTATGGTACATTGACAGTGGATGTTCGAAACATATGACAGGTGATAAAGAAAAACTTGAATCATATTCTGCTTTAGAAAAGGGAAAGAAAGTTTCTTTTGGAAATGATACTCCTGCAGCTATAAAAGGAAAAGGCACTGCTCAGTTAAAAGAAAAGGTCAAAGCTGGAAATGTTTTGTATGTTGATGGATTGAAGCATAATATTCTAAGTGTCAGCCAGATGTGTGATCAAGGAACCGAGGTGATATTTAGATCAAACGGATGTCGTGTTCGTGATCTTGATACAGGTGAAACAGTGATCAAAGTTAGAAGAACTCCAAATAATCTTTACATATTTGAAGAAGGACAACAACAATGCTATTTGAGCAAGGATGATGAACACTGGTTATGGCACCAGAGGTTGGGGCATCTAAGATTTTCACAAATAAGGAAAGCATGCAAATATCAGGCAGTTCGTGGTCTTCCAGATATCAAAATTCCAGACAACACCATATGCAAATCATTTCAGTTTGGAAAGCAAACCAGAACTAACTTTCCAGAGAAGGAAGGATCAGCTAACATGCCTCTTGAGCTAGTCCATACAGATGTATGTGGTCCATTTAGGAAAAGGACACCTCGAGGAGAAGAATACTTGATATTATTCATTGACGATTTCTCCAGGTTTGTTTGGTTAGGACTTATGAAGCACAAAGATGAAGCATTTGAGAAATTCAAATCCTTCAAAGCCTTGGTTGAAAATGAATCAGGTTACAATATTAAGTGCCTCAGGTCTGAAAGAGGTGGGGAGTTTACCTCAAATGAATTTTTCGATTTCTGTGAAGAACATGTGATAAGAAGAGAATTCTCTACAACTAGAACTCCTCATCAAAATGGAGTGGTGGAAAGGATGAACAGAACAGTCCAACAAATGGCTCGTGCTATGCTGGATGAGTCTGGAACTCCCGCAAGTTTCTGGGGTGAAGCCGCATATGCTGCGGTTGTTATTCTCAACAAAACAAATGTCCGAGTGAACAGCACTGAAACTCCTCATGAGCTTTGGTATGGTGAGACTCCTTCGGTAAAACACTTCAAAATCTTTGGGAGAAAATGCTATATTAAGAATACTGATGAGCAACTTGGCAAACTTGAACCTAGAGCAGATGAAGGCATTCTTCTTGGTTATTCTCCACACAACAAAGCATATAAGTGCTACAATAAAAGACTTGGAAGAATTGTTGACATCATTGATGTAGTGGTTGATCAAAAGGGATACATTCCTAGGAAAGTAAATCATGAAAATATTGAATAAGATGAAGACTACCCTCAAAGACAGAATGATGAAGAAGAAGAACCTCAAGGAGCACCAGAGGAACAGATAAGAATAGAAGAGAAGACTCCATCCCGGTACGTTCAGAAGAATCATCCAGAATCTCAGATTTTGGGGCAGAAAGAAGCAGGTGTACAAACAAGAAGAACAATTAAATAAGCTTCAAGCTATTTGGCATTACTCTTCTCCACTGAACCACAAAATGTAAAAGAGGCATGCAAAGATGAATGTTGGGTCAAAGCAATGGGTGAAGAAATTGAGCAGATCGAAAAGAACAACACTTGGGAGTTGGTTCCTAGACCAAAGGATAAGAATGCTATAGGGACAAAATGGGTCTTCAAAAATAAGTTGAATGAAAATGGGGAAGTAATTAGAAACAAGGCAAGACTTGTTTGTAAAGGGTATGCGCAGCAAGAAGGAATAGATTTTGAGGAAACTTTTGCTCCTGTTGCAAGACTTGAGGCCATCCGAATGTTCCTTGCTCTCTCAATCTTTCAAAAGTTCAAAGTATTTCAAATGGACGTGAAATCAGCCTTTCTGAATGGAGACTTAGAAGAAGAAGTATACACTAAGCAGCCAGATGGGTTAATTCTTGGAAATGATCCAAATCTTGCATGCAGACTGAAAAAGGCTCTCTATGGTCTTAAACAAGCTCCAAGGGCTTGGTACTATTGTTTGGACAAATATCTTCATCAACAAGGTTTTTCAAAAGGATCAGCAAATAGCAATCTTTATATAAAAATTGAAAATGACAAATTGCTAATACTTGTTGTGTATGTAGATGACATTATCTTTGGCAGCAATGAAGAATCTATGAGTCAAAGCTTTGCCTTGGTGATGCAGAAAGAATTCGAAATGTCCTTGCTTGGAGAATTGACATATTTTCTTGGCTTGCAAATCCAACAAAAGGAAGGAGGGATCTTCTTGTCTCAAACCAAGTATCTCAAGCAGATTTTGAAGAAATATGGCATGGAAGATGCAAAACCAGTATGTACACCCATTGTCACAGGATGTAGCCTCAGTGAAAATGATGAATCAGCAGCAGTACATCAACCAACCTACAGATCTATGATTGGAAGTCTACTTTACTTGACATGTACCTGACTAGACATCATGCATGCAGTGGGAATAGTTGGAAGATTTCAGGCAAATCCAAAGGAAACTCATCTTCAGGCAGTAAAGAGAATCTTCAAATATATTCAAGGGACTCAAGATTATGGCTTATGGTATCCTAGAGATACAGATCTCACACTTCATGCTTATACTGATGCAGATTGGGCCGGAAGCGTGGATGACAGGAAGAGCACAAGTGGTGGTGCATTCTTTATGGGTTCCAGATTAGTATCTTGGTTCAGCAAGAAACAGAGTTCGATTACCTTGTCTACAGCTGAAGCAGAATATGTTGCTGCTGCATCTTGCTGCACTCAACTCCTTTAGATGATGCAGACCCTGCAGGATTTTCAAATCACTTGTACACTACCTATCTCCATCTTATGTGATAATGCAAGTGCAATTAGCATTTCAAAGAACCTAGTCATGCACTCAAAAACCAAGCACATACCAATCAAGTATCACTTTCTCCGGGAACAAGTGCTTGAACAAAAGGTCAAGTTGGAGTATGTTCCTTCTAAGGAACAGGTTGCTGATATACTCACCAAACCATTGCCTAGGGAGACCTTTGAATACCTCAGACAAAAGCTGGGGGTTGTTGATGTATCATCTTTTTGTTGAATCTCTTCTGATTGTTGGTTGTACGCAAGGTTCATCTGAAGTATATGCGTACATTGGTCGAAGATCGAATGGCACAGGTTCAGGGGGAGCATATCATGCATTGTTGGCATTATGGAGGAAGTACAGAAGGATATCATGGATGCTGGTCTGAATATTGCTGCAATACGTCTCTATCTCTTTCATGATGTATAATTCTTGGTTCTTCTTGAAGAACATCTTTTGCAGATCTTTCCTACGGTCAGGGGGAGCATGAACAACACAATTCAGAAAGAGCAGAGCTTTCAGCATGTAGCATGAACAGATTGGTACACCTTGGCATATACAAAGGGGGAGCTCATTCAGAGATTTCAACAGGTACTCAGGGGGAGTATGAACAGTGGAATGCCTTTCTAGGAAAGAGAATATCTTGGTTCGCCCTTTGCCCTTGATGTCAAAGGGGGAGAGTGATTTGGTATTGTTGCCATCAAGTCCAAAGGGGGAGATTGTTGGCATTATGATGCATGTGTTGTACTTGATGGCAAACGACTCATAGAAGATCAAGTCACTTATATATATCTAGATCAATCTACGGAAGAGATATCGGATGACAATTCTCAGTATGACAAGTCCAAAGGGGGAGATTGTTGGCATTATGAGACAAGTGTTGTCCTTGATGGCAAATCACACAAATGATAAATTATAATGTAGCAAATTTATTTGATAAATTATAGTGCAACAAAGTTTCCTTCATGTAGAGAAAATTTCACGCACTTTTATGCAGAGAAAAGTTTATTCCATGTAGAGAAACGTTCACGCACTTTTATGTAGAGAAAAGATTATTTCATGTAGAGAAAAGTTCACGCACTTTTATGCAGAGAAAATTTTATTCCACGTTCACGCACTTTTATGCAGAGAAAAGTTTATTTCATGTAGAGAAAAGTTCACGCACTTTTATGTAGAGAAGAGTTTATTTCATGTAGAGAAATGTTCAGACACTTTTATGCAGAGAAAAGTTTATTTCATGTAGAGAAAAGTTTACGCACTTTCATGCAGAGAAAAGTTCCCTTCATGTAAGAGAAAAGTTCACACACTTTCATGGTTGGTTCATGGTATTAGTCCGTGGTATTGCATCCAAAAGTGTTGATCTCACGCACTTTCATGGTTGGTTCATGGTATTAGTCTGACAGTTTTTGATCCTATGGTTTTGGTCCGTGGTATCGCATCCAAAAGTGTTGATCTCACACACTTTCATGGTTGGTTCATGGTATTAGTCCAACAGTTTTTTGATCCTATGGTTTTGGACCGTGGTATTGAGAAAGGACTAAGTCTATAAAAGAGGAAGGAGATCATTTGGCAAAGCATCTTCTGAATTATTGAATATCTGATAAAGTGCTAGATCTGGAATATGGTGATTGGGTTATGGTGCAGATCTGGATCTGAATGAAGAAGGAACCTGAGCGTAAGGAGAAGGACAAGTTCTATTGATGGTCAAAATCTTAAGGCTGGAATAGTGGTATCTCTATATGATTTTGATCTGTGATATGTGGCACACGCTTGATCTATAAATCTAATAATCTGGGTTAACTAATATCTAAATATTTGAAAGAATGAATTTATAGATCTGAATTATTGATGCATGTTTTATTGTACACATGTTATGATCTGGGTATGTCTGATGTATGGAACAACTGCAAATTTATAAGGAAATATTTGCAGATCTGTATGCGGGTTGGCTTTGGTGAAAGCATTGATTCAGTATTGGATAAATCAGAGATTGATGATGCAAGTGTAGTTGATGGGTTTTTGATGTTCTTGGATCCAGTCTGAAAATTAATGAAAAGTGGTCCTTGAAAGAAAAGAAGTAGGGGGTTGTAGCTCCCTTCCAGGAGAGACTGGAAAACGAGTTGTAGCTCTCTGCAGGTTGTAGCTTGCGTACTGGTAAAGGACTGCACCAGTACAAAATCATTGTAAAAGGAGTTTCTTATTAAAAGAAGATAGAGACATATTGCAGCAGGGGGTTTTCACCCACATTAGGTTTCCACCTTATATCTGGTGTTCTTTTGTGTGACTATTTGCTTTTCTTGTTCCTGCTCATTATTTTATGATACTGACATACAAAGTAATGATCAATATTTGAAGAATTATTCAAAGTATAAATAAGGATGATATATTGAAAAGAATTTGATAATACTGATTCACAGCCCATCTCAGTATTATTTCCAACATTCCACTCCCAGATGTGGGTAAAGGGCTCCCAGATACAGTTCATTGTTGATAGCGGGAGTCAAAAGAACCTCATTTCGGCAGCGGTCATGAAGCGGTTAGGTTTACCGACCACAACACATCCACAACCATACACCATTGGGTGGCTTCACCAAGGACGAGATCTTTGCGTGAGCCAGCAGTGTCACCTTCCATACAACATCAAGCCCTTCACGGATGAGGTATTGTGTGACATTGCTCCCCTTGAAGTTTGTGATGTATTATTAGGACATCCATACTTGTGGAAGCGACATGCTGTGTATGAATCAAGGCCCCGTGTTGTTATTGTTACATTGGGAAATAAGTTGTACAGGATACCAGAGGTAGCACCACCTACCGCCATCTCTTTGATTACTGCAAAACAATGCAGTAAGATCATTTCCAAAACCAGGAAATTTGTTTTCCTGATGATACGCCCTCAAGGAAAGAAGAAGACGGTGGTTGCGGCCTCCAGACGGGGTCCCTCTGCATGAAAACTACAAATGGACAAGGTTGTGGAGGAGTACGAGGACATCTTCACCTCCCCTACAGGGGTTCCTCTGCACTGTCAGGTCAAGCACTCCATCGATCTGACCCCAGGTGTGCTGCTACCCAATGGACAAATTTATCGGCGCTCTGTTCTGGAGAACAATGAAATCAAGAGGCAGATTCAGGAGCTCCTACAGAAAGGTCACATCCGTCCGAGTTCATCGCCTTGTGGGAGCCCGATCGTGTTGGTACAGAAGAAGGATGGGACGTGGAGACTCTGTATTAACTATCGGGCGCTGAACAAGATCACTGTTCATAATAGGTACTCGATCCCGCGGATTGATGACCTCCTGGACCAACTAAAGGGGGCGAAATATTTCAGCAAGATCGATCTGAAGTCAGGATATCACCAGGTACCAATCAAACCCTCTGATGTGTGGAAGACTGCCTTCAAATCCAAGGAGGGCCTTTTCGAATGGTTGGTTATGCCTTTCAGATTGACGAATGCTCCTGCAACCTTCATGAGGCTAATGGATGACATCTTGCGGCCATTCACCAACTCCTTTGTAGTAGTATACTTGGATGACATTCTAATCTTCAGCCAGAGTTGGGAAGAGCACCTCCACCACATCCGACAAGTTCTCCAAACACTGTGGCAACACAAGCTATGTGCCAATTTGGAGAAATGCACTTTTGGCATGTCCCAGGTTCAGTATCTGGGATACTCATTGATGAACAGGGGGTGCATGTTGATCCAGACAAGATCCAAGTCATTCGGGATTGGCCATGTCCAACCACTCTAACAGAGCTCCGCAACTTTCTAGGTCTTGCCAACTTCTACCGCAGGTTCGTGTTGGGGTTTTCTCATATTACTTGGCCCTTGAGTCAAGTCACCAAGGGAGGGGCGAAAGCAAAATTCTTTTGGTCTGAATCTCAACAGAAGGCATTCATGGAGTTGAATGATCGCCTCTGCATGGCATCAGTGCTAGCATTACCAGAATTACAACAACCATTTGAGGTCGAGACAGATGCCTCTGACTATGCTATTGGGGCAGTTTTTACTCAACATGGACATCCAGTGGCATATCACAGTGAAACACTTTCAGACACAGTCCGGAAGTACCCCACTTATGATAAAGAGATGTATTCCATTGTACAGGCCTACCGACAATGGAAGCATTACATTTTGGGGAAGGAAACCGTCATCCACACAGACCACCTACCCCTGCAGTTCATACAAACCCAAGGAAAATTGCAGAATGATCACCATCAGAAGTGGTCTACATACCTGCAACAGTTCCACTTGAATATCAAGTATAAGAAGGGCAGCACCAATAATGTTGCAGATTGCCTCAGTCGACCACCGATCATGGCGTTAACCACCGTGCTCAACTCTTGTGGGAACGAGACTTCTGATTGGCCATTTCTCTACAAAAGTGACCCAGAATTCGGCCACACATACCAGACACTCTTGGAGGGTCGGCATGTTCCATATTTTCACCTCCAGGATGCCCTGTTATACCACCTAGGTCACCTTTGTGTTCCTTCAAGCGAGCGTGCCAAGATGATTTGGGAAGCACACTACAGTCGGGCTGCTAGGCATTTCGGGGTCGAGAAAACAGTGGCAGTACTGCAAAATTATTTCTATTGGCCGAATCTTCGACAGGATGTTGGGAAGTACATCAGATCATGTACTGCCTGTGCCATTGCCAAACCGACCATTAAGAAGCATGACTTCTATACCCCATTTCCTAACCCTAGTCGACCTTGGGAATCCATCTCCATGGATTACATGTCAGGCCTTCCTTCCACTAAGCATGGAAATGACTGTGTTTTTGTGGTCGTCAACAGGTTCTCGAAGATGGCCATCATGGCGGCCTGCAAGAAGAATATCACAGCAAAAGCCACTGCTAAACTCTTCTTTGAACAAGTGTGGGTGCACTTTGGGATCCCATAGTCTATCATCTCAGATCGAGACAGTCGGTTTCTCAGCACATTTTGGTCCAGTCTCTGGTCAATGTTGGACACCAAACTTACGAAGTCCACAGCCTTCCATCCTGAAACTGATGGCCAGACAGAGGTTGTCAATAGGATGATTGTGCACCTTCTGCGCATGTATAACTCAAAGCATCCACGCACATGGGACGAGAGCCTCCCCTATGTTCAACACAGCTACAACCGAGCTCTTCACAGCTCCACTAGCCATAGCCCTTTTCAAGTGGGTTTTGGATTCCAGCCACTATGCCCCATTGATGTGGCCATGCCACTTACAGCTACTCACATAAATTCAGCTCATGTTCAGTCCGAAACAGATAAGGCCACTAGCTTCATTGAGCGCATCCAACATATTCGCGAGCAGGTCCATGACATTCTTGAGAAATCAAATGCCAAGTACAAGCAGCGACATGATCAACATCGGGTGCCACACAAGTTTCAGGTGGGCGACAAAGTCTGGTTGCATTTGCAAAAGGAACGCCTTACTGGAGCCTATCAGAAATTGAGACTACTCAGATATGGTCCTTACACCATTAATAAGGCTATGGGAGACAATGCATTTGAGCTCAGCATTCCCCCATTCCTTGGCCTGCACCCAGTGTTCAATGTGGACCGCCTTCGGCCATACGTTCCACCATTGATAGACACATCTGACATTGCAGAACAGCTCAAACCCACAGAATTAAATCCAGATTGCATGGAACAAGCTGCAACTGATCGGATCATGGACACACAGATCAAGAACACTCGCCAACAGAATATCCAACTGTATCGAGTTGTCAAAGCAGGCCAACTCCTTCAGCAGGGCAAGTGGCTCACCAAGGAACAAGTTCAACAAAAGTTTCCTCATCTCATGGAGGAACTCAACGCAATGGGGACCATTTCTTCCTAAGGGGGGAGGAATGATCCAGGTGGATATTGGTGGCCACCTGCCAAGTCCACCTGGACCCCCACCACTGTTTCTCTCAGCATTTTCAGTTTCCTTAACTGTAGCACAACTTACTATTTTTAGCAGTTTTTCGGGTCCCGAACTTCTGGAGCCGTTTTGAGGCCCTAAACGACGTTTTTTAGGAAATCTGGGGCCATCATGGGTCCATGGACCGATGTTGCCCTTCCCAAAGTGGTACTGCTCAGATTCTTTCTAACGAGCTATTGTACGCGTCAAACGGAGATCGTATGCCAAAGTTACGACCCCGGGAAGTTGATGTACCAATTTACCCAAACGGGGCCCACAGTTTGGCGTTTCATATCCTAGGGTTAGGTTTTGGAATGCTAAGGGTTTTCCATTGTTTCTCAACAATAAATAGGCCTTCGAGCCTCATTGTAACACAGTTCAGAGGCATGTAGCCACCACATCTCTTCTCAGAGATAAGCTACCATCGCCCTAGCTGGTTTATTTCCATTTCTGGTTGTAAGCATATTTCAGTATTTTCCATTAATGAAATGAAGTATTATTTCCGCTGCATCTTTGTGTATATGGTTATATCTGTAATTTGTTGCGTTCGTGTTTAAATCCGGATCAACCGCACCCATTTTGAGCATAGCTGATCCTAATAAGGACTATGTGGTGTGCACTGACGCAAGCAAGGAAGGTGTGGGAGGCGTGTGGATGCAAGAAGGGAAAGTAATTGTTTACGAGTCAAGGAAACTACATGAGCATGAGCAGAAATATTCTGCTTATGACTTAGAGTTGGCAGCCGTCATACATGCCTTGAAGATGTGGCGACATTATCTTATGGGAAGGAAATTTTTGTTACTGACAGACCACCACAGTCTGACCAATTATTTTAGCCAACCCACTTTAAATGCTAGGCAAGCACAGTGGGTAGATTTTCTAAGTGGTTTTGACTTTGAAATCAAACCTCTGAAGGGGAAAGAAAATCGGGTGGCGAACGCTTTAAGTCGGAAATTACAATGTTTGTATGAAATTTCCTTTAGCGAATGGAAAACCCCCTTCGAGAAAATGATAAAAAAGGCAGCAGAACAAGATACTGTATACTAGCAAATAAAACAACAAGTGCAACAGTCTACCAACGAGAAAAATCAGCAAGGCTATGAGATGGATGATGCTGGAATTTTGTACTACAAAAAAAGGCTATATGTACCTAATCAAAACAACATTAAAAACCTAATTTTGGATGAATTTCACATCAGTCACTATGCTGGTCACCCAGGATATAGAAAATGATCACTGCGCTTTGAAAAGAATACTACTGGCCGGGTATGAAGAAGAGAGTGGCCGAGTATTTGGCACGATGTTTGGAGTGCCAACAAATTAAGGTGGAACATCAACATCCACCAGGGTTATTGCAGCCATTACCCATTTTGGAATAGAAGTGGGAAACCATTTCTATGGATTTTATAACAGGGCTGCTTAAGACAAAGAAGAATAACGATTCTATTATGGTGGTGGTGGAAAAATTGAGTAAAGCAGCACATTTTATACCTGTGCAGTCCACCTACAGAGCTGTACAGGTTTCACATGTCTTCATGCAAAATGTGTTTAAATTACATGGAATCCCGAAGACGACAATCTCAAACCGTGACATGAAATTCACATCGGTCTTTTGGAAGACATTATTTGCAGAATTAGGGACACAGCTAAACTTCAGCACAGCGTATCACCCCCAAACCGACAGACAAATAGAGCGGGTGAACCAAGTGGTGGAAGACATGTTAAGGGCGTATGTAATGCAACAACCAACTCAGTGGGAGGAGTATTTGCACTTGGTTGAGTTTGCATACAATAACGGCTATCATACTTCATTACAAATGAGCCCCTTTGAGGTTTTGTACGGGCGGAAGTGCCACACACCCTCAAGCTCGGGTGGACCTGAAGACAAATTAAGGTTAGGGCTGGAAATGCCTAAGGAAATCGAGGAAATGGTCAAAAAGGTACAGTCTAATTTAAAAGCTGCTCAGGATAGGAAAAAGAACTTTGCTGACCGGAAGAGGAGGTTTAAAGAATACCAAGTCGGTGATCATGTGTATGTGAGAATTCAAGCAAGGAGGAGTACACTGCAATGGAGCGGGTGTACCAAGTTGGCACCCCGATATTGTGGACCATTCCAGGTCTTGGCAAGAATTGGGCCGGTGGCTTACCAGCTCGCCCTGCCAAGTCACATCTGGGTCCACAATGTCTTCCATGTCTTTGTATTAAAAAAATACGTTTATGATCCTAAACATGTGATCAGATGGCAGGATATACAGGTGAGGATTATTTCCAGTAGACCAGTCTAAAAGTTTTCTTTTTAAGAAACTGATTTAGAATATTGCATGTTGCAGGTCGAACCGGAAGGAGAAGTCTTGGTCGAGCCGCTGAGCATTCTCGACCAGAGAGAAGTACAACTGTGGAAGTGAGCTATTACCCAAGTTAAAGTGCAATGGCAACACTTTCGGCCTGATGAGGTCACCTGGGAAGATGAAGAGCTCATGAGAAAAGCTTACACGGAGTTGTTCTTAGTCAATAGACATCGGGACGATTTCCAATTTCAGGAGGGGGAGATGTAATGCCCCAGGAAAATGTAAACATTTGAATTTACTGTGGTTAAAAATTGAATATGACATTATTAACTGTTTTGGGAATTTAATAATATTTTTATTATTTCTTTAATAAGATAAGAAATGTTTGCTTGGAAAATGCTGGCAACTTCTGAGGGGGAAGTTGGGAAACGGTTGCAGTGATTGCAACCATAACTACCTCTACTGACTGGAAAGGTTTCTAGAGGAAAAAGGAAGGAAACAAGTTAGTCTGTGTTGTAGAGGACATGCACAAAAAAAAAAAGGGACAAGAAACAGATGGCTAAGTCTGGTGATGACCAGATAGCCAAGCACATGGTGCAAGTATCTTGTTGAGGACAGTGGTCCTGCAAGAGAGCAAGGGGGGAGATTCTTGTCCCGAAGGACGAATCTCAAGGTTGGGTGGCAAATTAGAAGTGGGAGATAAGGAAAGGCTCAGCTTCTGGAGTGTTTCGCATGACAAAGTAGTTCAGGAAACCAAGGTGAATAGTTCTGTTGGAATAGCGAATTAACATCAAACAATTCAGGTACTAAAATTTCTAACTTTTGTGCGTGAATAAGTTTTGAAGGCAATGATATCAAAACCCTTTTATGTTCTAGAAGAGTACGAGAGCGAGTGTTAACTGTAGTGGAACTGTAGGGTTTCATACGGGCTCTGGACCCCAAAAACCCTGGCACGAGGGAAGAGTGACCCTTAAGGGGGGTGGTAGGCATATAGCAGTGAGGACGTTTCGAGTCATATTAACCGAAACTTAGCAGGGTGAGTACAATGTAAATTTCGATCATAGTCTTTCCACCATTTTAAAAAAACAATAGAGAAATGGAACAGGGTTTTACATGAGAATGACAAGTGTGGAACCAGAGTGTCATGGGTGTCAGTCTAGAGAAAGAATTCGGTTGGGGATATGAAGCCTGTTATATAAAATTACATTTATAAAATAACCAACTGCTAACCAATGACAGACAACAATGAGAAATAAATTACGGGAAGTAACCCCTCCAGATTTGCAATCGAGGGAGGACCCCACAGGAACCTTAACAGTTGAATACTGGAATCATGCAAGCAAGCACGTTAACGATAGTAAGGCAAACAAGAGATTTTCTAGAATATAGAAAGTAGAAAACTTCTGCTATAATTGAATAACCTCGAAAATTCGCATGCATGAATTAGCTATTCAGGTAATGAAATGGAAAAGGGTGAAACCAGGGTCAACCATTAACACATAACATAGACGTATGAGTTATGAACAGACAGTGTTTAATTTCCTGTTAAATCTCGATTAAACTTTAAAGGACAAATGGAAAACCGTCAGAGGCTACCACATTTAAATAATCAAACCGTATGAACAGGAATTGAGAAATGGAAATTATCATTATAACATATAGCAGAATTATAACAAGAAAACAACCCCCATTTATAATAAGTTATATAACTCAAGTGTCCGTGTGAATACATAGCAGGAAAAATGACTCAGCAGTCAAAACATTGCAGAATAAAACAAGTTATGGAGGACTACTTCACTCAGGATATCCCCTGAAGGAAGCTTCCCAGCACTTGTCCAATAAACAACCCGATGAGCCACGGGAGGAGCCATGGTGTAGTCCAATAAACATTACATGATTGCATCAACATATTCATTGTTCAAAACTATGTTCTAGAAAAACAAGTCCACCGCACAGACATAGAGACCAGGATTTAGATACTACAGCTCATGACTGTTAATCTTCCCACATTGTTACCCCATCAAGACAACGAGGTACTGGGAAACCAAGGCAGTCAGGCCGATAAGCCAGTCCTAATAATCTAGAAAGCTAAACTCAATCGAGAAGCTAGCATCTGGGGGTAAACCCTTACCCGAAAAACCTTGGGCCAAGAAGGTTGACGAAGTGCCCATTGCAACGAAACCATGAGTAGTTCCGGACTTCTGAGGAGATTCCTGTAAGCAGCAAGCACGATGTTATCATTTGGCAACAGAAAATTTGGAGGAAACAATTAAACGAAAATAAACTATAGTGACAAGAATCTTAAATGACATGGTAGAGCCTTACCCTTTTCCTTCATACATTAAGAGCACCATGAATCTGCAACCGCGAGCCTACCAACTCGCTCAGGACCTAGAACGATAGAAGGAGTCGGTCTGTGGGAAGAAAACTAAGTAAAAGAAACAAAGTCGGTGCCGAGTGGGAAAATGAAAGCAACCGGATAACTGAGAGCTAAAAAGACCAAACCCTGGAACGAGCTGAACTGTCGGATCACCATCCTGTACACCCTCCGCTGATACAGTGGAAAGCTTGAGAAAAACGACTAAGGAAGGGAGAACCTGCTCATGCCATGTAGAGGGTAGAGCAGGACACAAATCAACCACTGTAATCTAAGGTAATAATTCCACAATACAACTTATCCTGTATACATTAAATGAAACTGCCAAGTGTAACATAAAGTTACAGAATGTACAGGTTGTGTTATGGTGGGAAGTTCTCGAGTTGTGAAGGGAGTTAATGTCAGGCTGACCTGGGAATACCAAGCCATTACCATTACTGGAAACCATTATTCCGGTTGCCAGAAACTTATTAATCGACCAAAGGGGTGAGAACCGTCGACCTGTTGCCGACGTAGTAGTGTCCACCATAGTATAAACCTTTGAAAAAAATAATTTACTATTATAACTTTAGTTGGAGACATGACAGTTACTCATCAAACTTGTGATTTCAATAAATTCCTACCAAATTTTAGAGAACTTAGATGAGAAAAATACAAAAAAAACTTCCAAAAAACCACACTAAAAACAACTCCATTTGTAAAGAGAAATAACGTTAGGCTAAAATAACACAACCAACAAATTTAAAAAAATCTACCTATAACGCTTACCATCTATCACCCGCCATATCCATATGATGTTAGTCTCCCTAGGACTCTAAACTTGTTTTTACTAGCCTCACAATGAACACATGTTTAGTGCACAAAAGTCAATATGCTAGTGCATATCTTCTCCTTCCACATTATACCCAACTTTAAATTTGTCTTTACTGGTCGATTCAACTATCAATCCATTGTTTTTACTCATTGATTCAACCATCAATCCACCTCATAATGGATTAATGAACACATGTTTAATGACACAAATATCAATATACTGGCCCCTAACTTCTCCATCCAGAGTGTACCCATAATTTTAAGTTGGTTCACTTATTTGGGAATAGATTTTATGAGTCTTCTCCATCCACAATGTACCCATAATTTTAAGTTGGTTCACTTATTTGGGAATAGATTTTAGGAGTTAAAAGTGTAATTACTTCAGAAATCCTATTTAGGAGTGCGTTATTTTTCAAGATTTTATATTTTTTAATCCAAATTCCGAGGTATACATACGTTTTATGAAAAGGAAAGGGAATGTACACATTTCTTTTAAGAGGGAAAGGGCATGTACACATTTTTTTAATAGGGAAAAGAGCATGTGGATGGCTAAGGATATTATTTAAGGAGCTTTTAGAGTAAGAAATAATAGCAAGCAATGCATATGTGTTGGCATTGTAGTTTTTATATTCGCATTGTAGTTTTTATATTGATGTTATCTAGTGTATGCTTTATATAAGTGTTTTATGTATGGTAATGGGTTTTATTTATGTTTTTAGTTGGTTGTTATACTATTAAAATGCTTTTAGATGGTTGTTATTATGTCTGAGCCTACATCTGAAGTTGAGCTGTAAACATGGTTGAAGAAGTCATACTTAAATGAGGTAACGCAGGTGCATAGTGGAAGACAAAGTGTTGTAACACACATCTCCAAGTTATTACTAACGTTATAACACAGGTTCTATGAGTAAAGGGTGTGTTACTGCCAACTAGTGGAATTTTCCAAATTATGTGCACACTCACGTTATTTCCATGGGTATGTCCTATGGTTTTTGTACTTGGTAAATGGTGAAATAGTTCGAGGAAGTTTTCTTTTCATCTAGAAGGATGATCAAATTGGAAAAATATATCTCATTCAATGAACATAGTGGTGGATTGAGTTAAGGAGGAAAATTCTATGAGCATGACCAAATCTATAACATATGAACATAGATGTTTAGCTCCTTATTACTCTCCATGTAATTACTACTTTAATGACTCCTGAAAAATACTTATAGGAGAATGTTTTGAAGAGTTGAGGTTGGTTCTTTTGTGTGTGAGAGAGATTATATGCATTATGTGTTAAGTGGATAAAGCTCTATCTTCAGTGGTCGTAGTAGATCAATGTAGAACTTCATAAAGTCATTTAAGAGATCAGATAAAAAATGTTATTTATATTTTTGTGCAGGGATTGAAGATTTGGCTTAAGGAAATCGTGTGAAGAATTGCTCTATCTTTTAGAAAAGTGTTTAGTGGCAGCTAAAGGGTTATCTATAGGAGTTATTTTTTTTTTATTTACAACAGTTATATCAGTCCATAATTTCCTTGTAAACTTTAGAGTCATTTTTTTGTTGAGGTTGTGGCCTCAAGCAAGTGGATGTGTGCCATAATATTGTAGGATTTGTGGCTCCTAGTTGGTTGTGGCCAATAGATTTCATTATTAAGGAGTAGTGGCTCCTTGCTAGTAGTGGTTAGTTGAAGATTGTAATTGAGAAGACACTTAAATTAATAAATAAGAAGAAGCACTAGTTGAAAATGAGAAAGACTTAAAGATCAAGTGTTTGAGATCTAAGAGAGGAGGTGAGTACATGTCAAAATAATTTTAAGAGTTTTGTGAGGAGCAGGAGATTAAGAGGAAATACTCAATTGCTAGAACACCTCAACAAAATGGAGTGGTGGAGAGGAAGAATAGGTTAATCTAAGACATGGCATGGGCTATGACGGATGAGATTGCTGTTGCAAATACCTTTTGGGGAGAATTTGCACAAATAACACTATATTTGGCCAACAAGATCCTCCTTAGGCCGAATAGTGATAAAATTCCTTATGAGTTATGGAAAGGGAAGCTAACAAGAGTAGATTACTTCAAAGTCTTTGGGAGCAAGTGCTACATAAAGAGGAATGATTACAAACTTGGAATGTTTGATTCACGAGCCGATGAATGTGTTTTTCTTGCCTATTCTTTAAAAAGAAAGGGTTACAAATGATACCACAAGAGGACCAAAAAGGTATTGGAGTGCATTGATATTGTAGTGGATGAGGCATTTCCCAAATTTGAAGGCTCTAAAGAGGTTGCAAATGATTATGATATCATATAATATGAGGACCAAGGAATGTCAAACAAGGAAGAGGAAGAGGAAGAAGAATACAAGACCCCATCTACAAAGAAGGCTCCACCAATTCACATACAAAAGAAGCAACCGAAAATCCAAATACCGGGAACAAAGAACTAGGAGTGCAAACAACGAGAAAATTGTTGGGTAGTTCAAACCAATAACATTTGCTTTGGTGTCCCAAGTAGAGCCCAGGTTTAGCGAGGTTAGTGATGATAAGAATTGGATCAAGGCCATGAACGAGGGGCTAGATTAGCTTGAGAAGAACAACACATGGGAGCTTTTACCAAGGCCAAAGGACAAGAAAATTATTGGAACCAAGTGCATCTACAAGAACAATCTCAACAAAGAAGGTAAAGTTGTGAGAAACAAGGCAATAATAGTATGCAACGGATATACTCAGGTAGAAGGTGTTGATTTTCACGAAACCTTTGCACCAGTATCTTGATTATATGTTATTATAATTTTCTTGGAATTTGGATGTTGTAAGAATGCAAAATTCCATCAAATGGATGTCAAGTCATCCTTCTTGAATGGTGACCTATAAGTGGAAGTTTACATAGAACACCAAGAAGGATTTTGATTGATTGATTATGAGAATCAGGTTTGCAAGTTGAAAAAGGCTCTCTATGAGTTGAAACAAACTCCAAAAGATTGGTATGAAAAGTTATGCAAACATATACAACAACAAGGCTTCAAAAGAGGATCAACCAACAACAATTTATACATCAAATTTGAAGGTGATCATTTTCTAATTAGTGTTGTGTATGTAGATGATATCATTTTTGGGAGCGATTTGGAGGAGATGGGGCACAAATTTCCTAAAGATATGCAAAAGGAGTTTCGAATGTCCATGTAGGGTGAGATGATATTCTTCCTTGGGTTGCAAATTACTCAAATAGATAAGAGATAAATTCAATCAATTTGGCATGGAGTATAGCAAATCGGTTAACACATCTATTGTGACTAGCTAAAAATTGAGTAAACATGATGAATCTCTAGAGGTAAATCAATCCATTTATCATTCAATGATTGGGAGCTTATTGTATTTAACAACTTCTAAGCCTGACATAACGCAATATGTAGGTTTTGTTACAAGATTTAAAGCTAACCCCGAGGCGAGACATGTAAATGTAGTTAAAAGATTTTTCAAATATCTCCGAGGAACTCTTGACTATGGCTTATGATATGCTATTTAAGGTAAATATTTTAGTTTGATTACTTATATTGATGCGGATTGGGCTAGTAGCATTGATAACAAGAAAATAATTTTCGAAGCAACATCATTTTTAGGAAGTTGCTTGGTCTCTTGGGAAAGAAAAACAAAATGTTACTTCTCATTATCTACTGTTGAAGTTGAATATGTAGTAGAAGGCACTTGTTGAACTCACATACTATGGATGAAGCAAACCCTTCAAGATATGAAGGTTGATTATATTCATCATCTTCCTATCATGGTTGACAATACTAGTGCGATCAACATCTCCCAAAATCTAGCCCTTCACCCCAAGAAAAAACACATACCAATCAAGCATCGCTTTCTATGAGATCAGGTGATCAATAAAGTTGTAAGGTTGGTGTATGTAGCCACAAATGGATGAATTGGAGACATATTCACTAAGCCACTTACAAGGTATCATTTTGAGTGTCTTAAAAAACATATGGGTGTGGTGCCTTTTTGAAAGCATTGAGAAGGTTTTTTATTGAGCTAGTAGTTGTCTCAAAGATGGCTCAATCAACCGCAAAAAGAATAAAGAGTTGATGGTGGTCACTTGGACACATGTATTTCATTGCAATATGAACTTTTTTCCTGCTTCTTCTTTCTCATTTCTCAAAGGTGCATAGTTTCTCATTCATGCAGGGGGGGAGTGTTCAGCAAATTAGCGGGAGTATTTGAGGAAACCCCTTAGGGGAGTATGTTAAATATGACATTGTTTCTTGCATTTTTTATGTATTGTTCCTTTCCATTTATTTAACCTTGCCAGTGATGCCAAAGGGGGACAAAATATTGCACTCACCTTTAGATGTTAAGTTTAGGGGGGAAGATTAGGCTGGGGTTCACATCAATGTCAAAGGGGGAGGTTGCTGACATTTTAATGCTGCCGTTAATGCCACCTAGTGTATGCCTTGTAATCATGAGTTGTATGCATTGTATTTGGCTTTGTGTATGCTTTTATTTAGTTGTCATAATGTCCAAATTCTCTTATGTGGTTTTCATGATATCTACAACCTACACCTAAAGTTGTGTTGCAAACATGGTTGAAGAAGGCATACTTATATGAGGTAACACAAGGGCATAGTGGAATGTAGAGCATTATAATGAACCTCTCAAAGCCATTACCATTGTTATAACATAGGTTCTATGCACTATTTGCATCTTTTGCAATTGAGAGATGCACTAGGTTGTTTGTTCCTCAAGGATTTTTGCAAGACTATCAAATCATGATCATGATGTTTACTGATGTTGGATGAAGGGGGATGCATTAATGCCCTCCTTCTAATAGATCTCTTCCTGACACTGACTCGTTTTCTCTAGGAATTAGATTTGGATATGTTGTAATATCTTGGGACTTGTATTCATTAGTGGTAGATTCTCTCACTATTAACAATGGAACTACATCATTGTCCCATGATTGGTATATTTTACAAATTTTGTATGACGACACATTTATTCGCACTCATTGGAATGTACTAGTTACCTTGACATCTAATTGTCATTATAGGTGTGTTGTCTCATATTTTTTAAGGTATACAAACACTTTGTAATGAAATTGTCTCTCTCATGTTCGACATCAATTCATTATTCACATGGTATAGGTTTGTACCATTGGTCGATCTAGAGTGAAGACATTGGGTCATAGTCACATCTTCTCTTCATGTTATTGCTCGAAATACATGAGGCAATATTACCTACCCACATAACCTCGGTATGTTTGGAGAATCAATGGTTCATTTAATAGTTCAAGTTATTCTTTTGATGTACACTAATACATAGATCCACTTTGTATTTTCTCGTGGCTATTATGTATTTGACATGAATCTATTGAGTATCCTTTTCATGGCCATTATTTTTTCATTTTATCTGCTTAATGGATCCATGGTGTACTTGATTTGGTAGCCATATTCTTTCATACTTGAGCATAGGTAAGCTTACCTTGGGAAAAAACCTCTATGATACTTTCGTTTTATTGTAGCTACTTTTCTATTATGAACTTTAAAAAACTCCACTTCGTCACACTTATTATCTTCCCCCATGATTTTGTAATTATGTCATCCATCAAATCCCATTTTTACCTCATATATTAAAGGGAACCATTATAATATCTATTGAAACCACCATGTACTACATGTTCAATTGACCACCATATTGTTAGAACCTAACAATATTGAGAGGGATGGGGGGAATAAATATTGCACAAATATAACCAAATTTTTGCAAGAAATGAACTTTTAAGAATTTAGAACTAAACACCACATGCAACATATCAATCACAAACAACATCACATAAAGGCACTGATATTTTAGGTGGAAACCTTCCTGGTGTAGAAAACCACCAAACTATTTGTTGCTTCTTATCTCGATTAATTTAAGAGTCTTCTCAATTACAATATTCAGCTAGCCACTACTAGAAAGGATCCACTGCTCCTTAATAATGAAATTTGTTGGCCACAACTAACTTGGAGCTACAACTCCTAAAATAATATGGAAAACATCCACTTTCTTGAGGCCACAACCTCAACAAACAAATAACTCTAAAGTTTACAAGGCAATTCTTGATTGATACAAATATTGCAAATACAAAAGATAACTCTTGTAAATAACCCTTCAGCTGCCACTAAACATGAATTTTCTAAAATATAGACAAGTTCTCACTATAATTCCTAAAGCCGAATCTTCAATCCCTACAAAAAAATATGAATAACAATTTGCAATCTGTTCTTTGAAATGACTTTCTAAAGTTATGCATTGATCTACTAGAACCTTTGAATATTGATCCTTCTCCACTTAACAAACAATGCATTTCATCTCTCACACATAGAAAAGAACCAACCTCAACTCTTCAAAACATTCTCTTATAAGTAATTTTTTGGAGTGATTAAATTAGTAATTACATGCAGAGTAATGGGGAGTTAAACATCTTTATTCATATGATATATATTTGGTCCAGTTCATAGAACTTGCCTCCTTGACTCGATCCAGCACTATCTTCATTGAATGAGAGATATTTTTCCACTTTGATCTTATTCTAGATGAAAGGCGAACTACCTCCAACTATTTGACCATTTACCAAACACAAAAGCCATAGGAAATACCCATGGAAATAACATGAGTGCGCACATAATTTGGAAAAATCCACTAGCTAGAAGTAACACACCCTTTACTCATAGAACCTATGTTATAAAAATGGTAATGGCTTTGAGAGGTTCATTATAATGCTCTATATTCCACTATGCACTTGTGTTACCTCATATAAGTATGCCTTCTTCAACCATGTTTGCAACACAACTTTAGGTGTAGGTTGTAGACATCATGACAACCATATAAGAGAATTTAGACATTATGACAACTAAATAAAAGCATACACAAACCCAAATACAATGCATACAACTCATGATTAAATTTTAACTTCCATCACCTCATTTTAACTTTACCCACACAGGCATTTTGGAAACAACCATGGTGTTTGGGTCAAATTCTGGAAACCAAGATGTCATAAAAAGGCCAGCGTTACCCCAGAACCATGGTCCCTCGTTCAATGCATATTCCTTGTCATTGATTGTGTTGAATTTGAAAATAAAGAATCCTTTTGAACATAGGTGGATATCACAGTTTTCTATCCATATGGAGTAGATCCATTGACGAAGGGCTTTCGGTTTGGGCCAAAACCCATTAAACCTACATATCGCTACTTTAGATAAATAATCATGATGTATTTTAGTTACCTCGGGTATAGCAATTGTTAACACAAGGTTCTAAGTTGTCTGCTCGACAATGTAGGCACCAGGGGTCGTAGCTTGCTGTTCTGTTTGCGCTTGAGGTTCCATCTTCCCTTTTACTACGTCTTTGAAGGAAACAGGTCCTTTTGAACTTGTGCCAGAGCAGCCTCTATGGAATCTTGTGTTAAGGTAGATAGTTGAGTCGTTGCCTATGTCGTATTCTTTTAGTTTGTGCTCCTCCTGCAATACTTTCCCTGTGTAGATCAGGAGTTGTTTGCAAGGTGGGATACCTATCCTTTCTTGTATCCTATGTTTGCGTGTTTTTATCTCCTCCCAATTCCCTATCTTGATGCATATTGTGTTCCATTCCATAGATTTGATAAAGAGGGAACCTTGTCTACCTTCGAGCATTTCAGGAGCAGAGGCTTCAAGATCCCATGTTGGAGTGTTTTCCACTTCGTGGTGTTCATGTGCAATCGTTGTAGCTCTCTGTTGATCTGGGTTGTTTCGTTTGTGGACTAGTGTTACCCACCGATGTTCGTCATGTACTTGTCCAAGGTAATCCTTAGCATTAGGTCTTGTATGTTGCTCTTGCCTCCTCCCATGGCTCGCGACTACCATTGCTCCATGAATCTTCTTCATGGCACCCTATTTTACCTGTTGTGAAAAACCCCCGACCTTTTGACAGAGGATACCCCAAAAAGCATGGGTCATTTGTCGATAATGACCTCCTCGAGTGCAAATCTGCAACGAGGATCTCTAATTTGGGAAGATCAGTCTCACCTAAGGAAACATCTATGGTTTTTCGCTCTGCATCTGGGTTTTTGATGCCCCTTGCAGTTTTCTCCATGCCTCTGCCGCTGGTGAGGAGACGTGAGCCCACAGAGCGCATTTTCAAAACCCTAGATCTCCTCTGTAGTGCCATCACCAAGCACTTCCCTGTGCTTTCCATAGTGACAACTCCGCGACAGCCATTGCCAACGACTTGTGCATTCCTTTGAGAAAATAAGCAATGTCTGGTACCCTTGTTAACGCAGAATCCAGGCGCCGCAATCCAACAAACTCAGATCGAGCCGGGGACGATGTGTTGGAGACATCAACAGACTTCCTGCATCCAATGTGGACTGTCGCATAGCTGGATCTGATTTCCATGGCCGTCATTATTCAGAGCCCTCGTTTTAGGGTTTTAGCCAGACTTCTGCCATTGGATAGATTGATGTTCCCCAATAGAAGTTAATTAGCACAACCATATAATTAAACGGTTGGTAAATGTCCATAAGCAGATTTTATTCATAATGAACTTCAAAACACTTATTTCAACATACATCTCAAGTTGCTAAATTAAAAGATAATTATAATAATAAAAATTTACTAAATTACAACTTTATTATATTGATATAAAGAATTCATATATAAGTTAAACATATTCACTTAAAAAAAATATGTAACAAATTTATTAGATTATCTTAAATTGTCAAAATTGAATTTATTAATAAAATAGAATATAATAGACGTTAACTAGCACAACCATATAATCAAACAGTTGTTAAACGTCCATAGGCATTACATTCATAATAAACTTCAAAATACTTATTTCATCATACATCTCAAGTTGCTAAATTAAAAAAATAATAGCAATAATAACAATTAACTAAATTATAACATTATTATTATTATGATTGATAAAAAGAATTAATATAAGCTAAACATATTTATCTAACAAAAAGTATGTAACAAGATTACTAACCACGGATACTTAACCCCACTTTATCATGGACAAAACATAGTCTTTGTAAAAATACCACAAGTCAATATGATGACTTATCAACACCATGTACTCAAAAAGCCAGTCTTTTCATATGACACTTTTTAAATTAATGAATTTAATTAGAAGGGAGAAAAGACATAACTACTTCAGAAATAAATCTTAATCTTTGATTTGCATATATTTAAAAATATTTTATAAAATTTAAATCCCTATTATCTATCTAATAATTATTGAAAATGAAATTAAAATTGTAAAATCTCTTCCAAAATATATACACTTATCTTTATAATTATTTTATTTTTGTAAATAAACCACCAAAATAAATGATAAATCTTATAATAATTTACTGCACTCCACCATTAATAAACATTTCAAAATTTTTACTTATGAAAAATAAATCTCTTTTTTAAACAATTAAATATAATATATATATATATATAATGTATCGCAATTACATTTTCATTAATGGTACCCCAGTCTAAATACACTGCCACTGAAATGTTACAAATTTTTAAACATTTACAGAGAATACTTCAATTATAAAGTCAGTGGGTTACAAGAGAATACTTCAACGATTATAAATACTGAGATTTCATAAAAAGGGTTATTAATTTTTGTACATAATTTTTTTGACAGCACAATAGAGTCGGACCAACCATCTAGTACAATGCTGAAGCATTAAAAGTCATACTTACAGTAACAAGAACTTATTAGTACAGTCCGAAATGAGATAGGTGTCGATCACTGTGAAGAGAGGGTGACCTCTCAACTCCATCAAATCTATGCGATCCTCAAATGTGTATCACGGATCGCATGTATTTGTCATTTACACTTATTTTCGTTATGTAATGTGAATTATTGGATGAGTGACACATTTAATCTCAAGACATCTAAGTCATCAAAATCATTTAGGGTTATTAGAATTTTGCCCAAATTTTTTTGAATAATTGATATTTTCACCATAAGTTTTTCAAGTTTATTGTTTTTGTAGTAGAAAGAGGTGTAATTTCTTTACTATTTAATATAGAGTTGATACATTAATATAAAAGAAATGACCTTTTAGTTAGAATTCTGTCACACAATTTCTGGAGAAATTGTGATTTCTTGTTGATTAAACTATGTTTTGAATGCATACATAAATTCAATGCCCTCACTCAAACTTTGCATATTTAAACTTGTAGTTTTAATTTCAAGCAACAGTGTGATTTCTTGTCATTTAAAATGCTTTGAATGCATAAATAAATTGGGCCCGTGAAAAACTTTTGAGACACCCAAACTCAAAATTAAATAACTTAATACATTTTGTCTTCAATTGATATGTGATATTTAAAAAACATATTAATAACAAAAAAAAAATTAGTATCAATAATAAATAAAAATATCTCAATACTAATGTTATGCATGTTGAATATATATATATATATATATATATATCGAAAAAAAATCAACATATGTTATATAAATAAAATATATCCATGTTGATTGAGTTATTTTATTGATAGCTACATTATAATTCAAAGTATAAAGTATGAAATAGATTTGTAATTTGTTCAATGTTTAATATAGAATCCATTTAATAAGTTGAAAAATATTAATAAAAAAAAATAATTATATATGAGAAAATATTTTATTTCACTAATATATAATTTTTCCTTTCCTATTAATAACTAATTTATATAATTAAATTATATGAATCATAAATAAAATATTTTAATAAAAAATTTCTTGTAATTAAAATAATATGTTACAGAATAATAAAATTTGCACATCAAAAAATAAACTTCTATTTTTTTAGATGTTCAATAAATTTAAAATTATCATAAAATTTCATGCAAAATAATTTTTAAAATAATATATAAAATAAATTAGCATAAATTTTAAAATATTAATATACATTTTTTAATATATATATATATATATATATATATATATACACACACATCCTTCACCAACCAATGAATCAAGTTCCACAATTCACTCATTTACATTCATAGCTAATGACATAAGGGAAACAAACCCTTACTTTTTAGATTATTTTTCTGTGTCGTTTTAAATTTAGTGCCAAAGGATGGACCAGGAGATGTAGCCCAAGAAGATTGGGTGAACTCCTTATTAAACTTGTTGTGTTTATGTGCTTGCTTATTGTGTTTCTCTTACTACTTCAGTGTCTATGTATTTCGCAATCTTATCGATCCATTTCATAAAATAACATAGGCACGCCCCATCACATAAGTCTGTAATACCTTCATTAATTAACTGAGATCATTCACAGGTGATTTCAGATCACCATGAGACATTTGGTATTCAAACGCAAAATGTTGTTCTCTGGTATGAAGACCCCTTGAAGGTATTTTCGTGGCAACCTCATCATAATGGGTATGCACAAAATTTGGGTGGTCACCAAGGTGGTGGCCCTTGATGGCAGTGATGCACCTTACACCTAGAGGAGGAAGACACTGGTATGGCAGGGTTTCATATATCATCAATGTTTGCAAATGTGTAAGCTGAAGCAACTTAAATGCATGCATATGGGATTGTTAATCCCTATGTGTGGTGAAATGCCCGACTATACAATCCCTTTTTCCAGTTTGGAGACGGGTTGCTTCTTTCATGGCAGATTAGATGTGGCTATGCTCTCTTCTAACAGTTGAGGTATGCTCATTTATGAGAAAATTATGGTTCTTTGTCTTGGATGGAAATCCTAGGGTTTCATACTATACACCTGTCTAGCAATGTAACGAGTATCAACCCCTCTCCTTATTCCACACACTCATACACTCACGTCTTGGATGCCTTATATCTACATGGCTTTGGTCTCAGGGTGGTGGAGGTTTTGGGTCACGACAAAGCTCTTTGTATGTTGGAAAAATTCTCATGTTACACGCAGATACAAAAGTATTTTCTTCTAGGCCCTCACTAGGGAAAATTTTAAGAACCCCCCCTAAATTTATAAATATAATAAATGGGCGAATCTCCATGGTATATAGGAAAAATGAAAGGCAATTTTATCAATAATATAATATGTATATATAATTTTTTGGCGAATCTCTCACCAGGCATGGCAAATATTTTACTCGATTATAAAATCTTGTAAGATCTTGGAGAGTCTTTCACTAAATAATAAAACTTTGTAAAAGTCCTAGTGAATCTTAGCATAGGCTACATGCTGGTTTAATTCCCCCATTTAAATAGGCTACACTCCAGGTGAATACCATGGGTCAATACCATGTGCCATTTTGGTGAATACCATGGGTCAATACCATGTGCCATTTTTATTTTTATTAATTCTAATATTAGGGTTAATAATGGTTTTTTGCATGGTATTAATAACAATAGTCCATGGTATTTGTCCCATAGTATTTTGGCCATAGGTTTCACCTAAATATAACCCATTTTTTGAGTGTTTGTAAATATAAGGTGACTTATGGAGTAAATATAAAAAATGTTTTATTTGTTTACCTTAAAAAATTTACTGCATAGCATAAATAAATATTGAGAGGAATAAATATAAAATTAACCATCAATAACCATAAACACATAAATACACATGTTTATCCAGGAAAACCCAAATCCGGGGTAAAACCCAACCTAATAAGATTTCATTAGCATTGGCCAAAACCCTAGCCAATCCGACCAAGTGAACCTACACCACTCACCTCCAGGTCTTGCATTACAATGAAGTCCTTCAAGCCTTTTGTAAGCTCCATTACATATAATATCATGGGAAAAATACCATGGGTGCACAATACCATGTGCCCCAAAACCATCACTGTTTAACCTAGTCAACTTTGACTCTATCTTGAGTCAAGTTTACCTAACAATATTCCCCCCTTAAACTTGACTTGTGGTTCCTTGACTAACTCCATGGGTGCACAATACCATGTGCCCCAAAACCATCACTGTTTAACCTGATCAACTTTGACTCTATCCTGAGTCAAGTTTACCTAACAATATTCCCCTCTTAAACTTGACTCGGGGTTCCTTGACTAACTCCAGCCAAACCTGCTAAGTGAGACAATCCCGCTCACTCTAGCTCTTACCCCCCTTAGAGTTTTTACCTGGGGTATTGTTAACCCGACATCCCCTCTATCACCTAGGTTTAACCCAGACTTTACCGGTGATCACCGAGGGGTACACATGCCTTATCAGGTCTTACAGTAGTATGCCCATTTACATGCAATAATTTTGACTTCATTATTTTTTTTTTTTGTTTATTGATGCTGGGATCCATCCTCTTTCAATTTGATTTGCTCAAAAACTTCTATCAAACTACTCCAACTAGGAGAACCTCATAGATTCCAGCACTGGTGGCGCCTCACGTAGCAGAAAATGAACAATTTTCGAAGTTGCGTGAACAATTTTCTTCTGATGACCTGCATGCAGCCCACGCCTACTCAATCTTTCAACACGACATAGAACACATAGGGAATATCCCTTATCGATTCTCTACGAAAAAGCTCCCAACAAAATCAGCCTTGAATTTTAATATTACCAAAGGTATTTCTCAATCTTCTTTAAATAGCCGCATGAATCCCGAACAATTCGTCAGCATGTTCCAAACCAGTAAATATCGCAAATTCTCCTCGAGGTTCTTTCGCGTACGATTGTTCCACCATTATTTTCTATACCTAGATCTGTAAAATGGCTGCATTGATCTCATCAGCCACTATAAAAGCCTGGCATCAAAGAATCCCTTTCAAGCCAATATCTAGGTCCGATACCAGTTGTTAAGAAATTTACTGCATGACATAAATAATTACTGAGAGGAATAGATATAAGGAAAAACCAGCAACAACCATAAACACATAAACACGCATGTTTATTCGGGAAAACCCCAAATCCAGGGAAAAACCCAACCTAATAAGATCTCATTAGCAGTGGCCAAAACCCTGGCCAATCTGACCAAGTGAGCCTTCACCACTCACCTCCAGGCCTTTCCTTACAATGAAGTCCTTCCAGCTTTTTATAAGCTCCATTACATATAATACCACGACAGAATACCATGGGTGCACAATACCATGTGCCCCAAAACCATCACTATTTAACCTGGTCAACTTTGACTCTATCTCAAGTCAAGTTTACCTAACAATTTATATTTTTATTAATTTACCATACCTCTTTTACAAATATGGTATTTGTCCCATAGGATTCACTTAAATAAAACCTCTTTCTTGAGCCTTCATAAATAGAACGAGGGTTATGGACTAAATGACTCTATCTCAAGTCAAGTTTACCTAACAATTTATATTTTTAATAATTTACCATACCTCTTTTACAAATATGGTATTTGGCCCATAGGATTCACTTAAATAAAACCTCTTTCTTGAGCCTTCATAAATAGAACGAGGGTTATGGACTAAATATAAAAAGAGTTTATATTTATTTACGATACGTCTAGTTTATTTATATTTTTATTTATTTACCATACCTTTTGAGTAAGTATAAAAAGACGTTTTATTTATTTACCATACCTCCACTTTACTTATATTTTTATTTTTTTACACCCTTACATGTATATAAGGTGACTTATGGAGTAAATATAAAAAATGTTTTATTTATTTACCATACCTCTCATTTATTTATATTTTTATTAATTTACCATACCTCTTTTATAAATATGGTATTTGGCCCATAGGATTCACTTAAATAAAACCTATTCTTGAAAATGGGCGAATGGATTCACTTAAATAAAACCTATTCTTGAAAATGGGCGAATGGAAGGTTGTAAGTCCTAATTTCAAGGGCTAAATTTACCTTTTTTACCCTCTCCCTTAAAATAAGGTGGGCTATTTGAGGTGATTTGTAAAAATGTACTATGATACAAAATATTCGCCCACTAAAAATGTAAAACCCCTTAATTTCGCCAAAGGGCGAACATTCGCCCCTAAAATTATCCTTGAAGCAGATCTCCTAAACCAAACTTCTCCGACTATAGATCGCGAAGCTAAGACACCAATGTCCCAAGAACCAGAAGAGATGAAGGAGATGCAAGACAAAGGAAGTTGGAAGACCGTAGAGAAAAGAAAGAAAGCTACAACACCAATCTCGCCAAGAAAGACGAGGAGCCAGACAAGTAAAAATTAAGAAGATTGTAGGTCCGATAGACCAATTTGGTCTCAGTGGACGTTAACCATCATCATCATCATCATCAATAAAATTTTCACATCAAAAAATAAACTTCTCCTTTTTTAAATGTTCAATAAATTTAAAATTATCATAAAATTTCATTCAAAATATTTTTTAAAATAATATATAAAATAAATTATCATAAATTTTAAAATATTAATATAATTTTTTAATAATTTTACTTTTTAATATATATATATATATATATATATATATATATATATATATAAACATTTAATAACCTGCATCACATGGCATCTTACCTCATCATGAGGTTCAAAGATAACATAAACATTGAAATACTCGAATTTGAAAAAAAGGATTAAAAATTCCTGAAGACTTCGGGACCGATTGTTATTTGTGAAGAGGAATGACGTCAGATTGACTTTTTTCGTAAAAACAAAAAAAATGAAAATGTGCACGCCTTTTATAGAAGAAAATTTGAAAAAAAAAAAAAAAATTCTGAAGATTTTGGTACGATCCTTATTTGTGGAGTTGTTTTTAGTATGATTTTTTTAAATTTTTGGTGTTGGAATCTGGCGTTTAAATTTGTGGTGAAATTTTGATTTGTGTTATTTAAACTAATTTTTTGAGTGTATAAATGGATTCAACACCCTCAAAAATCCTTAGGACACTTCTATTGTACACGAGTTACTGTAATGTTCCAGGAAAATGTAAATATTTGACTTTACTGTGATTAAAAACTGAATATGACATTATTAACTGTTTTGGGAATTTAATAATATTTTTATTATTTCTTTAATAAGATAAGAAATGTTTGCTTGGAAAATGCTCGCAACCTCTGAGGGGAAGTTGGGAAATGGTTGCAGTGATTGCAACCCTAACTACGTCTCCTGACTGGAAAGGTTTCCACAGGAAAAAGGGAGGGAAAAAGTTAGTGTGTGCTCTAGAGAACAGGGAAAAAAAAGAAAAAGAAAGAAGAAGAAGAAGAAGAAGAAGATGGCTAAGTCTGGTGATGACCAGATAGCCAAGCACATGGTGCAAGTATCTTGTTGAGGACAGTGGTCCTACAAGAGAGCAAGGGGGGGGATTCTGGTCCCGAAGAACGAATCTCAAGGTTGGGTGGCAAACTAGAAGCGGGAGGTAAGGAAAGGCTCAGCTTCTAGGGTGTTTCGCAAGACAAAGCAGTTCAGAAAACCAAGGTGAATAGTTCTGTTGGAATAGAGAATTATCGAACAATTCAGGTACTGAAATTTCTAACTGTTGTGTGAGAATAAGTTTTGTTTTTTTTTGGTAGGAAAGAGAGATCTGTAACTGAAACTCTATACAGAATTGACTCTTAAAAGAAAATATACAGATTGATATTTGAAACTTGGCTTTCAGAAAAAAAAAAGGGCAAGGATATCAAAACCCTTTTATGTTCTAGAAGAGTACGAGAGCGAGTGTTAACTGTAGTGGAATTGTAGGGTTTCATACGGGCTATGGACCCCGAAAACCCTGGCACGAGGGAAGAGTGACCCTTAAGGGGGGTGGCAGGCATATAGCAGTAAGGACGTTTCCAGTGCTGTTAACCGAAACTTAGCAGGGTGAGTACAATGTAAACTGTGATCACAGTCTTTCCGCCATTTTAAAAAAACAATAAAGAAATGGAACAGGGTTTTACATGAGAATGACAAGTGTGGAACCCGAGTGTCATGGGTGTCAGTCCGAAGAAAGAATTCGGTTGGGGGTATGAAACCTGTTATATAAAATTACATTTATAAAATAACCAACTACTAACCAATGACAGACAACAGTGACAAATAAATTACAGGAAGTAACCCCTCTGGGTTTGCAATCGAGGGAGGACCCCACAGGAACCTTAACAGTTGAATACTGGAATCGTGCAAGCAAGCACGTTAACGATAGTAAGGCAAACAACAGATTTTATAGAATACAGAAAGTAGAAAACTTCCGCTGTAATTGAATAACCTCGAAACTTCTCATGCATGAATTAGCTATTCAGGTAATGAAATGGAAAAGGGTGGAACCAGGGTTAACCATTAACACATAGCACAGACATATGAGTTATTAACAGACAGTGTTGAATTTCCTGTTAAATCTCGATTAAACTTTCAAGGACAAATGGAAAACTGTCAGAGGCTACCACATTTAAATAATCAAACCATCTGAAAAGGAAGTGAGAAGTGGAAATTCTCATTATAACATATAGCAGAATTATAGCAAGAAAACAACCCCCATTTATAATAAGTTATATAACTCAAGTGTCCATGTGAATACATAGCAAGAAAAATGAATCAACAGTCAAAACATCGGAGAAGGTAACAAGTTATGGAGGACTGCTTCACTCAGGATATCCCCTGAAGGAAGCTTCCCAGCACTTGTCCAATAAACAACCCGACGAGCCACGGGAGGAGCCATGTTGTAGTCCAATAAACATTACATGATTACATCAACATATTCATTGTTCAAAACTATGTTCTAGAAAAACATGTCCTCCACACAGACATAGAGACCAAGATTTAGATACTATAGCTCATGACTATTAATCTTGCCACATTGTTACCCCATCAAGACCACAAGGTACTGGGAAACCAAGGCAGTCAGGCCGATAAGCCAGTCCTAATAACCCAAAAAGCTAAACTCAGTCGAGAGGCTAGCATCCGGGGGTAAAACCCTTACCCGAAAAACCTTAGGCCAAGAAGGTTGACGAAGTGCCCACTGCAACGCAACCATGAGCAGTTCCAGACTCTTGAGGAGATTCCTGTAAGCAGCGAGCAGCAAGCACGGTGTTATCAGTTGCCAACAGAAAATTTGGAGGAAACAATTAAACGAAAATAAACTATAGCGACAAGAATCTTAAATGACATGGTAGAGCCTTACCCTTTTTCTTCATATGTTAAGGGCACCATGACTCTGCAACCCCGAGCTTACCAACTCGCTCAGGACCTGGAACGATAGACAGAGTCAGTCTGTGGGAAGAAAACTAAGGAAAAGAAACAGAGCCGGCGCCGAGTGGGAAAATGAAAGCAACCGGATAATTGAGAGCTGAAAAGACCAAACCCTGGAACGAGCTGAACTTTCAGATCACCATCCTGTACACCCTCCGCTGATATGATGGAAAGCTCGAGAAAAATGACTGCGGAAGGGAGAACCTGCTCGTGCCACGTAGAGGGCAGAGCAGGACAGAAATCAACCATCGTAATCCAAGGTAATAATTCGACAGTACAGCTTATCCTGTATACATTAAATGAAACTGCCAAGTGTAACATAAAGTCGCAGAATGTACAGGTTGTGTTATGGTGGGAAGTTCTTGAGTTGTGAAGGGAGTTAATGTCAGGCCGACCTCGGAGTACCGAACCCTTACCGTTACCGGAAACCATTATTCTGATTGCTAGAAACTTATTAATCGACCAAAGGGGTGAGAACCGTCGACCTGTTGCCGACGTAGTAGTGTCCACCATAGTATAAACCTTTGAAAAAAATTTTACTATTATAACTTTAGTTGGAGACATGACAATTGGTATCAGAGCCAAGTTACAAAACTGAGGCCTCTGACAAAGGAAAGTTGATAGCAGAAACAACACATACAATTTATTTTCTTCTCTATTTGAGCAGTTCAAGAAAAATAGTTAGTAAGTTGACTATTTTCTGTCTATCACTTGTCTTATGTTAAAGACATGAAACCGGAAGACTGACAATATGAGAAGAGGGGACAGTGTGTCACGCAGATATGCAATGGGTCAGGGACCTGTACCTGGGCCTGAGAATAATCCCGAGCTATGGGTACAGCTCGAGGAGGAGGCTCGCAATACAAATCAAGCTATTTTGGAGACATTACAGGAATTGAAAAATGAAATGGCCCGGTTACATGAAGATAATGCATGGCTAGCTATGGAACAAGAGAGAATTATAAAAAGCCTGTCCAGCAAACATAACTAGCCACCTGCTAACCCCAGTGCGGAGCAGCAAAGAATGTCAGAAGAGCAAAATCACCACACAGTACTTGAAGGGTCGGAAGAGAGGGAGGAACGATTTGATAATGCATCTGAACAATAGACCTCAAAAAGGCAACAGATAGAGTTGTAAGGGGAATTCTGTAAGATTAAACCGCCACACTTCAACGGGAAACAACAGGAAGCAACTAAGGCATGGTTGATTAATATGAACAAATATTTTCAGCTATATGAACAACCTTAAGGCACGGCTGGCCATTTTTCAACTATAGGGAAAAGCCACCCTGTGGTGGGAAGAAGTTAAGATCATAAGAAGAGTAAGCGAACATACCATAACCTGGGAGAGATTTCAAAGGGACTTTAAGGAAAGATACCCGACCAAGCGTTTTTATGACGAAAAGGCAAGAGAATTCCATGAATTGCGGCTGGGGCAGCAGACCATGGACAAATTTATCACCCGTTTTACTTCCTTTCTTCGTTATGTGCCTTATATTAGAGAGGAAAAAGCTAAGGTGCAGAGGTTTGTTAATAGTTTACCTCTGTATATGCGGGAAAGGATTGAGTTTGACAATCCAAAGACAATGGACGAAGCAATACGTAAAGCCAGGATTTGTTACCAGTAGAGTAAAAAGAAGGGAGAAATCCCAGGTAAAAGATGAAACGATAAGAGAAGCAATAAGTCGGTTGGAAACAATAAAGGGAATCGCAGTAGTGGTAGCAAGGGAGTTGGTAAGGGGAAAAACAACAGAACTGTAAAGAAAAATTCATTCAGGTCCAAGCCAACCAATGAGTCCAGAGTCGGTGAACAGCCTGCAAAGTTGGACAACGAAGGGACAACAAGACCTACAGTGCAGTGTTGGGGTTGTGGGGGGCCTCACTACGTCAAAAATTGTTCGCAGCGAAAGGGAACCGAAAATTTATCCCAAATCCATGAAGCATCGACAGTCGGCGACATACGACGTAGTCTACAAAGGATTAATGCAACCCTAGATGATCATCACGCAGAGTGCCAGCCGACCATGGTGGAATTCGAAGGTAAAATCTCAGACCTTACTGTAGCTGTTTTAATTGATCCTGGAGCCACATTAAGTTATATTAGTCCTAAGGTGGTAGAACATTGTAAACTACAACCTGTTAAATTCAAGAATCCGTGGCTAGTACAGCTGGCTACAGGGGCCAAGAGGTGAGTGCTTGCAAAAGTCAATAACTGCTCCTTAAAGATAGCAGGGCAGCCAGTAATGGCAGATTTAAATGTGCTTCCCCTCGGTTCATATGATGTTCTGATCGGTATGGACTGGTTAGAAAAGCACTGGTCATTGGTCAACTACAAAACAAAGACTATTTATTATAGGGATGAACTTGGAGCAAGGCAAGAGATGCAAGGAATTAAGCGACCAGTACAGGTTCGGCCAATAACTACATCTCAGTTAGCAAAATGCATTAGGAAGGGGTGTCAAATTTATGCCATCCAAGTGGGCTATGCTAACTCGAAAGATAAGACAGCCACATTGGACAACATCCCTGTGATACAAGAATTTGCTGATGTGTTTCCGGAAGAGATTCCTGGACTGCCACCTAAGAGGGATATAGACTTTACTATCAAATTGGTACCGAGGACAGCCCCAGTATCTCGAGCGCCCTATAGAATGAGTACACCTGAGTTGACAGAGTTAAAAATGCAGCTACAGGCGCTATTAGAAAAAAACTATATTCGTCCTAGTGTGTCTCCTTGGGGAGCTCCAGTATTGTTTGTCAAGAAAAAAGACGGGACTCTTCGCATGTGTATAGATTATCGTCAGTTGAGCAAACTGACAATCAAAAATAAGTATCCTCTACCTCGGATTGATGAACTATTCGACCAAGTGAAAGGTGCAACAATATTCTCTAAGATCGATTTGCGATCAGGTTATCACCAAATCAGGATTAAGGAAGAAGACATAGCTAAAACAGCTTTTAGAACAAGTTATGGACATTACGAGTTTGTGGTGCTACCCTTTGCGTTAACTAACGCCCCCGCAACTTTCATGTGCTTGATGAACAACATATTTCATCAATATTTGGACAGATTTGTGCTGACATTTATCGATGATATATTGATATATTCCCACACTATGGAAGAGCACAAGGAGCACCTCAGATTGGTGTTGCAAACCCTCCGAGAACACCAGTTATATGCCAAGTTCAGCAAGTGCGACTTCTTCAAGGAAGAAATACAGTATTTGGGCCATATAATCACAAAGGAAGGGATTGCGGTGGACCCTGAAAAGATAAAGACCATAATGGAGTGGCCCATACCGAAAGATGTAGCAGACATCAAGTCCTTTATGGGGTTATTTGGTTATTACAGACGATTTGTAGAAGGCTTCTTAAGAGTAGCGTATCCTATCACTTCCTTACAAAAAAAAGGAAGAGCATTCAGATGGACCCCGAAATGTCAGAGAAGTTTTGAGCAGCGCAAGCCCCTGCTCACCACCGCACCCATTTTGAGCATAGCTGATCCTAATAAGGACTATGTGGTGTGCACTGACGCAAGCAAGGAAGGTGTGGGAGGCGTGTGGATGCAAGAAGGGAAAGTAATTGCTTACGAGTCAAGGAAACTATAGGAGCATGAGCAGAAATATTCTGCTCATGACTTAGAGTTGGCAGCCGTCATACATGCCTTGAAGATGTGGCGACGTCATCTTATGGGAAGTAAATTTTTGTTACTGACAGACCACCACAGTCTGACCAATTATTTTAGTCAACCCACTTTAAACGCTAGGCAAGCACGGTGGGTAGATTTTCTAAGTGGTTTTGACTTTGAAATCAAACCTCTGAAGTGGAAAGAAAACCGGGTGGTGAACGCTTTAAGTCGGAAATTACAATGTTTGTATGAAATTTCCTTTAGAGAATGGAAAAGATCCTTCGAGAAAATGATAAAAAAGGCAGCAGAACAAGATATTGTATACTAGCAAATAAAACAGCAAGTACAACAGTCTACCAGCGAGAAAAATCAGCAAGGCTACGAGATGGATGATGCTGGAATGTTGTACTACAAAAAAATGCTATATGTACCTAATCAAAACAGCATTAAAAACCTAATTTTGGATGAATTTCACATCAGTCACTATGCTGATCACCCAGGATATAGAAAATGATCACTGCGCTTCGAAAAGAATACTACTGGCCGGGTATGAAGAAGAATGTGGCTGAGTATTTGGCACGATGTTTGGAGTGCCAACAAATTAAGGCGGAACATCAACATCCAGCGGGGTTATTGCAACCATTACCCATTCTGGAATGGAAGTGGGAAACCATTTCTATGGATTTTATAACAGGGTTGCCTAAGACAAAGAAGAATAACGATTCTATTATGGTGGTGGTGGAAAAATTGAGTAAAGAAGCACATTTTATACCTGTGCAATCCACCTACAGAGCTGTACAGATTGCCCATATATTCATTCAAAATGTGTTTAAATTGCATGGACTCCCGAAGACGATAATCTCAAACCGTGACGTGAAATTCACATCGGTCTTTTGGAAGAAATTATTTGCAGAATTAGGAACACAACTGAACTTCAGCACAGCGTATCACCCCCAAACCGATGGACAAATATAGCGGGTGAACCAGGTGGTGGAAGACATGTTAAGGGCGTATGTAATGCAGCAACCAACTCAGTGGGAGGAGTATTTGCACTTGGTTGAGTTTGCATACAATAACGGCTATCATACTTCATTACAAATGAGCCCCTTTGAGGTTTTGTATAGGTGAAAGTGCCACACACCCTCAAGCTCGGGTGGACGTGAAGAAAAATTAAGGTTAGGGCCGGAAATGCTTAAGGAAATCGAGGAAATGGTCAAAAAGGTACGGCCTAATTTAAAAGCTGCTCAGGATAGGCAAAAGAAATTTGCTGACCGGAAGAGGAGGTTTAAAGAATACCAAGTGGGTGATCATGTGTATGTGAGAATTCAAGCAAGGAGGAGTACACTGCAATGGAGCGGGTATACCAAGTTGGCACCCCGATATTGTGGACCATTCCAAGTCTTGGCAAGAATTGGGCCAGTGGCTTACCAGCTCGCCCTTCCAAGTCACATCTGGGTCCAAAAAGTCTTCCATGTTTCTGTGTTAAAAAAATACGTTTATGATCCTAAAAATGTGATAAGATGGCAGGATATACAGGTGAGGATTATTTCCAGTAGACCATTCTAAAAGTTTTCTTTTTAAGAAACTGATTTAGAATATTGCATGTTGCAGGTTGAACCGGAAGGAGAAGTCTTGGTAGAGCCGTTGAGCATTCTCGACTAGAGAGAAGTACAACTGTGGAAGCGAGCTAGTACCCAAGTTAAGGTGCAATGGCAGCACTTTCAGCCTGATGAGGTCACATGAGAAGATGAAGAGCTCATGAGAAAATCTTACACGGAGATGTTCTTAGTCAACAGACATCGGGACGATGTCCAATTTCAGGAGGGGGAGATGTAATGCCCCAGGAAAATGTAAATATTTGACTTTACTGTGGTTAAAAACTGAATATGACATTATTAATTGTTTTGGGAATTTAATAATATTTTTATTATTTCTTTAATAAGATAAGAAATGTTTGCTTGGAAAATGCTGACAACTTCTGAGGGGGAAGTTGGGAAACGGTTGCAGTGATTGCAACCATAACTACCTCTCCTGACTGGAAAGGTTTCTAGAGGAAAAAGCAAGGAAAAAATTTAGTCTGTGTTATAGAGGACATGCACAAAAAAAAAAAAAAGGGACAAGAAACAGATGGCTAAGTCTGTGATGACCAGATAGCCAAGCACATGGTGCAAGTATCTTGTTGAGGACAGTGGTCCTGCAAGAGAGCAAGGGGGGGGATTCTGGTCCCGAAGGACGAATCTCAAGGTTGGGTGGCAAATTAGAAGTGGGAGATAAGGAAAGGCTCAGCTTCTGGAGTGTTTCGCATGACAAAGAAATTCAGGAAACCAAGGTGAATAGTTCTGTTGGAATAGCGAATTAACATCAAACAATTCAGCTACTAAAATTTCTAACTATTGTGCGTGAATAAGTTTTGTTTTTTTTTTCGTAGGAAAGGGAGATCTGTAATTGAAACTCAATACAGAATTGACTCTTAAAAGAAAATATACAGATTGATATTTGAAACTTGGCTTTCAGAAAAAAAAAAGGCAAGGATATCAAAACCCTTTTATGTTCTAGAAGAGTACGAGAGCGAGTGTTAACTGTAGTGGAACTGTAGGGTTTCATACAGGATCTGGACCCCGAAAACCCTGGCATGAGGGAAGAGTGACCCTTAAGGGGGGTGGTAGGCATATAGCAGTAAGGATGTTTAGAGTCCTATTAACCGAAACTTAGCAGGGTGAGTACAATGTAAACTGCGATCATAGTCTTTCCACCATTTTAAAAAAACAATAGAGAGATGGAATAGGGTTTTACATGAGAATGATAAGTGTGGAACTCGAGTGTCATGGGTGTTAGTCCGGAGAAAGAATTCGATTGGGGCCATGAAGCCTGTTATATAAAATTACATTTATAAAATAACCAACTGCCAACCAATGACAGAGAACAATGACAAATAAATTACGGGAAGTAACCCCTCCAGATTTGCAATCGAGGGAGGACCCCACATGAACCTTAACAGTTGAATACTGGAATCGTGCAAGCAAGCACGTTAACAATAGTAAGGCAAAAAATAGATTTTCTAGAATATAGAAAGTAGAAAACTTCTGCTATAATTGAATAACCTCAAAAATTCGCATGCATGAATTAGCTATTGAGGTAATGAAATGGAAAAGGGTGAAACCAGAGTTAACCATTAACACATAACACAGACGTATGAGTTATGAACAGACAGTGTTGAATTTCCTGCTAAATCTCGATTAAACTTTAAAGGAAAAATGGAAGACCGTCAGAGGCTACCGCATTTAAATAATCAAACCATCTGAACAGGAAGTGAGAAGTGGAAATTATCATTATAACATATAGCAGAATTATAACAAGAAAATAACCCCCATTTATAATAAGTTATATAACTCAAGTGTCCATGTGAATACATAGCAGGAAAAATGAATCAGCAGTCAAAACATTGCAGAAGAAAACAAGTTATGGAGGACTGCTTCACTCAGGATATCCCCTGAAGGAAGCTTCCCAGCACTTGTCCAATAAACAACCCGACGAGCCACGGGAGGAGCCATGGTGTAGTCCAATAAACATTACATTATTACATCAATATTCATTGTTCAAAACTATGTTCTAGAAAAACAAGTCCTCCGCATAGACATAGAGACCAGGATTTAGATACTACAGCTCATGACTATTAATCTTGCCACATTGTTACCACATCAAGACAACAAGGTACTGGGAAAACAAGGCAGTCAGGCCGATAAGCCAGTCCTAATAATCGAAAAAGCTAAACTCAGTCGAGAGGCTAGCATCTGGGGGTAAAACCCTTACCCGAAAAACCTTAGGCCAAGAAGGTTGACGAAGTGCCCACTGCAATGCAAACATGAGCAGTTCCAGACTTCTGAGGAGATTCCTGTAAGCAGCAAGCAGCAAGCACGGTGTTATCAGTTGCCAACAGAACATTTGGAGGAAACAATTAAACGAAAATAAACTATAGCGACAAGAATCTTAAATGACATGGTAGAACCTTACCCTTTTCCTTCATACGTTAAGGGCACCATGAATCTGCAACCGCGAGCCTACCAACTCGCTCAGGACCTAGAACGATAGATGGAGTCGGTCTATGGGAAGAAATCTAAGGAAAAGAAACAAAGTCGGCGCCGAGTGGGAAAATGAAAGCAACCGATAACTGAGAGCTAAAAAGACCAAACCCTGGAACGAGCTGAACCATCGGATCACCATCCTGTACACCCTCCGCTGATACAGTGGAAAGCTTGAGAAAAACGACTATGGAAGGGAGAATCTGCTCGTGCCACGTAGAGGGTAGAGCAGGACAGAAATCAACCACTGTAATCTAAGGTAATAATTCCACAATACAACTTATCCTGTATACATTAAATGAAACTGCCAAGTGTAACATAAAATTACAGAATGTACAGGTTGTGTTATGGTGGGAAGTTCTCGAGTTGTGAAGGAAGTTAATGTCAGGCCGACCTGGGAGTACCAAGCCCTTACCATTACTGGAAACCATTATTCCAGTTGCCAGAAACTTATTAATCGACCAAAGGGGTGAGAACCGTCGACCTGTTGCCGACGTAGTAGTGTCCACCATAGTATAAACCTTTGAAAAAAAATAATTTACTATTATAACTTTAGTTGGAGACATGACAGTTACTCATCAAACTTGTGATTTCAATAAATTCCTACCGGATTTTAGAGAAATTAGATGAGAAAAATACAAAAAAAAACTTCCAAAAAACCACACTAAAAACAACTCCATTTGTAAAGAGAAATAACGTTAGGCTAAAATAACACAACCAACAAATTTTAAAAAATCTACCTATAACGCTTACCATCTATCACCTGCCATATCCATATGATGTTAGCCTCCCTAGGACTCTAAACTTATTTTTACTAGCCTCACAATGAACACATGTTTAGTGCCACAAAAGTCAATATGCTAGTGCCTATCTTCTCCTTCCACATTATACCCAACTTTAAATTTGTCTTTACTGGTCGATTCAACTATCAATCCATTGTTTTTACTCGTTGATTCAACCATCAATCCACCTCACAATGGATTAATGAACACATGTTTAATGACACAAATATCAATATACTGGCCCCTAACTTCTCCATCCAAAGTGTACCCATAATTTTAAGTTGGTTCACTTATTTGGGAATAGATTTTATGAGTCTTCTCCATCCACAGTGCACCCATAATTTTAAGTTGGTTCACTTATTTGGGAATAGATTTTAGCAGTTAAAAGTGTAATTACTCCAGAAATCCTATTTAGGAGTGCGTTATTTTTCAAGATTTTATATTTTTTAATCCAAATTCCGAGGTATACATACGTTTTATGAAAAGGAAAGGGAATGTACACATTTCTTTTAAGAGGGAAAGGGCATGTACACATTTTTTTAATAGGGAAAAGAGCATGTGGATGGCTAAGGATATTATTTAAGGAGCTTTTAGAGTAAGAAATAATAGCAAGCAATGCATATGTGTTGGCATTGTAGTTTTTATATTCGCACTGTAGTTTTTATATTGATGTTATCTAGTGTATGCGTTATATAAGAGTTTTATGTATGGTAATGGGTTTTATTTATGTTTTTAGTTGGTTGTTATACTATTCAAATGCTTTAAGATGGTTGTTATTATGTCTCAGGCTACATCTGAAGTTGAGCTGTAAACATGGTTGAAGAAGTCATAGTTAAATGAGGTAACACAGGTTCATAGTGGAAGACAAAGTGTTGTAACACACATCTCCAAGTTATTACTAACGTTATAACACAGGTTCTATGAGTAAAGGGTGTGTTACTGCCAACTAGTGGAATTTCCCAAATTATGTGCACACTCAGGTTATTTCCGTGGGTATGTCCTATGGTTTTTGTACTTGGTAAATGGTGAAATAGTTTGAGGAAGTTTTCTTTTCATCTAGAAGGATGATCAAAGTGGAAAAATATCTCTCATTCAATGAAGATAGTGGTGGATTGAGTTAAGGAGGAAAATTCTATGAGCATGACCAAATCTATAACATATGAACATAGATGTTTAGCTCCTTATTACTGTCCATGTAATTACTACTTTAATGGCTCCTGAAAAATACTTATAGGAGAATGTTTTGAAGGGTTGAGGTTGGTTCTTTTGTGTGTGAGAGAGATTATATGCATTGTGTGTTAAGTGGATAAAGCTCTATCTTCAGTGGTCGTAGTAGATCAATGTAGAACTTCATAAAGTCATTTAAGAGATCAGATAAAAAATGTTATTTATATTTTTGTGCAAGGATTGAAGATTTGGCTTAAGGAAATATTGTGAAGAATTGCTCTATCTTTTAGAAAAGTGTTTAGTGGCAGCTAAAGGGTTATCTATAGGAGTTATTTTTTTTTATTTACAACAGTTATATCAGTCCATAATTTCCTTGTAAACTTTAGAGTCATTTTTTTGTTGAGGTTGTGGCCTCAAGCAAGTGGATGTGTGCCATAATATTGTAGGATTTGTGGCTCCTAGTTGGTTGTGGCCAATAGATTTCATTATTAAGGAGTAGTGGCTCCTTGCTAGTAGTGGTTAGTTGAAGATTGTAATTGAGAAGACACTTAAATTAATAAATAAGAAGAAGCACTAGTTGAAAATGAGAAAGACTTAAAGATCAAGTGTCTGAGATCTAAGAGAGGAGGTGAGTACATGTCAAAATAATTTTAAGAGTTTTGTGAGGAGCAGGAGATTAAGAGGAAATACTCAATCGCTAGAACACCTCAACAAAATGGAGTGGTGGAGAGGAAGAATAGGTTAATCTAAGACATGGCATGGGCTATGATGGATGAGTTTGGTGTTGCAAATACCTTTTGGGGAGAATTTACACAAATAACAATATATTTGGCCAACAAGATCCTCCTTAGGCCGAATAGTGATAAAATTCCTTATGACTTATGGAAAGGGAAGCTAACAAGAGTAGATTACTTCAAAGTCTTTGGGAGCAAGTGCTACATAAAGAGGAATGATTACAAACTTGGAATGTTTGATTCACGAGCCGATGAATGTGTTTTTCTTGCCTATTCTTTAAAAAGAAAGGGTTACAAATGATACCACAAGAGGACCAAAAAGGTATTGGAGTGCATTGATATTGTAGTGGATGAGGCATTTCCCAAATTTGAAGGCTCTAAAGAGGTTGCAAATGATTATGATATCATATAATATGAGGACGAAGGAATGTCAAACAAGGAAGAGGAAGAGGAAGAAGAATAGAAGACCCCATCTACAAAGAAGGCTCCACCAATTCACATACAAAAGAAGCAACCGAAAATCCAAATACCGGGAACAAAGAACTAGGAGTGCAAACAACGAGAAAATTGTTGGGTAGTTCAAACCAATAACATTTGCTTTGGTGTCCCAAGTAGAGCCCAAGTTTAGCGAGGCTAGTGAAGATAAGAATTGGATCAAGGCCATGAATGAGGGGCTAGATTAGCTTGAGAAGAACAACACATGGGAGCTTTTACCAAGGCCAAAGGACAAGAACATTATTGGAACCAAGTGCATCTACAAGAAAAATCTCAACAAAGAAGGTAAAGTTGTGAGAAACAAGGCAATAATAGTATGCAACGGATATACTCAGGTAGAAGGTGTTGATTTTCACGAGACCTTTGCACCAGTAGCTTGATTATATGTTATTATAATTTTCTTGGAATTTGGATGTTGTAAGAATGCAAAATTCCATCAAATGGATGTCAAGTCATCCTTCTTGAATGGTGACCTATAAGTGGAAGTTTACATAGAACACCAAGAAGGATTTTGGTTGATTGATTATGAGAATCAGGTTTGCAAGTTGAAAAAGGCTCTCTATGAGTTGAAAAAACTTCCAAGAGATTGGTATGAAAAGTTATGCAAACATATACAACAACAAGGCTTCAAAAGAGGATCAACAAACAACAATTTATACATAAAATTTGAAGGTGATCATTCTCTAATTATTGTTGTGTATGTAGATGATATCATTTTTGGGAGCGATTTGGAGGAGATGGGGCACAAATTTGCTGAAGATATGCAAAAGGAGTTTGGAATGTCCATGTAGGGTGAGATTATATTCTTCTTTGGGTTGCAAATTACTCAAATAGATAAGAGATAAATTCAATCAATTTGGCATGGAGGATAGCAAATCGGTTAACACATCTATGGTGACTATCTAAAAATTGAGTAAACATGATGAATCTCTAGAGGTAAATCAATCCATTTATCATTCAATGATTGGGAGCTTATTGTATTTAACAACTTCTAAGCTTGACATAACGAAATATGTAGGTTTTGTTGCAAGATTTAAAGCTAACCCCGAGGCGAGACATGTAAAAGTAGTTAAAAGATTTTTCAAATATCTCCGAGGCACTCTTGACTATGACTTATGATATGCTATTTAAGGTAAATATTTTAGTTTGATTACTTATATTGATGCGGATTGGGCTGGTAGCATTGATAACAAGAAAATAATTTTCGGAGCAACATCATTTTTAGGAAGTTGCCTGGTCTCTTGGGAAAGAAAAACAAAAAGTTACGTCTCATTATCTACTGTTGAAGTTGAATATGTACTAGTAGCAGGCACTTGTTGAACTCACATACTATGGATGAAGCAAACCCTTCAAGATATGAAGGTTGATTATATTTATCCTCTTCCTATCGTGGTTGACAATACTAGTGCGATCAACATCTCCAAAAATCTAGTCCTTCACTCCAAGAAAAAACACATACCAATCAAGCATCGCTTTCTATGAGATCAGGTGATCAATAAAGTTGTAAGGTTGGTGTATGTAGCCACAAATGAATGAATTGGAGACGTATTCACTAAGCCACTTGCAAGGGATCATTTTGAGCGTCTTAAAAAACATATGGGTGTGGTGCCTTTTTGAAAGCATTGAGAAAGTTTTTTATTGAGCTAGTAGTTGTCTCAAAGATGGCTCAATCAACCACAAAAAGATTAAAGAGTTGATGGTGGTCACTTGGACACATGTATTTCATTGCAATATGAACCTTTTTTCCTGCTTCTTCTTTCTCATTTCTCAAAGGTGCAGAGTTTCTCATTCATGCAGGGGGAGAGTGTTCAGCAAATTAGCGGGAGTATTTGAGGAAACCCCTTAGGGGAGTATGTTAAATATGGCATTGTTTCTTGCATTTTTTTATGTATTGTTCCTTTCCATGTATTTAACCTTGCCAGTGATGTCAAAGGGGGAAAAAATATTGCACTCACCTTTAGATGTTAAGTTCAGGGGGGAAGATTAGGCTCAGGTTCACATCAATGTCAAAGGGGGAGGTTGCTGACATTTTAATGCTGATGTTAATTCCATCTAGTGTATGCCTTGTAATCATAGTTGTATGCATTGTATTTGGGTTTGTGTATGCTTTTATTTAGTTGTCATAATGTCTAAATTCTCTTATGTGGTTTTCATGATATCTACAGCCTACACCTAAACTTGTGTTGCAAACATGGTTGAAGAAGGCATACTTATATGAGGTAACACAAGTGCATATTGGAATGTATAGCATTATAATGAACCTCTCAAAGCCATTACCATTGTTCTAACATAGGTTCTATGCACTATTTGCATCTTTTGCGATTGAGAGATGCACTAGGTTGTTTGTTCCTCAAGGATTTTTGCAAGACTATCAAATCATGATCATGATGTTTACTGATGTTGGATGAAGGGGGATGCATTAATGCCCTCCTTCTAATAGATCTCTTCCTGACACTGACTCATTTTCTCTAGGAATTAGATTTGGATATGTTGTAATATCTGGGGACTTGTATTCATTAGTGGTAGATTCTCTCACTATTAACAATGGAACTACATCATTGTCCCATGATTGGTAGATTTTACAAATTTTGTATGACGACACATTTATTCACACTCATTGGAATGTACTAGTTACCTTGACATCTAATTGTCATTATAGGTGTGTTGTCTCATATTTTTTAAGGTATACATAAACACTTTGTAATGAAATTATCTCTCTCATGTTCGACATCAATTCATTATTCACATGGTATAGGTTTTTACCATTGGTGGATCTAGAGTGAAGACATTGGGTCATAGTCACATCTTCTCTTCATGTTATTGCTCGAAATACACGAGGCAATATTACCTACCCACATAACCTCGGTATGTTTGGAGAATCAATGGTTCATTTAATAGTTCAAGTTATTCTTTTGATGTACACTAATACATAGATCCACTTTGTATTTTCTCGTGGCTATTATGTATTTGACATGAATCTATTGAGTATCCTTTTCATGGCCATTGTTTTTTCATTTTATCTGCTTAATGGATCCATGGTGTACTTGATTTGGTAGCCATGTTCTTTCATACTTGAGCATAGGTAAGCTCACCTTGGGAAAAAACCTCTATGATACTTTCGTTTTATTGTAGCTGCTTTTCTATTACGAACTTTAAAAAACTCCACTTCGTCACACTTATTATCTTCCCCCAAGATTTTGTAATTATGTCATCCATTAAATCCCATTTTTACCTCATATATTAAAGGGAACCATTATAATATCTATTGAAACCACCATGTACTACATGTTTAATTGACCACCATATTGTTAGAACCTAACAATATTGAGAGGGATGGGGGGAATAAATATTGCACAAATATAACCAAATTTTTGCAAGAAATGAACTTTTAAGAATTGAGAACTAAACAACACATCCAACATATCAATCACAAACAACATCACATAAAGGCACTGATATTTTAGGTGGAAACCTTCCTGGTGTAGAAAACCACCAAACTATTTGTTGCTTCTTATCTCGATTAATTTAAGAGTCTTCTCAATTACAATATTAAGCTAGCCACTACTAGAAAGGATCCACTGCTCCTTAATAATGAAATTTGTTGGCCACAACTAACTTGGAGCTACAACTCCTAAAATAATATGGAAAACATCCACTTGCTTGAGGCCACAACCTCAACAAACAAATAACTCTAAAGTTTACAAGGCAATTCTTGATTGATACAAATATTGCAAATACAAAAGATAACTCTTGTAAATAACCCTTCAGCTGCCACTAAACATGAATTTTCTAAAATATAGACAAGTTCTCACTATAATTCCTCAAGCCAAATCTTCAATCCCTACAAAAAAATATGAATAACATTTGCAATCTGTTCTTTGAAATGACTTTCTAAAGTTATGCATTGATCTACTAGAACCATTGAATATTTATCCTTCTCCACTTAACAAACAATGCATTTCATCTCTCACACATAGAAAAGAACCAACCTCAACTCTTCAAAACATTCTCCTATAAGTAATTTTTTGGAGTGATTAAATTAGTAATTACATGCAGAGTAATGGGGAGTTAAACATCTTTGTTCATATGATATATATTTGGTCCAGTTCATAGAACCTGCCTCCTTGACTCGATCCACCACTATCTTCATTGAATGAGAGATATTTTTCCACTTTGATCATATTCTAGATGAAAGGCGAACTACCTCCAACTATTTGACCATTTACCAAACACAAAAACCATAGGAAATACCCATGGAAATAACATGAGTGCGCACATAATTTCGAAAAATCCACTAGCTAGAAGTAACACACCCTTTACTCATAGAACCTATCTTATAACAATGGTAATGGCCTTGAGAGGCTCATTATAATGCTCTATATTCCACTATGCACTTTTGTTACCTCATATAAGTATGCCTTCTTCAACCATGTTTGCAACACAACTTTAGGTGTAGGCTGTAGACATCATGACAACCATATAAGAGAATTTAGACATTATGACAACTAAATAAAAGCATACACAAACCCAAATACAATGCATACAACTCATGATTAAATTTTAACTTCCATCACCCCATTTTAACTTTACCCACACAGGCATTTTGGAAACCACCATGGTGTTTGGGTCAAATTCCGGAAACCAAGATGTCATAAAAAGGCCAGCATTACCCCAGAACCATGGTCCCTCGTTCAATGCATATTCCTTGTCATTGATTGTGTTGAATTTGACAATAAAGAATCCTTTTGAACAGAGGTGGATATCAGAGTTTTCTATCCATATGGAGTAAATCCATTGACGAAGCGCTTTCGGTTTGGGCCAAAACCCATTAAACCTACATATCGCTACTTTAGATAAATAATCATGATGTATTTTAGTTACCTCAGGTATAGCAATTGTTAATGCAAGGTTCTAAGTTGTCTGCTCGACAATGTAGGCACCAGGGGTCGTAGCTTGCTGTTCTGTTTGCGCTTGAGGTTCCATCTTCCCTTTTACTACGTCTTTGAAGGAAACAGGTCCTTTTGAGCTTGTGTAAGAGCAACATCCATGGAATCTTCTGTTAAGGGAGATAGTTGAGTCGTTGCCTATGTCGTATTCTTTTAGTTTGTGCTCCTCCTGCAATACTTTCCCTGTCTATATCAGGAGTTGTTTGCAAGGTGGGATACCTATCCTTTCTTGTATCCTCTGTTTGAGTGTTTTTATCTCCTCCCAATTCCCTATCTTGATGCATATTGTGTTCCATTCCATAGATTTGATAAAGAGGGTACCTTGTCTACCTTCGAGCATTTCAGGAGCAGAGGCTTCAAGATCCAATGTTGGAGTGTTTTCCACTTCGTGGTGTTCATGTGCAATCGTTGTAGCTCTCTGTTGATCTGGGTTGTTTCGTTTGTTGTCTAGCGTTACCCACCAGTGTTCGTCATGTACTGGTCCAAGGTAATCCTTAGCATTGGGTCTTGTATGCTGCTCTGGCCTCCTCCCATGGCTCGCGACTACCATTGCTCCATGAATCTTCTTCATGGCACCCTATTTTGCCTGTTGTGAAAAACCCCGACCTTTTGACAGAGGATACCCCCAAAAGCATGGGTCATTTGTCGATAATGACCTCCTCGAGTGCAAATCTACAATGAGGATCTCTAATTTGGGAAGATCAGTCTCACCTAAGGAAACATCTATGGTTTTTCGCTCTGGATCTGGGTTTTTGATGCCCCTTGCAGTTTTCACCATGCCTCTGCCGCTGGTGAGGAGACGTGAGCCCACAGAGCGCATTTTCAAAACCCTAGATCTCCTCCGTAGTGCTATCACCAAGCACTTCCCTGTGCCTGCCATAATGACAACTTCACGACAGCCATTGCCAACGACTTGTGCATTCCTTTGAGCAAATAAGCAATGTTTGGTACCCTTGTTAAACGCGGAATCCAGGCGCCGCAATCCAACAAACTTAGATCGAGCCGGGGACGATGCATTGGAGACGTAAACAGACTTCCTGCATCCAATGTGGACTGTCGCATAGCTGGATCTGATTGCCATGGCCGTCATTATTCAGAGCCCTCGTTTTAGGGTTTTAGCCAGACTTCCGCCATTGGATAGATTGATGTTCCTCAATAGAAGTTAATTAGCACAACCATATAATTAAACGGTTGTTAAATGTCCATAAGAAGATTTTATTCATAATGAACTTCAAAACACTTATTTCAACATACATCTCAAATTGCTAAATTAAAAAATAATTATAATAATAAAAATTTACTAAATTACAACTTTATTATATTGATAAAAAGAATTCATATATAAGTTAAACATATTCACTTAAAAAAAATATGTAACAAATTTATTAGATTATCTTGAATTGTCAAAATTGAATTCATCAATAAAATAGAATACAATAGACGTTAACTAGCACAACCATATAATCAAACAGTTGGTAAACGTCCATAGGCATTCCATTCATAATAAACTTCAAAATACTTATTTCATCATACATCTCAAGTTGCTAAATTAAAAAAATAATAACAATAATAACAATTAACTAAATTATAACATTATTATTATTATGATTGATAAAAAGAATTAATATAAGCTAAACATATTTATCTAAAAAAAAGTATGTAACAAGATTACTAACCACAGATACTTAGCCCCACTTTATCATGGACAAAACATAGTCTTTGTAAAAATGCCACATGTCAATATGATGACTTATCAACACCATGTACTCAAAAAACCAGTCTTTTCATATGACACTTTTTAAATTAATGAATTTAATTAGACGAGAAAAAAGACATAACTACTTCAGAAATAAATCTTAATCTTTGATTTGCATATATTTAAAAATATTTTATAAAAGTTAAATCCCTATTATCTATCTAATAATTATTGAAAATCAAATTAAAATTGTAAAATCTCTTTCAAAACATATACACTTATCTTTATAATCATTTTATTTTTGTAAATAAACCACCAAAATAAATAACAAATCTTATAATAATTTACTACAATCCACCATTAATAAACATTTCAAAATTTTTATTTATGAAAAATAAATCTCTTTTTTTTTTTTAAATATGTAACAAATTTATTAGATTATCTTAAATTGTCAAAATTGAATTTATCAATAAAATAGAATATAATAGATGTTAACTAGCACAAGCATATAATCAAACGGTTGGTAAACGTCCATAGGCATTCCATTCATAATAAACTTCAAAATACTTATTTCATCATACATCTCAAGTTGCTAAATTAAAAAAAAATAACAATTAACTAAATTATAACATTATTATTATTATTATGATTGATAAAAAGAATTAATATAAGCTAAACATATTTATCTAAAAAAAAGTATGTAACAAGATTACTAACCATAGATATTTAGCCCCACTTTATTATGGACAAAACATAGTCTTTGTTAAAATACCACAGGTCAATATGATGACTTATCAACACCATGTACTCGAAAAACCAGTGTTTTCATATGACACTTTTTAAATTAATGAATTTAATTAGAAGGGAAAAAGACATAACTACTTCAGAAATAAATCTTAATCTTTGATTTGCATATATTTAAATATATTTTATAAAATTTAAATCCTTATTATCTATCTAATAATTATTGAAAATCAAATTAAAATTGTAAAATCTCTTCTAAAACATATACACGTATCTTTATAGTTATCTTATTTTTTAAATAAACCACCAAAATAAATGACAAGTTTTATAATAATTTACTACACTCCACCATTAATAAACATTTCAAAATTTTTATTTATGAAAAATAAATCTCTTTTTTTAAACAATTAAATATAATATTTTTTTTTAATCTGTAGTGTATCTCAATTACATTTTCATTAACAACACCCCAGTCTAAATACACTGCCACTAAAATGTTACAAATTTTTAAACATTTACAGAGACAATGATACTTCATAATGATCACTAGCTAACTGTGTTGTCCTTTCAATTATAAAGTCACTGGTTACATGAGTTAAAAGAGAATACTTCAACGATTATAAATACTGAAATTTCATAAATAGGGTTATTAAATAATTGTGTGGTTTGTTCAATTCAATTGTCAGAGTTATATGAATGAATGTGGAGTCCTGCAACACACAGTAAGGAATCAACGAACTGATAAACTAAAAGGAAGCATACGTTGAATTATTTATTTTTAAAACAGTTTTTGTACATAAATTTTTTGAGACTTGCATAGTCTTCTCCACTGTAGTATTTGACAGCCCAATAGAGTCGGACCAACCATCTAGTACAATGCTGAAGCATTAAAAGTCATACTTACAGTAACAAGAAGTTATTAGTACAGTCCGAGACCCCATAGGTGCCCACCACTGTGAACTGTGAAGAGAGGGTGACCTCTCAACTCCATCAAATCTATCACGGATAGCATGTATTGCTATCCGTGATTCATACTTATATACTTATTTTCGTTATGTAATGTGAATCACTGGATGAGTGATACACCTAATCTAAAGATATCTAAGTCATTAAAATCATTTAGGGATTGCTGGAATTTTGCCCAATTTTTTTTGAACAATTAACATTTCCACAATTTTTTAAGTCTGGTTTTTTAGTAGAAAGAGATGTGTAATTGCTTTACTATTTAATATAGAGTTGATACATTAATATAGAAGAAATGACCTTTTTAATTAGAATTTGGTCACACAATTTCTCTAGAGGTTGTGATTTCTTGTTGATTAAACTGTGTTTTGAATGCATACATAAATTCAACGCCCTCACTCACACTTTGCATATTTAAACTTGTAGTTTTAATTTCAAGCAACATTGTGATTTCTTGTCATTTAAAATGCTTTGAATGCATAAATAAATTGATCCCATAAAAAACTTTTAGAACACCCAAACTCAAAATTAAATAACTTAATACATTTTGCCTTCAATTGATATGTGATATTTAAAAAACATATTAATAACCAAAAAAAATTAGTTTGAATAATAAATAAAAATATCTCAATACTAATATTATGCATGTTATAACGAGTCCACAGTCAATGAATGAATCAATTTATTTGACATTTTTATTTGACTATATGGCACTACGACGGTTAAGTAGAACTATGTACATCGTTGATAAAAGAAAATTAAATGTGGTGTTAATCAATAGCTTTTTGACGGCCATGTAAATAACCGCCCATTAATGAAATATAACACCACCCTGTCTTTCAAGGATTGCAATGTTAAACATATATTTTAAGAAAGGTAATATAACTTTATTATTTAAATAATATTTTTGTAAAGCTACATAGACGGTCGGAATTATGCAAATTCTTAAACCTGTGAACAAATTCTTACTGAACTAGCTGGAGAAAATTTACCAAAAACACCAAATTATAGAAGACTTAGACTACGCTATTTCGTTCCTACAGAGAGGAATGTAGAAAAGGAGGAGCCGACTTACTGAACTAGCTGAAGAAAATTTACCTAGGAGGAGCGGACTTCTTCGTGGCTTCAGTTATTTCTGCTTCAAGTCTTTCCATAGCAGCAGGCGGCAAGCAAACGGGAACCAATATCCCTTGCACCCCACTTGTATTTCGGTAGGGGATGAAGAAGCTGAAGCCTGGAATTCCCACTCCACCCTTTGCAGGCCCTCCGAACGCCGGTCTTCCCCATCCGAAATCCACATCCCCAAGACCGATTTTGGTAACGTGCGAAACGACTGTAAAGTGAGGGCGCCCTTCTAATTCCATCAAAACTATCACTGATCGCATGTACTCGTCGTTCACAGCCGTTCTGGCTTTGTTTATCTCTTTCACAGCGAAAGACAGCGGTTGGTTTGCCAGCTCTCCTGCGGTCGTCTTTGTAAGATTTTGAGAAACACAGATGGATCTAGATATGCAAAACAATAACAAGCTTGCAAAGCAAGAAAGAAAGCGAGCAAGAATTGAGAAGAATGAAAAGTAAATTCTACATTATGAGGTTGAGAATAAATACACAAAAGCAACTAATGTTAAGCTTAGTTGTGCATGCAATAACTAAAGCTAACTAAAGCTAAGTGTGCTTATGTGCCACATGCATGCAAGCAATGAGTTAACTACAACTAGTCTAAGTCTACGGCTAGTCTACAGGTAGTGCATGTACACCAACACCCCCCCTTAAGCATAACTTAGGTGAGTGTGATGTAATAATGAATGGGTCCCGGCAACATGGCCATTTTAGGTACCCAATGCAAAAAAAAGAAAAGTCTCTATGCTAGATGAGAAGCATGTCCACGTGTACTTGCATCGTGGCGTCTTAAGGATGTATACGAACTGGGCAATGACAACAATCCACCACGACAAGCTCAGCACGAACGCCGCCCCGAAGACTCCCCAGTCCAGCTTGTACACCACCAGCCACGACAGCAACACGTGGACGAATATGGTGCAGAATGATATGTAAGCGCTGGGCGCCACAATGCTCTGCGCCTGCAAAAACTTCTGGATCGGAAATTTGGCGGCGTACGCAAAGATCTGCGGGATGAGACCGTATACAAATAGAGCGGCTGCTGCTGCTATTGTCTCGGACTCTCCCATGAGCACCAACAGGGTCTTCGAGAAGGCGTAGATAACAGTGAGAGGTATTGATGTTACACTCGGGCTTGATGTCGCAGTGTATGATTTTCTTGTCGATAGCGTAGCGCTCTTCCCACTCGAGCACCGGGAGCCCCACCGAGCCGAAGAGAGACCGGTCCAGCGAGCCACGGTTCTTGAACCTGTAGACCAGAAGCCGGTGTGGGCGTAAGATTTTGATATATATTGGTAGAATCCTCTCCACGCTCCACGCAACCGTTCCTCTCCACGCTCTTAACACGGAACCAAAACCTCCGCTTCCCAAACGCTCAGCACCGAGGCAGAGCTTGTGGCCGTCGTCGCTCAGGCTGTAAAGAGAAAGCAGAAAATTAACGTGGTCAGCGGTCTCGCTCACAGCCACACCAGACTCGTCTGCGTCGGGGAGGGAGGGTTCATCATCAGTACCAGAGACTACGCATCGACTCCACTCGTTAACGTAACTGCGAAAACGATCACGGTGGAGGCCGGCGTTGTTATTCGAGATCTGCTTGACGTGGCCGCCATGTCCGGTTTGACATTTCCGACTGCCACATCTTGGGACGGAGTGTCGGCAGCCGGGTCTGTAAGCACCGGTGCTCACGGCAGCGGCCTTGTAGGCAAGGGTTCCGCCATCAATGAATACGTGGTGGCCATGCGCTTGGTCGTCCCTGCTCCTGCGTCTGAGGGTTACGCTAAGGTCATTGAATTGACAGAGAAGGATGAAGATCTTAAGGCCGCCAGATTCGCGCTGGGAACTGTGGGGGCCATCTCCAAGATTACCTTCGCTCTGCAGCCCATGTTCAAGCGTTCCGTTTCTTTGAGCCTGAGGAATATTTGGGTTTTGAATCGTTTGATCGATACGCATCAAACGCTTCAGCACACGGCTTTCCTCTGTTTGGGCTGCTTTCTCTCGCAAGTTCGAATTCGAATCCAGAGGTTCGTCGTCGTACACGGCCGTGCCTTCTTCCTCATCAAACGGAACCAAATCCAAAGTTTCGTTCTCAATGAGAGAGGTATATTCCGGATGCATGGCGGCTTCCCATTCAGGATGCCTATTTGCTTCTGCATAATTTTGTGGATCAGATCCATGCATTATATAAGCATGCATGGGCATGGGCATGGATGGCTCCATAGTTAAGAGTGCTTGCGGATTTTCCTCAAATAGAGGGATTGAGGCAGGATCATCAAAGATATCACTCATGTTGCGCCATTTTTGTGCAGAAGTCTGATCTCGATGTTTAACAACTGGTGGTCTAACAGGGTTTTGAGAAACAAAATCAGAAAATGTATACAGACGAGATTGATCATTTACCTTGCCAGATGCAATCTTCAAATTGGTTTGCATGTCATAGATGCTCACGGAATCTGGGGTAAATTCCACTTTCCTTCCGCTGCCTGTGTGTGTCATCTGATACACTGAGAGAAGATTCACAGCGAGCCTTGGAGTATGCAAGAAATTTTCAAACCTTCCATCTTCGAATTGCACTCTTCCTTGCCCAGTTGCTGTAACTGCAGAATTATCCCCCATGAGGATGGGAGGACCTGAGTATGCATGCAAAAAAGAAAAGGATTCCTTTGAAGAAGCCATATGATGTGAAGCTCCTGAATCGATGATCCATTCTTGTGGTGCAGAATGAAGAGCAATCAAAGCATGCCCGTTACCTCTTGGATGACGTGCTTTTTCTCTTGGATCGGGTGCTTTTTCCTCAGACTTCTTCTTAGCATTCTCAGGAATGTGGTCTTCAAGATTGTATTGCTGGAGTGTCTGTGCCATAAGATCTATAGTCTTCTTCATGCATGCAGATTCAGGATGAAAACCACGGTGGCAATAATTGCACATTGATTTTCCTTTCGTTCCTTTCCTTTCCTTTGAGCCAGATGATCCATCGGGGGATCTAGGATTTGCCTTTCCTTTTGCATGCACAGTGAGTGCATGCGCTTTGGAATTTTTAAGTGTGCCCATTTTGATGAGCTTATCTTGCTCATGCATCAAAGACTGAATAAAAGTATCCAGTGAGGGAGGCTTCCAATCTGCACCAGTTGCAGATCTGACTGTGTGGAATGTAGAAACGAATACTGCATACTCTGGACCAAGTTTTGATAAAATGGAAAGAATCAACTGCCTTTCTTGCTTGGATTTGTCGATCCCGCATCCATTCAGCTGCACCAACAAAGCTTTATACCTTGTGAAAAAATCTTGAATGTTCTCAAAGTTTCTCGGATCTAATGAGTTTAACTCATTTTCGAGAATGTGACCTTGCATTTCATCTTGTTTTCCAAACAATTCTTCCAAAATTTTCCATACCTGATTTGGAGTTGAACATGATTCAACATGAAATAGCAGTTCTGGAGAAATAGATAAACATAAGATGCCGAAGGCCTCGTCCATGCGATTGAAATATCTTGATTTCTCCACTGCCGATGTTGGTTCAACTTCCATTTCCATGGTTATTCGAAATAAGCCTCTACTTCTGAGATGAAGTTGAATCTTTGGCTTCCATTCGAAATAGTTATATGGAGTGAGAATTGCCGATTGTGGAAACTCCAATTTAGACTCCATTCTTTGTTGTTGCTTCAATCTTCTGAACCTGCAAATAAGTTGCTTGTGCACTGATTTACAAATCCCTGTGCTCTGATACCATGTAAGATTTTGAGAAACACAGATGGATCTAGATCTGCAAAACAATAACAAGCTTGCAAAGCAAGAAAGAAAGCGAGCAAGAATTGAGAAGAATGAAAAGTAAATTCTACATTATGAGGTTGAGAATAAATACACAAAAGCAACTAATGTTAAGCTTAGTTGTGCATGCAATAACTAAAGCTAACTAAAGCTAAGTGTGCTTATGTGCCACATGCATGCAAGCAATGAGTTAACTACAGCTAGTCTAAGTCTACGGCTAGTCTACAACTAGTGCATGTACACCAACAGTCTTGGCCTACTACTTGGGTCTTCAACGACTCCATCTCCTTGGGTCCGAAAAAGAATGATTTGTGGGTCATCTCCTTCACGGGAACCATCTGCCCATCTCGATTTGTTCGTACTCGTAAAGGGGGAATTTAACAGCCGGATTCGTCTGCGGTCAGAGGATTTCTCTTTTCCAAACCGGACGAACCGAAGGCCTCGGCGCTCCCTTCGCCATTTCTCCGACAGCGGTCATGAACTGAACGAGGCCAGTGCCGTCTGACATTGTGTGGTTCAACAGCAGGGCGAATATGAACCCTCCGCATTTCAGCCGCTTTACCTGAAAGTTCATGATAACCAGTACGCCCAGAAAACGCAATTCCGACTCCAAGAAATAGCAGCCAAGGCAACAGCCGATGGCAAATGCAAGCGAAAATTAATTGAATTGATGATGAGCATAAATGAATTTACCTGAATAAGAAGCAAGGGAGAGTTGGTAAAAGTTAGGGAGCCCGGCGCCTAGTGCAGCAGATCTTCCCAGCAGGGGAATGGCGGCTGAAGGTCTCCAAATTCCTCGAGAGCAACATCGGCATCAGCCTCCACAAACAGCACGCCTTCACCATGCAGTCCACCACGAGCTTAGCGGCGGGTGCGTCTCTGAGTCTCCCCCAAAGGGATAATAGAAGACCAAAGCCTTGGCCAGCCCTTCTCTGAATCCTGACCCTTCTTCGATGGGTAGAAACGATAGAACTGAACGATCTGAATATGAAATCTGAGACCTGCTTGATCATCGATATTGGAAAGGTATAGAGACTCTTTAGGAGTGGGCAAGGAAGGAGCGACAAGAACGGCCGGCTTTCTGGCGACCTTGAATTGCAGAGATGCCATGACAGATTATTATTTGGACAATTTACCGAAGCCTACGAATCAAGCAAGAAAAGTCTGCACTGCGCAGGAGACGTGAAGCAAAACTTCGAGATGGTGAAGGTGCCGAGACATAGTGTTGACAGAGAGAGCAGAGCTACAGAGATGCGCACACACCCAACTCAGAGCTTTCTTTCATTCGATGTTTAAACAGATATTTATTTACAAGAGAGACTTCTGGAATTTGGTGGGTTAGTGGCTTTTTCAAGAAGCTTGCTCATTTTGTCAACCATTTCAAGGAACTATGCCTAAAATATCTGCTGAATTATCTAGAACAGTCCAGTAACAACATTAATGAGGGGTGTTGGAATTAATGTCTTCCAACACTCCCCCTTAATTCCAACCATATAACAAAAGCACAAGACACTATACCCTTACTTGTCATGCCTTCTGGTCTAACTCTCAGCTAGGCTTACAACAAAACATTTCATTTTTGACTTCTTGCTAAGGGGTCCATGCTTGTTCTTTTGCTTCTGCTGGTGCAGTTTCATCTTCACCTTTCTGCCTTTCCTAAAAGAATTCCTCTGCTCTTTGCTTATGTACTTAATATCAGCATCCTTTTCCGGATCAAGACCTCGAACAAGGTAATCTAATTCAAGTTCTCCCCACTTTCCATGAGGAACCAGCAAACGAGCCATCAAAATGTAGTCATTTTTGAACATGAGCGGCCTCCGAAGAACATCCATGGTAGTATCCTCCACAGTAGCATTCATCTTGAAAGCAGATTCAATAAAACTTCTAACAATTGGGTTTTTACTATGAGTGATTTCTTTAACAACGTGATCCTCAACAACATGAGTGATTTCTTCAACAACGTGACCCTCGACAACATGAGTGATTTCTTCAGCAACATGATAATGTTTGTCAATGAACTCAAAAGCACTGCTAATCCCAAATTGGTTCCTGAGAAAATGATCATCGAAAGGATCATTGTCAAAAAGGTCTAAAAATATAGACATATCAGGTGGGCTTAAATTTTCATTAAACTCTGGCGAGATTTAACTTCAGAATAGCACCACTCTTGGAATAACACCTCTGGGCTTTGCCTCACTTCTTATCCTTGACCACTGGTTTTATCTTTACAATTACCTTGTGCAAAAGAGACACACCTTGCAAGAACTTGTTAGAAATCCGAGTTTTGTCCCGCTGTTCTTCTTCTAATATCAAATATGGATTATGGAAAAGACTAATTTCGTTCCTTAAATTGCCTCATACATGACAACAAACGATACTATAAAAATAAACACAGTTACTGCAATTAAACACAAAAATTGCAGAGCTGGACAGACTTACTCTCCTTCCAACCTCACAAATCTCGACCCTCTCGGATGCTCACAAGCCTCAACCACAACGCCACTGGCCCCAGCAGCCACACATACACAACCGGGCACGCTACGCACCCTGTCACTTCTCAGCAACTTCAGCTTTGTTCGACCCTCTATGGGTCATGTAGCAACACCAAAAACAACACAACTCTTTACTGTTGGCTCAAGTTTACCCCACTCCACACAACACTCCGACAACGATCTGTCAGGCAAGACTCCAACAACGATCATCTCCAGTAGTGACTTTCTTCTCCTCGAGTTGGCTCGATCCACCCTCAACAACGTCCATAGCCCTTCAGCTTGAACGCTCTTCAATTTCAACTCAACTCCAGGTTTTCACACGCATAAAGATTATTTCACCAAACAACCACTTCACGATTTCATTCCGCACATTGCTATGCGGTCCTTTTGATTTCTTGAAAGGATCCCGCCAAAGTTATCAGAGAGGCGCTCGCGAAGGTTTTGGTGTTTTACTATCCTTTTGCCGGAAGATTGAGAGAAGCACCCTTCGGTAAGCTCGTCGGTAATCAGATTGGCTTTAAGCCACAGAAAGATAGAGAGCAGAAAGGGGAGAGGAAGTAGAAAGCCGAGAGGCCAAGAGAGAGAAGTGAATTGCAGAGAATAGAGAAAAGCCGAGCTGACCTGTAGAGAAAAGGCAGCATCGAGTGAGACAGAGACAGAGAGAGTGCGAGAGTCTGTGAACTCCAGAGAAGTCTTGAGAGGTTCAAGTGAACTCCTCTGAGTAAACCTGTCAAGATTTGAGTCTCAGATTGGACTCAGACCACTGTGACCAGTTGAGGTCGAGATTCAGTAAGGAGAGTCTATGTACTCTAGAGACTTGGGGAATCCAAGTACAATCCTACTGATCGTCATCTGTTGAGTGAAACTCAATTTGAGCTCACTATTGTAAAAACTCTACTTTTCAAGACACAATAGAAAGTCCATCACTGAAGGATGGACCAGGAGACGTAGCCCAAGAGGATTGGGTGAACTCCTTATTAAACTTGTTGTGTTTATGTGTTTGCTTATTGTGTTTCTCTTACTACTTCAGTGTCTATGTATTTCACAATCTTATCAATCCATTTCATGAAATAACATAGGCACACCCCAGCACATAAGTCTGTAATACCTTCATTAATTAACTGAGATCATTCACAGGTGATTTCAGATCACCATGAGACATTTGCAATTCAAACACAAAATGTTGTTCTCTGGTATGAAGACCCCTTGAAGGTATTTTCATGGCAACCTCATCATAATGGGCATGCACAAAATTTGGGTGGTCACCAAGGTGGTGGCCCTTGATGGCCGTGATGCACCTTACACCTAGAGGAGGAAGACACTGGTATGGCAGGGTTTCATATATCATCAATGTTTGCAAATGTGTAAGTTGAAGCAACTTAAATGCATGCATATGGGATTGTTAATCCCTGTGTGTGGTGAAATGCCCGACTATACAATCGCTTTTTCCAGTTTGGAGACGGGTTGCTTCTCTCATGGCAGATTGGATGTGGCTATGCTCCCTTCTAACAGCTGAGGTATGCTCATTTATGAGAAAATTTTGGTTCTTCGTCTTGAAAGGAAATCCTAGGGTTTCATACTATACACCTGTCTAGCAATGTAACGAGTATCAACGCCTCTCCTTATTCCACACACTCATACACTCACGTCTTGGATGCCTTATATCTGCATGGCTTTGGTCTCAGGGTGGTGGAGGTTTTCGGTCACGACAAAGCTCTTTGTATGTTGGAAAAATTCTCATGTTACACGCAGATACAAAAGTATTTTCTTCTAGGCCCTCACTGATGTTGTCAAGTAATGTTCCAATGAAGGTATTTGTTATGTTCTCTTTACCTATAGAATTGAAGTTTGGTCATGCGCTAGCTTCATCGTTGTTGTGTGCTCATTGGGTATTAGGGTAATCTCTCAATCTTCCTTTTTCAAAGTGTCAATGCAATGCTTGGTTATTGTCTTGTCGAGGTCGACCCATTTCCTTAAACTTAGTCTTGGGTCTCTAGTAATAGATTTTACGTCTAGTATTCTTCCATTTCTATTGATGGTGGGTAATATAATGTTTGCTAGTAACCACTCATGTTTTCTCTCTTGTCAAGCTTTGTTGTTACTTCTTACAAGGGTCAATGTTCTTTGTTCTTTTTCTTCATAATTCTAAATTTAGACCTTGGTTTGAACTTATTGTAGTCCTTCCCTCAGCGGCCCCCGCCAACTTGGACCCTGTCGAGATTTTTTTTCCTTGTCCTGTTTTGGTGTGTGGAGTTTGGTACCCCAATACCTTTTCCATATGGTTTTAATTGGGCCATCGGGAGTCATTGCAGTGTAAACCTTAAAGTCATTATTGTGCCATCAAGTCTCCTAAACCCTCTTCCCTTGTTGTACCTCCACGTCTATAACTCATTCAAGTAGGTCGTTCAATCACCAGTCATATCTCTTTTTATTGGAGTTTTATTGTTCTCATGGCTCTAAGGTGACGCACTCCCAGCCGTAGAGGAGGCGCTTCAGGGTCTCCTTTGATGCATCATCAAAGATTGTTTAGTTGGGAATAAATAGCCAATTTCTTCAAAGCAGTGCCCCTGGAGGTCTGAAAAGAAATTCTTCAACTCGAGCCTAACGAATTCAGAGATCATGTTTACTTTTCAGATTCAGATATAGGAGACAATAGCCTCAAGTGGGTACGAGATCCGGGGAAGTTTCGCAGGTGAAGGATCCAGTTCCTTCATTCCATCACTCTACATCGTCAAATGGAAATTCTTCTTAGCATGGTCATCAGAGGCAAACAAGTAGACAACTACAAGATCTTTGTAGGTCAAGAGGATATAAAGTGTATTCTAAGAGATATTAGATACAAATTAGATGATATAGTTTTTCGGTTGTCTCGCATAGAATGTTATATCGTCTCTGACTTAGACACTGAGTTGAATAAGCATATGGAATGGCATGTTGTCATCAGTTCTCGAGTTGAAGCCTCTCCTTAAGATAACTCTACAGCCACATTGACAGTCATAATCCTAAAATAAAAAGTACACCAAGAAATTGGTATGTTGGTCTATTAAAGGGAAAAATGAGGTTGGTTACTTTGGGGATGTAGTCATATTTTTTTCTTTTGACATATATATGTATGTGGTAGATAATTTACTTTTCCACGTTTTTTTAGTTTACAGTGACAGACTTGTTTAAGTTTCTAATAACAAGACTGTATAGGCATCAATGCTAGCCTTTCGATGTTCTATCGTTTTTTTTTTCCACAGTTCACAGCATGTCACTACTTTTCCTTTCTTGGATTTTATATCCTCTCCTTTCTTGGATGTTATATCCTCAAGGAAACCTCATATGCTTATTCAATCCTCCGTCATTCTCTCTTCATCACCTGAGGAAGAGAAAGTACATGTGATGTCAAATATCACTCCATACTGTGCTATTTATTATAAAATATATAAAAAAATATTTCCATAATTTAAATTATCTTTATTTTGTTTAGTATTTTTATATTTCATTTCCAATTTTTATTTTTATTTCTTACTTACACGTTAAAAAATAATATTTAGTCTTTTAATTAAAATTTCTTAATATTTGATTTTCCAATTTTAATAGGTGAAAATTAAAACTTAATATTTAATATTTTTACTAATATATATATGATGAAGAAATATCTTTATATTCTACATTAAACAACAAGATAATATTACTCATTATGAGCCCACTATGTCACATGTAAGATGTTGAAGACTGGAGGACAACATCATTTTTTCCAACCACCCAAAATACATCCAGTTGATCTATGTGTGTGTGTTTTAATGTTTGAACAAAAATTGCATAATGAACACAAACATAAAGTGTACTTTAAAATATGTAAGGATGGAGGAGAGACACATGCTCTACTATTATCATATGTGTGCAAGTGAAAATACAAATAAAATGCATCTATTATGGAGTTTCCATGGGCAAGGTGTATTCTAAATGATTGTTACATTACATTAGCATGATCTTCTACTTCCTTCTTATGCACCAAAGTTCATTTCCCAGGATACTAGTGTTTAGTCCAATTTAACTCAATATTTATCATGAGCAATCATTTAAGGTTAAGCTTAAAGTTTTTACATGTTTCAACCCTCAATTAATGTTAGAGCTTTGGATCTTCTAAAATATTCTTGAAATTTCACATGTAAGTAACTCTACATTTTCAATAATGTTAGTAGACATACATTTTATTTAGTATCATGGTGGTCAACATGTCAATAGTTGCACATTGTGAGTATTGTCAGTTGAATTGACATCTATTTATTATCACAATGGTCAACGATATAGGTTAACTTAGACAAGCTCCTATTGAGGGGATTTTTCATTTGGAAATGACACTTTAAAGGGATTTTGAAATTTGTTAACAAAGTTTTGACCTTAAAAACAATTATGTGAAGCTTCAAATGATTTTCAAAAGACAAACTCATATTGAGGGGATTTTCATTTGGAAAGCTCTCAAAGCTTTTGACACTTTAAAGAGATTGTGAAATTTGTTAACAAAGTTTTGACCTTAAAAACAATTATGTGAAACTTCAAATGATTTTCAAAAGATTTTGTATCTTAAATTGTCAAAATTGAATTTATCAATAAAACAGAATATAATAAAAGTTAATTAGCACAACCATATAATTAAACCCTTGGTAAACGTCCATAACCAGATTCTATTCATAATAAACTTTATAATAAACTTCAAAACTCTTATTTCATCATACATCTCAAGTTGCTAAATTAAATAATAATAATAATAATAAAAGTTAACTAAATTATCATAACTTTATTATATTGATAAAAAGAATTAATATATAAATTAAGCATATTTACCTAAAAAAAAATGTAACAATTTATTAACCACAGAGATTTAGCCCCACTTTATTATGGATAAATATAGGCTTTGTTAAAATACTATGGGTCAACATAATGACTTATCAAGGCCACATGCTGAAAAAACCATACTTTTTTCCAATTAATGAATTTAATTAGAAAGAGAAAAAAAAAACATAACTGATTTGGAAATAAATCTTAATCTTTAATCTGTATATATTACTAAAAATATTTTAAAATATTTTATAAAAATTAAATTGAAATTTCTTCCGAAATTTATCTCTCTTATAAGCATCATAGAGTTAGAAAGACGATTTGTAAAGATGAATGACGTCAGATTGAAAGAACACCACCCACAAATTTAAGAAAATCTACGCATAACGCTTACCATCTATCACCCGCCATATGCATATACACACTCTTTTTAACCGGGAAAAGAGCATGTGGGTTGCAGAGGATATTATTTAAGGAGGTTTTAGAGTAACCAATGTATATGGGCTAGCATTGTAGTTTTTATATTCATGTTATCTAGGGTATGTTTTGTGTAAGAGTTTTATGTGGGTTGCTGAGGATATTATTTAAGGAGGTTTTAGAGTAACCAATGTATATCGGTTAGCATTGTAGTTTTTATATTGATGTTATCTGGGGTATGTTTTGTATAAGAGTTTTATGTATTGTAATGGTTTTATTTATGTTTTTAGTTGGTTATCATAATAGCATGTGGATTGTGAGGATATTATTTAAGGAGGTTTTAGAGCAAGCCATGTATATGGGTTGGCATTGTAGTTTTGTAGTTTTTATATTGATGTTATCTAGGGTATGTTTTGTATAAGAGTTTTAAGTATTCTAATAGGTTCTATATATGTTTTTGGTTGGTTATTATAATTTCTAAATGTTTTTAGATGGTTGTTATTATGTCTTAGCTTATATGTGAAGTTGAGCCGTAAACATGGTTGAAGAAGGCATATTTATATGAGGTAACGTAGGTGAATAGTGGAAGACAAAGCGTTATAACGCACCTCTCTAAGCTATTACCAATGTTATACCGTAGGTTTTATGAGTAAAATGTGTGTTACTACCAACTAGTGGAATTTTCCTCAGGTTATTTCCATGGGTATGTCCTTTGTTTTTTGTACTTGTCAAATCGTGAAATAATTCAAGGAAGTTCGCTTTTCATATTATCAAAGTGGAAAAATCTTTCTCATTCAATGAAGATAGTGGTAGATTGAGTGAAGGAGGAAAATTCTATGAGCAAGACCAAATCTATAACATATGAACATAAATTCTTAGCTCCCTATTACTCTCTATGTAGGGACTACTTTAATCACTCTAGATGAATACTTATAGGAGAATATTTTGAAGAGTTGAGGTTGGTTTTTTTTGTGTGTGAAAGATGATATGCATTGTGTGTTAAGTGGATAATTAATTTTCCTTTCTTGGATGTTATATCTATAAGGAAACTACATATGCTTATCCAATCCTTAGTCATTCTCTCTTCATCACGTGAGGAAGTGAATGTACATGTGATGTCAAATATCACTCAAGAACAATTTAATTTATATGACTGTGCTATGATGTGATATATGTATGAGAAAATATTTTATTTCACTAATATAAAATTTTTACTTTCCAATTTAAAATATATTAATAACTAATTTATATATTTAAATTTTATGAGTCATAAATAAAATATTTTAATAAAAAAATAAGTTACGAAATAATAAAATCTACACATTCTAAAATAAATCCCTATTTTTTTTTCAGATGTTCAATAAATTTAAAATTATCATAATGAGTCATAAATAAAATATTTTAATAAAAAAATAAGTTACGAAATAATAAAATCTACACATTCTAAAATAAATCCCTATTTTTTTTTCAGATGTTCAATAAATTTAAAATTATCATAAAATTTCATTCAAAATATTTTTAAGTAATATTAAAATAAATTAACATAAATTTTAAAACATTAATATACATTATTTTTTTAATAATTTTATTTTTAAAAATAATATAAAAAAATTGAATTTTTTTTAACATTTAATAACATACATCACATCTCATCTTCCCTAATCATGAGTTTCAAATTCTCGAATCTCAAATTTGATAAAAACGGATTAAAAATTTCGAAGACTTCAGATTGACTTTTTTCGTAAACACAAAAAAAATGAAAATGTGCACGTATTTCATAAAAGAAAATTTGAAAAAAACGGATTAAAAATTCCGAAAACTTAGGGGACCGATCGTTATTTGTAAAGAGGAATGACGTCAGATTGAAAGAACACCACCAACAAATTTAGGAAAATCAACATATAACGGTTACCATCTATCACCCGCCGTATCCATATCCATATGACGGGTAGTCTAATATGGCGGAGGAGTTGGCCAAAAAGTTATGGAAATTTTAGTTATATTTAAAGAAAATTGTACAAGGATTTTTGTAAATTCAAATTATAGTTGTTAAACTTCAAAATTTTAGGTGTTCTAGACATTTTTGATGGTGTTGAATCTATTTCCACCATAAAAAAACATGATTCAAACACTGCTTTTACAGGAAATTTTGAAATATTTTTCCTTAAATTCCGACCGTTCTTTACCATCCAATCAATTCTTTACCTCTTTAAACAACTCCTACCCGTATGATATTAGTCTTCCTAGCATTCTAAACTTGTTTTTAATAATTCATTTAATCATCAACCCACCTCACAATGAACACATGTTTAGTGTAACAAAAGTCAGTATGCTAGTGCCTATCTTCAACACTTTTACCCTGCTCCGTTGGATCAGGGGTTGGATCAGGGGAGACACTTTCAACAGTTGATTTGAAGTGTGACTGCTTTTTCCAAATATCGATTGTGTGACTGCTTTTTCCAAATATCGATTGAGTTGTCGATTGTGTGACTGCTTTTTCCAAATATCGATTGAGTTGTCTGCTTGGAGTTGTCTGCTTTTCACCTCCGAATTTTGCTGTGAGCTCCATGGCATGACAAAATATTTTTACTGCTTTTTCCATTCTTTCTTCTCTCTTTGCTTATGGCAATGCTCTGCTAGAGTTTAAGAGGTCCGTCCCGAGTGATCCATTCCATGTTTTTCTGAATTGGAATGAGAGGGATGAGGATCCCTGCTCCTGGACTGGGGTTGTCTGTAATTTGTCCTCGCGCCAAGTGGTGAGGCTCGACATCAAAGGACAGTCTGATTTCGGATCTGCAAGCTTGTTTTCACCGGAGGGAGTTGGTGAAGGCTGTGGGGGGCGGTGTTCTAGGTTTTTGGGGAGCTCTTCGAAGCGTTTTCTTGCCAGAGGGCTGCTTCCGGAATCAGTTTCTGCGGAGAATGGCTCAATGGGTTCCTCTATGATTTGCCTTCGGAATGGGAGTGTGGCGAATTCTTGGGAAGGATACAATCGACAGGATCGCGTTGCGTGCAAGCTTGCTGGTACGCTTTCTCCTTCTATTGGTCATCTCAGTGAATTGCGTGTTCTGTCGCTGCCTTTCAATTCCTTTTCCGGCGATGTACCTTCGGAAATTGGGAACTTCAGGTTTCTGGAAGTTCTTGAACTTCAAGGAAACTCCTTCACTGGTCAGCTGCCCGCGGAGTTAGGTAGTTTGAAATTTTTGCGCATCCTGAACCTGGGCTACAATTCACTTGCCCGTGCTGTTCCCGAGGAGCTCTCCAACTGCCGCACACTTGAAATACTGGATTTGGCTGGCAATGGGCTGAATGGAAGCATCCCTTTATTTCTCGGAAGCTTGCCAAAACTCAAAGCGCTGTCGTTATCTTTCAATCAGTTCTCCGGGCCAATTCCATTGGAGCTGGCAAACAGCTGTGAAGTCCTGGAGTACCTTGATCTTTCAGGCAATTTGTTGACAGATAATATCCCTCCACAATTGATGAACTGCAGCCGGTTGGTGTCCTTGGCATTGTTTTCAAATTTTCTAGAAGGAAGCATTCCATCGGAGATCGGTAGGCTTTCCATGTTGCAGATTCTAGATGTTTCAAGAAACAGCCTCAGTGGTAAGATTCCAAAGGAATTAGCTGATTGCCGCCAGCTTTCGGTGCTTGTGCTGTCTAATACGCTAAATTTTGACCCTGGCAATGATTCCGATGTGGACCAGTCAACTGTATTTTTCACAAATAGTGATAAAGGGGAATATAATTACTTTCAAGGAGTTGTTCCAGCCGGCCTTTTTACCCTTCCCAAGCTTCAGATTATATGGGCTCCGGCGACGAGTCTGAATGGCCCCTTACCCGAAAATTGGGATAATTGTAACTTGAAAGTCCTTAATTTAGGTCAAAACCTCCTTACCGGCAAAATTCCTGCAGGTTTGGGGCAATGCAAAAACTTATTTTTCCTTGATTTGAGCTCTAGTCATCTTACAGGTGAGATTCCTCAAGAGCTTCCTATTTCCTGTATGATTTATTTTGATGTCAGTGGCAACTCACTAACATGAAATTTTACAACTGCTGTTAATGCTGACTGCCCCAAGCAGCTTCCATTCCTAGGAAACCAATTTAAGGAAGGGATTACGATACTAGACAAAAAAATTGATACCAGACAAAAAAATTTTCTAGCTACGGTAATGGATTCAACATTGATGCTTGGGCATGTATGTTGCTTCGACAAGGACGGGCCCATGAGTTTTTTATTGCAGGCCTATGGGATGTAGGTCCTCATGATGATTTAATTGAGACGCTGCACATTGCTGTCATGTGTACTATGGATTCACTTTCAATTAGGCCATCAATGAAGCAAGTTGTGCAGCGACTGAAATGATCACAACCTCCTCAGCTGCACTAATCGTTCGGTGTTTTTTTGTAATACTAGAGTCAAGGTTACAATACCACTGCCTTGTCTTTAATTTTTTGTGTCAAAGATCAGAATCTAAATTGTATTTCTTAGGAAATGGACAAAATTGTCCTTGTAAAAATATTAAAATCCATTATTTCCAATCAGTTCCATAGCATTAATGCTTCCAGATTGACTGGTCTCTATTACACTGAGTCTGTTGAAGAATGTTCAGGAATATCCTCTTCTGTGCTGTGAGGATGTCTGAAGGTTTATTTGACAAATTTGATGATCCTGACTCAAATAAGATTGCCTCATGTTTTTAGAGGTGAAGATTTGGATTGGTTGGCGCCCCTTCTTGTCTTTTGTCTGTGTGGGCAAAACTTAAAGTAGACCAGTCAAAGGGTTTGTGCTTGTTTCATTTGCACCCTTTCATAATTTTTGTAAAATCATTTAACATTTTTCTACATATTGCATACAGTTCTATTGACTGATGCGTATTTCTGTAACTGGAAAATTCAAAATTATCTTGTTCCCGTTTCCTCCCAAAAATTGAAACCCAGCATGATTTTGTAATCTGATGATATATGAGAAGTTTACACTAATGATTTCAGTGCAACTCTATGTTCCCCCTTTCATGAATCAGCTGGCAGTTTGTGTCGCACTATTTCTCCTCAACTGCCATATCCATTTATATGATGCTCTGATAGTAATTTGCCAAGATGGTGGTGGTTTGTCTTAACTAAGGTTGATTGTTCTTTTGTATATGTCGCCATCTTAAGTGCTTTCATATTTCAAAACATTTGGCCAAGTCTAAATGAATAGTCGTAACTTATCAATTGGTATTAATAAAAGACAGCTCTATAATGGAATGGAAGCCAAATCAATATCACATCACAATGCAATTATTACCAAAATCTAAAAATACAAATACATAAGCAAGACATTGTTCACAACTCATTGTTGTATCTCCCACTACTCTTGGACTTGGAAATGGGACTTGGATATCTGTTGTGCTTCATGAATGGATGTGTTTACGGATTGAAATTTAAGGAAAATATGGGTTTACTATAGCATATGAATGGGATGCATCCAAGCATTGAAATTTCAGAAGTTGTGTTTATTGTGCATATGAAATGGCATGTGTTAATGGATTTCGTATTGCATATGAATGAGATGTATTCTTCGTATATGCTTGGCCATCTATAGAGGTTTCTTGATTTTGGGTAGTTAACTTAACCTCTTGATTTTGGGTAATTAACTTACTCTAAAATGAAATAAGACATTCAATGTGTTCCTTGTAATATAGATATAAACAAAACATCTAAAAAAAAGTAATTGCACAATGATCCAGTCCAAGAAAACAAGGTTTTCCACAAACCAATTAACTCTTCTAGAAAAATTCAACAATTCCAATTTAATAATCATATCGGCCTCTCTTTGTACCTTTTGGGACAATATGTTCTAAAATGTTTGCATGAAACTACATTAGTTGGTGAATATTACAGTCAGAGATTTCCATTTATTTGATGTCATACATTTTTCTAGAAATAAAATAGATTTAAAAATTAAAATGTGGTTTGTGTGTTTAGTCGTTGGGATAAGTATGGTAATAATTTATTAAAAAAATATTCCTCGAGAGATTTTATAATTTGGATATTTAAGGTTGTGGTTTTGCATCATCATGGTTGAATACGGGTGGTTATGAATGAAAAATAATGCTTATTAGCGTTATCTTTCTAGTGATTTCAACCATGATGTCATGCACTGGTCTTTATCAGCTGAAAACTTATTTCAATGTTTTGGTTTTATCTGTTTGGTAATGGTCCCAATAAATATATTCTAATGAATGAAAAATATTAAAAAATATTTTATTAATGGATGAAAATTATTGTGAAGTATTTGAACATTGTTTTTGGGTTGATAAGTGGGTGAATCCTAAAAATCACACTTAACTTAGGGGCATCTAAGCCGTCAAAGTCACCCGTCACCCAGGGATCGCATGCGGCCTGAGCCGCACCAATGGAAACCATGCTGGATTTTTTGGTATCGGTGAGACTAGAACCGGTGACATTTGCTTACGGAGCGCCTTAACAGCATGCTCCTTCACCGACTAAATCTCTTTGATGAAATATTTGAACATTGATTATAAAGATATTTAGCAATTACAATTTTTTTTAAGAATTTTCATTTTTTAATATCATTTTTATAACTAACAATTCAATTAAAAACCACATATAATTAGTCTAAGTCAATATTTTTAGCTAATCAAAAAATGAAATCTCCAATTTTTTCAAAAAATAATTTTAATTTTTAGAAAATTCATTTTAGTATAATAATTTTTGAAATATTTAATAAATTTTATTGATTATTTCAAAAATGTAAGAATTCAAAATTTTTTGAACATAAATTAATCACAATATAATACTCCTTACAATTACAAAGGTTTTTTTGAATTTTTATTTTTAATATAATTTTTATAGCTGATAATTCAATTTAAAACCCCATATATATACCCTATTTTTAATATAATTTTTATAGCTGATAATTCAATTTAAAACCCCATATATATACCCTAATTCAATAGTTCTAGCTAATAGAAAAAATAGAAGTTTGAAATTTCAAGAATTATTTTTAGAAAATTCATTTTAATATAATAATTTTGGAAAATTTTAATAAACTTTATAGATTGTTTCAAAAAATTAAGGGTTTAAAGTTTTTTTTTGGCCATAAATTGATTACAAGATAACTTGATTTTCCGTAGGTATAAAAACAAGTGAAATTAATAAATAATATGAGAAAATAGTTTTCTTTTGGAAATGGTAAGTAAAAGTAATAATTATGGTTAGGTTTGGAGTATGCTCTAAAATTGTTTATGCTTGGTTAAGAGCTCATATTGCTTGGATGTATGTTTATGGTTGGTTAAGAGCTCATCTTATTTGGATGTAAGGAAATAAGTTAATGGTCCAAGACCCAGAGGCATCTCACTGGTGTGAAAGTCTACCCCTTAGGGACCACCAATGAGTAATTCCAAATCAGATTTGTTTCCTTAAATAATAGTGATGAGTCGGCTTGCATTAGTGAATAACAACCGGTAACTATGGTCCCACTACTAATTTAACAACTTAATTATGATAATTTTTTATTTTTATTTTTTTTCATATAAATTATATATAAATAAATATAATTAAAAAGCCATTAAAAAATATTAATCATTAATAAAATTAGAAAATAATAATAAATACACTAAGTCTCTCCTAACTTACAATATTAAATCACAAACTTAGTGGCAAACGCTTCCCACCTCACCATGTTGATCCTCTTCATTTATCCAAATCAAATAAATCTCAGTGGTAGAAAACCCAACAAATACAGACTTATTGACTGGCTGTGGCTGGTGGATCGGTATTATAAAAGGATTTCGTGTTGGGAGAACAAATGCCTTTCACTGGGGGGCCGCATTACTCTAGCTCAATCTGTGATTACACAACTAAGTGTGTAATGGGCACACTTGTATTATATTCTAGTTGCTATCATAAAGAAACTAAATAGAATCATGGCACACTATATCTAGACGGGTGGTATTACCAAGCAAAAATACCACTTGACAAAACTTGCCACAATCACCACTCCAAAACAGATGGGAGGGTGGGGTATCCTGGATTTGAACGATTTGGAGGGGCCCTGTTACAAAATGCGCTATGGTGGGGAATCTTCAGCGGCGACATATGGAGTAATATTATAAAACAGAAATATCTAAAGGATCATGATTTTGATGTTTGGATACATCGGGATCTCATTGGGACTCCTTTGGGGTCAGCGATTTGGCGCAGTTTTAAGAAAATCAGTCAATGCTTCCTTAAGAACTTATGCTAGGTTTTTGGTTTAGGTCATCGGACTCTAATTAGACAAGACTACATACTGGGTTTTAATAATGATTTCCCTATCTCGTAGGCGCTTATACAGAGCTTTCACAATATGGTTATATTCAATTTGAACCAGGCCATCTCTGCATGGAATGGTCAATATCCTATATGGCGAATGGCAGATGAGATGGGTTTGGAAAACATACTGGTTGGAGAGTGGGATCGGATTCGTTCCAAGTTGCGATGGGCGGGCATCGGAAGGGAGATTGGAGGTGACAAGATTACCTGACGGGGTAAGATGAAGATTGGCTGTGTTGTTGTGGTGGATATATACAACACCTTATGTCTATAAGAGTCACACAATAATGAGGTATGTGAATTTTACAAATTCTGGAAAACAAAAATGCTCTTGACTGTTCGATGAAGTGGAACCATGGAGAACCGTCGATGGGGTGCCCTTACCCATAAAGTGATGAACAATTGGAAAGCATTAGGAAATATCCAGAAGTTCGCTCCCACCATCTCTTGGGGTTGGGAACCCAAAGTTTTAAAAGTTAGGGTTATGAAATCATAACTCAAATCATATGCGAGATATAAACCATTATGACCATAATTGAAATGTAAATGAGTTCATGTAATATGTATGAAGTGGGTATTTAAACAATAAATTACCATAAAACATGTATAATTGAAATGTAAATGAGTTCATGTAATATGTATGAAGTGGGTATTTAAACAATAAATTACCATAAAACATGTAGTACCTGTATGTTAATGCTTAATAATAAAAATAAAATAAAAACTTAATGTTTTATTTGTGCTATGGTAATTATTGTTTTTTTGTAGAGATATGATAAGAAGTCTTTACAAAATAAGAATTGGATATCATCCAAGCTACTGTATACCTTCTCTTTAATATGAATATTTCATAGTAATAAATATTTATTTGTTTGTTTCTGAGTCATGTAAAGGCAGAAGTCTTTACAAAAGAAGAATTGGAGATCATCCAAGCTATTGTATACCTTCTCTTATGAATATTTCATAGTAATAAATATTTATTTGGTTGTTTTCGAGTCATTTTTCTTGTTTCAATTGTATCGCCTTGATTTTGTTTTTAAACATTGTAGTTAGGGAATGGCACTAGAAGAATGACGATGAAGAAGAGTGTTTGAATTGGAGTACTTTAGCTACGCATACAAATTAGATCTACACACAAAAACATGACTCATAGACATTTTAATCATCTATATTTTGATTGCAAAATGCATTATCAATATGCAGCCAATGCATATTCACAAATAAGATTATGGTGTAGGACAAACTTTATATGCTCTATGGATATATAGAATAAAGCTCTGTGTGATTGAGAACAAAAAAATGTTAATATTTGCATTGAGTATTTTCATTTTATTTTTTTGTGAATAGTATCATGTCTCGTTACATATACTTTGTTCTCAATTTTTTCGGTTTGTAAAGTATATATTTTTATGTATATAATTTTTCCTTTAGATGCGTTGTTAGTTGAGATTTATTTATAGGTTTCTAACTCTGTGTGAGACAAATAAATTCGTTTAACTTTTATTTGAGTAACTATTTTTTTATTTGTATTTATTTATAGTTTGTGATTAAATTTGATAATATATATAATAAATTAATGTTTTCCATTCTAAACTTAGAGTAATTAGTTTGAATTTTAATACATAATTGTTTTACTAAACACAATTTGTTAATATTTTCAACCTTCTTCTATGATTCTTTAACTTAAACTCTATAATCCATACAACAACTATATAGTGGTTGTTACTATTTTTTTTTTCATTTACTATTTATATAATATATCGTCTTCTAGGATTCTTTAACTAACTCTATAGCTCAAACAACAACCTTATAAAATAATTGTTGTTAATATATATAGATATATTTTTCATTTATTATGTATAGAATAGAGAGTTTTCATGCTCATGGTTATCTATTTCTTTACAGGAGTTTTAATAATAACAATGATATTACCTAAAAAGAAAATGTCACTATCATATGAAATGATTATATTTTTATCACAACTATTTTTATGATTTGTTAGTAACAACACATCATCCACATAAATTAACAATAACAAAGCATAACTTCTTATATACATAATTATTTTATTTCTTATGATACAATTTTCTAACTAATTTATATATCTCCATTTACCTCAAATAGAGAGTCATTCTTATTTCCTTTCTATTAAATTTTCTTTTAGATGCATTATTAGTTGAGATTTATTTATAGGTTTCTAACTCTGTGTGAAAAATTAACTTTGTTTAACTTTTATTTGAGTAAATATTTTTTATTTGTATTTATTTATATTTTGTGATTAAATTTGATAATATATATAATAAATTATTGTTTTCCTTTCTAAACTTAGAGTAATTAGTTTGTATTTTAATACAAAATTGTTTTACTAAACACAATTTGTTAATGTTTTCAACCTTTTTCTATGATTCTTTAACTAACTCTATAATCCATACAACAACTATATAAAATTGTTGTTGTTACTATTTTTTTTCATTTACTATTTATAGAATATATAATACAACAACCTTATAAAATAATTGTTGTTTAGAAATATATATATATATATATATATAAAGAGGGCTTTCATGCTCAATGTGGTTATCTATTTCTCTACACAAGAAGAAGATGTCACTATTATATGAAATGATTATATTTTTATCACAAGTATTTTAATGATTTGTTAATAACATAACATCATCCACATAAATTAACAATAGCAAACCATAACTTCTTATATGCATAATTAGGGGTCTACGACCTGTCCTCCTCTCCGTAAACTAGGTTGCAAACAAGGGGATTTGAACCTTGGATCTCTCACTTTACACAATTTCACATTACTTCAATCACCAATTGAGTTGCCCCCGGTTCCTTTCTATTCTACTTTTGATTTTGACTGGTCCTCTTAATTTTATCATTTCTTGGAATCCTCATTTTTACAATGAACTTTTCATATAATTAGATAATAACTCTTCTCCATTCTACTTGAATTCCTACTTTATCTATTATTTTTCAAAGTTATTAGACAATGTATGATAATTTTTAGAAAAACCAAAGAAGCATTAATAAATATTTTTTCTTCATCTCTTTTTCAAAATATTGACAAGTTATGAGACGATCAATGACTGAATGCTTAGGCCAAAAGAAACCCAAGAAAAATCCCTTACAATTTTCACATTATTAGTCCTTGCCTAGGTAAGAGTTTAACATCATGTTAAGTGTCATGCCAAATTGATCAACACTATGTAATTGTGCATTGTACTAAACAATTTGTAATTCATATCTATATGAATACAACATCCACATGAAAAATATGTAAATATAATTTGAACAAGTCCTACCAAAGTTACTACTTTGTAAACTAAATTACAATTTTTTTTGAGGAAAATATAAATTGTCAAACTTTGTCATATAAATATGAATACAATTGTGCTTTGTAAAATAATTTCATAGAATAATCATTTTTTTGTTAGATTACATATATGAAAGATATATATTAATCTTCCCCATGGTATACTAATATCAATTTAAATATTTCATAACATGCTTTATATGTATCATGCTAGCAATTTCTATATGTAAATTTTGTAGCAACATACTCTTTAATTTCAATAGCAGGGACTAAGCTACCTTGCAACACTTGTTGGACATAATGTTAGTGGCTACTGCAAGGGATATATATATATATATATATATATATATATATATATATATATATATATATATATACTCTTTAATTTCAATAGCAGGGACTAAGCTGCCTTGTAACACTCGTTGGAGATAATGTTAGTGGCTACCACAAGGGATATATATATATATATATATATATATATATATATATATATATATATATACTCTCTAAGTTTAAACTATATTTTAATTTTGTAATAAGACCTAAAAGTGTTATAAGTGGATAAAAGTTCATCTTTCTCAAATGAAAAGAAATAGAGTAACAAATTAACACCTAGAGACATCTAATAGGAGTGAAAGCTTATTTCCTTACTAATCACCAATGTGTTAAACTACATTCGTGGATGGCGGCTAGTGTCACTATCTTCATTGTCAATTGACAATTTAGTTTTCACAGATTTTGCTTATCACAGGTTTTGCTAAAACTGGGTGGGTTTCCTCCTAAGCATGAGGTTTAGGTGCAACTGGGTGTAGTATTTGGTGCATGGGATGAAGCCTCGAGAATGGCAGTGAAGGATAAATTGTAATTTTAGTTTTGGAGTGATATCTAACATTGTGTTTGATTGGATAAAAATATGTCTTTCTTAGAAATAACCCCACATCTAAAAGCATGTGGAAATCTACTTTTTATAAAATATCAATAAAGTATTTCATGATATGATTATGTTCATAGGGGTATCTATTTTGGAATTTGACTTTTATGATTTTAATTTAATTACCAATAATTATTAGGTGGATGATAGAGATTTTTCCTCCATGAAATATTTTAGAATATTTTTAGTAGCATTCACATATCAAATGTTGAGATTTATCTTAAAAGTAGTTATGTCTTTCTTACTTTTTTGATTTAATTGATTAATTAAAAAAATGTCATATCAACACGAGTTACAGTTTTTGGATCCATGGAATTGTAACAAAAGCTATTAATAGGTTAACAAGCTGCATAACAAAGTATGAGTGAAGATCTATACTTAAGAATCTTGTGGCATTTTGTTTTAAATGTATATATACTTAACTCATATATTAACTATTTTTATGATTAATAATAATAGTAATAATAATTTAAAATTAAATTAAATTATTAAAAGAATCATACTGTTGTTGAGTGGACGCTGACCTCTGATGTTGTTGAGTGGACCCTGAGCTCTGATGGTGGAGGACGCTGCTCACATGTACCAACTTTAATGGCTGTTTATATATTGCAACTTATCACCTCAATTGCAATGCCGAATTCATTGAATGAGTGGTATTGTGTGTACAATTGAGGCCTGCTCCAATCATCATGGAAAGGCAGATAGTTCCCAACAGAGAGCTAATATTAGTTGAATATGCTAACGAAGGGCCTGTTACAGATGCACATTTGAAAATCAGAGAGACCCAACTGGATATTAGAAGCGTGGGCAAAGATGGATCACCTGGAGATGTCGCTGTGCAGAATTTGTGGATATCTGTAGATCCATATCTCCGGCAGCTTATGAAGGAATCTGTTGATGGTCTTTATTTACCAAATTTTCAGTTAAATCAGGTTTGTTTGGCTTTGATTTTACATGTCATTTTTGATGAATCATGATGAATCAGGTTCTGTGTGGTGTTTTAATAATTTTAACAATTTTTGTTGAAGGGTTTTAATTTTATTTTATTAGTTTGGTGAAAAATTCGTTTCTCCTGCTTTTATGGGTTTAAGTGTATGAAAACATGTTGTAACTAGCTAATTGTAATAGTAGCAATTTAGCATTTATGAAATAGGTGTAATAATAGCAGTTCTCCACATTTTTTCCTGCAAGTTTTGTGTTGCTGCTCGGCCCAGGCAATCCACTCTGGCTTGGTAGGGAAGGTAGTGGCATCTGCCAATCCGGCCTTCAAAGTGGGCGATATCGTTTCCGGTTTCTATCAAGTCTCTGAGTACGCTATTGTTCCAGGAGGCAATCTCAGAAAAATTGACACCAGCATTGCTAAACCGTCTGATTATTTGGGACTTCTGGGTACGTTTTTGGCTTTGAATTTCAGAATTTCATGGTGTCACAGATAGCCATAGTTTGTTTTATTTGAAATTGAACTTGAAATTAGTAAGGTCCTTGAAGACACAAATACATTTCTGGACAAGTTACAGGCATTGCTTTATCTTGTTGCCCTGACTGGAGATCTCAAATATCTGCTGTGTAATGAAAATTTATGTTGTAGGGTTTTGCTCTAAAGGGTACGGCTACTCTAATGGGGAGTGGCTTATTGGGCAAATCAAGCTCTTCGATTGCTATTTTTTGGGCCATTGTTGCTATCACTGCTGTATTTAATATTGTGTATTTGAATTCTGATGATGTGAGCCATTCGATTGGGATAGGGATGCCCGCCTTGACTGCATGGGCTGGTTTCACAATCGTCGGAGAACCTAAACCCGGGGATGAAGTTTTTGTTTCGGCAGCAGCAGGCTCAGTGGGAATGCTGGTTGGGCAGCTCGCCAAAATCAAAGGCTGCCGCGTTGTTGGCAGCGCAGGTAGCGACCAGAAGGTGCTTGCTCCTCACTGTTTTCCTGCCTTATCTTGACTTTTGGGCCCTTCTCCCAATGAACCTGATCTAATTCATTAAGTTTTTATTATATCCTGTTTCTCTTACATATTCTGACCAACATGGAGCCTACAGGTGAAGCTGCTGAAAGAATTTGGTTTCGATGATGCCTTCAATTACAAATCTGAGACAGACTGGGATGCAGCATTGAGCAGGTAAGTTTAGTTTAGTTTTTGTTTCTTTTCCTTTGGTAAGTTAAAGTCTTATATGGATAAACAGATTACATTTTTGATAGCTGTTACAAAATTATATCAGTCTCATTCTGATCAGATTTGTTATCTAGCCTAGGATATAACAAAGTTTTTAAAAAATAATACACAAAATATCATATAGCCAAAAATATAGAAAACAACCAAAATAAGCCAAAACAGATATCCATCTTAAAAATCTGAAAATGTCATAAGAACTGGGTCTTCCTGGGTGGTATCAGGGGCACCAGAAGCTTGAATTTGCATCTAATGTGATTTTCCATGAGTCAAGTGAGCTTCCAACCTGTTAAGCCCATCATGCATTTTCCATTTGTTCGGTTGAATGTCATCAAGGAAAATGCAGTTTCTGTTGAAATATTATTTTCAACTGCAGGGTTTGTCCTTTGCCATCAACCTCTACATTGATGAAACTGCCATTAAACAACCGCAACTCCAGTCTTTTCCTGAATCAGCCATTACACAGTAATTTATTACGGAATGGTGATCACTCACGGAATGATGGTAATTTATTGCTGTAGTCGGTAAATGTAGGTAGGATTTTTAATTTTATTTTATTTTAATTCACAAGTACAGTTTTGTTTTTACGGCAAAAGGAAAAGCGTGAAGTTTTATTTTTCTGTTGAATCTGAAAAATGTAATGTAGACACAACATTGTGTTAATTTTTTTTGGAACAAAGACAGAGCTCTCTTTGTAATGCACAGCAGTGCAGAAGTTTTTTTTATGTATGCAGCAGCGTGAATGTATGAATGTAATTTACACATAGCAGTGTAAAATGTTTCAAGGAAGAAACAATGTGTTACAGCAGCGTGTTACACCGGTGTTCTGAGCTGAAATAGAGTGTTACAACAACATTAGTTTGAACCAGAAACAGAGGGTTTTGTAAATGCACAGGAGTGTAGTCATAGCAATGCAGAGTGCAGACACAGCAGTGAAAAACAACCTGTTGATTTTCAGAGGAGACAGAGTATTTTGTTTTCTGTAATGTACCGCAGTGCAGACACAGTAATGTATTTTCTGTTTACAGCATGAAGTTTTTTCAAGTTTTGAACTGTCTTTAAAGTAGCCTTGTAGAAATCCCTCTGTTAGAGGAAGTATTATACATGAATACAACTACCCTTTTGCTGTGCACTGTTGAAATTCAGTTTTCAGAAAATATTTTTTTTGTGTTGCTGAAACACCAGTTTCGGCGTTGCTGCAACACCAAACTACGTTGCTGCAACACCAGGGCAGAGAACGATTTTTTTTCTGTTTTTCTGAGTTTTCTGTGTTAAAACAGAGTATAAAAACAGAGCATTTTTGTTGTCTGTCTGTTATGGAATTTTTATAAATTCCCAACATGGTATCAGAGGTAGTCCAGGCTCTTTGAAGTGTCAAAGAAGCTCAAGAAAGGGTTTATTGCTGTAGCAACTTCACTAGCAGAGTGAAGAGAGTCAGTGAATTTTTTTGACACAGTCAAGTATTGAAGGAATGGCTAGCACCAGCACTAGTATGGGTATGTTTAACACCCAGCTCCCACAGTTTAATGGGAAAAATTATGACTATTGGGCCATAACCATGAGAGCCGTGTTTATCTCTCAAGATTTATGGGAATTAGTTGAATCTGGGTTTGCAGAACCAACAGATGAAAATCAATTTAACAACTTAACTCAGGGAGAGAAAGATCTGCTGAAGAGAAATAGGAAGAAGGATGCAAAAGCCATTGTATTGTTGTATCAAGCAGTGCACCAGAGTGTATTTCCAAGAATAGCAGCAGCTAAGACATCCAATGAAGCATGACAAACTCTCAAGGCAGCCTATCAAGGCATGGAGAGAGTGAAGACAACAAAATTACAATTGCTGAGGAAGGATTTTGAGAATCTGAACATTAAGGAGTCAGACAACATTGACTCATTCTTCACACATGTGATTGGTCTGATCACACAGATGAGGACTCATGGATAAACCATTGAAGAAAGGAGGATTGTGGAGAAAATATTGAGGGTCTTACCCTCAAAGTTTGATGCGATTGTCACCACCATTGAAGAGACAAAGGATCTCTCAAACTTTTTAGTTGATGAGCTACATGCATCACTGATAACACATGAGCAGAGGTTGATTAGGAATGAAAACTCATCTCTAGAGCAAGCCTTCAAGACCCAGATGTATTTTGGAAGAGGAAGAGGTCAAGGCAGAGGAAACAAGAGAGGAAGAGGCAGAAGTCAAAACAGAGGTGGAAGGAACAGCCCAGCAAATGCTTAAGGAAGAGGCAGCAATCCAAATCAGAACCAAGGCCAAGGCAACAGTCAACAAAGAGGACAACATCATGCTCAAGGACAAAGGTATGAAAAATCCAATGTCCAATGTTATTTTTGTAAAAAATATGGGCACTATGCCAGTGAATGTAAGAAGAAACAGCATGAATGATCAATAGATGTAATGCAAACATTACTAGTGAAAATATCAGCCAAAATAATGTACTGTTTGCTTGTAATATGGCTGAAACAAACAGTGAAGACATATGGTTTTTAGACTCAGGTTGCAGCAACCATATGACAGGAAACATAGCCTTCTTTTCTGTCCTAGATAAAAATGTGAAATCAAAAGTCACACTAGGAACTGATAGAAAAATTTCTGTTATTGGAAAAGGAGAGGTAAAAATATTTACAAAGCAAGGAGAAAAGAAAACCATAGCAGATGTCTACTATATCCCTGGAATGAGGTGTAACCTCTTGAGTATTGGACAGCTTGTCCATAAGGGGTACAATGTTTTCTTTAAGAATGATGCATGCACCATCATGGACAGAGCACCCAGCAAGCGATGCATTGATGAAGTGAAGATGACAAGGAACAGAATGTTCCCCCTTAGAATAAGAGCAGATTTGAAAAATAAAGAAGAAATTGCAGCAGTGACACAAGAGGCTTTCCAAAGCGTGCCAAAGGATGAAAATTGGTTGTGGCACTTGAGATTTGGACATCTCAATTTTGGAGGTCTAAACTTGTTAAGCAGAAAAAGAATGGTAAGAGGATTGCCATTGATAGAGAAACCGGACAGCATTTGTGAAGGTTGCATTTTGGGGAAACAACATAGAGAAAGTTTTCCATCAGGTAAAAGCATAAGGGCAAAGGCACCCTTAGAGATCATCCACTGAGATTTATGTGGACCGATGCAAGCTCCATCATTAGTAGGCAACCAATATTTCCTAACATTTATTGATGACTTTACAAGAAAAACTTGGGTATATTTCCTTAAGAACAAAAGTGAAGTGTTTGAGAAATTTCGAAATTTCAAATCACTTGTGGAGAACCAAAGCGGGCTGCATATAAAAGTTTTGAGAACTAACAGAGGAGGTGAGTATATCTCCAAGGAATTCCTACGATTTTTTAGAGAAAATGGAATTCACAAACAGTTTACAGCTAGGTACACCCCACAGCAAAATGGAGTTGCTGAAAGGAATAATAGGACCATCATGGATATGGCAAGGAGCATGCTGAAGGCAAAGCATTTGCCAAATGATTATTGGGCTGAAGCTGTAAATTGTGCAGTGTATATTTTGAACAGGTGTCCTACAAAAGCAGTGTTGAACAAAGTGTCGGAAGAATCATGGAGTGGGAGAAAGCAAGGTGTCACGCACTTGAAATTTTTTGAATGTGTGGCCTATGCACACATACCAGATCAGCTAAGGAGGAAGTTGGACAACAAAGGGGAGAAATGTATCTTCATTGGATACAGTGAGGAATCCAAAGCTTACAGGTTGTATATCCCATCTACCAAGAAATTTTTTGTCAGCAGAGATGTTCAGTTCATTGAGGAGGAAGCTTGGGATGGAAGTGTAGAGAAAACAATGAATGTTAAAAACTATTTGTCTCATGATGAAGATGATGAGGAGGTGGCTGAAATGCATCCCCAAACAGCAGCGCCAACATGTTGTGCTCTACAACACCCCCCATTTCATATCATTTTTACTTATAAACATTAAGTATGAAATGGGTCCCTTTAAAATTTAATTTGGTATCAATGCTATTATAATCCAAAAAAGTCCAAAAAAATGAATAAATGTACTTTATAAAGCTTTTTGGGCAAACCCTTAAAAGAAATCACGTAATGATTTGTCATTGCGATAAAGCGATCGCAAGATCACATATCGCAATGACACATGAATTATAATTAAGCACCCCAAAGCTTTCCGCCGATGCGCATTCGGCGCATTCGGCGATCGGCGATATTCCATGTACATGTTATAATGTCCCATGCCAATAGTCCCGACGCGATACGCATTCGGCGAATTCGGCGATCGGCGACACACTACAATAGTTGTGATGTTCCCAAAGACTTGTCCTGATGCGATGCGCAATCGGGAATCGGATATCGGCAGCAATCTCACTCATGTCTTATTGCACTCAAATCTTTTCGCCTATGCGATATCGCATTCGGCGATCGGTGATATCCAATACACACCATTAAAGCGCACTAACTCACACCCCCGATTGCGATCCGATAAAGCGTGGTTTTCGACAAAGAGCCGTTAAATGATGGGATGGCGCAATTCATTTGTAATAAAAGCTGGATCGCTCACGCAATCCTTCATCTATGCTCAACCGCCAAAATGTCCATTTCATGCTTAAGTGAATCGTTCACCCAAATAACGATATAATAGGCATTTAATGAAATGACCGATTGAAAACGGCTAATTAATAAGATCATGCCCTAAAATCTTTTTACGGATTGTATCCGCGCTCATTTTAAAAGCTAAATCCTTCAGTTACGCATCTATCCATATGTGTTGTATCACTTAAGAGTTTTTCATCGCCATCTCTGTGTATTACGCCCAATTTCCTCTTTGTGCAGAATTCATTCACAGAAGCTAGACCTGAGAAGATGGGAAAGAAGTCCAAGAAGACTGCAGGTGCTTCCGCAACACCAACTGCAGGACAAGCGGCCGCAAATAAGAAGAAGGGACTAATATCCGATACCACATGCACGGGGCTCACCAGAGTGACTTGGCAGGGCACTTATAACCTAATTGAAGCTGAGCAGCCAGAAAAGATAGTGTCAGAAGCTAGTGTGGACTTACTCAAGAAGTCTGATGCAACTCTCAAAGATTTGGCCGATTCTTTCCTTCACAGGATAGCGGCCAGAGAACAGATTCTTCCCTATACAGACGTTGTGCGATGGGCGATTGAAGAAATCCCCATTTTGGACAGGACTTTTAATACCAGAGATGGGAGGATTTTCGGATCATTCAAGCCAGATGACCTAAGGCAAATGTATCATTTGCCTAAGCCAGAGAAAATATATAACAAGGCCTTCTTGGAGAAGTTCGCAAGCGAGAATGAGATCGAATCTGAACCTATCAAGGATTGGAGGCAAAACCCCAACAAACACAAGCACGAATCCTCCGGTAAGTACTCGGTCGATTCTTTGGCTTCTCCTTATTGTTATGCGGGGATTATGATGTGTAGGCTGTGGGGATTGCATGATTCTGCCAATTTTACCATTGAAATGGTTCCTTTAATGGAGGCAGCAGTAAACAGTTGGATTATGGATTGGGCTACTATTCTTTCGGATAAATTAGCAGTAGTTGTTCGTGATTTTAGATCTCAGACTGTTGTTTCAGAAAGAAAAATGCCCCCGTTCTACTATAATGCATATATCTTAGATACTCTTTGTTTCAATTCCGAATTTCCTGTTCTCGGGTGGAGGTGGACCGCACAGGACCCTTCACCCATTCATATATATCATCAAAAATTGTGGAAAACTTCTTATAAAGACCACCTTTATCAAATCTGTAATGGTTTTATGGTGCCCATTTACTATTCAACTTTTGATAAACCCATTCAAAAAATTTCCTATCAAGCTTCCTTTGATTTACCAGCAGTAGCAAGTTGGTTTGGAGAAGAAAATTTCACCTATATCAGAGTTTTCGGCAGTAAAGCCGACCCACATGTTCTTCCTCTATATGTTCCAGATAAGCTGCTAGCAAGGGAGATTGCATATCAAATCATGGCTGAGAGTACTACACAGACTCTCAAAATAGAAAAGAAGAGAGGATGGCCATCTTTTCCCTTCAGATGTGGCGTTTATACTCTGCATGATCTTAAACATGCAGAAAAGGAAGCCACAAAGCTTCAGTCTTTAACGTTGGCCACGATCCCAAACAGACCATACGACCCAAAAAAGACTGCTTATAATGCATTAGAACAGGCCAAATTAACAAGGTTTGAGCATCAGAAGGATATGTTTGATGACCTGTTCGTTGCCTCCGAAACAATAGGTCATGCTAAAGAACTCGCTAGGATGCGATATAATGATGAAGGATTAACTGAGTTCAATAAACTCAGAGAACAAAGGTTGCAAACTCTGCCTCTGGATTTACTGGCAACAACTCCAGCAACATCATCAAGCCGACCTGTTCAAGAACAGGAGCAGCAGAAGAAGCAACAGGAGGAGCAGCAGAAGAAGCAACAGGCAGAAAGACAGAGAAAAGAACAGGCGGAAAGGCTAAAGAAAGAACAAGCCGAGAAACAGCAGAGAACACAAATGGAACAAGAAGAAAGAAAGAAGAAAGAACTGGCAGATAGGCAGAAAAGGGAGCAAGAAGAACAACAAAAGAAGGAACAGGAAGAAAAACAGAGGAGAGAAAAAGAGGAGCAGCAGAGGAAAGAGCAGGAGAAAGAACAGCAGAAGCAAACCACTGATGTCAATGTAGACACTACCATAGACCCCAAATTATTACAAGAATGGCAGCAATTTCATTCCATCATGAGTGGATTGGAATGTTCAAAAGATGGGGATACTTCTAAGACAAATGATACTCAAGATGTTACCTCTCCTCAGGTTCCAAGTGGAACCAGCGGCCCACCAAGTTCTAAAGAAGTTGAAGTTATTCCAAAAGACCCCTCTGACCAGATTATTCTACAGATAGAAGACATTCCGCCATTGGATGTTTTCTACAGCCCAAGACACAGGGCAGTTGTAAAGCGGTCAAGGAAGAGACGAAGGATTGATCAACCTTCTATCTTCCCCGAACAAACGGTCACGGGTAATGTAGTATGGAAGGAGGAATTGGATCCCTCCGATGACTTAACAAAGTTATCGCAGTATGCAGGCGCTTATTCGGCGGCAACAATTGACAAAGCATCGGAGGTGAGCCTTCTATTGAAGAATAAGGACCAAGAAATCTGTGCGTTACAGGCAGAATTGGTTGAAACAAGGCAAAGGGCAACACAAGCAGAGGAACAGTTGCTGGCGCAACAACAAGAGAACAATCAGTTGACTCAGCAATTACAAACAGAAAGACAAAGGATCGATCAGGATGCGATCCAGAAACAAAAAGAATTGATGGAGGCATTGGAAAATTTGAAAGCAGCGAATGAACAAATGATAAAGACCAAAGATGAGCAAATTGCTCAAATGACATCACAGTTGGAAAAGATGAAGGGCGCGTCGCAGGTAAAAGAATTTAAATCAGAGGCATTATTGATAAACAATGCGTTGATAGCTCAGGTCAGACTCTTATGTCAACAGATCGATCAAGCTGAGTCCCTCTTTGAGCTAACTACAACGATAAATCAACAGGTGGAAAAGGCCAGGACTGAACTAGATCAAGCGGACGAGGCCATTACTGCACATCTTGATTGGCAAGATACTGATTTGGGAAAAGCAGCAAAATTGCCCAGGATTAATGAAACACAGAAAGATATACTTTTCACAGAATGGCACACTCAAGTGATGAAAGCAGAAAGGGCGGCTTCAAGATGTAAATCAACCGCCAACAATCTAGTGGATCTAGTCAATAACACTCTTTACCTGGCCAATATGATTTCTCAATGTACACCGGGGAAGATAACAACTCCAAATACATTAGAGCAAACGTGCTACCCTGAGTTAGAAGAAAAAGGAAGATTAATCGCTGGAGTTAAAAGCTTATCCTTAGATGCATATTGGCTCTTTTTAATCAAGCCACATACACAGAGATCTGCCCTAAAGTGCCTTACAGACGCAATCGGGTGTATAATTCCCGATATCCAAGATGCCACCTATGCTGCACAACTCAGTTCGCGCCTCAACAAACCTCCGGAAGTTGAGCCAATGCTTGCAATTAATCAGCTCAGATTCAAAGGAAAGCAGCCGACTTAATGAGTCACCCTCCCGCTTGCCAGATCGCCAGCCAAAACAGGATCAAGAGTTATTGATACCAGTTTAGTAGGATTTCTGTTTAGTAGATATTTAAATTAGATTAATATTTATAGACCCTTTGATTATTTTGGAAAGGGTCGTAAAATTTTGTAACGGACTTAATAGGCTGAAGTTTGCACTACTGTGCTTCAGTCACTATTCTTTTATGAAATTGGACCAGCTGTTATGAATTCGACATTAAATTTTTAATGCAATTGCGCACTATTGCCTTTGTTGAGGACGATTTCTGTGTTGAAGGAAGAACTGCTAATAGCGATTGATATTTGGGAATGTGCTGCAGCTCATATGGTACTTTTATCTACGTCTGAAGTCATTCTTTTTGTATGAATTGTTATGCTATATATTCTTGCTATTGTTGAATACATGCATGCGCTGTAACAACAAATCTCTATCTCAGCCCACTATTGGATGTTTTGCGATTTGCATTTTCCTTTAATCATGTATGTAACAATGATATAAATGGTAAAGTGTAGTAATTTCGTTGTTATTGCTTTGTATAACTATTTATGCACAGCAATCTTTAACAATTTAATATCTATGTTTGAAGACAGAGCCATCTATATGTTTGTCTAAAAGCCCAGATCATCAAACGCTACACTTTAGAAATCGATGAAACCCCGGGATAGATTATAGTTATTATATTCCTGCCGATAGTTGTGGTTATTCGCTTATCACTAGCATAATCTATAAGTCGCTCGTCCATCCAATTTTATCTATTTTTGGGAAACTGGTCCCATTATCCCCAGTCAGAGCCACTATTCCAAACGGAAAAGGAGTTGTACTAAGGTCTGGACCGGGTGGTTTCCCCTATGTTGTTGCAGTGATTTTCGAGGCTTCAACATAATTGGCGCTAGAAGGAGGGCATCAACTGTGAATGGCACATAAGTCCAAACCTATAAGCCATTCTAAGAGAAATTCTCCCTCCGAATCCCCTCGACCTTCCCATTTGCACACTGGTTCGCCGGTATCCAAACAAGGAGAAGGGGAATCAACTACCACTGCTCAAACCCATCATACCACAGAACAATTAAGTCTTGAATCACCTGAAGTCCAGTCTCTAATCCATAAACTTCAGAGCTTCTCGATTTCACCACAGAAATCTGAGGTATCAGAAAGCAGTGCGACTTCGCAGTTCAATCTAACTCATCCTCTCACCATACTTCAAAGCGAAAAACTTGGTATTGAACCCACTGAGTTCCCTTGACCCAAAATGAAAAAGGCGAAGAAAATTACTGAAGGATCTGATAGTGAAGAGCTTTCATCCACGTCCTCCATTGCATCTTCCCCTCTGCGAGGTCAACCATCCACTCCCCCATTACAAATTGTCGTTCACCAGGGATTAGAAGCCTCAATATCCCAACCTGTTCACTCCTCATCTTTGATCCCTTCCCATACATCTGGAATCCCAACAGTAGTGTCAACCACTGTCGCTATCACAATGGCAGACCCATGGACTAGGCCAGGCGCAGTCAACATGCCTGCACCATTGCATGATCTACCAGATGCTCCCGAAAAATGGCTGCCTAAATTTAACCCAGATGACGGAACCCAGGCTGAAGAACACATCAATAATTTTATGTTAGCAGTCAACTTAAAAGGAGTGACAGAGCAAGATGTTGTTGTAAGACTCTTCCCCTACACCTTACAAGGATCAGTAGGATCCTGGTATTTTTCCTTACCCTCTGGTTCAATTACCAGTTGGAACACATGCCAAGAACAGTTTCTTACCAAATATGGAGATGATAGGTCCTTAGCTACTTTAATAAATGACCTCTCCAATCTGAGAATAGAGCATAGGGAACCAATAAAGGAGTTTAATGCCAGATTTAATAAACTCCTGAATAAAATCCCTACCGCTTCTAAACCAAGTGAACAAATTCGAAGCGAATGGTATATTACCGCCCTACCTGCCAACATAGCTATTTTTGTAGACAGGGCTGGGAAACCTACCTTAGCTGAAAACATGAGAGAAGCACTTGCTGTTGAAAAGCGCATCAACGCTCTAGAGAAGAAAGCTGCTTTGGAAGATAGAAAAGCTAAAAAAGTCTCATTTAAAGAGGATTCCAAGAAGAAAACCCCAAAGGACCCGTACGACATGGAAGGTTTACAAAAGGTCCTTAAAACGCTGTCTAACGAAATGGTCGAAATAAAGAAGTAGGTCGCCGAAACCTCAAACAAAAGACCATTTAGGACTTTTAAGAAAACTGAAACAAAGCCGCCCAATGTTATATCTAATGCAGATTCAGAGCAAGAAGAAGAGGAAGAGGAAACAACCTCACAAACCGATGATGAAGAAGAAGTAGCTGAATGGCACGGAATGTGGGATTTTATACTCCCAAACTCTGATACCAAGAATGAAGAAGAAGCCTTTCCAGTTACTACAAGAAGTAAAAGTACTTATGAACCTGCTCAGGCAACTTCAAAGAAAAGGAGCGCAGGTGCTGCCACAACAAAGGAAACAATTCCCCCAAAGAAGTCGCCTGTAGTGGTTCCCCAAAACCAGCCTTCAACTTCTAATTCTCCTTCAACATCCAAGACATTAGTGGTATCTGATTCAATGGAATATAACATTGTTGATGACATGAAGAAAACTAAGGCAAATATAACTATGTTTGAGCTTAGTAAATTAAAGCATCAACAAAAATTACTTCTTAAAGAATTGAATGTTGTTCCCTCTACTCCCCTTCCCAGTGCAAGAGCTGCCAACGATTCAGACCAGCCTCCTGCAAGTATGGTTGAAGCTACCGATTCAGTTCTAATTGGAGATAGATCGAATTCTCATACTCCACCCTTCCTGCTGACCTATGATATTTATAACAGAAACCTGCACAACTGTTTAATTGATTCAGGGGCATCATCTAATATAATGCCAGCTTCAGTTTGCTCTAAACTGAACATTGAACCCCAGAAGTCTGCTATTCATATTGTACAGTTAGACAGGACTAAAGTGCAGGTTGTGGGAGAAATTAATTCCGTAACCATCAGATTGTCTACCGACCCCAGGATTGTACAGAGGATTGATATCTTAATCGCTGACATACCTGAATTCTACGGTTTAATTTTGAGCAGAGATTGGTCCGAAAAACTGCATGGGTACATTTCTACAGATTGGTCACATATGTGGCTTCCCTACAAAGGAAAGCCAAATCAAATAAGGATCGATCGAGAGAAACATATGACCCACACAGTTACCGAATTTGAGCAAGAAAACCAACCTGTTGCATTCAATAACAACATTTTGGGGAATTATTCGTCAGAGTCATTCTTTGGCAACTTTGTTGCCCAACCATCTCCTTTTTCAGTCAATCATTTTACATCTCAGATTGAAAATTTTTCACAAACTGATAAGTCCAGATGTTTTAATGATGCTGAGGAAAATGTAAATATCTTTGTTAATACTCCTTTATTTTGGTCTTTATATTTTGATGGCTCTAAGTCCAGCGAGGGCTCAGGAGCAGGTTGCATTTTGGTTAGTCCACAAGGAGAAAAGACAATGTTGTCTTGTAGGTTAGAATTTGAATGCACTAACAACACAGCCGAATATGAAGCTTTAGTCCAGGGATTATATAAAGCAATCGGCCTCGAAGTGCAATATTTAAAGGTATTCGGCGATTCCGAAATCATTGTCAAACAGGTGAGGAATGCAATTCATTGTCTTTCAAGTCACCTCAAGCATTATCAATCGCTAGTTCAGGATCTTACCTCACACTTTTCAGCATTTAACATTTCTTCCATTCCTAGGTCACAAAACTCGGCAGATGACCTACTAGCCATTGTAGCTTTTAAGCTTCTACCTTCTGAAGACTACAGCCCTGATAGATTTTCTGTAGAATTACTTTTTAGGCCTTCAATTCCCGACAATGTCACTAATTAGAGAGTATTTAACCATGATGAAGATATCTTGCAGTTTCTAACTTCTGAAAAGTCCTATGACAATCAAGTTATTGAGGAAAATGACCATGATCTACAGATGAAAGAAACACCTCAAGAAAATTCAATTCCTAAACCAGTGGTAAAACTCGAAGATCTTTATGATATAAAAGACAAGTTTAAACCTGTAACTAATACAAAGCTTCAAAGTTCTACCCTTAGGTTTGAATTGATAAATCTAGGCACTGATGATGCTCCTCAAAACATCAATTTAGGATTAGGACTTTCCGAGGAAGAAAATGAAGCATTTATTAAATTGTTAAGAAAAAACAAACAGGTCTTTTCCTGGAAGTATGATGATTTGAAGACATATGATACATATATTATCCAGCATACCATTCCCATGCTTCCTGATCAGAAACCGATCCAGCAAAAGTTAAGAAAAATACATCCAAATTTGGAGAGCCAGATAAAGTCGGAGCTTAACAAGCTCTTAAAAACCAAGATTATTTTTCTGGTCTGACACTCAAACTGGGTATCTAATATGGTGCCAGTCAGGAAGAAAAATGGCGACATTCGAATCTGTATTGATTTCAGGAACCTGAACAAAGCAAGCTTAAAAGACAACTTCCCATTACCTACTATGGAGCAAATCCTCCAATCAGTAGCAGGCTCTGAATTGATGTCATTTCTTGATGGATGCTCAGGATATAACCAATTTCTGGTTCATCGTGATGACCAACCTAAAACCACATTCAGAACAAAATGGGGAACATATGCATATCAGAAAATGCCTTTTGGACTCATAAATGCAGGAGCGACATTCCATAGAGCTATGGATATAGCCTTTAGAGGGTTGATTAATCAAACAGTAGTCGTCTATTTAGACGATATTACTGTATATTCTAAGAAGAGATATAATAATTTGCATGACTTAAATCAAATCTTTCAGCGATGCAAGAGATATGGTATTTCTCTGAACCCAAAGAAGTCTTTCTTTGCTCTTGATCAAGGAAAACTCTTAGGCTTTATTGTATCCAAAGATGGCATTTATATTGATCCTGATCGGATCAAGGAAATTTCTAAAATCCCTCTCCCACACAATAAAAAATCGATGCAGTCATTTTTAGGCCAGATTAATTTTGTTAAGCGATTTGTTCCAGATTTTTCTCAAATTGTATTACCACTTCAGACAATGATCAAGAAGAATTCAGTTTTCAAGTGGGGATCAGAAGAAAAGCAAGCTTTTGATGTTATCAAGCAATTAATAATCAATGCCTCAGCCTTGAATACTCCAAATTTTTCTAATCATTTTACATTGTATACCATTGCGTCCGATGTGTCTTATGCTGCAGTTCTCACGCAGCGAAATGCTCACAATTTAGAGGCACCCATATCATTCTTCAACTCAAATCTTCAAGGTGCCGAATTAAATTACTCCGATGTAGAAAAACAAGCCTTTGCTGTATTTAAAGCGGTCAAACATTATAGACCCTTTCTATTAAAAACCCATACAAAAATAATAGTTCCTTTCCTGGCAGTTAGACAACTATTAATCCAAAAAGAGTTGGGTGAAAAAAGGGCAAATTGGGTCACAGCGCTTCAAGAGTATGACCTAGAAATTAAGCCAGCAAAGATTGTTAGGGGCCAAGGTTTTTGCAGGATATTGGCAGGAGCATCCAACATTCCAGAATCAAGCGATGCAGATCAAACTCAAGAAATTAATCAGATAAGTGTTATTGATTCTGGATCTCAATATGCAGATTTAATCTTTTATCTAAAGAATGGTTATGCACCTCCGAATTTGTCTTACAAAAACAAAAGGGCCATTAGATTAAAAGCGAAGAATTTTACAATCATTAATGACGTGCTTTTTAGACAGAATTACGATTCTATCTTGTTAAGGTGCCTTGAAAAACCTGAAGCCCAAAAGGTTTTGCAGGAGCTACACGACGGACCAGCAGGGGGACATTTCGGAGCTGACACAACAGCTCACAAAATTATTCATGCTGGTTACTATTGGCCTACTTTGTTTAAAGATGCTCACGAGTATGTAAGGAAATGTCTAAATTGTCAAACTGCTAGCGGAAGACAACGTAAATCAGCTTTCCCCCTGCAACCAATCAACATTGAGCAGCCATTTGAGCAATGGGGATTGGATATCATTGGGGAGATTACTCCAGCATCTTCCAAACAGCATAAGTATATCCTTACTGCTATCGATTACTTTACAAAGTGGGTTGAGGCTATCCCTTTAAAGACAACAAATTCTGAAGCAATCATTGAATTCATAGACCAATTCATCATTACCAGGTTTGGTGTCCCAAATGCTCTTGTTTTCGATAATGCATCTTACTTTTCAGGCAATGCTATGTTTGATTTCGCTATTAAAAGAGGATTTAAGTTAAAATATTCTGCTAATTATTATCCCCAAGGAGATGGTTTAGCAGAATCTACTAATAAGAATATGATTAAAATCATTAAGCGAACTATCGAACAAAATTAGAGGAATTGGCACAAATCCTTGGTATTCGCATTATGGGCTGATAGGATAACACATAAAGCTTCTATTGGAACTTCTCCATTTAATCTTGTCTATGGAAAAGAAGCAATCTTACCCACAAATCTTATTCTTCCTTCTTTAGCCCTAGTGCAGTTCATTGAGGAAACTCCTTCCTCTTCTATTCAGTTTAGACATAACCAGATCCTAAAATTAGAAGAGGAAAGAGAAAAAGCCAAGGTTACTCATGCCAAACATCAGCAAGCCATCAAAGCAGCTTTTGATTCAACCTCATCCGGTTCAAAACAGTTCCAAGTCGGTGATTTAGTTCTGAAATGGGACAAAGCCCATGAGGACAAGGGTAAACACTCCAAGTTCCAGAAGTTGTGGCTTGGACCATTTCAGATCTGTGAGAAGATAGGCCATTCAACCTTTATATTGCAAGATTTATCAGGTTTGAGAGATTCTCTCCCTGTTAATGGCCTTGTCTTGAAGAAATTCTTTCACTGAGGAGGTAACCCCTTCTCCTTTTATTTTCAGTAGGATTTTATAGTTTGTAGGATTTTAAGAAATAAGGTTGTGAAACGTCTCCCATTGACCTTTTGTTGTGTTTAAAAAGTTGTCCCCATAAAACGAGAATGAACATTTGCTTTTAAAATGATAGAACTTTTAACCAAAAAGGATAATTTCTAGGAAATTAGATGTCTTTGTATTCTGAAATCCCAATTCAAATTTTTGTCAACTTCTCTCAAAGCATAGTAAAATTGTAAACCATTTTCTGTTTTTAAATTGGTCTCTAAAGGTTATCCATACTAAGGTAGGAATCAATCCAATTTCAGCATCTTCAACTCTTACTCTGTCATCCATTACTCTTAAGAAGAAGATTGTTCACCCCATTCACTAAGTTTATGATTATTCAGAGTGTAATTCTAAAATATAAGATATTTAAGATAAGAGGTCTTATTACAAGCCTGCTTACCATGTTCATAGAGAAACAGTTTATCTGACATTACCAATACTGCAAACCACAACAGGGTAATGGCTTGAAATTACAAGACAAGGGGTCTCATCACGAGCCAGCTTGTTCAGTTAAACTACTATCAGTGAGTGGCATTGTCAACAGCTGGCCACCAAACCAGGACAATGGCTTTTTATCTTATCAATGACAAAGAAGAACACGGATATGAAATACAAAATATGAAAAATATTTTGAATTCATTCTGTTAATCACACTCTTAATTGGATGGGACTATGGACAATCATATGGTTAAAAGGTATCCCTGTCGAGACTATAGATGTTTGCTGGCAGCAGAGGCTCTACCTATGACAGACGAGTTTACTATAAAAGGCTGATTTGGAAAGGTATTCTATTTTATCATTACAAACCAATAAATATCTATTTCAAAGCTTAGAATGTTTTTATTTTCTTAGAAAAGAGGAAGTCAACAAAATAGTTTCATTTTTCTCAGAATATATTGAAATCTAGTTATATTAGAAATTTCCCCATTGATTGAAGCTCTATTTTCAGAAAAAGCTTAAGTGTTTCTATTTTCTGAAAGAGATAACTGGTTCTTCCAGCGAATCGCCAATTGTTGTGCTCTACAACACCCCCCATTTCATATCATTTTTACTTATAAACATTAAGTATGAAATGGGTCCCTTTAAAATTTAATTTGGTATCAATGCTATTATAATCCAAAAAAGTCCAAAAAAATGAATAAATGTACTTTATAAAGCTTTCTGGGCAAACCCTTAAAAGAAATCACGTAATGATTTGTCATTGCGATAAAGCGATCGCAAGATCGCATATCGCAATGACACATGAATTATAATTAAGCACCCCAAAGCTTTCCGCCGATGCGCATTCGGCGCATTCGGCGATCGGCGATATTCCATGTACATGTTATAATGTCCCATGCCAATAGTCCCGACGCGATACGCATTCGGCGAATTCGGCGATCGGCGACACACTACAACAGTTGTGATGTTCCCAAAGACTTGTCCCGATGCGATGCGCAATCGGGAATCGGATATCGGCGGCAATCTCACTCAAGTCTTATTGCGCTCAAAGCTTTTCGCCGATGCGATATCGCATTCGGCGATCGGTGATATCCAATACACACCATTAAAGCGCACTAACTCACACCCCCGATTGCGATCCGATAAAGCGCGGTTTTCGACAAAGAGCCGTTAAGTGATGGGATGGCGCAATTCATTTGTAATAAAAGCTGGATCGCTCACGCAATCCTTCATCTATGCTCAACCGCCAAAACGTCCATTTCATGCTTAAGTGAATCGTTCACCCAAATAACGATATAATGGGCATTTAAGGAATGACAGATTGAAAACGGCTAATTAATAAGATCATGCCCTAAAATCTTTTTACGGATTGTATCCGCGCTCATTTTAAAAGCTAAATCCTTTAGTTACGCATCTATCCATATGTGTTGTATCACTTAAGAGTTTTTCATCGCCATCTTTGTGTATTACGCCCAATTTCCTCTTTGTGCAGAATTCATTCACAAAAGCTAGACCTGAGAAGATGGGAAAGAAGTCCAAGAAGACTGCAGGTGCTTTCGCAACACCAACTGCAGGACAAGCGGCCGCAAATAAGAAGAAGGGACTAATATCCGATACCACATGCACGGGGCTCACTAGAGTGACTTGGCAGGGCACTTATAACCTAATTGAAGCTGAGCAGCCAGAAAAGATAGTGTCAAAAGCTAATGTGGACTTACTCAAGAAGTCTGATGCAACTCTCAAAGATTTGGTCGATTCTTTCCTTCACAGGATAGCGACCAGAGAACAGATTCTTCCCTATACAGACGTTGTGCGATGGGCGATTGAAGAAATCCCCATTTTGGACAGGACTTTTAATACCAGAGATGGGAGGATTTTCGGATCATTCAAGCCAGATGACCTAAGGCAAATGTATCATTTGCCCGAGCCAGAGAAAATATATAACAAGGCCTTCTTGGAGAAGTTCGCAAGCGAGAATGAGATCGAATCTGAACCTATCAAGGATTGGAGGCAAAACCCCAACAAACACAAGCACGAATCCTCTGGTAAGTACTCGGTCGATTCTTTGGCTTCTCCTTATTGTTATGCGGGGATTATGATGTGTAGGCTGTGGGGATTGCATGATTCTACCAATTTTACCATTGAAATGGTTCCTTTAATGGAGGCAGCAGTAAACAGTTGGATTATGGATTGGGCTACTATTCTTTCAGATAAATTAGCAGTAGTTATTCGTGATTTTATATCTCAGACTGTTGTTTCAAAAAGAAAAATGCCCCCGTTCTACTATAGTGCATATATCTTAGATACTCTTTGTTTCAATTCCGAATTTCCTGTTCTCGGGTGGAGGTGGACTGCACAGGACCCTTCACCCATTCATATATATCATCAAAAATTGTGGAAAACTTCTTATAAAGACCACCTTTATCAAATCTGTAATGGTTTTATGGTGCCCATTTACTATTCCATTTTTGATAAACCCATTCCAAAAATTTCCTATCAAGCTTCCTTTGATTTACCAGCAGTAGCAAGTTGGTTTGGAGAAGAAAATTTCACCTATATCAGAGTTTTCGGCAGTAAATCCGACCCACATGTTCTTCCTCTATATGTTCCAGATAAGTTGCTAGTAAGGGAGATTGCATATCAAATCATGGCTGAGAGTACTACACAGACTCTCAAAATAGAAAAGAAGAGAGGATGGCCATCTTTTCCCTTCAGATGTGGCGTTTATACTCTGCATGATCTTAAACATGCAAAAAAGGAAGCCACAAAGCTTCAGTCTTTAACGCTGGCCACGATCCCAAACAGACCATACGACCCAAAAAAGACTGCTTATAATGCATTAGAACAGGCCAAATTAACAAGGTTTGAGCATTAGAAGGATATGTTTGATGACCTGTTCGTTGCCTCCGAAACAATAGGTCATGCTAAAGAACTCGCTAGGATGCGATATAATGATGAAGGATTAACTGAGTTCAATAAACTCAGAGAACAGAGGTTGCAAACTCTGCCTCTGGATTTACTGGCAACAACTCCAGCAACATCATCAAGCCGACTTGTTCAAGAACAGGAGGAGCAGTAGAGGAAGCAACAGGAGGAGCAGCAGAAGAAGAAACAGGCAGAAAGACAAAGAAAAGAACAGGCGGAAAGGCTAAAGAAAGAACAAGCCGAGAAACAACAGAGAACACAAATGGAACAAGAAGAAAGAAAGAAGAAAGAATTGGCAGATAGGCAGAAAATGGAGCAAGAAGAAGAACAAAAGAAGGAACAGAAAGAAAAACAGAGGAGAGAAAAAGAGGAGCAGCAGAGGAAAGAGCAGGAGAAAGAACAGCAGAAGCAAACCACTGATGTCAATGTAGACACTACCATAGACCCCAAATTATTACAAGAATGGCAGCAATTTCATTCCATCATCAGTGGATTGGAATGTTCAAAAGATGGGGATACTTCTAAGACAAATGATACTCAAGATGCTACCTCTCCTCAGGTTCCAAGTGGAACCAGCGGCCCACCAAGTTCTAAAGAAGTTGAAGTTATTCCAAAAGACCCCTCTGACCAGATTATTCTACAGATAGAAGACATTCCGCCATTGGATGTTTTCTACAGCCCAAGACACAGGCAGTGGTAAAGCTGTCAAGGAAGAGATGAAGGATTGATCAACCTTCTATCTTCCCCGGACAAACGATCACGGGTAATGTAGTATGGAAGGAGGAATTGGATCCCTCCGATGACTTAACAAAGTTATCGCAGTATGCAGGCGCTTATTCGGCAGCAACAATTGACAAAGCATCGGAGGTGAGCCTTCTATTGAAGAATAAGGACCAAGAAATCTGTGCGTTACAGGCAGGATTGGTTGAAACAAGGCAAAGGGCAACACAAGCAGAGGAACAGTTGTTGGCGCAACAACAAGAGAACAATCAGTTGACTCAGCAATTACAAACAGAAAGACAAAGGATCGATCAGGATGCGATCCAGAAACAAAAAGAATTGATGGAGGCATTGGAAAATTTGAAAGCAGCAAATGAACAAATAATACACACCAAAGATGAGCAAATTGCTCAAATGACATCACAGTTGGAAAAGATGAAGGGCGCGTCGCAGGTAAAAGAATTTAAATCAGAGGCATTATTGATAAACAATGCGTTGATAGCTCAGGTCAGACTCTTATGTCAACAGATCGATCAAGCTGAGTCCCTCTGTGAGCTAACTACAGCAATAAATCAACAGGTGGAAAAGGCCAGGACTGAACTAGATCAAGCGGACGAGGCCATTACTGCACATCTTGATTGGCAAGATACTGATTTGGGAAAAGCAGCAAAATTGCCCAGGATTAATGAAACACAGAAATAGATACTTTTCATAGAATGGCACACTCAAGTGATGAAAGCAGAAAGGGCGGCTTCAAGATGTAAATCAACCGCCAACAATCTAGTGGATCTAGTCAATAACACTCTTTACCTGGCCAACATGATTTCTCAATGTACACCGGGGAAGATAACAACTCCAAATACATTAGAGCAAACGTGCTACCCTGAGTTAGAACAAAAAAGAAGATTAATCGCTGGAGTTAAAAGCTTATCCTTAGATGCATATTGGCTCTTTTTAATCAAGCCACATACACAGAGATTTACCCTAAAGTGCCTTACAGACGCAATCGAGTGTATAATTCCCGATATCCAAGATGCCACCTACGCTGCACAGCTCAGTTCGCGCCTCAACAAACCTCCGGAAGTTGAGCCAATGCTTGCAATTAATCAGCTCAGATTCAAAGGAAAGCAGCCGACTTAATGAGTCACCCTCCCGCTTGCCAGATCGCCAGCCAAAACAGGATCAAGAGTTATTGATACCAGTTTAGTAGGATTTCTGTTTAGTAGATATTTAAATTAGATTAATATTTATAGACCCTTTCATTGTTTTGGAAAGGGTCGTAAAATTTTGTAACAGACTTAATAGGCTGAAGTTTGCACTACTGTGCTTCAGTCACTATTCTTTTATGAAATTGGACCAGTTTTTCTGAATTCGACATTAAATTTTTAATGCAATTGCGCACTATTGCCTTTGTTGAGGACGATTTCTGTGTTGAAGGAAGAACTGCTAATAGCGATTGATATTTGGGAATGTGATGCAGCTCATATGGTACTTTTATCTACGTCTGAAGTCATTATTTTTGTATGAATTGTTATGCTACATATTCTTGCTATTGTTGAATACATGCATGCGCTGTAACAGCAAATCTCTATCTCAGCCCACTATTGGATGTTTTGCTATTTGCATTTTCCTTTAATCATGTATGTAACAATGATATAAATGCTAAAGTGTAGTAATTTCGTTGTTATTGCTTTGTATAACTATTTATGCACAACAATCTTTAACAATTTAATATCTATGTTTGAAGACAGAGCCATCTATATGTTTGTCTAAAAGCCCAGATCATCAAACGCTACACTTTAGAAATCGATGAAACCCCGGGGTAGATTATAGTTATTATATTCCTGCCGATAGTTGTAGTTATTCGCTTATCACTAGCATAATCTATAAGTCGCTCGTCCATCCCATTTTATCTATTTTTGGGAAACTGGTCCCATTATCCCCAGTCGGAGCCACTATTCCAAACGGAAAAGGAGCTGTACTAAGGTCCGGACTGGGTGGTTTCCCCTATGTTGTTGCAGCGATTTTCGAGGCTTCAACACAACACAAGGACAACAAGAGACACCCTTGAGAAGAAATGAAAGTGCTTCTTCAAGCACACCACAAGGAGGAAATTCAAGTGCTTCTTCAAGCACTTATACACCAAATGAAAGAGGTAAGAAGTTCAGAAATTTAAATGAAATTTATGAACAAGAAGCAGCAAATGAAGGTATGAATTCTTTATTTGCTTTATACTGTCATGTTGAATACCCTATTCATTTCGAAGATGTAATTAAAGATAAGAAATGGATAGAAGCTATGGATGAGGAGATGAATGCCATAGAGAGAAACAAAACATGGGATTTGGTTGAGCTACCAAAAGGCAAAGAAGTCATTGGAGTGAAATGGGTTTACAAGACCAAGAACAATGCTGAAGGTAAAATAGAAAGACACAAGGGAAGGCTAGTTGTCAAAGGATACAAGCAGCAATATGGGAGAGATTATGAGGAGACTTTCGCACTGGTTGCGAGAATGGAAACCGTGAGAGCAGTGCTGTCCATAGCAGCTCAAAACAAGTGGAAAGTCTACCAAATGGACGTGAAGTCAGCATTCCTAAATGGAGTGTTAAAGGAAGAGGTTTACATTGAACAACCTCTAAGCTATGAGAAGAAAGGTGAAGAGCACAAAGTGTGCAGATTGAAGAAATCTTTTTATGAGCTGAAGCAAGCGCCAAGAGCATGGTATAGCAGGATAGATTCATATCTATTGGATAATGAATTTGACAAGTGTGAAGGAGAACCCACCGTCTACATCAAAGAAAAGGATGGTAAAATTTTAATTGTTGTCTTATATGTTGATGATGTTATTTTCACAGGTAATGATGATCAGCTCATTGAGAATTTTAAATCAGTCATGAAAGAGGAATTTGAAATGACTGCCATGGGTTTCTTGAAATACTTCTTAGGCATAGAAGTAGATCAAAATGAAAAAGGAATTTTTATCTCACAAGCTAGATATGTAAATCAAGTGTTGGGCAGATTTAACATGCAAGAATGCAAAGCAACGATCACTCCCACAGTAATGGGATTAAAACTCAGCAGAGAGGATAGCAGCAAGGATTTTGATCCTAGTTTGTACAAGAGTATTGTTGGCAGCCTTATGTATTTAACAGCTACTAGGCCTGACATTATGTTTGCTGTTAGTTTAATTTCCAGATTCATGGAGAGGCCAAAGGAAGCACATTGGCAGGCAGCAAAAAGAATTCTTAGGTATGTCAAAGGTACCAAAAGGTTTGGAATTTTATATACTACTTCAGAATGTTCAAATTTAGTTGGATACACTGATAGTGATTGGGCTGGAAGTGTAGATGATCGGAAAAGCACTTCTGGTTATGTTTTTCATATGGGTTCAGGAGCCATTTCATGGGCTTCCAAGAAACATCCAATTGTGGCATTGTTTACAGCAGAAGCAGAGTACGTGGCAGCTACAGCAGCAGCATGTCAAGCAGTTTGGATGAGAAGGATGTTAAGGAGCTTTGGCCAAGAGCAGGTAAAAGGAACTGTGATTTATTGTGACAACAGTTCTGCTATTGCATTATCCAAAAATTCAGTGTTTCATAAGAGAACAAAACACATTGAAACAAGGTTTCGTTATATCAGAGAGTTGGTAAATAATGGAGAAATTGTCTTAGTACATTGCAAAACTTAGGAGCTGGTTGCAGACATTCTAACCAAGCCTTTGGGACATAAAAGTTTTGAATTTTTGAGGAAATGTCTGGGTATGACTGATAACCCAGCAGTTGAAACTAAAGGGGAGTGTTGAAATATTATTTTCAACTGCAGGGCTTGTCCTTTGCCATACTCCTGTAATGATGAATCAACAACCATACCTCTACATTGATGAAACTGCCATTAAACAGCCGCAACTCCAGTCTTTTCCTGAATCAGCCATTACACAGCAATTTATTACGGAATGGTGGTCACTCACAGAATGATGGTAATTTATTGCTGTAGTCGGTAAATGTAGGTAGGATTTTAATTTTATTTTATTTTAATTCACAGGTACAATTTTGTTTTTACGGCAAAAGGAAAAGCGTGAAGTTTTAGTTTTCTGTTGAATCTGAAAAATGTAATGTAGACACAACAGTGTGTTAGTTTTTTTTGGAACAGAGACAGAGCTCTCTTTGTAATGCACAACAGTGCAGAAGTTTTTTTTATGTATGCAGCAACGTGAATGTATGAATGTAATTTACACACAGCAGTGTAAAATGTTTCAAGGAAGAAACAACGTGTTACAACAGCGTGTTATAGCAGTGTTCTGAGTTGAAATAGAGTGTTACAGCAACATTAGTCTTAACCAGAAACAGAGGGTTTTGTAAATGGAAAGGAGTGCAGTCACAGCAATGCAGACTGTAGACATAGCAGTGAAAAACAGCCTGTTGATTTTTCAGAGGAGACAAAGTATTTTGTTTTCTGTAATGTACAGCAATGCAGACACAGCAATGTATTTTCTGTTTACAACATGAAGTTTTTTTAAGTTTTGAACTGTCTTTAAAGTAGCCTTGTAGAAATCCCTCTGTTAGAGGAAGTATTATACATGAATACAACTACCCTTTTGCTGTGCACTGTTGAAATTCAGTTTTTAGAAAATATTTTTTTTGTGTTGCTGAAACAGCAGTTTCGACGTTGCTGCAACACCAAACTACGTTGCTGCAACACCAGGGCAGAGAACGATTTTTTTTCTGTTTTTCTGAGTTTTCTGTGTTAAAACAGAGTATAAAAACAGAGCATTTTTGTTGTCTGTCTGTTATGGAATTTTCATAAATTCCTAATAGTTTCCATTAGTTTGGTTGAATGTCATTAATAAAAGAAAATATATCATTTCTTCCCTCGTGTTTTTCTGAGGATTTGCTTAGTAGAGTGTTCAGCTGCCTGTGAAGAGTAATAACATGCCTGTACTAGTTTGTACTAGTTTTTCCTGCCAGGGTATGCCCAGAGTCAGGGAGCTCGGTATTTGAAAAGGCCTGTCGATCATGGAAAGAGCTAACCAGCCATATATTGGGTATTTAATGCCGAAATATATGTGCGTAAGTTAGCCCGATAACACGGGAGCGGGCAAATATTATTTAATGCTGAAATTGCTGCTCCCGTGTTATCGCGTTAACTTGCGCGCATATATTTCGACATTAAATACCCAATATATGGCTCGTTAGCTCTTTCCGTCGATCTTAACATACATTGTCTTTTCAACTGCTGAATCTCTACTTGAGTGCCTGACAAGGTCACTGCATGTTATGTAGCGGGTGCCTTCTGGGCTAGAATCTTAATACGAGATTGACTAGGTGCTGCCTTCTGGGCTAGAATCTTAATACGAGACTGACTAGGTGGAGTGCGTTCCCCAGCCCCACATCGACTACATCCATGGTGTCATGGCATAATGGCTCAACCTAGCAACAATACTCCACAGTTCCCGGGATGACAATAGGAACAATTCCCTGACGCCAAACCAAAGCCAGTCCGTTGGACGTGTACAGGTGATGCAAAAAAAACTAAAAAGAGCTACACTCACACCACTTTCCCCATATCAAAGGTATATAGTAACCCAAATTACAACGCAATCAATTGATAAAGGAACAAAGGGTGTGACCATTCCTATCTTGAGTGCAGCCACCATCCCGTGGAGCTCTAAAAAAACAACAATGTATTGCCATTACAGCGTGTGACCATTCCTATAATCTCGCGGCCACCATCCCCTTGTGCTCCAAAAAAACAGCAATTTACTGCTATTACAGGGTGTGAACTGCAGAAAAAAATTGGCATTCTATTCCCAACAATAACTTTCCCAAGTCTGCCACCCAAACCTTTTGTCACACAATAACAGAATTCCATAATCCCAGGCTCGCAGGGGTGCTTGTTAATCCCATCTGCATCCAGTGGGTGCGGCTTGCATGGTATAATACTCTGTGATGCATCGGAGGCATTGAGAAAGAAGGTTCGAGAACCCGAGGAATCGTTTGTATCAGAAATAGACCCATTGCATGTATCATGGGGAGCAGGCCGTGCCATCTGTCTTTAATGATCTCGGGAGTCGGTGAGGTGATGGGCAGTCCCCAACTTTTATTACTATTTGTTCTTCCATCCTATCCGGGTTCCAACTTTTATTAATATTTGTTCTTCCATCCTATCCGAGTTCCATCTTATCTGGGTATTGAGCAGGTAAGGTTTGAATGATTATAATAGATTATAATTTTTCTGATCTAGTTTTATTTTATGTAGAAATTACAAAGAGAAATTTTTGTTGAATTAGTTTAGAATCAATCAGTGTATATGTTTTGTTTGTTTTTTGGCGAACTAGTTTAGAACTATTAAGTGTATATATTTTTGTTTGTTTTTTTAAGTATATGTTTTGTTTGTTTTTTTGGCGAACTTTTTAGAACTTTTTTAGAACCTAGGTTTTTGTTTAATTTTATTGTAATGTAAATACTATATATAGTTTAAGAAAATTTAGCCTTTCTATCCTTCTTAGTCTGAAAGTTTGAGTGAGAATTTGAACCAGAGTAACGAAAATAATAACGACCATTCCACTTGACGAACAAAAATAACCTTAAATGACTATCCAATACTATATATCTCAACTTATACCATTTAATATATTATTAATAATACCTATTATTTACCATCTTAGAAGTATAGAATAATATAAAATAAACATTGTGCATTGTGTGCTTTGAATCATATATACTTTGCCTATGCTGTATATTTGACTGAAATATCATTGTTCAGTGTTTATTCTTTATTTTATATTGGAATTGCTCATTTCATCAAGCTAAAGCAAATCACAAATGCTTAAAATTGATGGATCTGGCTTTTTTTTTGGATTGTTTCAAAGATCATAGTGAACTCTTAAATGTCCATTTATAATTAATCAGATTTAGATTTGATGCTTGAGATTGTCACAGGCAAGATTTTGAGCAACATTGTCGCCAAAAATAGGAGGTTCTTTGAGTGCCCATTATCAGTCTTATGGCTAGCCAATGAGTAATGGATAAATATGTATGTACTGTTTGTTGTACAGGTACTTCCCCAGAGGTATAGATATTTACTTTGACAATGTGGGTGGACGCATGTTGGAAGCTGTTCTGAACCACATCAACATGAAAGCTCGAATTCCGGTCTGTGGAATGATCTCTCAGTATAATCAGGTGGTTATAATGAATGTATTGTTATATCAGTGGATTGGATCTGCAATATCTTAGGTTGTTACAGTTTATTAATGTATATTATACATGTGTGAGCAGGAGTGGAAGCAACGTTTTGGAGTGAGAAACCTGCTCAACTTGGTGGGGAAATGTGCCAAGATGGAAGGCTTCCTGTGTTCGAAATACTTTGATCGCATGGGGGAGTTCTCAGAGGAGATGACAGGGTACATCAAGCAAGGAAAAATGAAATACAAGGAAGATGTTAAAGTGGGGTTGGACAGCTTCTTGGAAGCTTTCACCTCCATGTTTACTGGAGAGAATATTGGTAAACCTGTCATTTACCTCCGGCCACCGCAGTGAGTTCTGAATGAATGAGAGGCATGTTCCATTGAAGAGATCGGAAGAGGATCATATCACCAGGAACAATGAAGTCACATGCAACCATTTGTGTCAAGCCACAGCAATAAATTCTGAATGAATATGAGGACATGTTTCTCAGAGTGATGGGAATGGTAATAGATTCTTACAAGGCACATGCAGTCACATTGCTCTGTATGAGATTAGGCTCCTGGTTTTGCGTCTTTGATTTTAAAATTTATTTTATATAAATTTTAGTTTTATTCATGATCATATTTATTTAAAAATTATATATATATATATATATATATATATAAAAGAATTTGTGTAAATATTAATAAATAATTTATTTATGTATAAATTTGATAATATCAATTTATATATTTATAACACTCTTAGAAAACCATGGTATGTAATATTTAATTTTCAATAAAAAGATTTAAAGGGATTAGGGATTAGGTGTTTTTAAAAATTATATAAATATAATTCAAGTAAATCAGCAGATTTTTTTTTTTTAAATATCAAACTTGTGATTTTGTGAGGTTGTAGTCATTTTATGGTAAATATGCAATGTAATGTTTTGTCATTTTGACTAAGTTAAATAAAATAAAAATAAATAAAAAAGATTAATGTAATATGATGATGATGATGGTGGTTAAGGTCCATTCAGATCAAACTTTGGTCTGTCTCACCTAAAGAAACCAATTATTTAGTTTGATTTAAGATTTTATTTCTATGCTCAAAAAGCTTGGAGAGAAGCCTCCCAAGCTCACTATAATTTTGACATCCTAAAAGGCTAGGAAGGTCAATATTGCAACAAAGATTATGAAACTGAGATCTAATGTGGTGGTAAGTGGGGCACTCTGAGAGGAAGTGATTTTCATCCTCGATGTTCATATTCTCACAGAGATGGCAAATCTTTTCCATCCATGGTGTTTTAGGAACTGACGAACTACCTGTTTCACTATGGAGCTCATGAGAGTTAGTTTTAATCTTGGCTATATTAATTTTCTTCTTTGAACTAGTTAAAACACAGAGTTACTTTTGATCTTCTAGGGCAAGGTTGATGACCTTATAATATCATAATTTTCTTTTAGATGTTAAATCTTTCTCACAACACTTTTTTTCTTTGAACTTAGAAGTAACAATATTTTTAATCTTATTAATGTTTTGCAATGCAACATTTTCGTTGATTTCCCAATGGTTTAACCAGGCCCGTGTCTTTATACCAACATCATTTGAGCCTTTGGTGGTTTTGGGTGGAATTTAAAGCTAGCTTAGGAAGTCTATGGTCTCCTATGTTATTGATATTTGGGTGGAATTTAAAGCTAGCTTAGGAAGTCTATGGTGCCATATGTTATTGAGATAATGACTGGAAAATTAGTAGCTATTGGATTCTCGCCCTCTCTTAGTTTTTCTTAGTCTTTGTTTAGATCTTTCTCCCTTTTTTTTAATTTTAATTTTTAATATTATTATCCATTATTTTATTAGTATTATCAATATTATTAGTATTATGATAGTATTATCAATATTATTAGTATTAATAATATGAATATTAGTATTATTAATAATAATACTAATGTTTAGTAATACTATAATTTAACCTTAATTATTATAAAAAAGTAATTGTTTTAATAAGTAAATATTATCAAGTAAAACCCTAGTCAAATATAGCGGTTGATATATATATATATAGATATATATATATATTTATATATATATAAAATAATAATTAATTTTAAGTATAGCCCTTTCTTTTATAAAGAAGTAAATATTATTAAAACCCTAATCAAATATAGCCGTTGATTTAAATTAATAAATTGATATCTATATATATATATATAAAATAAAATAAAAATAAAATAAATTATTAATAAATTAATAAAATTTATTTAAATGATATTAAACATTTACCTTTTCCTCATTATGTTCTAGAGATGAACTACACTTGTTGGTTTGAAACGAGTCCACCAAAATCTTCAATGTGACTTCTTCAGAAAAATATTTTATACATTAAAAAAATAACACTTAAAATAAAAATAATAAAATAAAAATTAAATAATAATAAAAAAAAAAATGGCCCATGGTATTGAAAACCCATGGTATTGCCCTGTAGTATTAATGTGGAATGTAGATTATTTAAAGGGGGAAATTAAACCAATTTATATGCATCTTAACTCCCGATCTACTAAACCTCAAGAGGGATCAAATCTCTTGATATGCAAACTTCTTTTAGAATGAAAAGTGATTTGATCTACGCTGGTATAAACTATGATTAGAAACTAGATTATAACGTTTTGTTAAATATTGAAGCCAATATAATGTAATATATGAAATGCGTCAATTTTATAAATATATTTATTTTAATTATTATGTTAATAATTATATTCAATTAATGTAGTCATAAATTAAATAATTTTATAATTTATCTAAAGATACAGTTTTAATCTATTTAAAAAACCATAACAATTAACTAAATTATAATTGTATTTTAAATAATAATAATAATGGTTTGTAATTATAAAAGTAATTAATATATGAGTTAAATACACATATATAAAATATGTAACACAATTTTTAAGGATAGAGATTCATTCCACTTTATCATAAAGATTTTTAATTAGTAAACGAGCTTTATTACAATACCATGACTTATTAATACCACATGCCCATGACAATATAACTCATTTTGTAGTGTATATATATATATATATATAAACTATTTTTATAACTTATTTTTTGTTTTAAAGTAAAATGGAGATAATTATCTTCTCTCAACCCTCTATTATGAATACTACTAAAACCAACACAATCATATAAGTTAAAGGATGCATAAACACCATAGAGATGGATTCATAATAAGCATCAAAACAATTATCCACTTACCATGTACATTTTTAGTCAATAAACATGTTACAATATCATGGGCCAATACCATTGTTTATTAATACCACATCCCCCTAAAACCATAATTCACTTCACATGATAATTGTTCATATGACATTTTTTTAGTTAATCAAATTAATTAAAAGGGGAAAAAGGGCATAACTAGTTTGGAGATAAATCTCAATTTTTGACGTGTTTATATTACTATCAATTTTAGAATATTGTTTGAAAGTTAAATTCCTACCATCCACCTAATAATTATTGATAATTAAATTAAAAATATAGAAGCCTTATTTCAAAATAAACACACTTATTGACATAAATTTGACATTGTCTATCAATGTGACAATTTCTTGCTGGCCAATTCTTTTTGAAAATTTCCAATTGGGAGAGTTTAAATCTTTCATTTTTTTATATGGTGGAAATGGATTCAACACCATAAAAAACCCTTGGGGCACCAAAAATCCTCGAGCTTGACAACCATAATTCGTATTTCAAAAAAAAATTGTTGGATTTTGTAAAAATTATGTAAGAAATTCCATTGTTTCCTTGGATAAAATTTCCATTGTTTCCCTATATAAAATGTCACCTCCTTAAATTAGGTGGTAAATATTCCATGGATATTTTTGCAGGATTTGGTGGAGGCAAAAAAACATAGATCGAGGCACTTTCGACAACAATAGGAGCATAAGAAGGGACCATATCTTGAAATATGCTTCTATTTTGGGCCAACCACATGCCCCACGAGAGTATCAGAGGTCTATTTTTCATATTTTCCTCTGGGACGTCCTTAAACCATCTATGCGATGCATCACTTATATCTGCCCCATTCCAAATTTGGGTTTTTCCCAAAAGTCTGATTGTCTCTTCCCATATTTTAATACTAAAATGACACTTCAGAAAAAGGTGTTGCACTGATTCCTCGCTTTTACACAGAGTGCACCATTCTGGACCCATTTTGTCCCTCTTCTAAATATTGTTCCATGTAGTGATTTTGTTTTTTATGATGCACCAAAAAAGAGCCTTGGTTTTGCAGGGTCTTTTAGTTTCTAGAGAAGTTTCCACCACCATTCCTATGCTACCCATGCGCTTTTAACCATTAGGTAGTTGTAGCCAGACTTAGGAGAGTATTTTCCTGTAGGAGCATGTACCCATACAATCACATCTGATCTATCCCTTAATTTTACAATTGTTCTCTAGAGTTCTCTTATACAATTATGTCATTCCTCTTTCCATTGGGGTTCCATTTGCATATCCTCTGCTAATCTCCATCCTTGATGCTAAATTTTTGATGGATATTGTTTAGTCAATTTAGTATGTCCTACATTGCTACATTAATTATCAATCCGGGAGTCGTAAACTGATGAAGTGTGGCACACTATATGCGCAAGGCAACCTCTTTCTTACTTTTTATCGTTTTCAATTTTTATTTTGTTTTGAGGGTTTTATCTTTGTTTATCTTCTAATGTAAATGGAAATCTTATTCCTAAGTTTTAAGAATACTTTAGAAGGCAATTTTGGGTATAGATTTTAAGGCAATTATGTCTTTTATGATGACTTCCAGAACTTAACACTTTAGAGAATCTCAAAACAATCTAGTGATTAAATTAATACTTTGAACAAGAATGTAAATGTGCAGTGAATTGCACTCAAACAAATCAAAAACTGCAAACTAGTAAAAGTAAAATCAATTCACTTCATTTATAGTCCAATATCTCTCCAAGTAGTCTTTTCGGGGTTAAGTTATGGCTCTGGAGATTACATCAATAATATGAAGAATTGATATCTAATTACAAAAAAATAAAGCTAAAATCAAATCACATCATTCATAGTCCGATATCTCGCCAAGTAGTCTTTTCGAGGTTAAGCTATGGCTCTGGAGATAATGTCAATGACATGAGGAGTTGATATCTAATCGCAGAAAAAAAAGCTAAAATCAAATCACATCATTCATAGTCCGATAGCTCACCAAGTAGTCTTTTTGGGGTTAAGCTATGGCTCTGGAGATAACGTCAATGATATGATGAATTTGATATCTAAACTAAGTAACAAAGCAAATGAATAAAATTGAAATCAAAGCATAACTGAAATTGAAAAGCTAAGAAAAGCAAAGTGAGCAGAGAGGCTAATCTCATGTCACTAGTTATTGTAAAAATTGCATGAAAATGCCCGGGACTAGCCTATCCTGAAACACACACTGATCAGTGTTAGCAACAATATACAATGCTTGAAAAAATCATGTACAAGAATGTAACGTTAACATCATAACTAACTTATAAAATTACACGGGTGAACAAATTATGAAATATGTGCAATGGAAATAAGGAAACGACACATAAAACTTTACAGAAATAAAGAAAACAAAACCTCAGCTAGCTGGGGCCCTCTGCACGGCCTTGGTCAACACACTATCAGTCTGGAATTACGCTCACACAATCATATAAAACAGAGACTTGTTATATTGCAAAATAGAGGAAGACTCCCTTTGTTACAACAGCAGGACCAGTTCACAGCACAGTACAATGACTAACAACGAAATGACATAAAAAACTAACTCTATATGCATTTGCAAATGCGTTATCTATAAGGGAAATTACATAACTGTTTTCTTATGAAACACCTTCAACAGAGGACACGTAAAAAGACAACATCCGTGACTTTAGCATGATGGTTTCCAAGATCATTCAATCTATCAAAAGATGGCTATTGGATTTGCGTTGTGGAGGCAGTCTACAACTGTCAAAATGAACCCGTGGATCTAGGAACAGTCTCAGACCCTTCATATGTTTAAAAACAAAGAATTGTTTGCCGTAGAACTCTTCGTTTGACCAAGGGTTTCCTTTGTGAATTTGGCTGAACCAATAGGACCTGATCCATGTCCAGGTCATTCCTGAATTGCCCACGTGCCTTGTTTTTCTTGATGACACCTATAACCTAGAGATCAACAAAAATAGCTGCAGAAAGTCGAATCAACTACGGAAAGTGGTTGTATTCCGCAGCGAATGAGAAAAATCTAATTCAAATAGAAAACACAAAAAAATAGTTATAAAATCAATTAAATGCTCTTTTAGAATCAATATGCAATGATCTTTGATAGCTTATGAGGTATTGGTGAGGGGAAAAAGTCTAGGAAAATGTGTAGGAGAGATGTAGTTTCAGGGCTCAATAGATATTCGTTTATGATCTGATGTAGAAAATATATACCTTGGGCATGTAAGCAATTTATAACCTCCCTTGAGAGGGCATAACCCTCATTGAATCCCACCCACGGGTCTATTCCTATTCTGATCTTCTCCCCATTGCCAACGTGTCAGGCCAATCCATCTTCAATGATACTGAAGGAGTCCAATGTTGCCTTCCATACCACTAAAGCATGGGAAGTCTTCTTGTCTAGACTTCACAGCCACTCATCCATGGGGGTTGGGTCTATGTATTTTCTTTTGGTAGCCATTGTCCATAGATTCTCCATTTTTTTAATAGTCTCCACCCCAATTTTGTTGCTAGTGAGAATGTGAAAGTTGATAAGTCTTTTATGCCTCACCCACCCCAATACTTTGGTCTAGCAAATTTGTCCCAAACTACCCATGGCAACACAGAATCCTCCTTTGTTCCAGCCCACAAAAATCGGCTGCACACTTTCCTGATTCATGATAGTATACCTTTTGGAACCCAAGTTAGTGTAATCCAGTAAACAAGGATTGCAACAAGGATCGATTTTATCAAAACCAATCTTCCCTCTCTCGACAACCATTTGTAGCTCCAATGTTTTATACGCCTTTCGATCTTTGTCAGGGGCCACTACTAGTCTTGTTTCCTATAAGAGTATAGTTTTAAATGGAAACCCAGGGACTTGAAGCTATTTATTCACTGACTTAGCTTCAAATGGGAGGGCCAATGTGACCTTGGTAATTTCAATTCCTGGGAGACCTTCCCGATTTAAGGATGATTTTTGAGGATTTATAGACATTCTTGTTTCTACTAAGAACATATTGAGTGCTTCTTTTATATGTTGAATATCACTTCTGCTTCCATCACTGAATAACAATATATCATCAAAAAACAACAAATGAGTGATATACAAATTTATAGCAACTTCAATACCTTTTAGGTTTTCTCTTCTCTTCCAAGCCAATATCAACAGACTGGGACCTTTTTCCGCAAGTAAGAAAAGTAGTGGAGATAGTGGGCATCCTTGTCTCAATCCTCTTTGGCTATGAAAGAAAGGGGAGGCCACCCCATTGATCAGGATATCAAAGCTAACATTTGAAATGCATCCCATCACCCAGTTAATCAAACCGATATTGAACCCCAAGTGGGTCACTAACATACGAATATAGAGCCCGCTGATTCTGTCATATTATTTATATAGGTCAATTTTAATAATCACTCCTTTTTTCCTAATCCTCTTGACACTGTGTAGTGTCTCTTGAGCCACCCCAATTGCTTCATGAATCTACCTTCTGTCTAGGAACCCAAATTGTTCCTTAGATTTGTTTCTTGGTAGGATAGGTTTCCGACATACTACAATAACTTTGGCTATACTTTTATAGATGTAGTTTCACAAAGATATAGGCCTAAATTCCTCAAAAGATGAGGGGTCCTCCGTTTTGGGAATTAGGAATTAAGGGAAAAAAAGTAGAGTTGAAAGGTTCATAAATCACACCATTTACCCGAGATTTCTCCACCACCCTTGTAAGTTCATCCCCTAACAGGTCAAAAAAGTGTTGGAAAATTTTCATTGTCCACCCATCTGGGCGGGTCTTGTTTCTCTGCGTACTTTTTAAAACCCCCTCCACCTCCCCTTTTGACAGAGGCATCATAAACAAATCACTTTTTTCCTCCTCCACATATCGAGGAAAAAGTTGGGCAACCCAAATCACCTTTGCAGCCGAGACCACATTAGGAGATTTGAATAATTTTTTAAAGTGGTTCATTCTTAGTGAGGCTAGGTCATCAAAAGTGTTTGCTATGCCCCCTTCTGGTGTTTTCAACCCCCAAATTGTGTTTGTGTTTTTCCTTCCTTTAGCATAATTTTGAAAAAAATTCGAATTTTCATCCCCTGCTGCTAACCAAATAGCTCTTCTTTTTAGTCTCCATTGTTCTTCTATATCATTTAGGATTTTCCTTCTTTCAATCTCCAATTGTTTAATCTTCTCCCTCTTTTCTTCCATCTCATATCCATCCATTTTTGGACTTTCTAAGAGGTCTAGTTCCTCCCCTATCTTGCTTAAATAGGATTCCTCCCTAATCTTTTTGGCTTTTTCCCATTCTATCGTTTTCTTCTTAATTCTCTTTAAATTTTCCAAGAATGGGCTAACGAATACCCCTGTTCACCGGCGAACGATCTCTAAGTAGATTTAACTAGATTGTTGTATGAGGTATCTTTGAGCCAAGCTAGGTTGAATTTGAAGGGAGATCCCAACTTTTGATTAGGTCCTTTCATTTCCAATAGGATAGGTAGGTGATCTGAATCCCTTCCTACACCCACCCAATGTCTAAAGCAAGGAATCCTAGAAGACATTTCCTCTTTTAGTAGAAAGCGGTCCAGTCTCTTAGCTATCTTGGCCTCCCCCACTCTTCTATTCCTCCAAGTAGGTCTGGATTTCAGCATGTTTATATCAATGAGTTTTCCAGATTTGATCTTATTCAAAAGGTAGTCATCCAAGGGGTTTTCTTGGGTTGCAAGACCCTAGGTCTCTGACAACCCCAATGAATATTTAATATCCCCTCCCGCTACTAGGTTCGAGTTATTCATAAACGATTTGGAGAATAGGTTATTCTAGAATAAAATGCTATCCTGACATGGTCCATATATATTTAAAAGTAACAGGTCAGAGCATAGCTCCTGTGAGAAGACATCAACCCCCCACCACTAATTTCGACCCCTAAGATTTTAGTAGCTTCACACTGCTATCTTTTACTCCCAGAGCCAAACCCCCGATCTTCCTTTGGCATCCACAGTCAGAAAAGTCCATCTCTGTAACCTTTTATTTAGGGTTAGTTTCACTTCTTCTCCAGCTCCGAGTGTTTCTTGGAGCATAATTACATCAGGACAATAATTAAGAAACAAAGTTTAGTGCAAGTTTTTTAGAGGTATTGGCAAACCCTCTACAATTAAAAGAAATCACAATCATTTGATCACTTTTGTTGGGGTCTATGCTGCTCCAAGCGCCCCATGAAAGGATAATTGTTTCCCATCTATTATGTCAATTATTCCTCTTTGTTGAGCCTTAGAAAGGTTTAATTTCCTTCCTCTATGATTTGGTTTTGCAAACAAGTTTTGAAGAACTCCCAAACCTCCCACTTCTCCGATGAGATTATCTTTCTTGTCTTGAGAGCAAAGGTAATAGTTGGATTTCTTCACTGGTTTCCCAAAAGAGTACAAGGTCTTTGGGTCAACTGGTAGAGTTTGATTCAACTGAATTGCTGGGATTGATGTAATGATACTATCCAGGGCTTCAGACACATAATCAACAGACATATTTTGAATTATTAGGAGCAACTTGAGCAAATATTTAAAGGATTCATGAACAAAGGGAAGGGGGGAAGAGACAGTACCCACCTTCTGTGGCTCGGGTATCGTATCACACTTCACCTCTATATCTTCACGCATTATCTCTTGAGGCTCAACCTGCTCTTGCACAATATCATTCTCCATCTGCATATCCTGGACTTCCTGAGATTCTAGTAGCACTTATTCACCTTCTTGCTGAGTCCCCAAATCCTTAGCTTGAACTAGTTTGTCTTCTATAGTCCGAGTATGATCAAGGTTTCCATCTTCCCCTCTGTACCTTCTTCGCCTCTTATTCTTAGGGGGTTGTCCTGAGCTAAATGGCCATATTTATGGCATCTGTGACAACGAAAGGGAAGTTGTTCATAATCAATGATTTGGGTGTAAATATGATCTTGGTATTGAAGATTAATTTCCTTAGCTAGTCCCTCCCGTGGATAAAATATTACTGGTTTTCGAGCAAGACTCTTGTCCTTTGTTTCCCTAAAGGCCATGTTCGCTTCAAGAAAATAACCCCGTTGCATGAAAATAACTAGGGTTTTTCGAGCTTACCTGATTTTTCATCATCACATCTGCTGCACCTCCCACAGAAAGAGTTGTTGTCTGTTGACTCTCATGGGCTTCCTTGTGAGGACCCCTAGCCCCCTCCTTTCAATCATAGTGCATGCCATCTTCCAACAACCCTAACCTACCATCTTGGCATTAGTCAATCACCGAGCCTCTCCACTTCCCTTCTAGTGGTCTACCTGGACAAATAGCTTTCACTAAACTATGTTGTGTAAGCTCCAACCACGAAACCGATAGGATATCCTCCAGTTCGGGATCCAAATCCATGCAATCTTATTGGTTGAACATTCCTCCTATCCTTTAATGTAGGATAAAAAATTCATCATAAAAATTGTTGTTTAACTATTTTGACGGGCACGTGTGTTAGGGAACCAGCTCACAAAAAGATAGAAAAGATAGATCAATGCCTTAGAATTCAGTCTCTTTGAGGGGGAAACCTCCTTTACATTACACAAATGAATAGTTCTTGGATGATACAAATGACTAAACCTCTCTTCTATATATAAGAGTCAAAGGGGTCACAACGTAATCAAGCCAACATAACAGTAATAACATAATGGCACAAAAATAACAATAGTGTATTTCTATGGGGCATACTAATAACAATATGGGGGAAATAGGGGCACAATAATAACAATAAGGGATACAATGACAATAGTAATGGGGGAATCACTAGTATTATAGGGGCCTAACATGCCCCTCTCTTTCTGAAAAGTGTTGTCCTCAACGCTTGAGTAGTTCTGGATGCTTCTGTATAAAATTCTCATTCTCCCATGTGGAATCTTCAGCGGATAAGTTCTTACACTTGACGGGATACTCCAAAATTGATCGATTTCGTAGCTATCGAGTTCTTGCTTCTGTGACTGCTTCCGGTTCCAATATGATTTTTCCTTCTTTGTCAAGTTCTAGCAATATTGTTTGCACTGGGAGCTTGTCACCTATAAACTTCTTTAAACATGAAACATGGAAAACTGGGTGCACTTAGGAAGCTGCAGGAAGCTCCAATTTGTATGCCATAGTACCTATATTTTGAAACACCTTGTGCAAACCATAATACTTTGGTGATAATTTATTATCCTTCTTAGCTTGCTTGAGGGATATTTGTTTATATGGTTGTAGCCATAGGAATACCTAGTCACCTACGTCAAAACTTCTTTCGTTGCGATCTGGATGTTGTTTCATTCTATTTTGCGCCAACGTGACATTATCCTTTAAGAGTTGCAAAACTTGTTGTTGATGCTCGGTGTGATGTTCCACTACTTGAACCTTAGAATTTTCTCTTAAGTATGATGTGATGGATGGTGGATGGTATGCATAAAGTGCCATAAATGGGGTCATTTTTGTTGTAGTATGGAAGGAAGTATTATACCACCATTTATCCAAAGACAACCATTTGACCCATTGTGTCTGTTTATCAGATACAAAGCAACGAAGATATCCTTTGAAACATTTGTTTACTATCTCAATTTGCCCATCAGATTGAGGATGATAAGATGAGCTATGAGCTAACTAAGTACCGAGACAAGAAAATAATTCTGTCCAAAAATTCCCAGTGAAAATGGGATCTTTGTCGCTTACAACAATCTTTGGGTTTCCATGTAGCTTTTGAATTGTTTCCATAAATGCAGTAGAAAATGTATTGGCTTTAAATGCATGTGATAATGCACAAAAGTGTGCATACTTGGTAAGTCTGTCAACTACAACCATGATGACACTCTTTCCTTCGGACTTGGGTAAACCTGTGATAAAATCCATTGAAACCTCCTCCCAACATTGGCTTAGAATGGATAAAGGTTGTAATAGATATGGGGTCTTAATTGCTTCAACTTTATTGTTGGCAAACCAAACATTCCGCCATAAACTTTTGAATATCTGATTTAAGGCATTCCAAAAAAATTCCTTCTTAACCCTGTGGTAAGTTTTTAAAAATCGTTAGTGCCCTCCTAAGGGAGAAGTGTGCAATTCCATAAGAATCTTTTGTTTGAGTTGGGAATTCTTACATAGGTATAAGTGATCTTTGTGCCATAACAAATCATTCTAGCTAATTGTATCAGATGTACTGGGATCTTCTTGTGACTTTCGAATGAGTCCCACACTTCTTCATCATTCTTCCATTCCTCCCTTGCTTCGTTTATTCAATCTAGTTCAATAATAGAAATGGCACACAACTATGCTTCCACATCCTCATCCTTTCTTGAGAGTGCATCTGCCACAACATTTTGCTTCTCTTTTTTGTAGATGATTTCAAAGTCATAACCCAACATCTTTGTGACCCATTTTTGTTGCTCTTCAGAGGATAATCTTTGTTCTAAAAAGTATTTAATACTATCATGATCTATTTTTACCTTGAAATGTCTTCCCATTAGGTAGGGTCGCCATTTCTAAAGTGCATGTAGTATTGCCAACATTTCCTTCTCATAAATAGCGTTGTCTAAATACTTTCCCTTGATTGGACGACTTTCAAAAGCAATGAGTCTTTCATCTTGCATTAAAACAACACCAATTCCATTATCGAAAGCATCACGTTCCACAATAAAAAATTTTGTGAAGTCCGGTGTAGCTAAGACTGGTGCTTGGCACATTGCCTCTTTAAGATGTTCGAAGGACTTTGTTGCTTCCGGAGTCCATGAAAATGCATCTTTCTTCATTAATGTTGTTAGAGGTGCTGCTATTCTCCCATAATTCTTAACAAACTTGCGATAATACCTTGTCAACCCGAGAAATCCTCGCAGATGCTTTATGGATGTGGGGAATTTCCATCCCTTAATGGCTTTAATTTTGCTAGGCACTACCTTAACACCATCATGAGATACAATATGACCCAGATATTCCACCTCTTGTACTCCAAAGAAACATTTGGAGCTCTTTGCATATAATTGTTTCTCCTTCAAAAGTTTGAGCACCCTGTCAACATGTTCAACATGATCCTTCCAAGACTTGCTGTAGATTAGTATATCATCAAAAAATACTAACACAAATTTTCTAAGGGTTTGAAAATGGAATTCATCAAATCTTGAAATATAGAAGGTGCATTGGTAAGGCCAAAAGGCATGACTAAAAATTCATAATGACCCTTAGGAGTTCTAAATGATGTTTTCAGAATGTCTTCAGTATTCATTCTGATTTGATGATATCCTGAACGAAGATCCAACTTGGTGAAGTAAATTGATCCATGCAATTCATCCAATAATTCATCAATCACAGGAATGGAAAATTTATCTTTAATAGTGAGTTTGTTGAGCTCCCTATAATCTGGACACATGCGTCATGATCCATCCTTCTTGTGCACCAATACTATTAGAGCAGAGAAAGAATTTTGATAAGGTTGAATTATACTAGCCTCTAGCATTTCTATAACCATACGTTCAATTTCACTCTTTTGGGCATAGGGATATCTGTACGGCCCGATGTTTGGAGAAACACTTCCTGGAATCAAATGAATAGCATGATCATGATCATGAATAGGTGGGAGACCTTTGGGAGTCTCAAATACCTTGGAATGGTTGTCAAAGACTTTTTGTATATCTAGAGAAATAGATTATTTCGATGTGGGAACCTCTAGCGAACATAATTGTGCAATTACACCTCGTTGTTCCTTCTTTAGAAGCTTTGTCATATCATTAGCGCTGATTACCTTTCCCAGTTTCCCTGCAATACCCCTTAATTCAAATTCCTTTCTTTCCGCATAAAATTTCGTGAAAAGTTTTTGAAAATGAAAAGCTATTGTACCCAAGGATTGTAGCCATTGGACTCCTAGTACAACATCAACACCACTCATTGGAATGGAAAGCATTAGGCTATTCAATACATATTCTCCCATGGATAGCTTGATATTATGGTACCTTCCAGAGAAATTTATGGTTCCTCCACTTGCAACCATCACTTGACACTCTGGTGCTAGATATAAGAAGCAATTCAATTCATTTGCTATCTTCCAATGAATAAAATTATGGGTACTTCCTGAATCAATCAACACTATTACCTTTTTCTTCTTGATATGTCTTTCTATCTTGATAGTTTGAGAAGTGGTAATTTTAGCCAATGCATTACAAGATATGGTCGGATTCAATTCTTCTTTATCTAGTGTTTGTTCCTGGAGTATATCTTCTACTTTTAACATTTCTTGTTCCTTTTCTTCCTCCTCTTCACAATCTATGTAGAATAATTTCTTCTTAGCACACTTATGACCTTTAGTGTATTTTCTATCACAACTGTAACAAAGCCCTTTTTCTCTTTTTTATTCCAATTGTTGTGGTGTCAACCTTGTAGGTTTTGGAAGGATATGGGAAAAAATATTTCCATCTTTATAGTTGTGAGTGGTAGGCTTCCTCATTGCCATAATTTTTCTTTCCATTTTTCTTGCTAACCTGAATGCCTTCTCCAATGAATCAGGTTCCCAAAGGTGAATCTCATGTTGGATATTATCCTTTAAAGTCGATATGAACACATCAATCCTATGCTCCTCTGGAATATCTTATACCTTTATGTTCAATTTTTGGAAGTCCTTAATGTGCTCCATCATTGAACCCTTTTGTTTAAGATTTATCAATTGGCTAAAAAAGGTGTTTCTCTTTGTATCCTCATAATGTGTTATCATTTCTTCTGTAAAAATTGCCCAAGTGACAACTTGTTTATGAGAGAAAAGCCATCGATAGCATACAAACTGCTTTGGTTCCACATATGAAGTTGCAATATGTACCTTTTGTGTGTTTTGCACATTATGGAGATCGAAAAATTGCTCCATCTGTCGTATCCATGTTCTGGGATCCTTGCCATCAAACTTCCTCATATCAATTTTTGGAACATGGTGGGTATTCAATCCAACATTAGAGTCTATGAAATCATGATTAACATTTCGTTTTTTCTCGTCATCAGTTTCCTTTACTACCCTTTCACCATTAGTGACCATTTCTTGTAGCAACTTATTCAAATTCATCTTCAATTCTTCCATCTTATCGTTCATGCCATTCATCTTAGCTTCTACGCTTCTTTAAACCATGCATCTTAGCTTCCACTCCATCCATATTAACTTGCATGCCAATCATATTAGCTTCCACGCCATTCATCTTGGCTTCATTTACCTTTAGTGAGAGTGAAATTTGTTGTACTTGGTCTTGTAATTTTGATATATCATGTTGCATTTCTTCCTCTTCTTCACGAGTTATTCTAGAGTTTTTAGGTTGCTTACTAGGTGTTTCCATTTTCTTTCTTCGGGGCATTAATCAATGCTAATAATTCTTCACTATTCCCTTTGAATTCATTCAAACTAATTTTTCAAACCAATCAGATGCAAAATTTAAAAAAACTACACATCTTTTTTTTTTCACTTTGTAAGAGCCCAATATTGAATCTGTTGTATCTCTGTAACTGTGGATCTCGAATTACTGAAATATTGTCTTGCGGTAGCCCTTTGTGTCATCTTTCTAACCCCTCATGTCTGATCAAGATTGGATTCTCCAAGGAAGAGTTATGCCAAATCTCCCACGGTGACCTAATTATAGAATAGTTCAGTAGAGAAAATTTGTATGATGTTCCACGTGTCACTGTTTCAACCTTAATACCTGAAACTGATGCACATAAAACTATAGGATGTCCTCTTTCTAAAACTTCTTATGGAATTTCAATCTGATGCTCAAAACAAAAGTTATGACGATTTTCCCCAGGTCGCCTGTTTGGAATGTAATTCGGGAGTCTGCAAAAATGCCAACTTCCTCAGATCATATCTCCGTGAATATGGCGAGAGGAGCTCTGAAATTTTGAACCCAGTTTAGATAGGCACTAGCATACTGACTTTTGTTAGTCCAATAGGCCTTCCTATGCATCAACAATTGTCAACACTTTTACCCTACTCCGTTGGAACAAGTGAGACACTTTCAACCGTTGGTTTGAAGTGGCATCTGGCAAACATGCACTGCACTTTGACTACTTTTTCCAAATATCCGTTGAGTTGCCTTCTTTTCTACTTTTTCCAAATATCAATTGAGTTACCTTCTTTTCACAGTTCTTCTGTGCATTGAACCTGACCCTGTTATGCCAAAACTCTGATCCCGTTATGCCAAAACTCTAATTCCCGCAGGACTACATAGAGTTCTTCTGCGTCACTTTCCTAATCGCCTTTGCCGGCAAAACGAGCAGATCGCCCTTGTTTTTACATGGGTTCTGCAGCATTCGTTGTGTTATCTTGCTGCAGGGGAAGGTACTTCATTATTTCTCACTGTTAACGCCACTAGTGTCGTAGATGTAAAATACTGATATACTACATGAAATATAGCTACGGCCATGAATATGTATATGTATACCTAAAGTTAGCCATGATTGATTTATTTGTATATAATTTGTGCAGGTATCTACTTGCCCCGTCTGTGCGAGTCTCACAGAAGTGGACAACGGCGAATGATAAGCGAAGTTGCATCATTTGCTGTCGCTCCTGCAACAATTGGTTCTGGAGTCACAACAATTTCTCCCACTTCGGCTCCATCTCCCGCTTCTTCATAGTTAAATCATTAAAGTAAGTTCTCACTTCTCATACACAACTACCATAGTCTGAATCATTGTTTTTATGTGCAAGCAATCTTATGCTTTATTTTATTTTTTCAGGATTTTAATTTCGTCGATTGGACGCCATTTCTGAAGCAGAAACGTAACTACATAAATGTTAGGCCTTGTTTTAGTTGCAGCGACAGAGAAGGCTATTGATGGTTCCTTATGTTTGGGATAAGATGTGTTAGCATTAGGTACGGGCCCATTGTTTAAAATTACGAACCAGATTGTGTAGTCGAGTAATTTTTGTAGCTTGTAGTAGTGTGAATCAATCGTACAATCAGATTGGTTCTGCAGGGCTTATATCGGCTCATATTGCAGAGCTCTATGTGAACAGCTGGAACTTCTCAAAATATTCCTTCGATAAATAAAATTTCGTATAAATTTATTTGGAATAATCCATGTATTTTGCATCAGTATGTGGTGCAATGATATGCTTTGGGACTTTGTGGAAACACGGTTTATAAGACAAATTTGGAGTCTGATAATTCACTCTTCTGAATTTTTCCGGTCAGCACATTCAGGTCTTATGAAATAATTACCCTTGACTATATAATAAACTTATAAATTACGGGTTGCATGTTTGAGTCATATCAATGAAAAGAAATACACAGGTAGATTGCATTAAGTAACCACATCTTTCAACGACTGTGAGAAAAGCAAAAACAACTCTCATAAACCCTACGTATAGAATGAAGATAGAAAAACATAAAAGAGGGGAAGAATAATGAAAGCATCTCTCTTAAATTCTACGTAGTAACGGAGAAAGAAAAACATAAGACAACGGAAGGATAAAGAAAGATTAAAAGGATTAGAAAATATTAAAAAACAGTTAAAACATAGAAAAAAATATGAAAGAAATGATTGAAAACATATGTTTTATATTTTAATAGAATTGGTGCTTTTAAAAATATGCACACAACTTCCTAAGAATGTGTATATATTCTCAAAAATGTTAATTTGGCACTAAGTTTTTTTTAGCAATTCAGGGGATATGATATTGATGAGATTACTTACAAATCGATCTTAAATACTAGAATTCCAAGAACTAAAATTGATGATAAAAATTGTTTTTATATTGTTTGTATCTTTTTACACTACAAATTTATAGATAACCACAAAACACATTACTATTTTTTAAATTAAAAAACCAATAATTTTATTTTATTAAAGAAATATACATAATTACCTTTTTTTCATATACATAACATGTGTGTATCGAAAGAGTTCACCGAAGATTATTAAATGTACTTTTCGCAGAAACCTTTTATGCTGCATAAAACAATGAATCAAAAGTATATGCATCCATATACATACACAAAAAAGTGTGTGTTCTATTATGTTTGTTGCATAACAATGAATCAAAAGTATATGCATCCATATACATACACAAAAAAGTGTCTGTTCTATTATGTTTGTTGCATATGATAGACAAAAGTAGTGTCCAAAAATATGCATCATGTAGTGGGAAAAGTAAGGTCTATGATAATATTTGTAATGGTCCAATCCATTGCACTTTTAATTAAACATTGCCATTGTCCGAAATCCAAGCCTGCTTTAGATAGTTGATTCACTGTGGTATCCTAGAGGGATGTGGCTTTCCAAATTTTTGTTGGTAACCACAGCGACATCAGTTTCCATCGCTGGAGGTGAAGGATCCTTTTGGGCATCCGAATTTGAAATTTTCTAAGTAACTTCCACCCTTGTATCCTTCTCAAGGACCTCCTAAAAAATGAAGCATCGCCCCAAATGACTGGTTTTGGTTGGGGAGAAATCACCTACGATCATCCCCACACCTGTCACTTAGAGAAGGGTAAACTGCTCTGATTAACTAGAAGACCATACTTTTGTATTATAGTTTATCTCCGACTAAGGAGAAGATAGGGATATTCTTGTATTATAGTCAATTTCTAACTAATTTTATTAGTTTTTATTATTTTGTTAAATATTTTTAGAATAATTTGGTAAAGTAGTTCTCTTAATGTAAAATGATATAAATTTATATTTTAGTTTAATAAAATAATAATAAAAAATAATTTCTCATTTTATATGTAATTCTTTATTCATGAGTAAAATAGTTTACATTAACATTATTCATAAGTGGAATAATTCTACATTAACATTGACCAAATTCCAAGCCAATATGAATTTGGGCGGTCTTCTAATTCACAAATACTTTTAAAGACATCGTTTTAAGCTATTCTCATCGTTTTTTAGTTCTTTGTTAGGTTGTGAGGTGAAGTAATTTACAGTATTAATTAATTTTTTCATTGATTTTTATAATAAGCGAAAGTATTTTAAGTTATTTGTTTGGATTTAATTATTATAGTTTTAGTTTTGCTATTATATGTAGTTATAATTGCTTGCTAAGTGTTCCTTGTCAAAAGAATAATAGTCTCAATTTAAAGGAAAAGTTATGACCCTACCAACTTTCATTTCTCAAATACTTTTCTAGCTTATTAATGTATATGCTATAAAAAATATTAGGTCATGGTATTGTAACAAACGCTATTTACACGGTAAGAACCTCCATAATATAGTGAAGGTATTAGACCATAGTATTGTAACAAACCCTACTTACATGTTAAGAATCTCCATGACACAGTGAGAGTGAATCTTTATGATTATACATGATTTTTATATGTGTGTGTTTTTAACTCATTAATTATTTTTATAATCAATAATAACTATCAATAACATGACTATCATATGACTGATTGTGGAAGATTACAATCAAGAAAAGAATAAAATTAAAAAAGGAATATTAAGGAAGGCATAATATTTAGAATACTCCCCATGGATTGCAACACTATGGGGTGTAGATATTAATGAGGCAGTGTTCACGAATACTTAAGTGAAATATATTTGCAAGAAAATACTTTAGTGAAATATATTTGCAAGAAAGTTCTGTGGTGGCTCCACCGGGCATCGCCGAATTCGACAAGGCGGTTTCCGCGTTTGAAAGTCTCCACATAGTTGGTTGTTTTGTCTCCACTTTTTACCCCTATATAGTAAGGCCGCAGGCTCATCAACCACGCATCTCCTAATATTACACTGCCCGTTTTCTGCTATTGCTTCTCTAAATTATCTCAACATCGTTGGTAGATATTCAAAACAATACAGAAATGGCTGTTGCGAGGCTTGTTTTCACAATCTTTGCCCTTATTTCAGTTATAAGTTTGCAAGTTGTTTCTGGTACGTACAATTGATTTCATTTAATGTTGGATATGTTCATAAAGAATCTATAATTGGTTTGGTTAACTATTTTTTTATCATTAGGATCATTGTAAATGGTAATGGAATTAACTATTTTTAAAATAAATATGGATCTAATATGAGTTGAGAGCGATTCAATTTTTTCATATGTAAATTGTAATTTTTTTTATAAATTCATGGAACACGTTGTGTGCTTGAGGATTCCATCTAGACAATGACAATGTCCAGTATGAATGCCAGGTCAGTTTCTTTACATCTTTCGCCATTGCTTCTACCTAACTTTCCACTTAATTGATAGGGTAATTGATGATGTGCAAAGATCAAAGATTATAGTAGTGAATATGAATGAATTGATAGAAACATAAGAATGCATGAACGCCTGTGGGGTGGAGAGGATGGGTTGGCTTTCGAGCTTTGAACTTACTGAGATGTACACTAATATGTAGGTGAGGACTTTGATCAAAGGATAATGGAATATTTCATCAAATTGATCAAGAAAAAGCACGGACAGGATATTAGTAAGGATAGCAGAAATGAAATAAGACATTCAATGTGTTCCTTGTAATATAGATATAAACAAAACATCTAAAGAAAAGTAATTTCACAATGATCCAGTCTAAGAAAACAAGGTTTTCCACAAACCAATTAACTCTTCTAGAAAAATTCAACAATTCCAATTTAATAATCCTATCGGCCTCTCTTTGTACCTTTTGAGACAATTGCTAGTTAAAATAATATGTTACAGAATAATAAAATTTGCACATCAAAAAATAAACTTTTAATAAACTTTTACTTTTTTAGATGTTCAATAAATTTAAAATTATCATAAAATTTCATTCAAAATATTTTTTAAAATAATATATAAAATAAATTAACATAAATTTTAAAATATTAACATACATTTTTTAATAATTTTTTTTTAAAATAATATATATATATATATATATACTTCACCAACCCATGAATCAAGTTCCACAATTCACTCATTTACATTCATAGCTAATGACGTAAGGGAAACAAACCCTTACTTTTTAGATTATTTTTCCATGTCGTTTTAAATTTAGTGCCAAAGAATTTATCACTCTACCATTCACGCAACTCGCTTTCACATGCACACGCAAAATTGAGTAATGTCCATCGTTGATAAAAGAAAATTAAATGGAGTGTTAAAATCAATAGTTTTTTTATGGCCATGCAAATAACCAACTATTAATGAAATATAACACCACCCTGTCTTTCAAGGATTGCAATGTTAAACATATATTTTAAGAAAGGTAATATAATTTTATTATTTAAATAATATTTTTGTAAAGCTACATAGACGGTCGGAATTATGCAAATTCTTAAACCTGTGAACAAATTCTTACTGAACTAGCTGGAGAAAATTTACCAAAAACACCAAATTACAAAAGACTTAGACTACGCTATTTCGTTCCTACATAGAGGAATGTAGAAAAGGAGGAGCGGACTTCTTCGTGGCTTCAGTTATTTCTGCTTCAAATCTTTCCATAGCAACAGGGGGCAAGCAAACGGGAACCAATATCCCTTGCACCTCACTTGTATTTTGGTAGGGGATGAAGAAGCTCAAGCCTGGAATTACCACTCCACCCTTTGCAGGCCCTCCGAACGCCGCTCTTCCCCATCCGTAATCCACATCCCTGATTTTGGTAACGTCCGAAATGACAAAGGATCCCACCACTGTAAAGTGAGGGCACCCTTCTAATTCCATTAAATCTATCACTGATCGCATGTACTCATCGTTCACAGCCGTACTGATCGCATGTACTCGTCTTTCACAGCGAAAGACAGCGGTTGGTTTGCCAGCTCTCCTGCGGTCGTCTTTGCGCATGCAAGGCTGATAGCATTGCCGTAGAAGCCTTAAGGAAGCGGCGGGTCGAATTTGGTTCGAGCGTCCACGGCGAATATGAACCGAACTTCTTGCTCCCAAGGCAGTTGGAGAGCCCTGGTCCTCAAACGCCACAAACACGCCGATAGAACTTCGAATGTTGAGTGCTTTGTGCCTTGGCCTACTGCTTGGGTCTTCAATGACTCCATCTCCTTGGGTCCGAAAAAGAATGATTTTTGGCTCATCTCGTTCACGGGAACCATCTGCCCATCCTTATCATCGATTTGTTCGTACTCGTAAAGGGGGAATTTAACACCCGGATTCGTCCGCGGTCGGAGGATTTCTCTTTTCCAAACCGGACGAACCGACGGCCTTGGCGCTCCCTTCGCCATTTCTCCGACAGTGGTCATGAACTGAACGAGGCCAGTGCTGTCTGACATTGTGTGGTTCAACAGCAGGGCGAATATGAACCCTCCGCATTTCAGTCGCGTTACCTGAAAGTTCATGATAACCAGTACGCTCAGAAAACGCAATTCCGACTCCAAGAAATAACAGCCAAGGCAACAACCGATGGAAAATGCAAGCGAAAATTAATTGAATTGATGATGAGCATAAATGAATTTACCTGAATAAGAAGCAAGGGAGAGTTGGTAAGAGTTAGGGAGCCCGGCGCGTAGTGCAGCAGATCTTCCCAGCAGGGGAATGGCGGCTGAAAGTCTCCAAATTCCTCGAGAGCAACATCGGCATCAGCCTCCACAAACAGCACGCCTTCACCAGTGCATTCCACCACGAGCTTAGCGGCGGGTGCGTCTCTGAGTCTCCCGGCAAAGGGATAATAGAAGACCAAAGCCTTGGCCAGCCCTTCTCTGATAAATCTGGCAGGATCCTGACCCTTCTTCGATGGGTCGAAACGATAGAACTGAACGATCAGAATATGAAATCTGAGACCTGCTTGATCATCGATATTGGAAAGGTATAGAGACTCTTTAGGAGTGGGCAAGGAAGGAGCGACAAGAACGGCCGGCTTTCTGGCGACCTTGAATTGCAGAGATGCCATGACAGATTATTATTTAGACAATTTACCGAAGCCTACGAATCAAGCAAGAAAAGTCTGCACTGCGCAGGAGACGTGAAGCAAAACTTCGAGATGGTGAAGGTGCCGAGACATAGTGTTGACAGAGAGAGCAGAGCTACAGAGATGCGCACACACCCAACTCAATGCTTTCTTTCATTCGATGTTTAAACAGATATTTATATACAACAGAGAGACTTCTGGAATTTGTTGGGTTAGTGGTTTTTTCAAGAAGCTTGCTCATTTTGTCAACCATTTCAAGGAACTATGCCTAAAATATCTGTTGAATTATCTAGAACAGTCCAGTAACAACATTAATGAGGGTGGTTGGAATTAATGTCTTCCAACACTCCCCTTAATTCCAACCATATAACAAAAGCACAACACACTATACCCTTAATTGTCATCCCTGCTGGTCTAACTCTCAGCTAGGCTTACAACAAAACATTTCATTTTTGACTTCTTGCTAAGGGGTCCATGCTTGTTCTTTTGGTGGTGCAATTTCATCTTCACCTTTCTGGCTTTCCTAAAAGAATTCCTCTGCTCTTTTCTTATGTACTTAATATCAGCAACCTTTTCCAGATCAAGACCTCGAACAAGGTAATCTAATACAAGTTCTCACCACTTTCCATGAGGAACCAGCAAACGAGCCATCAAAATGTAGTCATTTTTGAACATGAGTGACCTTCGAAGAACATCCATGGTAGTATCCTCCACAGTAGCAGTCATCTTGAAAGCAGATCCAATAGAAATTCTAACAATTGGGTTTTTACTCTGAGTGATTTCTTTAACAACGTGATCCTCAACAACATGAGTGATTTCTTCACCAACGTGATCCCCGACAACATGAGTGATTTCTTCAGCAACATGATAATGTTTGTCAATGAACTCAAAAGCACTGCTAATCCCAAATGGGTTCTTGAGAAAATGATCATCGAAAGGATCATTGTCAAAAAGGTTTAAAAAGATAGACATATCAGCTGGGCTTAAATTTTCCTTAAACTCTGGCGAGATTTAACTTCAGAATAGCACCACCCTTGGAATAGCACCTCTCGGCTTTGCCTCACTTCTTATCCTTGACCACTGGTTTTATCTTTACAATTACCTTGTGCAAAAGAGACACACCTTCCAAGAACTTGTTAGAAATCCGAGTTTTGTCCCGCTGTTCTTCTTCTAATATCAAATCAGGATTATGGAAAAGACTAATTCGTTCCTTAAATTGCATCATACATGACAGCAAACGATACTATAAAAATCAACACAGTTCCTGCAATTAAACACAGAAATTGCACAGCTGGACAGACTTACTCTCCTTCCAACCTCACAAATCTTGACCCTCTTGGATGCTCACAAGCCTCAACCACAATGCCACTGGCCCCAGCAGCCACACATACACAACCGGGCACGCTACGCGCCCTGTCACTTCTCAACAACTTCAGCTTTGTTCGACCCTCTATGGGTCATGCAGCAACACCAAAAACAACACAACTCTTTACTGTTGGCTCAAGTTTACCCCACTCCTCACAACACTCTGACAACGATCTGCCAGGAAAGACTCCAACAACGATCGTCTCCAGTAGCGACTTTCTTCTCCTCTAGTTGGCTCGATCCACCCTCAACAGCGTCCATAGCCCTTCAGCTTCAACGCTCTTCAATTTCAACTCAACTCCAGGTTTTCACACGCATAATAATTAATTCACCAAACAACCACTTCACGATTTCATTCCGCACATTGCTCTGCGGTCCTTTTGATTTCTTGAAAGGATCCCGCCAAAGTTATCAGAGAGGCGCTCGCGAAGGTTTTGGTGTTTTACTATCCTTTTGCCGGAAGATTGAGAGAAGCACCCTTCGGTAAGCTCGTCGGTAAGCAGATTGGCTTTAAGCCACAGAAAGATAGAGAGCAGAAAGGGGAGAGGAATTAGAAAGCCGAGAGGCCAAGAGAGAGAAGTGAATTGCAGAGAATAGAGAAAAGTCGAGCTGACCTGTAGAGCAAAGGCAGCATCGAGTGAGACAGAGACAAAGAGAGTGCGAGAGTATGTGAACTCCAGAGAAGGCTTGAGAGGTTCAAGCGAACTCCTTTGAGTAAACCTGTCAAGATTTGAGTCTCAGATTGGACTCAGACCATTGTGACCAGTTGAGGTCGAGATTCGGTAAGGAGATTCTATGTACTCTAGAGACTTGGGGAATCCAAGTACAATCCTATTGATCGCCATCTGTTGAGTGAGACTCAATTTGAGCTCACTATTGTAAAAACTCTGCTTTTCATGACACAATAGAAAGGCCACCATTGAAGGATGGACCAGGAGACGTAGCCCAAGAGGATTGGGTGAACTCCTTATTAAACTTGTTGTGTTTATGTGTTTTCTTATTGTGTTTCTCTTACTACTTCAGTGTCTATGTATTTGGCAATCTTATCAATCCATTTCATAAAATAACATAGGCACACCCCAGCACATAAGTTTGTAATACCTTCATTAATTAACTGAGATCATTCACAGGTGATTTCAGATCACCATGAGACATTTGGAATTCAAATGCAAAATGTTGTTCTCTGGTATGAATACCCCTTGAAGGTATTTTCGTGGCAACCTCATCATAATGGGCATGCACAAAATTTGGGTGGTCACCAAGGTGGTGGCCCTTGATGGCTGTGATGCACCTTACACCTAGAGGAGGAAGACACTGGTATGGCAGGGTTTCATATATCATTAATGTTTGCAAATGTGTAAGTTGAAGCAACTTAAATGCATGCATATGGGATTGTTAATCCCTGTGTGTGGTGAAATGCCCGACTATACAATCCCTTTTTCCAGTTTGGAGACGGGTTGCTTCTCTCATGGCAGATTGGATGTGGCTATTCTCTCTTCTAACAGCTGAGGTATGCTCATTTATGAGAAAATTATGGTTCTTTGTCTTGAAAGGAAATCCTAGCGTTTCATACTATACACCTGTCTAGCAATGTAACGAGTATCAACGCCTCTCCTTATTCCACACACTCATACACTCATGTCTTGGATGCCTTATATCTGCATGGCTTTGGTCTCAGGGTGGTGGAGGTTTTGGGTCACGACAAAGCTCTTTGCATGTTGGAAAAATTCTCATGTTACATGTAGATACAAAAGTATTTTCTTCTATTCCCTCACTGATGTTGTCAAGTAATGTTCCAATGAAGGTATTTTTTATGTTCTCTTTACCTATAGAATTGAAGTTTGGTCATGCGCTAGCTTCATTGTTGTTGTGTGCTCATTGGGTATTAGGGTAATCTCTCCATCTTCCTTTTTCAAAGTTTCAATGCAATGCTTGGTTATTTTCTTGTCGAGGTCGACCCATTTCCTTAAACTTAGTCTTGGGTCTCTAGTAATAGATTTTACGTCTAGTATTCTTCCATTTCTGTTGATGGTGGGTAATATAATGTTTTCTAGTAACCACTCATGTTTTCTCTCTTGTCAAGCTTTGTTGTTACTTCTTACAAGGGTCAATGTTCTTTGTTCTTTTTCTTCATAATTCTAAATTTAGACCTTGGTTTGAACTTATTGTAGTCCTTCCCTCAGTGGACCTCGCCAACTTGGACCCTGTCGGGATTTCTTTTCCTTGTCCTGTTTTGGTGTGTGGAGTTTGGTACCCCAATACCTTTTCCATATGGTTTTAATTGGGCCATCGGGAGTCATTGTAGTGTAAACCTTAAAGTCATTACTGTGCCATCAAGTCTCCTCAACCCTCTTCCCTCGTTGTACCTTCGTGTCTATAACTCATTCAAGTAGGTCGTTCAATCACCAATTGTAGCTCTTTTTATTGGAGGTTTATTGTTCTCATGGCTCTAAGGTGACGCACTCCCAGCCGTAGAGGAGGCGCTTCAGGGTCTCCTTTGATGCATCATCAGAGATTGTTTAGTTGGGAATCAATAGCCAATTTCTTCAAAGCAGTGCCCCTGGAGGTCTGAAAAGAAATTCTTCAACTCGAGCCTAACGAATTCATAGATCATGTTTACTTCTCAGATTTAGATATAGGAGACAATAGCCTCAAGTGGGTACGAGATCCGGGGAAGTTTCGCAGGTGAAGGATCCAGTTCCTTCATTCCATCACTCTACATCGTCAAATGGAAATTCTTCTTAGCATGGTCACCAGAGGCAAACAAGTAGACAACTACAATATCTTTGTAGGTCAAGAGGATATAAAGTGTATTCTGAGAGATATTAGATACAAATTAGATGATATAGTTGTTCGGTTGCCTCACATAGAATGTTATATCGTCTCTGACTTAGACACTGAGTTGAATAAGCATATGGAAGGGCCTGTTGTCATCAATTATCCAGTTGAAGCCTCTCCTCAAGATAACTCTACAGCCACATTGACAGTCATAATCCTAAAATAAAAAGTACACCAAGAAATTGGTATGTTGGTCTATTAAAGGGAAAAATGAGGTTGGTTACTTTGGGGATGTAGTCATATTTTTCTTTTGACATATATATGTATGTGGTAGATAATTTACTTTTCCACGTTTTTTTAGTTTACAGTGACAGACTTGTTTAAGTTTCTAATAACAAGACTGTATAGGCATCAATGCTAGCCTTTCGATGTTCTATCGTTTTTTTTTTTTCCACAGTTCACAACATGTCACTATTTTCATTTCTTGGATTTTATATCCTCTCCTTTCTTGGATGTTATATCCTCAGCATATGCTTATCCAATCCTCCGTCATTCTCTCTTCATCACCTGGGAAGAGAAAGTACGTGTGATGTCAAATATCACTCCATACTGTGCTAGTTATAATAAAATATATAAAAAAAATATTTCCATAGTTTAAATTATCTTAATTATTTTGTTTAGTATTTTTATATTTCATTTCCAATTTTTATTTTTAAATTTCTTACTTACACGTTAAAAAATAATATTTAGTCTTTTAATTAAAATTTCTTAATATTTGATTTTCCAATTTTAATAGGTGAAAATTAAAACTTAATATTTAATATTTTTACTAATATATATATGATGAAGAAATATCTTTATATTCTATATTAAACAACAAGATAATAGTACTCATTATGAGCCCACTATGTCACATGTAAGATGTTGAAGATTGGAGGACAACATCATTTTTTCCAACCACCCAAAATACATCCAGTTGATCTATGTGTGTGTGTTTTGATGTTTGAACAAAAATTGCATTGATGAACACAAACATAAAGTGTACTTTAAAATATGTAAGGATGGAGTAGAGACACATGCTCTACTCTTATCATATGTGTGCAAGTGAAAATACAAATAAAATGCATCTATTATGGAGTTTCCATGGGCAATGTGTATTCTAAATGATTGTTACATTACATTAGCATGATCTTCTACTTCATTCTTAGTGTTTAGTCCAATTTAACTCAATATTTATCATTAGCAATCATTTAAGGTTAAGCTTAAAGTTTTTACATGTTTCAACCCTCAATTAATGTTAGAGCTTTGGATCTTCTAAAATATTCTTGAAATTTCACATGTAAGTAACTCTACATTTTCAATAGACATACATTTTATTTAGTATCATGGTGGTCAACATGTCAATAGTTGCACATTGTGAGTATTGTTAGTTGAATTGACATCTATTTATTATCACAATGGTCAACGATATAGGTTAACTTAGACAAACTCCTATTGAGGGGATTTTTCATTTGGAAAGCTCTCAATGCTTTTGACACTTTAAAGAGATTGTGAAATTTGTTAACAAAGTTTTGACCTTAAAAAAAATTATGTGAAGCTTCAAATGATTTTCAAAAGACAAACTCCTATTGAGGGGATCTTTCATTTGGAAAGCTCTCAAAGCTTTTGACACTTTAAAGAGATTGTGAAATTTGTTAACAAAGTTTTGACCTTAAAAACAATTATGTGAAACTTCAAATGATTTTCAAAAGATTTTGGATCTTAAATTGTCAAAATTGAATTTATCAATAAAACAGAATATAATAAAAGTTAATTAGCACAACCATATAATTAAACCCTTGGTAAACGTCCATAAGCAGATTCTATTCATAATAAACTTTATAATAAACTTCAAAACTCTTATCTCATCATACATCTCAAGTTGCTAAATTAAATAATAATAATAATAATAAAAGTTAACTAAATTATCATAACTTTATTATATTGATAAAAAGAATTAATATATAAATTAAGCATATTTACCTAAAAAAAAAGTAACAATTTATTAACCACAGAGATTTAGCCCCACTTTATTATGGACAAAATATAGGCTTTGTTAAAATACTATGGGTCAACATAATGACTTATCAAAGCCACATGCTGAAAAAACCATACTTTTTTTCAATTAATGAATTTAATTAGAAAGAGAAAAAAAAACATAACTACTTTTAGAAATAAATCTTAATCTTTAATCTGTATATATTGCTAAAAATATTTTAAAATATTTTATAAAAATTAAATTGAAATTTCTTCCAAAATAAACACATTTATCTCTTTTATAAGCGTCATAGAGTTAGAAAGACGATTTGTAAAGATAAATGACGTGAGATTGAAAGAACACCACCCACAAAGGTAAGAAAATCTACGTATAACGCTTACCATCTATCACCCGCCATATGCATATACACACTCTTTTTAACAGAGAAAAGAGCATGTGGGTTGCTGAGGATATTATTTAAGGAGGTTTTAGAGTAACCAATGTATATGGGTTAGCATTGTAGTTTTTATATTCATGTTATCTAGGGTATGTTTTGTGTAAGAGTTTTATGTGGGTTGCTGAGGATATTGTTTAAGGAGGTTTTAGAGTAACCAATGTATATCGGTTAGCATTGTAGTTTTTATATTGATGTTATCTGGGGTATGTTTTGTATAAGAGTTTTATGTATTGTAATGGTTTTATTTATGTTTTTAGTTGGTTATCATAATAGCATGTAGATTGTGAGGATATTATTTAAGGAGGTTTTAGAGCAAGCCATGTATATGGGTTGGCATTGTAGTTTTGTAGTTTTCATATTGATGTTATCTAGGGTATGTTTTGTATAAGAGTTTTAAGTATTTTAATAGGTTTTATATATGTTTTTGGTTGGTTATTATAATTTCTAAATGTTTTTAGATGATTGTTATTATGTCTTAGCTTATATGTGAAGTTGAGCCGTAAACATGGTTGGAGAAGGCATATTTATATGAGGTAACATAGGTGAATAGTGGAAGACAAAGCATTATAACACACCTCTCTAAGCTATTACCAATGTTATACCATAGGTTTTATGAGTAAAATGTGTGTTACTACTAACTAGTGGAATTTTCCTCAGGGTATTTCCATGGGTATGTCCTATGTTTTTTGTACTTGTTAAATCGTGAAATAATTCAAGGAAGTTCGCTTTTCATCTAGAAGGATGATCAAAGTGGAAAAATCTTTCTCATTCAATGAAGATAGTGGTAGATTGAGTGAAGGAGGAAAATTCTATGAGCAAGACCAAATCTATAACATATGAACATAAATTCTTAGCTCCCTATTACTCTCTATGTAGTTACTACTTTAATCACTCTAGATGAATACTTATAGGAGAATGTTTTGAAGAGTTGAGGTTGGTTTTTTTTGTGTGTGTGAAAGATGATATGCATTGTGTGTTAAGTGGATAATTAATTTTCCTTTCTTGGATGTTATATCTTTAAGGAAACTACATATCCTTATCCAATCCTTAGTCATTCTCTCTTCATCACGTGAGGAAGAGAATGTACATGTGATGTCAAATATCACTCGAGAGCAATTTAATTTATATGACTGTGCTATGATGATGTATGTATGAGAAAATATTTTATTTCACTAGTATAAAATTTTTACTTTCCAATTTAAAATATATTAATAACTAATTTATATATTTAAATTTTATGAGTCATAAATAAAATATTTTAATAAAAAAATAAGTTACGAAATAATAAAATCTGCACATTCTAAAATAAATTCCTAATTTTTTTTATCCACATGTTCAATAAATTTAAAATTATCATAAAATTTCATTCAAAATATTTTTAAGTAATATTAAAATAAATTAACATAAATTTTAAAACATTAATATACATTATTTTTTTAATAATTTTATTTTTAAAAATAATAAAAAAAATTGAATTTTTTTAACATTTAATAACATACATCACATCTCATCTTCCCTAATAATGAGTCTCAAATTATCGAATCTCAAATTTGATAAAAACGGATTAAAAATTCCGAAGACTTCAGATTGACTTTTTTCGTACACACAAAAAAATGAAAATGTGCACGTATTTCATAAAAGAAAATTTGGAAGAAACGGATTAAAAATTCCGAAAACTTCGGGAACCGATCGTTATGTGTAAAGAGGAATGACGTTATTTTGAAAGAACACCACCAACAAATTTAAGAAAATCAACATATAACGCTTACCATCTATCACCCGCCGTATCCATATGACGCATAGTCTAACATGGCGGAGGAGTTGGCCAAAAAGTTATGGAAATTTTGGTTATATTTAAAGAAAATTTGACAAGGGTTTTTGTAAATTCAAATTATAATTGTTAAACTTCAAAATTTTAGGTGTTTTAGACATTTTTGATGGTGTTGAATCTATTTCCACCATAAAAAAAAACATGATTCAAACACTGTTTTTACAAAAAAATTTGAAATATTTTTCCCTAAATTGTGACCGTTTTTGACCATCCAATCACTTCTTTACCTCTTTAAACAACTCCTACCCCATATGATATTAGTCTTCCTAGCCTTCTAAACTTGTTTTTACTAATTCATTTAATCATCAACCCACCTCACAATGAACACATTGAACACATGTTTAATGTAACAAAAGTCAGTATGCTAGTGGCTATCTTCTCCTTTCACATTATCAATCCATTGTTTTTACTTGTTGATTCAACCATCAATCGACCTCACAATGGAATAATGAATGGCACAAATATCAATATATTGGCCCCTAACTTCTCCATCCACATTGTACCCATAATTTTAAGTTGGTTCACTCAGTCGGAATAGATTTTAGGAGTTAAAAGTGTAACCACTCCATAAATCTTATTTAGGAGTGCGTTATTTTTCAAGGTTTAATATTTTTTAATCCAATTTTTGAGGTATACAAACGTTTTATGAAAAGGAAAGGGCATGTACACATTTCTTTTAAGAGGGAAAGGCATGTACACATTTCTTTTAATATGGAAAATTTAATAGGGAAAAGAGCATGTGGATTGCTAAGGGTATTATTTAAGGAGCTTTTAGAGTAAGCCACTATTGTAAGCAAGGTATATGTGTTGGCATTGTATTGTTTTTATTGATGTTATTTAGCGTATGTTTCGTAATGAGTTTTATTTATGTTTTTAGTGAGTTGTCATAATGTCTAAATGTTTTTAGATGGTTAGTTTATATTTGAAATTGACCCATAAATATGGTTGAAGAAGGCATACTGGTATGAGGTAATATAAGTTTATAGCGGAAGACAAAGCACTATAACAGACCTCTCCAAGCTATTACCAACGTTAAAACTTAGGTTCTATGAATAAAGGGTGTGTTACTGTCTAGTGGAATTTTCCAAATTATGTGTGCACTAAGGTTATTTCCATGGGTATGTCCTATGGTTTTTGTACTTGGTAAATGGTGAAATAGTTTGAGGAAGTTTGCTTTTCATCTAGAAGGATGATCAAAATGGAAATATCTCTCTCATTCAATGAAGATAGTGGTGGATTGAGTCAAGGAGGAAGGAGGAAATTCTATGAGAAGGACCAAATCTATAACATATGAACATAGATTTTTAGCTTCCTATTACTCTCCATGCAATTACTACTTTAATCGCTCTTGAAAAATACTTATAGGAGAATGTTTTGAAGAGTTGAGGTTGGTTCTTTTGTGTGTGAGAGAGATTATATGCATTGTGTGTTAAGTGGATAAAGCTCTATCTTCAGTGGTCATAGCAGATCATTGTAGAACTTCATAAAGTCATTTCAGAGATCGGACAGAAAATGTTCTTTAGATTTTTGTGTAGGGATTGAAGATTTGGCTTAAGGAACTATTGTGGAGAACTTCTCTATCTTTTAGAAAAGTGTTTAGTGGCAACTAAAGGGTTATCTATAGGAGTTATCTTTTGTATTTGCAGCAGTTATATCAGTCCGTAATTTCCTTGTAAACTATGGAAGAAAATGTCAGAAGAAAGTCCCTTGGGACCAGACCCCCAATTCATAGATAGTTTTCTGGCCATGAGGTCCATGGTAGAAGAAATGTATAGGGAGTTTAAGAAAGATAAAGATGTAGATTCACCACACTCCAAAGATAAAGGAGAAGAAGAATCTCTCCTCCATGACCACTCAAAAGGAAAAGGGAAAGAAGAAAACTTTCTCACACCTCCTAACAACCCTTAACATAAAAAGAAGACATCTTTGATTAAATTAGATGTTAAATTTGATTTACCAATATATGATGGGGAGTTGAATGCAGAGAAGCTGGATAATTGGATCAGATAGATTGATGTTTATTGCAGAGTGCAGAGTATCGACTGAGACAAGAGTAAGTTTAGCTGGCTAACCTACGCCTCAGAGGAACTGCCTTGATATGGTGGGTTGACAGGACACAAGCTGACATGAAGAAACATGGTAAGATTCTTTTTGTCTGGAGTGAATTTGTTTCTGCAATCAAAAAGCAATTATATTCACTAGCTTACATGCAAGTAGCCATGATAAGCTGGCAAACTCTTCGCCAATTGAAAGGGCAAAGTGTACAAGGTTACACCCAATAATTTAGGAAAAGAGCTTTGATTCTAGGAATTTCATTAGACTCACCTAAGACTCTGTTGAAGTACATAGGTGGTCTACACAACTACATGAGGCACACTATCCTCATGTTTAATCACTAGTATAGATAAGGTATCTGTGTAAGCTATGCATCTAGAAGCTAGAGGAAAGAATGGGAACCCAAAAGTTGGGGGATCATCCAAACCCACTGCAAGCAAGAATAAGGAGAAAAGAAAACAGAAATGGAAAGAGAGGAAGACCAACATTGTACAGAAAAGCAAGTTTTCATGCACTCACTGTAAGAAGGATGGGCACGATGATGAGCATTGTTGGATTCTGCATCCGGAGCTGAGACCTAAGAAGTTTGAGGGAAAGCAGAAGAAGATTGCTACAACTATTCAAAAGGATTTGGGGTCAAACTCATGAGATGAAACAACCATTGCAGCCACCAGTATAAAAGGTAAAAATTCTGAAGCATCTACTTGTAATTCTGCATAATCTACTAATAGTGAAGAAAATGAGAGAAAAAGACATGATCTTTTCCATATTCGTGTTATTTACAAGCATCAAAAGATTGATACTTTCTTTGATAGAGGCTCACAGGTAAATTTAATTTCTGAAGCAATTGTAAAGAAGTTAGGATTACTGACTACACCTCACCAGAAGCCATATCCATTAGGTTGGTTATGTGATAAAGCACAACTACAAGTGACTAGACAATGCAAACTTAAGTTTTCTTTTGGGTTAGCATTTGTAGATGAGGTTGAGTTAGATATAGTTCCTCTAGATATATGTGGAATTGTTTTAGGATAGAAAAGCTATTTTCTATAGAGTTGAGAACAAGTATCTACTCATTAAAGATGGAATCGAATATATTGTAAGAGCTCATAAGCTCAAGAATAATTATACTCTCATAAACTTAGGGTAGATGAAACGAATTGTAAATTCATGCAAATAAGTTTTACTCATGGTTGTAAAGGAAAAGAAACCTGATAAAACCAATGTATTGGAGGGCTGTGATGCTAAATAGCAAGTTGATTTAGAAAAAGTTGTTTCAGAATATGATATCTTGTTTCAAGAGCCTAAAAGTCTACCACTCAAAAAGGAAATAGTGCATGATATTAATTTGCAGCAAGATGCTCCATTGCCTAACATCGGAATGTATAGGTTGTCCGCTTTAGAGAATGCAGAAGCTAAGAAGTAGGTGTAGGAGTTTCTTGAGAAGGGGTTCATCAGACCTAGCACATCACCATGTGGGTCTCCAATTGTCTTGGTGAGAAAGAAAGATGGCTCGTGGAGAATGTGCATTTATTACCGAGCACTGAATAAGATAACGATAAAAAATCGTTATCCCTTTCCTCGCATCAGGGAAAATTTTAAGAACCCCCACTAAATTTATAAATATAATAAATGGGCAAATCTCCATGGTATATAGGAAAAATGGAAGGCGATTTTATCAATAATATAATATGTATATATAATTTTTTGGCGAATCTCTCACCAGGCATGGCGAATATTTTACTCAATTATAAAATCTTGTAAGACCTTCGCGAATCTTTCACTAAATAATAAAACTTTGTAAAGTCCTAGTGAATCTTAGCATAGGCTACATGCTGGTTTAATTCCCCCATTTAAATAGGCTACATTCCAGGTGAATACCATGGGTCAATACCATGTGCCATTTTTATTTTTATTAATTCTAATATTAGGGTTAATAATGGTTTTTTGCATGGTATTAATAACAATCTAGTCCATGGTATTTGTCCCATAGTATTTTGGCCATAGGTTTCACCTAAATATAACCCATTTTTTGAGTGTCCTTAAATATAAGGTGACTTATGGAGTAAATATAAAAAAATGTTTTATTTGTTTACCATACCTCTCGTTTATTTATATTTTTATTAATTTACCATACCTCTTTTACAAATATGGTATTTGGCCCATAGGATTCACTTAAATAAAACCTCTTTCTTGAGCCTTTATAAATAGAACGAGGGTTATAGACTAAATATAAAAAGAGGTTTTATTTATTTACGATACGTCTAGTTTATTTATATTTTTATTTATTTACCATACCGTTTGAGTAAGTATAAAAAGACATTTTATTTATTTACCGTACCTCCACTTTACTTATAGTTTTATTTGTTTACACCGTTACATGTATATAAGGTGACTTATGGAGTAAATATAAAAAATGTTTTATTTATTTACCATACCTCTCATTTATTTATATTTTATTAATTTACCATACCTCTTTTATAAATATGGTATTTGGCCCATAGGATTCACTTAAATAAAACCTATTCTTGAAATTGGGCGAATGGATTCACTTAAATAAAACATATTCTTGAAAATGGGCGAATGGAAGGTTGTAAGTCTTAATTTCAAGGGCTAAATTTACCTTTTTTACCCTCTCCCTTAAAACAAGGTGGGCTATTTGAGGTGATTTGTAAAAATGTACAATGATACAAAATATTCGCCCACTAAAAATTTAAAATCCCTTAATTTCGCCAAAGGGCGAACATTCGTCCCTAAAATTATCCTTGCCTCGCATAGATGATCTATTAGATCAATTGAAAGAAGTTGTTTATTTTTCCAAGTTAGACTTGCATAGTGGATATCATCAGGTCAGAGTTGCAGAGCAAGATGCATGGAAGACTGCTTTCAAAACAAAGCAGGGATTGTATGAGTGACTGGTTATGCCTTTTAGCCTAATGCTCCTGCTACTTTCATGAGAATAATGAATGATGTACTCAGACCTTTTCTTGATGATTTTGTTATTGTAAATTTGGATGACATTCTTATATTCAGCAAAACGTGGGAAGAACATTTAAAGCATGTTAAGCAGACCCTAGATGTTTTGAAAAGAGAAAATCTTTATGTTAAACTCTCAAAATTTGAATTTGGCAAAACATCCTTGAATTATTTGGGACATATAATAGGGGGTGGTGAGTTGAAGATAGATCCCTCTAAGGTTGCAATCATTGTAAACTGGCCTAAACCCAAATCTGCTACAGAAGTTAGAAGCTTCTTAGGAGCAACACAATATTGGAGAAAGTTTATCTCTAACTTTTCCTTAATTGCAGCTCCCTTACATGCTTTAACAAGATTGAACAAGGCGTTTCAGTGGGGAGGCAAACAATAGAAAGCCTTCAACACCTTGAAAGAAAAGATTAGTACAACACTAGTACTAGCACTGCCTGATCTTCAAATACCATTTGAGATGAAAATAGATGCCAATGACTATGCCATGGGAGTAGTGTTGATATAGCACAGTAAACCCATATGTTATCATTCTAAGACATTTAATTCTGCAGTAGTTAACTATCCCACATATGATAAAGAATTGTATGCATTAGTACAAAGTGTGAAAAAGTGGAAACATTACTTAATGGGCAAAGAGACAGTTATACATACTGATCATCAACCACTTCAATATCTACACTCCCAAACTAAGTTGCAGCAATCAAGACACTATAGATGGATCGGTTTCCTATAACAGTTTCATTTAGTCATCAGATAAAAAACGGGCATACACAATAAAGTTGCAGATATGTTATTTAGACCAATTATAAATGCATCCACTATACTTAAGCATAATTCAGTACTGCATGAGAGCTACATTGAACAATATGCTCAAGATATAGATTTAAAAGATGTATATGCAACTTTAAGTCAAGGCAAATGAATAGAAGAATTGGATTATCATGTTAAGGACTGATTCTTGTATCATTTGGGAAAGTTATGCATTCCACAAACTGAAAGAGTAAAGATAATTCGAGAAGCACAAACTTTTCTAATATCAGGTCACTTTGGTGTAAGTAAAACAGTTGCACAGCTCCAAAGATTTTGTTATTGGCCAAAAATGAGTAAGACAATTTCTAGATATGTGAGAGGGTGTACCATGTGTGCTAAAAGCAAGCCCGACAATAGAAAACTAGTCCTGTACACTCCACTGCCAATTCCTTCTCATCCTTGGGAAAGTGTTTCCATGGACTTTGTTGGAGGACTGCCTAAATCTAGGAAAGGTCATGACTATTTATATGTTGTTGTGGATAGGTTCAGAAAAATGTGTATTTTGATACCTTGTAACAAACATATTACGACTGAACAAACTGCAAAGTTGTTCTTTCAACATGTATGGGTTCATTTTGGATTATCCACTTCCATTATATCTAATCGAGATACCCGATTTTTTGGGAAATTTTGGTCAAGTTTGTGGGAATTGATGGACAACAGACTGAAGAAGAGTACAGCTTTTCATCCTCAAACAGATGGCCAAACAGAAGTGGTCAATATGACAATGATCCAGTTACTTAGAGGCTATTGCAGCAAGCATCCAAAACTTTGGGATGAACACTTATGTTATGTGCAGCATGCTTACAACTGAGCTAAACATTCTTCTACATAGAGATCTCCTTTTGAGACCTGTTTTGGTTTCACACCAAGGTCTCCCTTGGATTTTTTTCTTTGGTAAAGACATAGCAGTTGATGGACACAGTGATGTGGACAAGGCAACCAAGTTCATTGAACAAATCCAAGAGATTCACCAGGCAGTACAGGAACAGCTGGAAAAGAGCCAAGCCAAGTACAAGGTGAGGCATGACAAGCATCAGATGGAGCATTGTTTCCAAGTTGGTGAACAAGTCTCGTTGTATATCAGCAAGGACATAATGCAAGGTGAAGGTAAAAAGCTAAAGCCAATAAGGTATGGACCTTTCAAGATACATGAGAAAATTGGTGAGAATCATTTTCGCCCTCATTTACCAACTTACATGCACATCTACTCAGTCATTAATGCAGACAGCTTGAGACTATTTGAACCTTCATTAATTGAAGATCCCGAAGAGTAGACTCAATTGATTTCTATTGATGATATGCTACCTGAATGTCTTAATAAATTGCAGGAAGACATAGTTCTAGACAGGGAGGTGAGGACGACGCACAGGGGAGATGTTGAGTAACTCAGGATTGGACTCAAGGGTTCAAAGCCAAGCAGTGCAAAACGGATAGAGATCAGATAAATGAGACAACTATACCCTCACTTAGTCGATGCTTGAAAGCCAACTTTTGGTGGTCCAAAAGCTTTTTCAGTGGGAAGGTCGTCATCTGAATTGGATCCTTAGAACACTCTTAAAGTTTCCTAAACTCTGTAAAACTCATACCGAAGTTTCAAAGTCTTAAGGATGTCGAGATTATCAGAAATAACCTCTGAACAATGGCAATTTGTTATCAACACAGAGCAATGAGGACCCTCCGTCAAAGCGCGCAGACCGTTGGCCCATGGTAACCGCGCACTGGCGCAAATTGACAAACGAGAGGTAAAATGTAAAAAACAAAGATAGTTTCTGATACGCGATGAGCACTAGCGCTAATCGCGTATTGCAGGGCGTTCCCCTCAGTGAAGGAAAGCCCCCAAGCACTCAATCACGAGGTGAGCATAAAATCGTACTGAGATCGCTGATTTCGTCAAAAGGCGGGTCCCATGCTAAAACCGACAGGATATTGGAAGGACTTCAAGCGATAAGCAGGTTAAACCGTGTCCCGCCCAATGCCATACAATGGGTGACATGCATCCAGTGGATGAGAGAGAAAACCGCTCACATCGGACGGGTAAAATTCATGCTACTTACCTGCCCGATATGGATGGAGACCGTAGGATCTGGAGGCCCCAGATCAATGGTGGAGAAACACTCCGATGGATGACCGGATACGATGGGGAAATATGCTGAGGTAGATAAGATTTGAGATCCGACATGATCGATGAGTTGGCAGAGGAATCAATTTCACGGGCCATCTTGGAGCAACGGAAATAACGACCATTCAAAGAGAACTTACACTTAGTTCGTGAGGAAAAAGGTGGCCACCTCTCTGTGAAGCGTTACAGTGATGATGACGCAAAGAAGGGGAATTCCACCGGACATAGGCAGGAGATCCAGAGTGCCGGGAAGCGGAAGCGAACAATTATGGAGCAGATTGGCTTTAAGCCACGAACAGACAGAGAGAAAAAAGGGGAGAGGAAGCAGAAAGTCGAGATGCCAAGAGAGAGAAGTGAATTGTAGAGAATAGATAAAAGTCGAGTTGACCTGCAGAGCAAAGGCAGCATCGAGCCAGACAGAGATGGAGAGAGTGCGAGAGCTTGTGAACTCCAGAGAAGGCTTGAGAGGTTCAAGCGAACTCCTCTGAGTAAACTTGTCAAGATTTGAGTCTCACCTTGGACTCAGACCACTGTGACTAGTTGAGGTCGAGATTCAGTAAGGAGAGTCTATGTACTCTAGAGACTTGGGGAATCCAAGTACAGTCCTACTGATCGTCATCCGGTTGAGTGAGACTCAATTTGAGCTCACTGTTGTAAAAACTCTACTTTTCAAGACACAATAGAAAGGCCACCACTGAAGGCTGGACCAAGAGACGTAGCCTAGGAGGATTGGGTGAACTCCTTATTAAACTTGTTGTGTTTATGTGTTTTCTTATTGTGTTTCTCTTACTAATTCAGTGTCTGTGTATTTTGCAATATTATTGATCCATTGCATAAAATAACATAGGCACACCCCAGCACATAAGTTTGTAATACCTTCATTAATTAACTGAGATCATTCACAGGTGATTTTAGATCTCCATGAGACATTTGGAATTAAAAAGAAAAATGTTGTTCTCTAGTATGAAGACCCCCTGAAGGTATTTTCCTGGCAACCTCGTCATAATGGGCATGCACAAAATTTGGGTGGTCACTAAGGTGGTGGCCCTCGGTGGTAGTGATGCACCTTACACCCGAAGGGGGAAGACAATGGCATGGTAGGGTTTCATATATCATTAATGTTTGCAAATTTGTAAGTTGAAGCAACTTAAATGCACACAAATGGGATTGTTAATCCCTATGTGTGGTGAAATGCTCGACTATACAATCCCTTTTTCTAGTTTGGAGACAGGTTGCTTCTCTCATGGCAGATTGGATGTGTCTACACTCTCTTCTAACAGATAAGGTATGCTCATTTATGAGAAAATTATGGTTCTTCTTCTTGGAAGGAAATCCTACGGTCTCATACTATACACCTGGCTAGAAATGTAACGAGTATCAGCACCTCTCCTTATTCCACACACTCATACACTCACGTCTTGGATGCCTTATATCTGCATGGCTTTGATCTCAGGGTGGTGGAGGTTTTGGGTCATGACAAAGCTCTTTGTATGTTGGAAAAATTCTCACGTTACACGCAGACACAAAGGTATTTTCTTCTAGGCCCTCACTGATGTTGTCAAGTAATGTTCCAACAGAGGTATTTGTTATGTTCCCTTTACCTGTAGAATTGAAGTTTGTTCATGCACTAGCTTCATCGTTGTTGTGTGCTCATTGGGTATTAGGTTAATCTCTCAACCTTCCTTTTTCAAAGTGTCAATGCAATGCTTGGTTATTGTCTTGTCGAGGTCGACCCGTCTCCGTAAACTTAGTCTTGGGTCTCTAGTGATAGATTTTACGTCTAGTCTTCTTCCATTTCTGTTGATGGTGGGTTATATAATGTTTGCTAGTAACCACTCATGTTTTCTCTCTTGTTAAGCTTCGTTGTTTACTTCTTACAAGGGTCAATGTTCTTTGTTCTTTTTCTTCATAATTCTGAATTTATACCTTGGTTTGAACTTATTGCAGTCCTTCCCTCAACGACCCCCGACAACTTGGATCCTGTCGGGATTTCTTTTCCTTGTCCTGTTTTGGTGTGTGGAGTTTGGTACCCCAGTACCTTCTCCATATGGTTTTAATTGGGCCATTGGGGGTCACTATAGTGTAAACCTTAAAGTCATTATTGTGCCATCAAGTCTCCTCAACTCTCTTCCCTCGTTGTATCTTCACGTCTGTAACTCCATTCAAGCAGGTCGTTCACTCACCAATCATAGATATTTTTATTGAAGGTTTATTGTTCTCATGGCTCCAATGTGACGTGCTCCCAGCCGCAAAGGAGGCGCTTCGGGGTCTCCTTTGATGCGTCATCAGAGATTGTTTGGTTGGGAATCAATAGCCAGTTTCTTCAAAGCAATGCCCTTAGAGTTCTGAAAAGAAACTCTTCAACTCGAGCCTAACAAATTCAGAGATCATGTTTACTTAGACTTAGATATAGGAGACAATAGCCTCAAGTGGGTACGAGATCCGGGGAAGTTTCGCAGGCGAAGGATCCAGTTCCTTCATTCCATCACTCTACATCGTCAAATGGAAATTCTTCTTAGCATGGTCATCAGAGGCAAGCAAATAGACAACTACAAGCTCTTTGCAGGTCAAAAGGATATAAAGTGTATTCTGAGAGATATTAGAAATAAATTGGATGATATAGTTGTTCGGTTGTCTCACATAGAACGTTATGTCGTCTCTGACTTAGAAACTGAGTTGAATGAGCATTTGGAAGGGCCTGTTGTCATCAATTCTCTAGTTGAAGCCTCTCGTCAGGATAACTCTACAGCCACATTGATAGTCATAATCCTAGAATAAAAAGTCCACCAAGAAATAGGTATGCTGGTCTATTAAAGGGAAAAATGAGGTTGGTTACTTTGGGGATGTAGTCATATTTTTTTCTTTTGACATATTTATGTATGTGGTAGATAATTTACTTTTGCACGTTTTTTTAGTTTACAGTAACAGACTTGTTTAAGTTTCTAATAACAAGACTGTATAGGCATCAATGCCAGCCTTTCGATCTTCTATCCTTTTTTTTCCCACAGTTCACAGCACTCAGGAAGTGGTTACAATGTAAATTTTTCTTATCCCATATTAATAGAAATTGGTTGCAATGTAAACTTTTTTTCTCCCATATTAATAAAAATTTACTGATCAATTTACGGACAAAAAAAAAACTTTAAGGCATGGTTTGATTTCGTGGGTGGTAAGTCCTTCCTATCTCTCTATGTATTTTTATATACGTTGCTCAAAATGTGAAATAACACATTGATACTATAATGATGATGATGATGTATTCACATGACAATTAATTTTTACACCAATAGGCATGCCTATTTTGGAATAGACTTCCAAAATTTTAATTAATTATCCAAAATAATGATGATGTTGTTATTGTATTCACATAACAATAGTTTCTTACACCCATAGGCATGTCTATTTTGAAATAGTATTCTAGAGTTTTAATTTAATTATCAATCATTATAGGTCAAAAAATCTCAATGATAAAATAGGGTCAATATCCATGGTTAATAATGTTTTTACATGTTTATTTTTTAATTGTATATATGTTTAAGTAATATATTATTTTTTATAATAATAATAATAATAATAAAAATAATAATAATAATTTATGATTATTTTTTTCTTAGAAATGTGAATGTTAGTGTTTTGATGCATATTGAAATTTACTAGCGATTTAATTTATATGAGTGTGCTAGTTATAAGAAAAAAAAATTGCATATATATAGGAGGAGTTACGTGTGATACCCCACAAGGTATGTCCTTTTAGGACTATTCTTATCTTGGATCTCCATAACTGAGTCCTCAAAGAATATTGGTCCTCCTTTTAGGACTATTTTTATCTTGGATCTCCATACGTATGTCCTCAAAGAATATCGTTCCTCTTTGATCACTCTTCTCTTGGATTCCTATCCCATTCTCAAAGAGTGTCACTACCTTTCCTTTCTTGGATTTTATATCCTCTCCTTTCTTGGATGTTATATCCTCAAGGAAACCACATACACTTATCCAATCCTCCGGCATTCTCTCTTCATCACCTGAGGAAGAGAATTTACATGTGATGTCAAATATCACTCCATATTGTGCTAGTTATAAAAAAAAAATAAAAAAAAAATCCATAATTTAAATTATCTTAATTATTTTATTTAGTATTTTTATATTTCATTTCCAATTTTTATTTTAAAATTTCTTACTTACACGTTAAAAAATAATATTTAGTCTTTTAATTAAAAATTTCTTAATATTTAATTTTCCAATTTTAATAGGTGAAAATTAAAACTTAATATTTAATATTTTTACTAATATATATATGATGAAGAAATATCTTTATATTCTATATTAAACAACAAGACAATATTACTCATTATGAGTCCACTATGTTACATGTAAGATGTTGAAGACGGGGAGGACAACATATTTATCTTTTTACTCATTCATATATATATATATATATATATATATATATATATATATATATATATATATATATATATATATATATATATATATATATATATATATATATATATATATGATGAAGAAATGTCTTTATATTATATATTAAATAACAAGACAATATTACTCATTATGAGCCCACTATGTCACATGTAAGATGTTGAAGACTGGAGGACAACATCATTTTTGCCAGCCACCCAAAATACATCCAGTTGATCTATGTGTGTGTTTTGATGTTTGAACAAAAATTGCATTGATGAACACAAACATAAAGTATACTTTAAAATGTGTAAGGTTGGAGGAGAGACACATGCTCTACTCTTATCATATGTGTTCAAGTGAAAATACAAATAAAATGCATCTATTATGGATTTTCCATGGGCAATGTGTATTCTAAATGATTGTTACATTACATTAGCATGATCTTCTACTTCCTTCTTATGCATCAAAGTTCATTTCCTAGGAGACTAGTGTTTAGTCCAATTTAACTCAATATTTATCATGACATTGCAATCATTTAAGGTTAAGCCTAAAGTTTTTATATGTTTCAACCCTCAATTAATGTTAGAGCTTTGGATCTTCTAAAATATTCTTGAAATTTCACATGTAAGTAACTCTACATTTTCAATAATGTTAGTTAACATACATTTTATTTAGTATCATGGTGGTCAACATGTCAATAGTTGCACATTGTGAGTTGACATCTATTTATTATCACAATGGTTAACAATATAGGCTAACTTAGACAAAATCCTATTGAGGGGATTTTTCATTTGGAAAGCTCTCAATGCTTTTGACACTTTAAAGAGATTGTGAAATTTGATAACAAAGTTTTGACCTTAAAAACAATTATGTGAAGCTTCAAATCATTTTCAAAAGATTTTGGATCTTAAACTGTCAAAATTGAATTTATCAATAAAATAGAATATAATAGAAGTTAATTAGCACAACCATATAATTAAACCTTTGGTAAACATCCATAAGCAGATTCTATTCATAATAAACTTCAAAACTCTTATTTCATCATATGTCTCAAGTTGCTAAATTAAATAATAATAATAATAAAAGAAGTTAACTAAATTATTATAACTTTATTATATTGATAAAAAAAATTAATATACAAATTAAACATATTTACCTTAAAAATATGTAACAATTTATTAACCACATAGATTTAGCCCCACTTTATTATGGACAAAACATAGGCTTTGTTAAAATACGATGGGTCAATATAATGACTTATCAAGGCCACATATTCAAAAAACCATACATTTTTTTTTCAATTAATGAATTTAATTAGAAGGAGAAAAAAAAACATAAATACTTCGAGAATGAATCTTAATCTTTAATTTGTGTATATTACTAAAAATATTTTAAAATATTTTATAAAAATTAAATTCTTATTATCTATCAAATAATTATTGAAAAGCAAATTAAAATTCTGAAATTTCTTCCAAAATAAACACATTTATCTCTTTTATAAGCATCATAGAGTTAGAATGACAATTTGTAAAGATGAATGACGTCAGATTGAAAGAACACCACCCACAAATTTAAGAAAATCTACGTATAATGCTTACCATCTATCACCCGCCATATGCATATACACACTCTTTTAGTGTGTATGAGCAAGACCAAATCTATAACATATGAAGATAAATTCTTAGCTCCCTATTACTCTCTATGTAATTACTACTTTAATCACTCTAGATAAATACTTATAGGAGAATGTTTTGAAGAGTTGAGGTTGGTTCTTTTTTGTGTGTGTGAAAGATGATATGCATTGTGTGTTAAGTGGATAATTACTTTTCCTTTCTTGGATGCTATATCTTTAAGGAAACTACATATGCTTAACCAATCCTTATTCATTCTCTCTTCATCATGTGAGGAAGAGAATGTACACGTGATGTAAAATATCACTCGAGAGAAATTTAATTTATATGACTGTGCTATATATATATATATTTCCATAATTTAAATTATCTTAGTTATTTTGTTTAGTATTTTTACATTTCATTTCCAATTTTTATTTTTAAATTTCTTACTTACACATTAAAAAATTATATTTAGTCTTTTAATTAAAAATTTCCTAATTTTTAATCATTTTACTAATATAAATATGATGAACAAATATCTTTATATTCTATATTAAATAACAAGACAATATTACTCATTATGAGTTCAAATAACAAGACAATAACAAAGTTTTGACCTTAAAAACAAATATATGAAGCTTCAAATGATTTTCAAAAGATTTGTATCTTAAATTGTCAAAATTGAATTTATCAATAAAACAGAATATAATAGAAGTTTTTTTTCCAAAGGAAAAATCATAATTTTATTCATATTGAGCAAAATTACATGTTGTAGATGCTGAACCAGCATATGCTTTATCAAAACTTGTCGTGATGCAACATGATCTAAAAATAATAATTTAATGGCTATCTATGCTTTCCTACCTTTCTTTTTTTCCACTTTCCGCCAACCTTCATTGTTGGGCGTGGCTATTATAATAGACATTTGTGCTTCATTTGTGGCAACTGGGGTTTCTTTTTCAGAATCTGAGCTTTCTGTAGAGTATGATCGCTTGCTGGCACCAATTTCTTGCCCTAGGATGAGTTGCCCACTTTGCTACAGTGGATTGGTTGTCTTTGGAACTAATGCAGAGAAAATCTTATTTTCATCATTCTGTGCGTTGTGTAGGGTGCTTTTTCATTGGGTTCTGGATTATTTCCCGGATATTTTGCTTCTTGGAAAATGTTGTTTGTGGTAGTTTCTGTGTTTTCTTCCTCTTCTATGTCATCTGTCGATGTGGTTGAAAACTGCCATCCTTTCGGCTTTGGTGGTTGTCTTCTTTTCTTGTCTTTTTTGTTTTGTGGGCACGCACTTTGTAGATGACGGTTTTGATGACAAATGCAGCATTTCAAGCAGTGTTTTCATAATAAAGTGGTTGGGCCCATTGCCTTTCGTTGTGGAGTAAGAGGATGTGGTCTAGTAATCCTTGACTGAGATCAACCTCCAAACAGATCCTGGAAAAAGTATAGATATCCTTGCAAAAGCATTCACTATCTACTTTTAAGAATTTCCCCAAAGCGTTGCTAATGCCTACTAATACTTTGATGTGCCAAAAGTGTAGAGGTAGGTTGTATAACTTTACCCACACGAGCATTTTGGAAACCACCATGGTGTTTGGGTCAAATTCCGAAAACCAAGATGTCATAAAAAGGCCAGCATTACCCCAGAACCATGGTCCCTCATTCAATGCATATTCATTGTCATTCATTTGTCGAATTTGACAATAAAGAATCCTTTTGAATAGAGGTGGATATCATAGTTTTCTATCCATATGGAGTAAATCCATTGATGAAGGGCTTCCGGTTTGGGCCAAAACCCATTAAACCTGCATATCACTGCTTTAGATAAATAATCATCATGTATTTCAGTTACCTCAGGTATAGCAATTGTTAATGCAAGGTTCTGAGTTGTCTACTCGATGATATAGGCACTAGGGGTCGTAGCTTGTTTTTCTGTTTGAGCTTGAGGTTCCATCTTCCCTTTTACTACGTCTTTGAAGGAAACGAGTCCTTTTGAGCTTGTGCCAGAGCAGTCTCCACGGAGTCTTGTGTTAAGGTAGATAGTTGAGTCGTTGCCTATGTCGTATTCTTTTAGTTTGTGCTCCTCCTGCAATACTTTCCCTGTGTAGATCAAGAGTTGTTTGCAAGGTGGGCTACCTATTCTTTCTTGTATCCTCTGTTTGAGTGTTTTTATCTCCTCCCAATTCCCTATCTTGATGCATACTGTGTTCCCTTCCATACATCTAATAAAGAGGGTACCTTGTTTACCTTCGAGCATTTCAAGAGCAGAGGCTTCAAGATCCAATGTTGGAGTGTTTGCCACTTCGTGGTATTCATGTGCAATCGTTGTAGTTCTTCGTTGATCTGGGTTGTTTCGTTTGTGGACCAGCATTACCCACCGGTGTTCGTCATGTACTGGTCCAAGGTAAAGCCTAGCATTAGGCCTTGTATGTTGTTCTAGCCTCCTCCCATGGCTCGCGGCTACCATTGCTCCGTGAATCTTCTTCATGGCACCCCATTTTGCCTGTTGTGAAAAACCTTGGCCTTTTGACAGAGGATACCCCAAAAGCATGGGTCATTTGTCGGTAATGACCTCCTCGAGTGTAGATCTGCAACGAGGATCTCTGATTTGGGAAGATCAGTCTCACCCAAGGAAACATCTATGGTTTTTTGCTCTGGGTCTGGGTTTTTTATGCCCGTTGCAGTTTTCACCATGCCTCTACCACTGGTGAGGAGACGTGAGCCCACAGAGCACATTTTCAAAACCCTAGAACTCCTCCGCAGTGATATCACCAAGCACTTCCCTATGCCCGCCATAGTGACAACTATGTGATAGCCATTGCCAACGGCTTCTGCATTCCTTTGAGAAAATAAGCAATGTCTGGTACCCTTGTTAAACGCGGAATCCAGGCGCCACAATCTAGCAAACTCAGGTTGAGCCGGGGACGATGCATTGGAGACATAAACAGACTTCCTACATCCAATGTGGACTGTCACATCGTTGGATCTGATTGCCATGGCCGTCATTATTCAGAGCCCGTGTTCTAGGGTTTCAACTATGACTTCCACTGTTGTAGAGATTGTTGTTCCCCAATATAAGTTAATTAGCACAACCATATAATTAAACGGTTGGTAAATGTCCATAAGTAGATTTTATTCATAATAAACTTCAAAACACTTATTTCAACATACATCTCAAGTTACTAAATTAAAAAATAATTATAATAATAAAAATTAACTAAATTATAACTTTATTATATTGATAAAAAGAATTCATATATAAGTTAAACATATTCACTTAAAAAAAATATGTAACAAATTTATTAGCCACTCAGATTTATCTTAAATTGTCAAAATTGAATTTATCAATAAAATAGAATATAATAGACGTTAACTAGCACAACCATATAATCAACCGGTTGGTAAATGTCCATAGGCATTCCATTCATAATAAACTTCAAAATACTTATTTCATCATACATCTCAAGTTGCTAAATTAAAAAGATAATAACAATAATAACAATTAACTGAATTATAACATTATTATTGTTATGATTGATAAAAAGAATTAATATAAGCTAAACATATTTATCTAAAAAAAGTATGTAACAAGATTACTAACCATAGATACCTAGCCCCACTTTATTATGGACAAAACATTGCCTTCGTTAAAATACCACAGGTCAATAGATGACTTATCAACACCATGTACTAAAAAACCTAGTCTTTTCATATGACACTTTTTAAATTAATGAATTTAATTAGAAGGGAAAAAAGACATAACTAGTTCAGAAATAAATTTTAATCTTTGATTTGCATATATTTAAAAATATTTTATAAAATTTAAATCCCTATTATCTATTTAATAATTATTGAAAATGAAATTAAAATTGTAAAATCTCTTCCAAAACATATACACTTATCTTTATAATTATTTTATTTTTTAAATAAACCACCAAAATAAATGATAAATCTTATAATAATTTACTGCACTCCACCCTTAATAAACATTTCAAAATATTTACTTACGAGAGATAAATCTCTTTTTAAAAAAATTATATATATATATCGCAATTACATTTTCATTAACAGCACCCCAGTCTAAATACACTGCCACTGAAATGTTACAAATTTTTAAACATTTACAGAGACAATGACACTTCATAATGATCACTAGCTAACTGTGTTGTCCTTTCAATTATAAAGTCACTGGGTTACCTGAGTTAAAAGAGAATACTTCAACGATTATAAATACTGAAATTTCATATATAGGGTTATTAAATAATTGTGTGCTTCGTTCAATTTAATTGTCACTGAGTTATATGAATGAATGTGGAGTCCTTATGCAACATTGTCACTGAGTTATATGAATGAATGTGGAGTCCTTATGCAACACACAGTAAGGAATCAAGGATACTCATAAACTAAAAGGAAGCATACGTTGATTATTTGACAGCACAATAGAGTCGGACCAACCATCTAGTACAATGCTGAAGCCTTAAAAAGTCATACTTACAGTAACAAGAAGTTATTAGTACAGTCCGAAATGAGATAGGTGCCGATCACTGTGAAGAGAGGGTGACCTCTCACCTCCATCAAATCTATGCGATCCTCAAATCTATCACTGATGGTATATATTTGTCATTCACACTTATTTTCATTATGTAATGTGAATTATTGAATGAGTGACGCATCTAATCTCAAGACATTTAAGTTATCAAAATCACTTAGGGATGGTTAGAATTTTGCCCAATTTTTTTTTGAATAATTGACATTTTCACGGCAATTTTTTTCAAGTCTGTGGTTTTTGTAGTAAAAAGAGGTGTAATTTCTTTACTATTTAATATATAGTTGATACATTAATATAGAAGAAATGACCTTTTAATTAGAATTCAGTCACACAATTTCTCGAGAGATTGTGATTTCTTGTTGATTAAACTGTGTTTTGAATACATACATAAATTCAATGCCCTCACTCAAACTTTGCATATTTAAACTTGTAGTTTTAATTACAAGCAACATTGTGATTTCTTGTCATTTAAATGCTTTGAATGCACAAATAAATTGGGCCTATGAAAAAAAATTGGGACACTCATAACTCAAAATTAAATAACTTAAAACATTCTGTCTTCAATTGATATGTGATATTTAAAAATCATATTAATAAAAAAAAATTAGTATCAATAATGAATAAAAATATCTCAATACTAATGTTATGCATGTTGAATAAATATTTCATATATATATATATATATATATATATATATATAATAAAAAAAATTCAACATATATTACATTAAAAAAATATATGCATGTTGATTGAGTTATTTTATTGATAGCTACATTATAATTCAAAATATAAAATATGAAAATAGATTTGTAATTTGTTCAATGTTTAATATAGAATCCATATTTATTTACTAATATATAATTTTTGCTTTTCAATTTAAAATATATTAATAACTAATTTATATATTTAAATTTTATGAGTCATAAATAAAATATTTTAATAAAAAAAATTATAGAATAATAAAATCTACACATTAAAAAATAAACCCCTATTTTTTTTTCCAGATGTTCAATAAATTTAAAATTATCAGACTTCGGGGACCTGTCGTTAAGTGTAAAGAGGAATGACGTCGGATTGATTTTTTCGTAAAAACAAAAAAAATGAAAATGTGCACGTATTTCATAAAAGGAAATTTGAAAAAACGGATTAAAAATTCCGAAAACTTCGGGAACCGGTGGTTATTTGTAAAGAGGAATGACGTCAGATTGAAAGAACACCACCAACAAATTTAATAAAATCAACATATAACGCTTACTATCTATCACCCGCCATATCCATATGACGTGTAATTTAACTGGAGGAGTTGCTCAAAAAATTTGGATATTTTGATCGTATTTAAAGAAAATTTGGCAAGGATTTTTGTAAATTCAAATTAAAGTTGTTAAATTTTAAAATTTTAAGTGTTCTAGACATTTTTAATAGTGTTGAATCTATTTCCACCATAAAAAAACATAATTCGAACACTATTTTTACATAAAAATTTAAAATATTTTTACCTAAATTCCAACCATTTTTAACCATCCAATCAATTCTTTACCTCTTTAAACAACTCCTACCCATGTGATATTATTCTTCCTACCATTCTAAACTTGTTTTTACTAATTCATTTAATCATCAACCCGCCTCACAATGAACACATGTTTAGTGTAACAAAAGTCAGTATGCTAGTGGCTATCTTCTCCTTTCACATTATCAATCCATTGTTTTTACTTGTTGATTCAACCATCAATCGACCTCACAATGGATTAACGAATGGCACAAATATCAATATATTGGTCCCTAACTTCTCCATCCACATTGTACCCATAATTTTAAGTTGGTTCACTTAGTCGGGAATAGATTTTAGGAGTTAAAAGTGTAATCACTCCATAAATCTTATTTAGGAGTGCGTTATTTTTCAAGATTTTATATTTTTTAATCCAATTTTTGAGGTATACATACGTTTTATGAAAAGGAAAGGGCATGTACACATTTCTTTTAAGAGGGAAAGGCATGTACACATTTTTTTAATAGGGAAAAGAGCATGTGGATTGCTAAGCGTATTATTTAAAGAGCTTTTAGAGTAAGCCACCATTGTAAGTAAGGTATATGCCATTAGAGTAAGCCACCATTGTAAGTAAGGTATATGTGTTGGCATTGTAGTGTTTTTATTGATGTTATTTAGAATATGTATTGTAATGAGTTTTATTTATGTTTTTAGTGAGTTGTCATAATGTCTAAATGTTTTTAGATGGTTAGCTTATATTTGAAATTGAGCCATAAATATGGTTGAAGAAGGTATACTGGTATGAGGTAATATAGGTTTATAGTGGAAGACAAAGCACTATAACAGACCTCTCCAAGCTATTACCAACGTTAAAACTTAGGTTCTATAAGTAAAGGGTGTGTTACTGTCTAGTGGAATTTTCCAAATTATGTGCGCACTAAGGTTATTTCCATGGGTATGTCCTATGGTTTTTGTACTTGGTAAATGGTGAAATAGTTCTAGGAAGTTCGCTTTTCATCTAGAAGGATGATCAAAGTGGAAATATCTCTCTCATTCCATGAAGATAGTGGTGGATTGCGTCAAGGAGGAAGGAGGAAAATTGTATGAGCAGGACCAAATCTATACATATGAACATAGATTTTTAGCTTCCTATTACTCTCCATGCAATTACTACTGATCTGAATTTGAAACTACTTGTAATTTGTTCGCAAGGTATTCAATTCAAAATTATACATGTTTAAAAGTTTTTCATGTCTTGCAGAAAGAAAACAAATGAAAATTTCAGCTGTTCATGACCCATTTAAGCATAGCAGATTTATTTCATTTTACTGTTTAACACACTAAAACGAATTTGTTCTACAAAATAAATCAACCACAGATGCAAAAGAAGTTGATAAAGCAGTTCACCCCTCCTGGGCTACGTCTGCTGGGTCCAAAGCTCCCAAATGGGCTTGTCCTTGTTTTCATTAAATGCTGAAATTGAAAATACAGCTGAATAGAAGAATCTACAGGTGAAATAGATGGTAAAAATGGATTCAAAACACTTGAATCCTTCAGGATTGACTATTGGATCACCTCCAATGGATACCTGCAACCCTATACAGTCTTCACAAAACTAGGCCCTAGTGGCTCCTAGAACTTTCACGGCTCCAAAACCTCTGTAAATGAACTTAGATGGCTGTAAGACCTGCACCAATGGCTTCAGAAGGTCGAAAATACAAAAAAAAAAAAAAAAAATAGAAAAAAATCGTCCAAAACCGCCTTTCCTAGCCAAAGTTATGGCCATTTAATGATCCCCTCCAGTTTAGCCTAAAAGAACTCTAGCTAACTTTAGTTAACTACAGATAACTCCGCCACTTATGGTGGGTCCGCCAAATTTTGGCGCTCCGCCAATTCCTCCGCCAGTCTGACCGCATTTTACGGGTGGCTGTTAGAGCATGTGACCGAGTTCATTATCTGGCAGTTGACTTTGGATTCCGCGTTGGTGGTTAGGGGTTTAGCCCACGGTTCTGGGCCCGAGGTCGCATGGCATGGGGGCTGGACCTTAGGGGCTGGCCCCCTTCATTTCCGCCCAACAGAAAATTAAACGTTAATTAACGTTTGTTTCGCCCTTCTAACAACAAATGACACATTGGTCTAACGGTAAGGCGCTGAACTGTTCCATTGGAGGTCGTGGGTTCAAAACTTGCTAGTGCCAAAAATTTTGAATATGCGCCCAATGCTTGCTGACGTCATCTGGGGGCCACGTGGTGGCCTTCGGGCCTGCCACGTGGCAAATTGCTATTGGTTGTGCGGAAGGAATATTCCCTGAAATATTCCAAGGAATATTCTACGGAATATTCCTTTTTAATTTTTTTTTCAAAAATTAAAATTTCCAATGTTATTGACAAATTATTATTTTTGCCATAACTTCCTCATACGGAGATCGTTTTTCAAACTGTTTGTGGCATCGGAATCGGGAAGACGAGCAATTTCCAGTCATTCAACTTTGAACAGTTCTGAGCACTTTAAATTTTGAGCATTTTACGACACTTAGGACATGAGCACCTGATCACGCCTCCCCATTGGGAAGCTTTTGGACCCCAAAAGCCTTCAACTACCGGTTAAACAGGTGAGGGTACAGCTCCCTCACTCTGTCCACCTCCATCCACTTTGCCTTGTTCGGTTTGTTGCCTTTGAAACCAACCTGAACATAATCTACACTGCCCCTCCTTGAAGTGCGTGTCCTTCTGTCAAGGATTGTATCTTCTTTCAGCTCATCTAAGAATTCTGGCGAGAAATCTTCTATAGATGGCAGCTGAATAGCATTTTCATGATCAACAATCAAAGGAGGTTCATACAAACATAAGTTCTCCACATTGACAACAGAATACATTTGCATGTAGGAAGGAAAATCTAATTGAAAAGCATTATTTCCAACCTTCTTGAGGATTTTGAATGGACCATAACGAATAGGCTTCAGCTTTTTACCTTCTCCTTGCATCCTTTCCTTACTAATGTACAACCATACCTCATCCCCTTCTTGAAACTTGTGATCAAATCTAAGCTTGTCGTGTCTTTCCTTGTACTTGCATTGACTCTTCTCAAGTTGTTCTTGAATTTGCTGATGTATTTGCTGAATTCTTTCAATGAATGAACGAGCTTTGTCAATATCACTATGTCCCTCAATGGCAACATCTTTCTCAAGAATGAAATCAAGAGGTGATTTTGGCAAGTAACCAAAACAAGCTTCAAACGGTGAGGTGTTTGTGGAAGAGTGCTTGGCACGATTGTAAGCATGCTGTATGTAGTGCAAATGTTCATCCCAGAGCTTGGGATGCTTGCTGCAATATCCTCTCAAGAGGTGCACAATGGTTCTGTTCACAACTTCGGTTTTTCCATCTGTTTGCAGATGGAAAGCAATACTTTTCTTAAACTTTGTGTCCATCATCTCCCATAGGTTGGACCAAAAATTCCCCACAAATCTGGAATCCCTATCACTAATAATGGAAGTAGGCAAACCAAAGTGAATCCATACACGATGAAAAAATAATTCAGCAGTTTTTTCAACAGTTATAGTTTTTTTACAAGGCATAAGTATACACCTTTTGCTGAAACGATCAACTACTACATATAAATAATCATGCTTCTTTCTAGATTTTGGCAAACCTCCTACAAAATCCATAGAGATGCTCTCCCATGGTCTAGAAGGTATTGGAAAAGGAGTATACAAACCAAGCTTCCTATTGCTAGGCTTGCTTGTAGCACATAATGAACATCCTCTTATGAACCTTAAAACAAAATCTACCATGCGAGGCCAATAGCAATACCTTTGTAGATGCGCAACTGTTTTGCTCACACCAAAATGGCTAGCAATAAGAGAAGAATGAGCTTCTCTTATGACATTTATCCTCTCCCCCTATGGTATACAGAACTTTCCCAAATGAAACAACAAATTGTTATGCATGTGATAGTCATTTTCCTCTACATGATTCCCTTTACTCAAGTTAGCTACACATCTTTAAAGTCATCATCAGATGCATATTGGTCTATGTAACTATCATGTACAATGGAATCATTCTTAAGTAAAGTAACAACACCAATAATAGGCCTTGAAAGCATATCAGCAACCTTATTCAAAGTACCTTTCTTGTACCTTATTACCAAATGGAACTGTTGCAAGAAGCCCATCCATCTGAAGTGTCGTGACTGTTGTAACTTGCTTTGTGATTGCAAGTATTGTAAGGGCTGATGGTCGGTATGTATAATAGTTTCTTTGCCCATCAAATAGTGTTTCCACTTTTTGACGCTTTGTACCAACGCATACAACTCCTTATCATATGTAGGATAATTTACAAAAGCACCATTAAAAGTTTCAGAATGAAAAGCAATAGGCTTACCATGTTGTAGAAGAACTGCACCCATGGCATAATCACTAGCATCGGTTTGTATCTCAAATGGCTGTCTCAAATCTGGTAATGCAAGGACTGGAGCTGAACTAATCTTCTCTTTCAAAGATTTGAAAGCTTTTTGCTGCTTGACCAAGTCCTCTGATATAAGGTTTGCTTGTGACCCACTATCAAAAAGTGTGTCAATTTTAGTATGTTTTGAAATCACCCTCACATGAAACAGTTCAATTCTTTCTTCCTCATTAGGAGCTTGTACGTGGCAGTTTGAGGTACTCGTGCTGGCTTGAGTTTCAATTTCTTTTCCCTTCAAGTTTTTCAAACCCATGGCTACAATTTTGGTTTCATCACCTGAATCATCCCCTAAATAATGTGGTGTAGATGTAGTAGCAGCAGTTTTCTATTTCCCTTTGGATTTGTTAAATTGAGGTATTTTTTCAGGATATAATTTCCAACAGTTTTTTTCCTCATGGCCTGGTTTAGAAAAATGTTTACAGATCAATTTCTCACTCTCCTGTTTGACAGATGCATTCTTTTTGCTCTAAAAATTGAAGGTTTTCTCTTTGTTTTTCCCCTTGGGGGGCTTGTTTCTACCCTCTTCAAATGTGTTTTTTCCCCTTGCCTCTAAATGGGTAGCTTGGACACAAACCTCGTCCAGGCTAGTAGGGTTAAACATCAAGATGGTGTGTCTAACGTAGCTATGCAAGCCACCAATGTATTTCAGCAAGGTTTCTTGGGTCTGTAAATCTACCCCTAACAAGAGAGCTCTTCTCCTGAATTCTTGGGTGTAGTCTTGGACACTCTAACCCTTAAGTTGTCTGAAATTTTGCCAATTCATAATGGCTTTCGGCATGTGAGCAAGAGGATAAAAATGTTTTTTAATGGCTAACAGAAATTCAGGCCATGTTAAGGTAACCTTACCAAATTTCTTGATCTCCTCTTTAGTCTTGGCCTCCCACCAAACCAATGCTGCTCCATCCATTCTCAAAGAAGCCAACTGAATCTTTGTGGCATCATCATGCATATTATGGATCCTCAAGTAAACTTCCAACTGCCTAATCCAGTTGTCAAGCTTTTCTGCATTCACTTCACCATTAAACATAGGTAATTCGAATTTTACATCAAGCTTCAAAAAAGGACTTTTTCCAGAGGATCTATGGTTATGCACAGAAGAAGAAGACGAGGATGAAGAGGAAGAAGGTGACGATGGGGGTGGTGGATCACCATTTCCTCCATGTCCTTTCTTGGAATGATCATCATCCTTCTTACCTCCTGAAGAGACCTCTCCTTCATGTGGATGTTTGGACCCTTCTCCAGCCAATTTCTCATTTCTTTCTTGGTACAATATCCTCACCATTTCAGTGAGGTCCAAGAAAGCCTTTCTGAAGACTCTTTCTTCTTCTTTTGAATCCATGTCTCAGGAATTTCTCCTTGAGGTGCAGACATTCTTGAAGCTTCTGCTGAGACTCTTGAGGGTGAAATTGAAGGTGGAGGTGATGGCTCTCTGGCCTTCCTTGACTGAGGATTCTCTCGTTCTCTAGTCAACTACCCTTCCCCTCTTTTAAGTTTCAACCTGGTAAGCATCAATACTTTGCAAGACAGTTAGAATATCTTTGCACAAAACCCTGAGCTCTGATACCAACTTGATCTGAATTTGAAACTACTTGTAATTTGTTTGCAAGGTATTCAATTCAGAATTATACATGTTTAAAATATTTCCATGTCTTACAGAAAGAAAACAAATGAAATTTTCAGCTGTTCATGACCCATTTAAGCATAGCAGATTTATTTCCTCTTACTGTTTAACACACTAAAACAAATTTGTTCTGCAAAATAAATCAACCATAGATGCAAAAGAAGTTGATAAAGCAGTTCACCCCTCCTGGGCTACGTCTGCTGGGTCCAAAGCTCCCAAATGGGCTTGTCCTTGTTTTAATTAAATGCTAAAATTGAAAATACAGCTGAATAGAAGCATCTACAGGTGAAATGGATGGTAAAAATGGATTCATAACACTTGAATCTTTCAGGATTGACTATTGGATCACCTCCAATGGATACCTGCAACCCTATACAGTCTTCACAAAACTGGGCCCCGGTGGCTCCTAGAAGTTTCACGGCTACAAAACCTCTGCAAATGACCTCAGATGGCTGTAAGACCTACACCAATGGCTTAAGAATTTCGAAAATAGCCAAAAAAAAAATAAAAAAAAATCGTCCAAAACCGCCTTTCCTAGCCAAAGTTATGGCCATTTAATGATCCCCTCCAGTTTAGCCTAAAAGAACTCCAGCTAACTTTAGTTAACTACAGATAACTCCGCCAATTATGGCGGGTCTGCCAAATTTTGGTGCTCCGCCAATTCCTCCGCCAGTCTGACCGCATGTTACGGGTGGCAGTTAGTGCATGTGACCGAGTTCATTATCTGGAAGTTGACCTTGGATTCCGCGCTGGTGGTTATGGGTTTAGCCCACGGTTCTGGGCCCGAGGTCGCATGGAATGGGGCCTGGCCCCCTTCATTTCCACCCAACAAAAAATTAAACGTTAATTAACGTTTGTTTCACCCTTCTAACAACAAATGACACATTGGTCTAACGGTAAGGCGCTGAACTGTTCCATTGGAGGTCGCGGGTTCAAAACTTGCTAGTGCCAAAAATTTTGAATATGCGCCCAATGCTTTCTGACGTCATCTTGGATATTGGCTGTGCGGAGGGAATATTCCCTGAAATATTCCAAGCAATATTCTACGGAATATTCCTTTTTTAATTTTTTTCAAAAATTAAAATTTCCAATGTTATTGACAAATTCTTCATTTTGCCATAACTTCCTCATACGACGATCGTTTTTCGAACCGTTTGTGGCACGGAAATCGGGAAGACGAGCACTTTCCAGTCGTTCAACTTTGAACCAGTTCTAAGCACTTTAAATTTTGATCATTTTACGACACTTAGGACATGAGCACCTGATCACACCTCCCCATTGGGAAGCTTTTGGACCCCAAAAGCCTTCAACTACCTGTTAAAGAGGTGAGGGTACAGCTCCCTCACTCTGTCCACCTCCATCCACTTTGCCTTGTTCGGTTTGCTGCCTTTGAAACCAACCCAAACATAATCTACACTGCCCCTCCTTGAAGTGTGTGTCCTTCTGTCAAGGATTGTATCTTCTTTCATCTCATCTAAGAATTCTGGCGAGAAATCTTCTATAGATGGCAGCTGAATAGCATTTTCATGATCAACAATCAAAGGAGGTTCATACAAACGTAAGTTCTCCACATTGACAACAGAATACATTTGCATGTAGGAAGGCAAATCTAATTGAAAAGCATTATTTCCAACCTTCTTGAGGATTTTGAATGGACCATAATGAATAGGCTTCAGCTTTTTACCTTCTCCTTGCATCCTTTCCTTACTAATGTACAGCCATACCTCATCCCCTTCTTGAAACTTGTGATTGACTCTATGCTTGTCGTGTCTTTCCTTGTACTTTCCTTGACTCTTCTCAAGTTGTTCTTGAATTTGCTGATGTATTTGCTGAATTCTTTCAATGAATGAACGAGCTTTGTCAACATCACTATGTCCCTCAATGGCAACATCTTTCTCAAGAATGAAATCAAGAGGTGATTTTGGCAAGTAACCAAAACAAGCTTCAAACGGTGAGGTGATTGTGGAAGAGTGCTTGGCACGATTGTAGGCATGTTGTATGTAGTGCAAATGTTCATCCCACAGCTTGGGATGCTTGCTGCAATATCCTCTCAAGAGGTGCACAATGGTTATGTTCACAACTTCGTTTTTTCCATCTGTTTGCGGATGGAAAGCAGTACTTTTCTTCAACTTTGTGTCCATCATCTCCCATAGGTTGGACCAAAAATTCCCCACAAATCTGGAATCCCTGTCACTAATAATGGAAGTAGGCAAACCAAATTGAATCCATACATGATGAAAAAATAATTCAGCAGTTTGTTCAGAAGTTATAGTTTTCTTACAAGGCATAAGTATACACATTTTGCTGAAACGATCAACTACTACATATAAATAGTCATGTTGCTTTCTAGATTTTGGCAAACCTCCTACAAAATCCATAGAGATGCTCTCCCATGGTCTAGAAGGTACTGGCAAAGGAGTATACAAACCAAGCTTCCTATTGCTAGGCTTGCTTGTAGCACATAATGAACATCCTCTTATGAACCTTGAAACAGAATCTACCATGCGAGGCCAATAGCAATACCTCTGTAGATGTGCAACTGTTTTGTTCACACCAAAATGGCCAGCAATAAGAGAAGAATGAGATTCTCTTATGACATTTATCCTCTCTGCCCGTGGTATACACAACTTGCCCAAATGAAACAGCAAATTGTTATGCATGTGATAGTCATTTTCCTCTACAAGATTTCCTTTACTCAAGTTAGCATACACATCTTTAAAGTCATCAGCAGATGCATATTGTTCTATGTAACTATCATGTACAATGGAATCATTCTTAAGTAAAGTAACAGCACCAATAATAGGCCTTGAAAGCATATCAACAACCTTATTCAAAGTACCTTTCTTGTACCTTATTACCAAATGGAACTGTTGCAAGAAGCCCATCCATCTGAAGTGTCGTGACTGTTGTAACTTGCTTTGTGATTGCAAGTATTGTAAGGGCTGATTGTCGGTATGTATAACAGTTTCTTTGCCCATCAAATAGTGTTTCCACTTTTTGACATTTTGTACCAACGCATACAACTCCTTATCATATGTAGGATAATTTACAACAACACCATTAAAAGTTTCAAAATGAAAAGAAATAGGCTTACCATGCTGTCGAAGAATTGCACCCATGGCATAATCACTAGCATCTGTTTGTATCTCAAATGGTTGTCTCAAATCTGGTAATGCAAGGACTGGAGCTGAACTAAGCTTCTCTTTCAAAGATTCAAAAGCTTTTTGCTGCTTGACCAAGTCCTCTGATATAAGGTTTGCTTGTGACCCACTATCAAAAAGTGTGTCAATTTTAGTATGTTTTGAAATCACCCTCACATGAAACAGTTCAATTCTTTCTTCCTCATTAGGAGCTTGTACATGGCAGTTTGAGGTACTAGTACTGGCTTGAGTTTCAATTTCTTTTCCCTTCAAGTTTTTCAAACCCATGGCTGCAATTTTGGTTTCATCACCTGAATCATCCCCTAAATTCTGTGGTGTAGATGTAGTAGCAGCAGTATTCTGTTTCCCTTTGGATTTGTTAAATTGAGGTCTTTTTTCAGGATATAATTTCCAACAGTTTTTCTCCTCATGGCCTAGTTTAGAACAATGTTTACAGATCACTTTCTCACTCTCCTGTTTGATAGATGCATTCTTTTTGCTCTTTTCCTTGGAGGTTTTCTCTTTGTTTTTCCCCTTGGGGGGCTTGTTTCTACCCTCTTCAAATGTGTTTTTTTTCCTTGCCTCTAAATGGGTAGCTTGGACACAAACCTCTTCCAGGCTAGTACGGTTAAACATCAAGATGGTGTGTCTAAGGTAGCTATGCAAGCCACCAATGTATTTCAGCAAGGTTTCTTGGGTCTGTAAATCTACCCCTAACATGAGAGCTCTTCTCCTGAATTCTTGGGTGTAGTCTTGGACACTCTAACCCTTAAGTTGTCTGAAATTTTGCCAATTCATAATGGCTTTCTGCATGTGAGCAAGAGGATAAAAATGTTTTTTAATGGCTAACAGAAATTCAGGCCATGTTAAGGTAACCTTACCAAATTTCTTGATCTCCTCTTTAGTCTTGGGCTCCCACCAGACCAATGTTGCTCCATCCATTCTCAAAGAAGCCAACTGAATCTTTGTGGCATCATCATGCATATTCTGGATCCTCAAGTAAACTTCCAACTGCCTAATCCAGTTGTCAAGCTTTTCTGCATTCACTTCACCATTAAACATAGGTAATTCGAATTTTACATCAAGCTTCAAAAAAGGACTTTTTCCAGAGGATCTATGGTTATGAACAGAAGAAGAAGACGAGGATGAAGAGGAAGGAGGTGACGATGGGGGTGGTGGATCACCATTTCCTCCATGTCCTTTCTTAAAATGATCATCATCCTTCTTACCTCCTGAAGAGCCCTCTCCTTCATGTGGATGTTTGGACCCTTCTCCAGCCAATTTCTCATTCTTTCTTGGTACAATATCCTCACCATTTCAGTGAGGTCCAAGAAAGCCTTTCTGAAGACTCTTTCTTCTTCTTTTGGATCCATGTCTGCAAGAATTTCGCCTTCAGGTGCAAACATTCTTGAAGCTTCTCCTGAGACTCTTGAGGGTGAAATTGAAGGTGGAGGTGATGGCTCTCTAGCCTTCCTTGACTGAGGATTCTCTCGTTCTCTAGTCAAATTCCCTTCCCCTCTTTTAAGTTTCAACCTGGTAAGAATCAATACTTTGCAAGACAGTTAGAATATCTTTGCACAAAAGCCTGAGCTCTGATACTAACTTGATCTGAATTTGAAACTACTTGTAATTTGTTTGCAAGTTATGCGATTCATAATTATACATGTTTAAAATATTTCCATGTCTTGCAGAAAGAAAACAAATGAAATTTTCAGCTGTTCATGACCCATTTAAGCATAGAAGATTTATTTCCTTTTACTGTTTAACACACTAAAATGAATTTTTTCTGCAAAAAAAATCAACCACAGATGCAAAAGAAGTTCATAAAGCAGTTCACCCCTCCTGGGCTACGTCTGCTGGGTCAAAAGCTCCCAAATGGGCTTGTCCTTATTTTCATTAAATGCTCAAATTGAAAATACAGCTGAATAGAAGCATCTACAGGTGAAATAGATGGTAAAAATGGATTCAAAACACTTGAATCCTTCAAGATTGGCTATTGGATCACCTCCAATGGATACCTGCAACCCTATACAGTCTTCACAAAACTGGGCCCTGGTGGCTCCTAGAACTTTCACGGCTCCAAAACCTCTACAAATGACCTCAGATGGCTGTAAAACCTGCACTAGTGGCTTCAGAAGGTCGAAAATACCCAAAATCAAAAAAATATTTGTCGAAAACCGCCTTTCCTAGCCAAAGTTATGGCCATTTAATGATCCCCTCCAGTTTAGCCTAAAAGAACTCCAGCTAACTTTAGTTAACTACAGATCACTCCGCCAATTATGGCAGGTCCGCCAAATTTTGGCGCTCCGCCAATTCCTCCGCCAGTCTGAAAACATGTTACGGGTGGCAGTTAGTGCATGTGACCGAGTTCATTATCTAGCAGTTGACCTTGGATTCCGCGCTGGTGGTTAGGGGTTTAGCCCACGGTTCTGGGCCCGAGGTCGCATGGCATGGGGGCTGGCCCTTAGCTTCATTTCCGCCCAACAGAAAATTAAACGTTAATTAACGTTTGTTTCACCCTTCTAATAACAAATGACTCATTGGTCTAACGATAAGGTGCTGAACTGTTCCATTGGAGGTCGTGCGTTCAAAACTTGCTAGTGCCAAAAATTTGAATATGCGCCCAATGCTTGCTAACGTCATCTGGGGGCCACGTGGTGGCCTTCGGGCCTGCCACGTGGTAGATTGCTATTGGCTGTGCGGAGGGAATATTCCAAGGAATATTCTAAGGAATATTCCTTTTTAAATTTTTTTTTCAAAAATTAAAATTTCTAATGTTATTGACAAATTCTTCTTTTTGCCATAACTTCCTCATACGGCGACCGTTTTTCAAACCGTTTGCGGCGCCGGAATTGGGAAGACGAGCACTTTCCAGTTGTTCAACTTTGAACTAGTTCTAAGCACTTTAAATTTTGTGCATTTTACGACACTTAGGACATGAGCACTTGATCAACTACTTTAATCGCTCTTGAAAAATACTTATAGGAGAATGTTTTGAAGAGTTGAGGTTGGTTCTTTTGTGTTTGAGAGAGATTATATGCATTGTATGTTAAGTGGATAAAGCTCTATCTTCAGTGGTCATAGCAAATCATTGTAGAACTTCATAAAGTCATTTCAGAGATCAGAAAGAAAATGTTATTTAGATTTTTGTGTAGGGATTGAAGATTTGGCTTAAGGAACTATTGTGGAGAACTTCTCTATATTTTAGAAAAGCGTTTAGTGGAAACTAAAGGGTTATCTATAGGAGTTATCTTTTGTATTTGCAGCAGTTATATCAGTCCATAATTTCCTTGTAAACTATGGAAGAAAATGTCAGAAGAAAGTCCCTTGGGACGAGACCCCCAATTCATAGATAGTTTTCTGGCCATGAGGTCCATGGTAGAAGAAATGTATAGAGAGTTTAAGAAAGGTAAAGATGTAGATTCATCACACTCAAAAGATAAAGGAGAAGAAGAACCTCTCCTCCATGACCACTCAAAAGGAAAAGGGAAAGAAGAAAACTTTCTCACACCTCCTAATAGCCTTGAACATAAAAAGAAGACATCTCTGATTAAATTAGATGTTAAATTTGATTTACCAATATATGATGGAGAGTTCAATGCAGAGAAGCTGGATAATTGGATCAGATAGATTGATTTTTATTGCAGAGTGCAGAGTATCGACTCAGACAAGAGTAAGATTTACCTGGCCAACCTACGCCTCGAAGGCACTGCCTTGGTATGGTGGGTTGACAGGACACAAGCTGACATGAAGAAACATGGTAAGATTCTTTCTGTTTGGAGTGAATTTGTTTCTGCAATCAAAAAGTAGTTCTATTCACTAGCTTACATGCAGCAAGCCATGATGAGCTGGCAAACTCTTCGCCAATTGAAAGGGCAAAGTGTACAAGGTTACACCCAAGAATTTAGGAAAAGAGCTTTGACTCTAGTAATTTCATTAGACTCACCTAAGACTCTGCTGAAGTACATAGGTGGCCTACACAACTACATGAGGCACACTATCCTCATGTTTAATCCCACTACTATAGATGAGGTATCTGTGTAAGCTACGCATCTAGAAGCTAGAGGAAATAATGGGAACCCAGAAGTTGGGGGATCATCCAAACCCACTGCAAGCAAGAATAAGGAGAAAAGAAAACACAAATGGAAAGAGAGGAAGACCAACATTGTACAGAAAAGCAAGTATTCATGCATTCACTATAAGAAGGATGGGCATGATGATGAGCATTGTTGGATTCTGCATCCAGAGCTGAGACCTAAGAAGTTTGAGGGCAAGAAGAAGAATATTGCTACAACTATTCAAAAGGATTTGGGGTCAGACTCATGAGATTAAACAACCATTGTAGCCACCAGTATAAAAGGTAAAAATTTTGAAGCATCTACTAGTAATCCTGCACAATCTACTAATAGTGAAGAAAATGAGAGAAAAAGACATGATCTTTTCCATATTCGTGTTCTTTCCAAGCATCAAAAGATTCATACTTTCTTTGATAGTGGCTCACAGGTAATTTTAATTTCTGAAGCAATTGTAAAGAAGTTAGGATTACTGACTACACCTCACCAGAATCCATATCCATTAGGTTGGTTATGTGATAAAGCACAACTACAAGTGACCAGACAATGCAAACTTAAGTTTTCTTTTGGGTCAGCATTAGTAGATGAGGTTGAGTTAGATATAGTTCCTCTACATATATGTGGAATTGTTTTAGGATAGAAAAGCTATTTTCTATAGAGTTGAGAACAAGTATCTACTCATTAAAGATGGAATCGAATATATTGTAAGAGATCATAAGCTCAAGAATAATTATACTCTCATAAACTCAGGGTAGATGAACCGAATTGTAAATTCATGCAAACAAGTTTTACTCATGGTTGTAAAGGAAAAGAAACGTGATAAAACCAATGTATTTGAGGGCTGTGATGCTAAATAGAAAGTTGATTTAGAAAAAGTTGTTTCAGAATATGATATCTTGTTTCAAGAGCCTAAAAGTCTGCCACCCAAAAAGGAAATAGTGCATGATATTAATTTGCAGCAAGATGCTCCATTGCCTAACATCGGAATGTATAGGTTGTCCGCTTTAGAGAATGCAGAAATCAGGAAGCAGGTGCAGGATTTTCTTGAGAAGGGGTTCATCAGACCTAGCACATCACCATGTGGGTCTCCAATTGTCTTGGTGAGAAAGAAAGATGCCTCGTGGAGAATGTGCATTTATTACCAAGCACTGAACAAGATAACGATAAAAAATCGTTATCCCCTTCCTTGCATAGATGATCTATTAGATCAATTGAAAGAAGTTGTTTATTTTTCCAAGTTAGACTTGCATAGTGGATATCATCAGGTCAGAGTTGTAGAGTAAGATGCATGGAAGACTGCTTTCAAAACAAAGCAGGGATTGTATGAGTGGCTAGTTATGCCTTTTAGCCTAATGCTCCTGCTACTTTCATGAGAATAATGAATGATGTAATCAGACCTTTTCTTGATGATTTTGTTATTGTATATTTGGATGACATTCATATATTCAACAAAACGTGGGAAGAACATTTAAAGCATGTTAAGCAGATCCTAGATGTTTTGAAAAGAGAAAATATTTATGTTAAACTCTCAAAATGTGAATTTGGAAAAATCATCCTTGAATTATTTGGGACATATAATAGGGGGTGGTGAATTGAAGATAGATCCCTCTAAGGTTGCAGTCATTGTAAACTGGCCTAAACCCAAATCTGCTACAGAAGTTAGAAGCTTCTTAGGAGCAGCACAATATTGGAGAAATTTTATCTCTAACTTTTCCTTAATTGCAACTCCCTTACATGCTTTAACAGGATTGAACAAGGCATTTCAGTAGGGAGGCAAACAACAGAAAGCCTTCAACACCTTGAAAGAAAGGATTAGTACAGCACCAGTACTAGCATTGCCTGATCTTCAAAGACCATTTGAGATGCAAACAGATGCCAATGACTATGCCATGGGAGTAGTGTTGATATAACACGGTAAACCCATATATGATAAAGAATTCTAAGACATTTAATTCTGCAGTAGTTAACTATCCCACATATGATAAAGAATTGTATGCATTAGTACAAAGTGTGAAAAAGTTGAAACAATACTTAATGGGCAAAGAGACAGTTATACATACTGATCATCAACCACTTCAATATCTACACTCCCAAACTGAGTTGCAACAATCAAGACACTATAGATGGATGGGTTTCCTACAACAGTTTCATTTAGTCATCAGATATAAAAAGGGAATACACAACAAAGTTGCAGATATGTTATTTAGACCAATTATAAATGCATCCACTATACTTAAGCATAATTCAATACTGCATGAGAGCTACATTGAACAATATGCTCAAGATATAGATTTTAAAGATGTATATGCAACTTTAAGTCAAGGCAAATGAATAGAAGAATTGGATTATCATGTTAAGGATCGACTCTTCTATCATTTGGGAAAGTTATGCATTCCACAAACTAAAAGAGTAAAGATAATTTGAGAAGAACACACTTTTCTAATATCAAGTCACTTTGGTGTAAGTAAAACAGTTGCACAGCTGCAAAGATTTTGTTATTGGCCAAAAATGAGTGAGACGGATTCTAGATATGTGAGAGGGTGTACCATGTGTGCTAAAAGCAAGCCCAGCAATAGAAAACTAGGCCTGTACACTCCACTCCCAGTTCCTTCTCATCCTTGGGAAAGTGTTTCCATGGACTTTGTTGGAGGACTGCCTAAATCTAGGAACGTTCATGACTATTTATATGTTGTTGTGGATAGGTTCAGAAAAATGTGTATTTTGATACCTTGTAACAAACAGATTACGACTGAACAAACTGCAAAGTTGTTCTTTCAGCATGTATGGGTTCATTTTGGATTACCCACTTCCATTATATCTGATCGAGATACCTGATCTTTTGGGAAATTTTGGTCGAGTTTGTGGGAATTGATGGACACCAGACTGAAGGAGAGTACAACTTTTCATCCTCAAACAGATGGCCAAACAGAAGTGGTCAATAGGACAGTGATCCAGTTACTTAGAGGCTATTACAGCAAGCATCCCAAACTTTGGGATGAACATTTATGTTATGGGCAACATTCTTACAACTAAGCTAAACATCCTTCTACACAGAGATCTCCTTTTGAGACCTGTTTTGGTTTCACACCAAGGTCTCCCTTGGATTTTGTCTTTGGTAAAGACATAGCAGTTGATGGACACAGTGATGTGGACAAGGCAACCAAGTTCATTGAACAAATCCAAGAGATTCACCACGCAGTACAGGAACAACTGGAAAAGAGCCAAGCCAAGTACAAGGTGAGGCATGACAAGCATAAGATGGAGCATAGTTTCCAAGTTGGTGATCAAGTCTGGTTGTATATCAGCAAGGACATAATGCAAGGTGAAGGTAAAAAGCTAAAGCCAATAAGGTATGGACCTTTCAAGATACTTGAGAAAATTGGTGAGAATGCTTTTCGCCTTGATTTACCAACTTACATGCACATCTACTCAGTCATTAATGCAGACAGCTTGAGACTATTTGAACCTTTATTAATTGAAGATCTTGAAGAGTAGAGTCAATTGCCTTCTATTGATGATATGTTACCTGAATATCTTAATGAATTGCAGGAAGACATAGTTCTAGAGAGGAAGGTGAGGACGACGCACATGGGAGATGTTGAGTACCTCAGGATTGGACTCAAGGGTTCAAAGCCAAGCAGTGAAAAATGGATAGAGATCAGACAAGTGAGACAACTATACCCTCACTTAGTCGATTCTTGAAAACCAAATTTTGGTGGTCCAAAAGCTTTTTCAATGGGAAGGTCGTGATCCGAATTGGATCCTTAGAACACTCTTAAAGTTTCCTAAACTCTGTAAAACTCATACCGGAGTTTCAAAGTCTTAAGGATGTCGAGCTTATCAGAAATAACTTTTGAATAATGGAAATTTGTGATCTACACGGAGCAATGAGGACCCTCGGTCAAAGCGCGCAGACCATTGGCCCATGGTAACTGCGTGCTGGCGCAAATTGACAAATGAGAGGTGAAATAAAAAAACAGAGATAATTTCTGATACACGATGAGCGCTAGCACTAATCGCGTATCGCAGGGTGTTCCCCTCAGTGAAGGAAAGCCCCCAATCACTCGATCACGAGGTAAGCATAAAACCGTATGGAAATCGCTGATTCCGACAGAAGGCGGGTCCCATGCTAAAACCGACAGGATATTGGAAGGACTTCAAGCGATAAGGATGTTCAACCGAGTCCCGCCCAATGCCATACAATGGGTGACACGCGTCTGGTGGATGAGAGAGAAAACCACTCACATCGGACGGGTAAAAGTCATGCTACTTACCTGCCGATATGGATGGAGACCATAGGATCTGGAGGCCCCAGATCAATGATGGAGAAACAATCTGATGGATGACCCGATTCGATGGGGAAATATGCTGAGGCGGATAAGATTTGAGATCCAACATGATCGATGAGTTGGCAGAGGAATCAATTTCGCGGGCCATCTTGAAGCAACGGAAATAACGACCATTCAAAGAGAACTTACACTCAGTTTGTGAGGAAAAAGGTGGCCACCTCTCTGTGAAGCGTTACAGTGATGATGACGCAAAGAAGGGGAATTCCAGCGGACAGAGGTAGGAGATCCAGAGTGCCGGGAAGCGGAAGCACACAATCATGGAGCAGATTGGCTTTAAGCCATGAACAAACAGAGAGTAGAAAAGGGAGAGGAAGCAGAAAACCGAGATGCGAAGAGAGAGAAGTGAATTGTAGAGAATAGATAAAAGCCGAGCTGACCTGCAGAGCAAAGGCAACATCGAGCCAGATAGATACGGAGAGAGTGCGAGAGTTTGTGAACTCCAGAGAAGGCTTGAGAGGTTCAAGCGAACTCCTCTGAGTAAACCTATCAGGATTTGAGTCTCAGATTGGACTCAGACCACTGTGACTAGCTGAGGTCGAGATTCAGAAAGGAGAGTCTATGTACTCTAGAGACTTGGGGAATCCATGTACAGTCCTACTGATCGTCATCTGTTGAGTAAGACTTAATTTGAGCCACTATTGTAAAAACTCTGCTTTTCAAGACACAATAGAAAGGCCACCACTGGAGGCTGGACCAAGAGACGTAGCCTAGGAGGATTGGGTGAACTCCTTATTAAACTTGTTGTGTTTATGTGTTTTCTTATTGTGTTTCTCTTACTAATTCAGTGTCTGTGTATTTCGCAATCTTATTGATCCGTTGCATAAAATAACATAGGCACACCCTAGCACATAAGTTTGTAATACCTTCATTAATTAACTGAGATCATCCATAGGTGATTTCAGATCACCATGAGACATTTGGAATTAAAACGGAAAATTTTGTTCTCGGGTATGAAGGCCCGCTGAAGGTATTTTCCTGGCAACCTCGTCATAATGGGCATGCACAAAATTTGGGTGGTCACTAAGGTGGTGGCCCTTGGTGGTAGTGATGCACCTTACACCTGGAGGAGGAAGACACAGGCATGGCAGGGTTTCATATATCATCAATGTTTGCAAATTTGTAAGTTGAAGCAACTTAAATGGATGCATATGGGATTGTTAATCCCTGTGTGTGGTGAAATTCCCGACTATAAAATCCCTTTCTCCAGTTTGGAGATGGGTTGCTTCTCTCATGGCAGATTGGATGTGTCTACACTCTCTTCTAATAGCTAAGGTATGCTCATTTATGGGAAAATTATGGTTCTTCTTCTTGGAAGGAAATCCTATGGTTTCATACTATACACATGGCTAGAAATGTAACGAGTATCAGCGCCTCTGCTTATTCCACACACTCATACACTCACGTCTTGGATGCCTTATATCTGCATGGATTTGGTCTCAGGGTGGTGGAGGTTTTGGGTCATGACAAAGCTCTTTGTATGTTGGAAAAATTCTCATGTTACACGTAGACACAAAGGTATTTTCTTCTAGGCCCTCACTGATGTTGTCAAGTAATGTTCCAATAGAGGTATTTGTTATGTTCTCTTTACCTATATAATTGAAGTCTGGTCATGCACTAGCTTCATTGTTGTTGTGTGCTCATTGGGTATTAGGGTAATCTCTCAACCTTCCTTTTCCAAAGTTCAATGCAATGCTTGGTTATTGTCTTGTCGAGGTCGACTCGTCTCCTTAAACTTAGTCTTGGGTCTCTAGTAATAGATTTTACGTCTAGTCTTCTTCCATTTTTGTTGATGGTGGGTTATATAATGTTTGCTAGTAACCACTCATGTTTTCTCTCCTGTCAAGCTCCGTTGTTTACTTCTTACAAGGGTCAATGTTCTTTGTTCTTTTTCTTCATAATTATGAATTTAGACCTTGGTTTGAACTTATTGCAGTCCTTCCCTCAACGGCCCCCGACAACTTGGATCCTGTCGGGATTTAATTTCCTTGTCCTGTTTTGGTGTGTGGAGTTTGGTACCCCAGTACCTTCTCCATATGGTTTTAATTGGGCCATCGGGAGTCACTGTAGTGTAAACCTTAAAGTCATTATTGTGCCATCAAGTCTCCTCAACCCTCTTCCCTCGTTGTACCTTCACGTCTATAACTCCATTCAAGTAGGTCGTTCAATCACCAATCATAGCTCTTTTTATTGAAGGTTTATTGTTCTCATGGCTCCAAGGTGACGCACTCCCAGCCGCAGAGGAGGTGCTTCGGGGTCTCCTTTGATGCATCATCAGAGATTGTTTGGTTTGGAATCAATAGCCAATTTCTTCAAAGCAGTGCCCTTAGAGGTCTGAAAAGAAACTCTTCAACTCGAGCCTAACAAATTCAGAGATCATGTTTACTTCTCAGACTCAGATATAGGAGACAATATCCTCAAGTGGGTACGAGATCCGGGGAAGTTTCGGAGGCGAAGGATCCAGTTCCTTCATTCCATCACTCTACATTGTCAAATGGAAATTCTTCTTAGCATGGTCATGAGAGGCAAGCAAGTAGACAACTACAAGCTCTCTGCAGGTCAAAAGGATATAAAGTGTATTCTGAGAGATATTAGATACAAATTGGATGATATAGTTGTTCGGTTGTCTCACATAGAACGTTATGTCGTCTTTGACTTAGAAGCTGAGTTGAACGAGCATTTGGAAGGGCCTGTTGTCATCAATTCTCCAGTTGAAGCCTCTCCTCAGGATAACTCTACAGCCACATTGACAGTCATAATCCTAGAATAAAAAGTCCACCAAGAAATAGGTATGTTGGTCTATTAAAGGGAAAAATGAGGTTGGTTACTTTGGGGATGTAGTCATATTTTTTTTCTTTTGACATATTTATGTATGTGGTAGATAATTTACTTTTCCAAGTTTTTTTAGTTTACAGTAACAGACTTGTTTAAGTTTCTAATAACAAGACTGTATAGGCATCAATGCCAGCCTTTCGATCTTCTATCCCTTTTTCTTTCACAGTTCATAGCACTCAGGAAGTGGTTACAATGTAAATTTTTCTTATCCCATATTAATAGAAAGTGGTTGCAATGTAAACGTTTTTTCTCCCATATTAATAGAAATTTGCTGATCAATTTACAAAAAAAAAAAACCTTTAAGGCATGGTTTGATTTCGTGGGTGGTAAGTCCTTCCTATCACTCTATGTATTTTTATATACGTTGCTCAAAATGTGAAATAACACATTGATACTATAATGATGATGATGATGTATTCACATGACAATTAATTTTTACACCAATAGGCATGCCTATTTTGGAATAGACTTCCAAAATTTTAATTAATTATCCAAAATAATGATGATGTTGTTATTGTATTCATATAACAATAATTTTTTACACCCATAGGCATGTATATTTTGAAATAGTATTCTAGAATTTTAATTTAATTATCAATCATTATAGGTCAACAAATCTCCATGATAAAATGGGGTGAATATCCATGGTTAATAATGTTTTTACATGTTTATTTTTTCACTCTATATATGTTTAACTAATATATTATTTTTTATAATAATAATAATAATAATTTATGATTATTTTTTTCTTGGAAATGTGAATGTTAGTGTTTTGATGCATATTGACATTTACTAGCGATTTAATTTATATGAGTGTGCTAGTTATTAAAAAAAAAAATATTTCCATAATTTAAATTATCTTAATTATTTTGTTTAATATTTTTATATTTTATTTCCAATTTTTTTTTTTTTAATTTCTTACTTACACGTTAAAAATAATATTTAGCCTTTTAATTAAAAATTTCTTAATATTTAATTTTCCAATTTTAATAGGTGAAAATTAAAACTTAATATTTAATATTTTTACTAATATATATATGATGAAGAAATATCTTTATATTCTATATTAAACAACAAGACAATATTACTCATTATGAGTCCACTATGTTACATGTAAGATGTTGAAGACGGGGAGGACAACATCTTTATCTTTTTACTCATTCATATATATATATATATATATATATATATATATATATATATATATATATATATATATATATATATATATATATATGATGAAGAAATGTCTTTATATTCTATATTAAATAGCAAGACAAAATTACTCATTATGAGCCCACTATGTCACATGTAAGATGTTGAAGACTGGAGGACAACATCATTTTTGCCAACCACCCAAAATACATCCAGTTGATCTATGTGTGTGTGTTTTGATGTTTGAACAAAAATTCAATTGATGAACACAAACATAAAGTATACTTTAAAATGTGTAAGGTTGGAGGAGAGACACATGCTCTACTCTTATCATATGTGTGCAAGTGAAAATACAAATAAAATGCATCTATTATGGATTTTCCATGGGCAATGTGTATTCTAAATGATTGTTACATTACATTAGCATGATCTTCTACTTCCTTCTTATGCATCAAAGTTCATTTCCTAGGAGACTAGTGTTTAGTCCAATTTAACTCAATATTTATCATGACATTGCAATCATTTAAGGTTAAGCTTAAAGTTTTTATATGTTTCAACCCTCAATTAATGTTAGAGCTTTGGATCTTCTAAAATATTCTTGAAATTTCACATGTAAGTAACTCTACATTTTCAATAAAGTTAGTTAACATACATTTTATTTAGTATCATGGTGGTCAACATGTCAATAGTTGCAGATTGTGAGTTGACATCTATTTATTATCACAATGGTTAACAATATAGGCTAACTTAGACAAACTCCTATTGAGGGGATTTTTCATTTGGAAAGCTCTCAATGCTTTTGACACTTTAAAGAGATTGTGAAATTTGTTAACAAAGTTTTGACCTTAAAAACAATTATGTGGAGCTTCAAATCATTTTCAAAAGATTTTGGATCTTAAATTGTCAAAATTGAATTTATCAATAAAATATAATATAATAGAAGTTAATTAGCACAACCATATAATTAAACCCTTGGTAAGATCCATAAGCATATTCTATTCATAATAAACTTCAAAACACTTATTTCATCATACTTCTCAAGTTGCTAAATTAAATAATAATAATAATAATAATAAAATTTAACTAAATTATTATAACTTTATTATATTGATAAAAAGAATTAATATATAAGTTAAACATATTTACCTAAAAAAATGTAACAATTTATTAACCACAGAGATTTAGCCCCACTTTATTATGGACAAAACATAGGCTTTGTTAAAATACCATGGGTCAATATAATGATTTATCAAGGCCACATGCTCAAAAAACCATACATTTTTTTTCAATTAATAAATTTAATTAGAAGGAAAAAAAAACATAACTACTTCGGAAATGAATCTTAATCTTTAATTTGTATATATTACTAAAAATATTTTAAAATATTTTATAAAAATTAAATTCTTATTATCTATCACATAATTATTGAAAATCAAATTAAAATTGTGAAATTTCTTCCAAAATAAACACATTTATCTCTTTTATAAGCGTCATAGAGTTGGAATGACGATTTATAAGCGTCATAGAGTTAGAATGACGATTTGTAAAGATGAATGACGTCAGATTGAAAGAACACCACCCACAAATTTAAGAAAATCCACGTATAATGCTTACCATCTATCACCCGCCATACGCATATACACACTCTTTTTAACAAGGAAAAGAGCATGTGGGTCGCTGAGGATATTATTTAAGGAGGTTTTAGAGTAACCAATGTATATGGGTTAGCATTGTAGTTTTTATATTGATGTTATCCAGGGTTACCATCTATCACCCGCCATACGCATATACACACTCTTTTTAACAAGGAAAAGAGCATGTGGGTCGCTGAGGATATTATTTAAGGAGGTTTTAGAGTAACCAATGTATATGGGTTAGCATTGTAGTTTTTATATTGATGTTATCCAGGGTATGTTTTGTATAAGAGTTTTATGTATTGTAATGGTTTTATTTATGTTTTTAGTTGGTTATCATAAGAGCATGTGGATTGTGAGGATATTATTTAAGGAGGTTTTAGAGTAAGCAATGTATATGGGTTGGCATTGTATTTTTATATTGATGTTATCTAGGGTATGTTTTGGATAAGATTTTCATGCATTGTAATGGTTTTATTTATGTTTTTGGTTGGTTATTATAATGTCTAAATGTTTTTAGATGGTCGTTATTATGTCTTAGCTTACACGTGAAGTTGAGCCGTAAACATGGTTGAAGAAGGCATATTGTAACATAGGTGAATAGTGGAAGACAAAGCGTTATAACGCACCTCTCTAAGTTATTACCAACGTTATACTGCAAGTTTTATGAGTAAAATGTGTGTTACTGCCAACTAGTGGAATTTTCCTCAGGTTATTTCCATGGGTATGTCCTATGTTTTTTGTACTTGGTAAATGGTGAAATAATTTGAGGAAGTTCGCTTTTCATCTAGAAGGATGATCAAAGTGGAAAAATCTTTCTCATTCAATGAAGATAGTGGTAGATTGAGTCAAGGAGGAAAATTCTATGAGCAAGACCAAATCTATAACATATGAACATAAATTCTTAGCTCCCTATTACTCTCTGTGTAATTACTACTTTAATCACTCTAGAAAATACTTATAGGAGAATGTTTTGAAGAGTTGAGGTTGGTTTTTTTTTGTTTGTGTGTGAAAGATGATATGCATTGTGTGTTAAGTGGATAATTACTTTTCCTTTCTTGGATGTTATATCTTTAAGGAAACTACATATGCTTATCCAATCGTTAGTCATTCTCTCTTCATCACGTGAGGAAGAGAATGTACATGTGATGTCAAATATCACTCGAGAGCAATTTAATTTATATGACTGTGCTATATATATATATATATATATATATATATATATATATATATATATATATATATATATATATATATATATATATATAGATATAATTTAAATTATCTTCGTTATTTTGTTTAGTATTTTTACATTTCATTTCCAATTTTTATTTTTAAATTTCTTACTTACACATTAAAAAATTATATTTAGTCTTTTAGTTAAAAAATTCTTAATATTTAATCTTTTTACTAATATATATATGATTATGAGTTCAAATAACAAGACAATAACAAAGTTTTGACCTTAAAAACAATTATATGAAGCCTCAAATGATTTTCAAAAGATTTGGATCTTAAATTGTCAAAATTGAATTTATCAATAAAATAGAATATAATAGAAGTTTTTTTTCAAATGGAAAAATCATAATTTTATTCATATTGATCAAAATTACATGTTGTAGATGGTGAACCAACATATGCTTTATCAAAAATTGTCCTGATGTAACAGGATCTAAAAATAAAAATTTAATGGCTATCTATGTTTTCCTACCTTTCTTTTTTTCCACTTTCTGCCAACCTTCATCGTTGGGCATGGCTATTACAATAGACATTTGTGCTTCATTTGTGGCAGCTGGGGTTTCTTTTTCAGAATTTGAGCTTTCTGTAGAGTGTGCTCACTTGCTGCCACCAATTTCTTTCCCTGGGATGAGTTGCTCAGTTTGCTGCAGTGGATTGGTTGTCTTTGGAACTAATGCAGAGAAAATCTTATTTTCATCATTCTGTGCGCTGTGTAGGGTGATTTTTTCGTTGGGTTTTGGATTATTTCCTGGATATTTTTCTTCTTGGAAAATATTGTTTGTGGTAGTTTCTGTGTTTTCTTCCTCTTCTACTTGATCTGCCGATGTGGCTGAAAACTGCCATCCTTTCGGCTTTGGTGGTTGTCTTCTTTTCCTGTCTTTTTTGTTTTGTGGGCATACACTTTGTAGATGACCGGTTTGATGACAAATGCGGCATCGAAAGACAGTGTTTTCATAATAAAGTGGTTGGGCCCATCGCTTTTCGTTGTGGAGTAAGAGGATGTGGTCTAGTAATCCTTGACTGAGATCAACCTCCACACAGATCCTAGAAAAGGTATAGACATCCTTGCAAAGGCATTCACTGTCTACTTTTAAGAATTTCCCCAAAGCGTTGCTAATGCCTGCTAATACTTTGATGTGCCAAAAGTGCAGAAGTAGGTTGTGTAACTTTACCCACACGAGCATTTTGGAAACCACCATGGTGTTAGGGTCAAATTATGGAAACCAAGATGTCATAAAAAGGCCAGCATTACCCCAGAACCATGGTCCCTCAATCAATGCATATTCCTTGTCATTGATTGTGCCGAATTTGACAATAAAGAATCCTTTTGAACAGATGTGGATATCACAGTTTTCTATCCATATGGAGTAAATCCATTGACAAAGTGTTTCCGGTTTGGGCCAAAACCCATTAAACTTGCATATCACTGCTTTAGATAAATAATCATCATGTATTTCAGTTACCTTAGGTATAGCAATTGTTAGTGCAAGGTTTTCAGTTGTCTGCTCGACGATGTAGGCACCAGGGGTCCTAGCTTGCTATTCTGTTTGCGCTTGAGGTTCCATCTTCCCTTTTATTGCGTCTTTGAAGGAAACATGTCCTTTTGAGCTTGTGCCAGAGCAGCCTCCACAGAGTCTTGTGTTAAGGTAGATAGTTGAGTCATTTCCTATGTCGTATTCTTTTAGTTTGTGCTCCTCCTGCAATACTTTCCCTATGTAGATCAGGAGTTGTTTGCAAGGTGGGATACCTATCCTTTCTTGTATCCTCTATTTGAGTGTTTTTATCTCCTCCCAATTCCCTATCTTGATGCATACTGTGTTCCCTTCCATAGATCTGATAAAGAGGGTACCTTGTTTACCTTCGAGCATTTCAGGAGCAGAGGCTTCAAGATCCAATGTTGGAGTGTTTTCCAGTTCGTGGTGTTCATGTGCAATCGTTGTAGCTCTCTGTTGATCTGGGTTGTTTCGTTTGTGGACCAGCGTTACCCACCGATGTTCGTCATGTACTGGTCCAAGGTAATCCTTTGCATCAGGTCTTGTATGCTGCTTTGGCCTCCTCCCATGGCTCACGGCTAGCATTGCTCTGTGAATCTTCGTCATGGCACCCCATTTTGCTTGTTGTGAAAAACCTCAGCCTTTTGACAGAGGATACCCCCAAAAGCATGGGTCATTTGTCGGTAATGACCTCCTCGAGTGCAGATCTGCAACAAGGATCTCTGATTTGGGAAGATCGGTCTCACCCAAGGAAACATCTATGGTTTTTTGCTCTGGATTTGGGTTTTTGATGCCATTTGCAGTTTTCACCATGCCTTTGCCGCTGGTGAGGAGACGTGAACCCACAGAGTGCATTTTCAAAACCCTAGATCTCCTGCGCAGTGCTATCACCAAGCACTTCCCTGTGCCGACCATAGTGACAACTCCGCGACAGCCATTGCCAGTGGCTTGTGCATTCCTTTGAGCAAATAAGCAATGTCTGGTACCCTTGTTAAACACGGAATCGAGGCGCTGCAATCCAGCAAACTCAGATCAAGCTGGGGACGATGCGTTGGAGACATAAACAGACTTCCTGCATCCAATGTGGACTGTTGCAATTGCTGGATCTGATTGCCATGGCCGTCATTATTCGGAGCCCTTGTTCTAGGTTTTCAGCTCAGACTTCTGCCGTTGCTGAGATTGTTGTTCCCCAGTAGAAGTTAATTAGCACAACCATATAATTAAACAGTTGGTAAACGTCCATAAGAAGATTTTATTCATAATAAACTTCAAAACACTTATTTCAACATACATCTCAAGTTGCTAAATTAAAAATAATTATAATAATAAAAATTAAATAAATTATAACTTTATTATATTGATAAAAAGAATTCATATATAAGTTAAACATATTCACTTAAAAAAAATATGTAACAAATTTATTAGCCACTCAGTTTATCTTAAATGGTCAAAATTGAATTTATCAATAAAATAGAATATAATAGACGTTAACTAGCACAACCATATAATCAAATGGTTGGTAAACGTCCATAGGCATTCCATTCATAATAAACTGCAAAATAATTTTTTCATCATACATCTCAAGTTGCTAAATTAAAAAAATTATAACAATTAACTAAATTATAACATTATTAGTATTATGATTGATAAAAAGAATTAATATAAGCTAAACATATCTATCTAAAAAAAAGTATGTAACAAGATTGCTAACGAGAGATAGTTAGCCCCAATTTATCATGGACAAAACATAGTCTTTGTTAAAATACCATAGGTCAATATCATGACTTATCAACACCATGTACTCAAAAAACCAGTGTTTTCATATGACACTTTTTAAATTAATGAATTTAATTAGAAAGGAAAAAAGACATAACTACTTCAGAAATAAATCTTTATCCTTGATTTGCATATATATAAAAATATTTTATAAAAGTTAAATTCCTATTATTTATCTAATAATTATTGAAAATCAAATTAAAATTGTAAAATCTCTTCCAAACATATACACTTATCTTTATAATTATTTTATTTTTGTAAATAAACCACCAAAATAAATGACAAATCTTATAATAATTTACTACACTCCACCATTCATAAACATTTCAAAATTTTTATTTATGAAAAATAATTTTTTTTTTTTAAACAATTAAATTTTATGTTTTTTTTTTAATCTATAATGTATCTCAATTACATTTTCATTAACAACACCCCAGTCTAAATACACTGCGACTGATACTTCATAATGATCACTAGCTAACTGTGTTGTCCTTTCAATTATAAAGTGAGTGGGTTACAAGAGAATACTTCAACGATTATAAATACTGAGTTATATGAATGAATGTGGAGTCCTTCTGCAAGTTGAAAATGTAATTTCAACGCAGTGAGACCACTGCCAGAAAACGTTCAGCCAACCAACCGGAAAACTCTAGGGTTGATTTCAGGAAGAAGGAATAATCCGGCAAGGAGCTCCGATACAATTTGGAGCTGACACGTGGTTCAGCCCTGACGTAACGCAACGTAAGAATCTCGGGGGTTAAAGTTCAGCACTTGTTGGTCTTCCGATATTGCCCTCCACCGTCGGATGTGCTCCACCTTCTTCAACCGTTGATTGCTCGAAGCTGCTCCAAACCTGCATACGGAAAACATTAAATTCATAGCGTGGAGTAAATCAAAGTTTTGTTGACCATACGCTTAATTAATGAAATGTCATAGTGGTAGGTAGTATATTGAAGTTTTCATATATTGCACGTAAATGTTTTTAATCGGAAGTATGGGCGCATATGCTCATTAACTAAGTATTGTAAGGGATATGGGTACGTAACTTTTTTTATATTTTTTTTATGCGTTGACCATTTTTGAGTAATGGTATGTAAAAAGATCATAGACACGAGTTAAAAATATAGATGAACGAGACAAGGAAAAATATGCTCGTGGGTTGTAATGGTGGTTGTGTTGATTTTGTAAAACAGAGGGTGTATGCACAGCAGTGCACAAATATGTTGTAATGTTTTTGTGTGGGCATTGAAAAACAGAGGTGAAGGAAAACCATGTGTGGTTTTGCAAGTGCATAAAGAAAATGGTGGAGTGCATTTGTAAGTTTGTGTAAATTTTGCTTTTACAGCAGTATGCAAAAATAGTTTCACACCAGTAAATGTGAATGAAAGTTTTACACCAGTAAGTAATATGTTTTCACTGCAGTGAATGTAAAAAGGGATTTACAGCAGTAAACCCAGTAATTTCTCAGAAATCTTTTATGATGGTGAAATACTCTGTCTCTCTGTGATTTTTTTTTAAGTTGTCTGTGCACAAAGGGATCCTGGAGAAAAGTAAAAACAGAGCATTGCCTCTGTGTGTTTGAATGTTTGGTTTTTGGTATTTTCCCCTTGATAAATATCCAACAGTGGTATCAGAGCAGGCTTAGGCTCTTTGAAGGTGACAAAGAAGCTGAAGGGAGAAGGTTTGTAGCTGCAGCAAAACTTCTCAGGCAGACAGAAGACTCAGACATCAAAGGATTCAGGTATTTCAAAAGTTTTTTTTGTGTTGCTGAAGAAACAGTCAGCTGTTTTAAACACACAGTCAAGGATTTAGAGACATAGATCAGAATACAAGGAATGGCTAGCACAAGCACTGGTATGGGTTTGTTTAACACCCAGCTCCCACAGTTTAATGGGAAGAACTATGACTACTGGTCAATAACTATGACAGCCCTGCTTGCTTCCCAAGATTTATGGGAAATAGTTGAAGAAGGTTTTGAAGAACCAGCAGATGAAACTGAGTTCAATGCATTAACTCAGGGAGAGAAGGATCTGCTGAAGAACAATAGGAAGAAGGACTCAAAAGCCCGTGTGTTGTTGTATCTAGCAGTAGACCAGAGTATGTTTCCAAGGTTAGCAGCAGCTAAGACAGCCAATGAAGCATGGAAAACCCTTAAGACAGCCTATCAAGGCGTGGAGAGAGTGAAGACATCAAAACTACAATTACTGAGAAAGGATTTTGAGAACTTGAACATGAAGGAGTCAGATAACATTGACTCATTCTTCACTCATGTGATTGGTGTAATCACACAAATGAGAACTCATGGAGAAGCCATTGAAGACAGAAGAATTGTGGAGAAAATATTGAGGGTCTTACCCTCAAGGTTTGATGCCATAGTCACCACCATTGAAGAGACAAAGGATCTCTCAAGCTATTCAGTTGATGAGCTACATGCATCACTGATAACACATGAGCAGAGGTTGAGTAGGAATGAAAACTCATCTCTTGAGCAAGCCTTCAAGACCCAGATGTCCTTTGGAAGAGGCAGAGGTCAAGGCAGAGGAAACAAAAGAGGAAGAGGCAGAAGCCAGAATAGAGGTGGAAGGAACAACTCATCAAATGCACAAGGAAGAGGCAACAATCCAAATCAGAACCAAGGCCAAGGCAGCAGCCAACAAGGAGGACAACATCATGCTCAAGGACAAAGGTATGATAAATCTAATGTTCAATGCTATTATTGCAAAAAGTATGGACATTATGCTAGTGATTGTAGAAAGAAACAGCATGATATGAACAGCAGACAAAATGCAAATGTTACAAGAGAAAACAGCAGTCAAGAAAATGTCTTGTTAGCTTGTAACATGGCTGAAACACATAGTGAGGACATATGGTTTTTAGACTCAGGTTGCAGCAACCATATGACCGGAAACATAGCCTTCTTTTCTGCCCTAGATAAAAATGTGAAATCAGAAGTCACACTAGGAACTGATAGTAAAGTGTCTGTTATGGGAAGAGGAGAAATAAAAATACTTTCAAAGCAAGGAGAAAGGAAAACCATAGCATATGTATACTATGTCCCCGGAATGAGATGTAATCTCTTGAGTATTGGACAGCTTGTCCATAAGGGCTACAATGTTTTCTTTAAAAATGATGTATGCACCATCATGGATATACCACCCAGCAAAAGATGCATTGCTGAAGTGAAGATGACAAGGAACAGGATGTTCCCCTTGAGGATCAGGGCAGATTTGAAAAACAAAAATGAAATTGCAGCAGTTACCCAAGAGGCCTTCCAAAGCGTGCCAAAGGATGAGAACTGGTTATGGCACTTGAGATTTGGGCATCTAAATTTTGGAGGTCTAAACTTATTGAGCAGAAAAGGAATGGTAAGAGGATTACCATTGATAGAGAAACCGGACAGCCTATGTGAAGGCTGCATTTTGGGAAAACAACATAGAGAAAGTTTTCCATCAGGGAAGAGTATAAGGGCAAAGACACCCTTAGAGATTATCCACTCAGATTTGTGTGCACCAATGCAAGCTCCATCATTAGCAGGCAGCCTATATTTCTTGACATTCATTGATGATTTTACAAGAAAGACTTGGATATATTTCCTCAAGAACAAAAGTGAAGTCTTTGAGAAATTCCAAAACTTCAAAGCATTTGTTGAAAACCAAAGCGGGCTGCACATTAAAGTTTTGAGAACTGATAGAGGAGGTGAATATATCTCCAAGGAATTCCTAAGATTTTGTAGAGAAAATGGAATACATAAACAGTTTACAGCAAGATACACTCCACAGCAAAATGGAGTTGCTGAAAGGAAGAACAGAACCATCATGGAGATGGCAAGGAGCATGTTGAAGGCAAAGCATTTGCCAAATGAGTATTGGGCTGAAGCTGTACATTGTGCAGTTTATATATTGAACAGGTGTCCTACAAAAGCAGTCATGAACAAAGTGCCAGAAGAAACATGGAGTGGGAGAAAGCAAGGAGTCACCCACATGAGAGTTTTTGGATGTGTGGCCTATGCACACATTCCAGATCAGCTAAGGAGGAAGTTGGACAGCAAAGGGGAGAAATGTCTCTTCATTGGATACAGTGAGGAATCCAAAGCCTACAGGTTGTATATTCCATCTAGCAAGAAGTTTTTTGTCAGCAGAGATGTTCAATTCATAGAAGAGGAAGCTTGGGATGGAAGCATAGAGAAAACAGTCAATGTCAAGAACTGTTTGTCTCATGATGAAGATGAAGAGGAGGTGGCTGAAATGAATCCCCAAACAACAGCGCCAACACAAGGACAGCAAGGTACACCATTGAGGATCAATGAGAGTGCTTCTCCAAGCACACCACAAGGAGGAAATTCAAGTGCATCTTCAAGCACTTGCACACCAAGTGAACGAGGTAAGAAGTTTAGAAATCTAAGTGAAATTTATGAAGAAGGAATGAATTCCTTATTTGCCTTGTATTGTCATGTTGATGATCCTATTCATTTTGAAGAAGCTATTAAAGATAAGAAATGGATAGAAGCTATGGATGAGGAGATGAATGCCATAGAGAGAAACAAAACACGGGATTTGGTTGAGTTACCAAAAGGCAAAGAAGTCATTGGTGTGAAATGGGTCTATAAGACCAAGAGCAATGCTGAAGGCAAGATAGAAAGGCACAAGGCAAGGCTGGTTGTCAAAGGCTACAAGCAGCAGTATGGAAGAGATTATGAGGAGACTTTCGCACCGGTTGCAAGAATGGAAACCGTGAGAGCAGTGTTGTCCATAGCAGCTCAAAATAAATGGAAAGTCTACCAAATGGATGTGAAATCAGCATTCCTAAATGGAGTGTTAAAAGAAGAGGTTTATGTGGAACAACCTCTCGGATATGAGAAGAAAGGTGAAGAGCACAAAGTGTGCAAATTGAAGAAAGCTCTTTATGGGCTGAAGCAAGCGCCCAGAGCATGGTACAGCCGAATAGATTCATATCTATTAGATAATGAATTCGACAAGTGTGAAGGAGAACCCACAGTCTACATCAAGGAAAAGGATGGTAAGATTTTAATTGTTGTTTTGTATGTTGATGATGTGATTTTCACTGGTAATGATGATCAGCTCATTAAAAATTTTAAATCAGTCATGAAGGATGAATTTGAAATGACTGACATGGGTTTCTTGAGATACTTCTTAGGCATAGAAGTAGATCAAAATGAAAAAGGAATTTTTATATCTCAAGCAAGATATGTAAATCAAGTTTTGGACAGATTTAACATGCAAGAATGCAAGGCAGCCATCACTCCCACAGTAATGGGATTAAAGCTCAGCAGAGAGGACAGCAGCAAGGATTTTGATCCTAGCTTGTATAAAAGTATTGTGGGCAGCCTTATGTATTTAACAGCAACTAGGCCTGATTTAATGTATGCTGTTAGTTTAATTTCCAGGTTCATGGAGAGGCCGAAGGAGGCACATTGGCAGGCAGCAAAGAGAATTTTGAGGTATGTCAAAGGTACCAAAATGTTTGGAATTTTATATCATGCCTCAGAACATTCAGATTTGGTTGGATACACTGACAGCGATTGGGCTGGAAGTGTAGATGATCGGAAGAGCACTTCCGGTTATGTTTTTAATATGGGTTCAGGAGCCATTTCATGGGCTTCTAAGAAGCAGTCCATTGTAGCATTGTCTACAGCAGAGGCTGAATATGTGGCAGCTACAGCAGCAGCATGTCAAGCAGTGTGGATGAGAAGAATGTTGAGAAGCTTAGGCCAAGAGCAGGCAAAAGCGACAGTGATTTTTTGTGACAATAGCTCAGCTATTGCTTTGTCAAAGAATTCAATGTTTCATAAGAGAACGAAACACATTGATACAAGGTTTCACTACATCAGAGAATTAGTGAACAATGGAGAAATTGTCCTAGAACATTGCAGGACTCAAGAACAGGTAGCAGACATCTTGACAAAGCCACTTGATCAGAAGAGCTTTGAATTTTTGAGAAAGTGTCTGGGTATGACTGAATGCCCAGCTGTTGAAATTAAAGGGGAGTGTTGAAAATGTAATTTCAACGCAGCGAGACCACTGCCAGAAAACGTTCAGCCAAACAGCCGGAAAGCTCTCGGGTTGATTTCAGGCAGAAGGAATAATCCGGCAAGGAGCTCCGATACAATTTGGAGCTGACACGTGGTTCAGCCCTGACGTAACGCAACGTAAGAATCTCGGGGGTTAAATTTCAGCACTTGTTGGTCTTCCGATATTGCCCTCCACCGTCGGATGTGTTCCACCTTCTTCAACCGTTGATTGCTCGAAGCTGCTCCAAACCTGCATACGGAAAACATTAAATTCATAGCGTGGAGTAAATCAAAGTTTTGTTGACCATAGGCTTAATTAATGAAATGTCATAGTGGTAGGTAGTATATTGAAGTTTTCATATATTGCACGTAAATGTTTTTAATCGGAGGTATGGGCGCATATGCTCATTAACTAAGTATTGTAAGGGATATGGGTACGTAACTTTTTTTATATTTTTTTTATGCGTTGACCATTTTTGGGTAATGGTATGTAAAAAGATCATAGACACGAGTTAAAAATATAGATGAACGAGCCAAGGAGAAATATGCTCGTGGGTTGTAATGGTGGCTGTGTTGATTTTGTAAAACAGAGGGTGTATGCACAGCAGTGCACAAATATGTTGTAATGTTTTTGTGTAGGTATTGAAAAACAGAGGTGAAGGAAAACCATGTGTGGTTTTGCAAGTGCATAAAGAAAATGGTGGAGTGCATTTGTAAGTTTGTGTAAATTTTGTTTTTACAGCAGTATGCAAAAATAGTTTCACACCAGTAAATGTGAATGAAAGTTTTACACCAGTAAGTAATATGTTTTCACTGCAGTGAATGTAAAAAGGGATTTACAGCAGTAAACCCAGTAATTTCTCAGAAATCTTTTATGATGGTGAAATACTCTGTCTCTCTGTGATTTTTTTTTAAGTTGTCTGTGCACAAAGGGATCCTGGAGAAAAGTAAAAACAGAGCATTGCCTCTATGTGTTTGAATGTTTGGTTTTTGGTATTTTCCCCTTGATAAATATCCAACACTGCAACACACAGTAAGGAATATGAATGAATGTGGAGTCCTTCTGCAACACACAGTAAGGAATTAACGAACTGATAAACTGAAAGGAAGCATACGTTGAATTATTTATTTTTAAAACAGTTTCTGTACATAAATTTTTTGATACTCGCATAGTCTTCTGCACTATAGTATTTGACAGCGCAATAGAGTCGGACCAACCATCTAGTACAATGTTGAAGCATTAAAAGTCATACTTACAGTAACAAGAAGTTATTAGTACCTCGCATAGTCCGAAATGAGATAGGTGTTGATCACTGTGACCTCTCACCTCCATCAAATCTATGCGATCCTCAAATCTATCACGGATTCACACTTATCTTCAAATTTTTTGATACTCGCATAGTCTTCTCCACTGTAATAATTGACTGCACAATAGAGTCGGACCAACCATCTAATTGACTGCACAATAGAGTCGGACCAACCATCTAGTACAATGCTGAAGCCTTAAAAGTCATACTTACAGTCCGAAATGAGATAGGTGTCGATCACTGTGAAGAGAGGGTGACCTCTCAACTCCCTCAAATCTATCCGACCCTCAAATCTATCACCGATTGGATGTATTGGTCATTTATACTTATTTTCACTATGTAATGTGAATTATAGGATGAGTGATACACTTAATCTAAAGACATCTAAGTCATCAAAATCACTTAGGGATTGCTGGAATTTTGCCCAAATGTTTTTGAACAATTAACATTTTCACCACAACTTTTTTAAGTCTGGTTTTTTAGTAGAAAGAGATGTGTAATTTCTTTACTATTTAATATAGAGTTGATACATTAATATAGAAGAAATGACCTTTTTAGTTAGAATTTGGTCACACAATTTCTCTAGAGATTGTGATTTTTTGTTGATTAAACTGTGTTTTGAATGCATACATAAATTCAATGCCCTCGCTCACACTTTGCATATTTAAACTTGTAGTTTTAATTTCAAGCAACATTGTGATTTCTTGTCATTTAAAATGCTTTGAATGCATAAATAAATTGCGCCCGTGAAAAACTTTTGAGACACCCAAACTCAAAATTAAATAACTTAATACATTTTGTCTTCAATTGATATGTGATATTTAAAAAACATATTAATAACAAAAAAGAATTTTAGTATCAATAATAAATAAAAAAATCTCAATACTAATGTTATGCATGTTGAATAAATCTTTCATATATATATATATAAGGAAAAAAAAATCAACATATGTTATATAAATAAAATATATCCATGTTGATTGAGTTATTTTATTGATCGCTACATTATAATTCAAAGTATAAAGTATGAAATAGATTTGTAATTTGTTCAATATTTAATATAGAATCCATTTAATAAGTTGAAAAATATTAATACAAAAAATTTATATGAGAGAAAATATTTTATTTCACTAATATATAATTTTTCTTTTCTTATTAATAACTAATTTATATATTTAAATTATATGAATCATAAATAAAATATTTTAATAAAAAATTTCTTATAATTAAAATAATATGTTACAGAATAATAAAATTTGTACATCAAAAAATAAAAAAGTAGAATTTAAAATTATCACAAAATTTCATTCAAAATAACATAAATTTTAAAATATTAATATACATTTTTTAAAATAATATATATATATATATATATCCTTCACCAACCAATGGATCAAGTTCCACAATTCACTCATTTACATTCATAGCTAATGACGTAAGGGAAACAAACCCTTACTTTTTAGATTATTTTTCTATGTTGTTTTAAATTTAGTGCCAAAGAATTTATCACTCTACCATTGACGCAACTTGCTTTCACATGCACACGCAAAATTGAGTAATCTCCATCGTTGATAAAAGAAAATTAAATGGGGTGTTAAAATCAATAGTTTAAATAATATTTTTGTAAAGCTACATAGATGGTCGGAATTATGCAAATTTTTAAACCTGTGAATTATGCAAATTCTTAAACCTGTGAACAAATTCTTACTAAACTATGAGAAAATTTACTTAGACTACGCTATTTCGTTCCTACAGAGAGGAATGTAGAAAAGGAGGAGCGGACTGCTTCGTGGCTTCAGTTATTTCTGCTTCAAGTCTTTCCATAGCAGCAGGGGGCAAGCAAACGGGAACCAATATCCCGGGCAAGCAAACGGGAACCAATATCCCTTGCACCAAGAAGCTCAAGCCTGGAATTCCCACTCCACCCTTTGCAGGCCCTCCGAACGCCGCCCTTCCCCATCCGTAATCCACATCCCCAAAACCGATTTTGTTAACGTCCGAAACGACAAAGGATCCCACCACTCTAAAGTGAGGGCGCCGTTCTAATTCCATCAAATCTATCACTGATCGCATGTACTCATCGTTCACAGCCATTCTGGCTTTGTTTGTCTCTTTCACAGCGAAAGACAGCGGTTGGTTTGCCAGCTCTCCTGCGGTCGTCTTTGCGCATGCAAGGCTGATAGCATTGCCGTAGAAGCCTTCAGGAAGCGGCGGGTTGAATTTGGTTCGAGCATCCACGGCGAATATGAACCGAACTTCTTGCTCCGAAGGCAGTTGGAGAGCCCTGGTCCTCGAACGCCACAAACACGCCGACAGAACTTCAAATGTTGAGTGCTTTGTGCCTTGGCCTTCTGCTTGGGTCTTCAACGACTCCATCTCCTTGGGTCCGAAAAAGAATGATTTGTGGCTCATCTCACTCACGGGAACCATCTGCCCATCCTTATCTTCGATTTGTTCGTACTCGTAAAGGGGGAATTTAACAGCCGGATTCGTCCGCGGTCGGAGGATTTCTCTTTTCCAAACCGGACGAACCGAAGGCCTCGGCGCTCCCTTCGCCATTTCTCCGACAGCGGTCAAGAACTGAACGAGGCCAGTGACGTCTGACATTGCGTGGTTCAACAGCAGGGCCAATATGAACCCTCTGCATTTCAGCCGCGTTACCTGAAAGTTCATGATAACCAGTACACTCAGAAAACGCAATTCCGACTCCAAGAAATAGCAGCCAAGGCAACAACCGATGGCAAATGCAAGCGAAAATTAATTGAATTGATGATGAGCATAAATGAATTTACCTGAATAAGAAGCAAGGGAGAGTTGGTAAGAGTTAGGGAGCCCGGCGCGTAGTGCAGCAGATCTTCCCAACAGGGGAATGGTAGCTGAAGGTCTCCAAATTCCTCGAGAGCAACATCGGCATCAGCCTCCACAAACAACACGCCTTCACCCGTGCAGTCCACCACGAGCTTAGCGGCGGGTGCATCTCTGAGTCTCCCGGAAAAGGGATAATAGAAGACCAAAGCCTTGGCCAACCCTTCTCTGATAACTCTAGCAGGATCCTGACCCTTCTTCGATGGGTCGAAACGATAGAATTGAACCATCAGAAAATGAAATATGAGACCTGCTTGATCATCGATATTGGAAAGGTATAGAGACTCTTTAGGAGTAGGCAAGGAAGGAACGACAAGAACGGCCGGCTTTCTGGCGACCTTGAATTGCAGAGATGCCATGACACGTGAAGCAAGATGGTGAAGGTGCGAAGACAGTGTTCACAAAGAGAGAAGAGCTCGAGAGATGCACACACAGCCAACTCACAGCTTTCTTTCTTATATACAACAGAGAGACTTCTGGAATTTGGTGGGTTAGTGGCTTTTTCAAGAAGCTTGCTCATTTTGTCAACCATTTCAAGGAACTATGCCTAAAATATCTGTTGAATTATCTAGAAGAGTCAGTAACTACATTAATGAGGGTGGTTGGAATTAATGTCTTCCAACACTCACTCTTAATTCCAACCATATAACAAAAGCACAAGACACTATACTCTTAATTGTCATGCGTGCTCTTCTAACTCTCAGCTAGGCTTACAACAAAACATTTTATTTTTGACCTCTTGCTAAGGGGTCCATGCTTGTTCTTTTGCTGGTGCAGTTTCTGGCTTTCCTATGCTTATGTACTTAATATCAGCAACCTTTTCCGGATCAAGACCCCGAACAAGGTAATCTAATTCAATTTCTCCCCACTTTCCATGAGGAACCAGCAAACTAGCCATCAAAATGTAGTCATTTTTGAACATGAGCGGCCTCCGAAGAACATCCATGGTAGTATCCTCCACAGTAACAGTCATCTTGAAAGCAGATCCAATAAAATTTCTAACAATTGGGTTTTTACTCTGAGTGATTTCTTTAACAACGTGATCCTCAACAACATGAGTGATTTCTTCAACAACATGATCCTCAACAACATGAGTGATTTCTTCAGAAACATGATAATGTTTGTCAATGAACTCAAAAACAATGCTAATCCCAAATGGGTTCCTGAGAAAATGATCATCGAAAGGATCATTGTCAAAAAGGTCTAAAAAGATAGACATATCAGCTGGGCTTAAATTTTCCTTAAACTCTAGCGAGCTTTAACTTCAGAATAGCACCAATCTTGGAATAGCACCTCTCGACTTTGCCTCACTTCTTATCCTTGACCACTGGTTTTATCTTTACAATTACCTTGTGCAAAAGAGACACACCTTGCAAGAACTTGTTAGAAATCCGAGTTTTCTCCCGTTGTTCTTCTTCTAATATCAAATCAGGATTATGGAAAAGACTAATTTCGTTCCTTAAATTGCCTCATACATGACAGCAAACGATACTATAAAAATCAACACAGTTACTGCAATTAAACACAGAAATTGCACAGCTGGACAGACTTACTCTCCTTCCAACCTCACAAATCTCTACCCTCTCAGATGCTCACAAGCCTCAACCACACAACGCCACTGGCCCCAGCAGCCACACATACACAAGCGGGCACACTACGCGCCCTGTCACTTCTCAGCAACTTCAGCTTTGTTCGACCCTCTATGGGTCATGCAGCAACACCAAAAACAACACAACTCTTTACTGCTGGCTCAAGTTTACCCACTCCAGGCAACACTCCAACAACGATCGTCTCCATTAGCGACTTTCTTCTCCTCCAGTTGGCTCGATCCACCCTCAGCAGCATCCATAGCCCTTCAGCTTCAACTCTCTTCAATTTCAACTCAACTCCAGGTTTTCACACGCATAAAGATTAAATCACCAAACAACCACTTCACGATTTCATTCCGCACATTGCTCTGCGGTCCTTTTGATTTCTTCAAAGGATCCCGCCAAAGTTACCAGAGAGGCGCTCGCGAAGGTTTTGGTGTTTTATTATCCTTTTGCCGGAAGATTGAGAGAAGCACCCTTCGGTAAGCTCGTCGGTAAGCAGATTGGATTTAAGCCACAGAAAGATAGAGAGCAGAAAGGGGAGAGGAAGTAGAAAGCCGAGAGGCCTAGAGAGAGAAGTGAATTGCAGAGAATAGAGAAAAGCCGAGCTGACCTGTAGAGAAAAGGCAACATCGAGCCAGACAAAGACAGAGAGAGTGCGAGAGTCTGTGAACTCCAGAGAAGGCTTGAGAGGTTCAAGTGAACTCCTCTGAGTAAACCTGTCAAGATTTGAGTCTCAGATTGGACTCAGACCACTGTGAGCAGTTGAGGTCAAGATTTAGTAAGGAGCGTCTATGTACTCTAGAGACTTGGGGAATCCAAGTACACTCTTACTGATCGTCATCTGTTGAGTGAGACTCAATTTGAGATCACTATTGTAAAAACTCTGTGTTTCGTTAGGGTCCCACCCTAACCCCCTTATTTATGTCATGGGATCACGTCATAGTCAAGAGTCAATAAAGCCCATATTAATATTTGTAAGTGTTTAACCTGCAATTAATGACGGGACCACAGTTAGTTGCAAATGGGCCGTAGTATTAGATAGATGGTATTAATAAAACCCATGGTATTGGCCCGTGGTATTGCATGTATGAGTCATATATAAAGGATAGAGACTCCTTGCGAGGAGTATCGTGTCTTATTTTGTAATCGAGCTCTGCTCTATTGGAGGTTGCCCCCTTGAAGAGGCAAGTGAACATTACTCTTTGAATAATAAAATCATTGCTATTCTGTGTTCTCGGTATCTTTTCTTCGCATATTCTATATTGGGTATCATTTTGCAGGTTAAGAGAATAACACTTTTCAAGACACAATAGAAAGGCCACCGTTGAAGGATGGACCAGGAGACGTAGCCCAAGAGGATTGGGTGAACTCCTTATTAAACTTGTTGTGTTTATGTGTTTGCTTATTGTGTTTCTCTTACTACTTCAATGTCTATGTATTTCGCAATCTTATCGATCCATTTCATAAAATAACATAGGCACACCCCAGCACATAAGTCTATAATACCTTCATTAATTAACTGAGATCATTCACAGGTGATTTCAAATCACCATGAGACATTTGGAATTCAAACGCAAAATGTTGTTCTCTGGTATGAAGACCCCTTGAAGGTATTTTCGTGGCAACCTCATCATAATGGGCATGCACAAAATTTGGGTGGTCACCAAGGTGGTGGCCCTTGATGGCAGTGATGCACCTTACACCTAGAGGAGGAAGACACTGGTATGGCAGGGTTTCATATATCATCAATGTTTGCAAATGTGTAAGTTGAAGCAACTTAAATGCATGCATATGGGATTGTTAATCCCTATGTGTGGTGAAATGCCCGACTATACAATCCATTTTTCCAGTTTGGAGACGGGTTGCTTCTCTCATGGCAGATTGGATGTGGTTATGCTCTCTTCTAACAGCTGAGGTATGCTCATTTATGAGGAAATTATGGTTCTTCGTCTTGGAAGGAAATCCTAGGGTTTCATACTATACACCTGTCTAGCAATGTAACGAGTATCAATGCCTCTCCTTATTCCACACACTCATACACTCACGTCTTGGATGCCTTATATCTGCATGGCTTTGGTCTCAGGGTGGTGGAGGTTTTGGGTCACGACAAAGCTCTTTGTATGTTGGAAAAATTCTCATGTTACACGCAGATAATAAAGTATTTTCTTCTAGGCCCTCACTGATGTTGTCAAGTAATGTTCCAATGAAGGTATTTGTTATGTTCTCTTTACCTATAGAATTGAAGTTTGGTCATGCGCTAGCTTCATCGTTGTTGTGTGCTCATTGGGTATTAGGGTAATCTCTCAATCTTCCTTTTTCAAAGTGTCAATGCAATGCTTGGTTATTGTCTGGTCGAGGTCGACCCATCTCCTTAAACTTAGTCTTGGGTCTCTAGTAATAGATTTTACATCTAGTATTCTTCCATTTCTGTTGATGGTGGGTAATATAATGTTTGCTAGTAACCACTCATGTTTTCTCTCTTGTCAAGCTTTGTTGTTACTTCTTACAAGGGTCAATGTTCTTTGTTCTTTTTCTTCATAATTCTAAATTTAGACCTTAGTTTGAACTTATTGTAGTCCTTCCCTCAGCGGCCCCCGACAACTTGGACCTTGTCGGGATTTCTTTTCCTTGTCCTGTTTTGGCGTGTGGAGTTTGGTACCCCAGTACCTTTTCCATATGGTTTTAATTGGGCCATCGGGAGTCACTGCAGTGTAAACCTTAAAGTCATTATTGTGCCATCAAGTCTCCTCAACCCTCTTCCCTCGTTGTACCTTCACGTCTAAAACTCATTCAAGTATGTCGTTCAATCACCAATTGTAGCTCTTTTTATTGGAGGTTTATTGTTCTCATGGCTCTAAGGTGACGCACTCCCAGTCGCAGAGGAGGCGCTTCAGGGTCTCCTTTGATGCATCATCAGAGATTGTTTAGTTGGGAATCAATAGCCAATTTCTTCAAAGCAGTGCCCCTGGAGGTCTGAAAAGAAATTCTTCAACTCGAGCCTAACGAATTCAGAGATCATGTTTACTTCTTAGATTCAGATATAGGAGACAATAGCCTCAAGTGGGTACGAGATCCGGGGAAGTTTCGCAGGTGAAGGATCCAATTCCTTCATTCCATCACTCTACATCGTGAAATGGAAATTCTTCTTAGCATGGTCATCAGAGGCAAACAAGTAGACAACTACAAGATCTTTGTAGGTCAAGAGGATATAAAGTGTATTATGAGAGATATTAGATACAAATTAGATGATATAGTTGTTCGGTTATCTCACATAGAATGTTATATCGTCTCTGACTTAGACACTGAGTTGAATAAGCATCTGGAAGGGCCTGTTGTTATCAATTCTCCAGTTGAAGCCTCTCCTCAAGATAACTCTACAACCACATTGACAGTCATAATCCTAGAATAAAAAGTCCACCAAGAAATTGGTATGTTGGTCTATTAAAGGGAAAAATGAGGTTGGTTACTTTGGGGATGTAGTCGTATTTTTTTCTTTTGACATATATATCTATGTGGTAGATAATTTACTTTTCCACGTTTTTTTAGTTTATAGTGACAGACTTGTTTAAGTTTCTAATAACAAGACTGTATAGGCATCAATGCTAGCCTTTCGATCTTCTATCGTTTTTTTTTTCCACAGTTCACAGCATGTCACTACTTTTCCTTGCTTGGATTTTATATCCTCTCCTTTCTTGGATGTTATATCCTCATGGAAACCACATATGCTTATCCAATCCTCCGTCATTCTCTCTTCATCACCTGAGGAAGAGAAAGTACATGTGATGTCAAATATCACTCCATATTGTGCTAGTTATAATACAATGTATAAAAAAAATATTTCCATAATTTAAATTATCTTAATTATTTGTTTAGTATTTTTATATTTCATTCCCAATTTTTATTTTTAAATTTCTTACTTACACGTTAAAAAATAATATTTAGTCTTTTAATTAAAAAATTTTAATATTTGATTTTCCAATTTTAATAAGTGAAAATTAAAACTTAATATTTAATATTTTTACTAATATATATATGATGAAGAAATATCTTTATATTCTATATTAAACAAAAAGATAATATTACTCATTATGAGCCCACTATGTCACATGTAAGATGTTGAAGACTGGAGGACAACATCATTTTTGCCAACCACCCAAAATACATCCAATTGATCTATGTGTGTGTGTTTTGATGTTTGAACAAAAATTGCATTGATGAACAGAAACATAAAGTGTACTTTAAAATATTTAAGGATGGAGGAGAGACACATGCTCTACTCTTATCATATGTGTGCAAGTGAAAATACAAATAAAATGCATCTATTATGGAGTTTCCATGGGCAATGTGTATTCTAAATGATTGTTACATTACATTAGCATGATCTTCTACTTCCTTCTTATGCACCAAAGCTCATTTCCCAGGAGACTAGTGTTTATTCCAATTTAACTCAATATTTATCATGAGCAAGCATTTAAGGTTAAGCTTAAAGTTTTTACATGTTTCAACCCTCAATTAATGTTAGAGCTTTGGATCTTCTAAAATATTCTTGAAATTTCACATGTAAGTAACTCTACATTTTCAATAATGTTAGTAGACATACATTTTATTTAGTATCATTGTGGTCAACATGTCAATAGTTGCACATTGTGAGTAATGTCAGTTGAATTGACATCTATTTATTATCACAATGGTCAACGATATAGGTTAACTTAGACAAACTCCTATTGAGGGGATTTTTCATTTGGAAAGCTCTCAATGCTTTTGACACTTTAAAGAGATTGTGAAATTTGTTAACAAAGTTTTGACCTTAAAAACAATTATGTGAAGCTTCAAATGATTTTCAAAAGACAAACTCCTATTGAGGGGATTTTTCATTTGGAAAGCTCTCAAAGCTTTTGACACTTTAAAGAGATTGTGAAATTTGTTAACAAAGTTTTGACCTTAAAAACAATTATGTATAACTTCAAATGATTTTCAAAAGATTTTGGATCTTAAATTGTCAAAATTGAATTTATCAATAAAATAGAATATAGTAAAAGTTAATTAGCACAACCATATAATTAAACCCTTGGTAAACGTCCATAAGCAGATTCTATTCATAATAAACTTCAAAACTCTTATTTCATCATACGTCTCAAGTTGCTAAATTAAATAATAATAATAATAATAATAATAATAAAGTTAACTAAATTATTATAACTTTATTATATTGATAAAAAGAATTAATATATAAATTAAGCATATTTACCTAAAAAAATGTAACAATTTATTAACCACAAAGATTAAGCCCCACTTTATTATGGACAAAATATAGGCTTTGTTAAAATACTATGGGTCAATATAATGACTTATCAAGGCCATATGCTCAAAAAACCATACTTTTTTTCAATTAATGAATTTAATTAAAAAAAAAACATAACTACTTCGGAAATAAATCTTAATCTTTAATCTATATATATTACTAAAAATATTTTAAAATATTTTATAAAAATTAAATTCTTATTATCTATCCAAGAAAATCAAATTAAAATTGTGACATTTTTTCCAAAATAAACACATTTATCTCTTTTATAAGCGTCATAGAGTTAGAATGACGATTTGTAAAGATGAATGACGTCAGATTGAAAGAAGACCAACCACAAATTTAAGAAAATCTACGTATAACGCTTACCATCTATCACCCGCCATATGCATATACACACTCTTTTTAACATGGAAAAGAGCATGTGGGTTGGCTGAGGATATTATTTAAGGAGGTTTTAGAGTAACCAATGTATATGGGTTAGCATTGTAGTTTTTATATTGATGTTATCTAGGGTATGTGTTGTATAAGAGTTTTATGTATGGTAATGGTTTTATTTATGTCTTTAAGTTGGTTATCATAAAAGCATGTGGATTGTGAGGATATTATTTAAGGAGGTTTTAGAGTAAGTCATGTATATGGGTTGGCATTGTAGTTTTTATATTGATGTTATCTAGGGTATGTTTTGCATAAGAGTTTTATGTATTGTAATAGGTTTTATTTATGTTTTTGGTTAGTTTTTATAATGTCTAAATGTTTTTAGATGGTTGTTATTATGTTTTAGCTTACACGTGAAGTTGAGCTATAAACATGGTTGAAGAAGGCATATTTATATGAGGTAATGTAGGTGAATAATGGAAGACAAAGAGTTATAACACACTTCTCTAAGCTATTACCAACGTTATACTGTAAGTTTTATGAGTAAAATGTGTGTTACTGCCAACTAGTGGAATTTTCCTCAGGTTATTTCTATGGGTATGTCCTATGTTTTTTGTACTTGGTAAATGGTGAAATAATTCGAGGAAGTTCGCTTTTTATCTAGAAGGATGATCAAAGTGGAAAAATCTTTCTCATTCAATGAAGATAGTGGTAGATTGAGTCAAGGAGGAAAATTCTATGAGCAAGACCAAATCTATAACATATGAAGATAAATTCTTAGCTCCCTATTACTCTCTATGTAATTACTACTTTAATCACTCTAGATAAATACTTATAGGAGAATGTTTTGAAGAGTTGAGGTTGGTTTTTTTTGTGTGTGTGTGAAAGATGATATGCATTGTGTGTTAAGTTGATAATTACTTTTCCTTTCTTGGATGCTATATCTTTAAGGAAACTACATATGCTTATCCAATCCTTATTCATTCTCTCTTCATCACGTGAGGAAGAGAATGTACATGTGATGTCAAATATCACTCGAGAGCAATTTAATTTATATGATTGTGCTATATCTATCTATATATATATATATATATATATATATATAATTTAAATTATCTTAGTTATTTTGTTTAGTATTTTTACATTTCATTTCCAATTTTTATTTTTAAATTTCTTACTTACACATTAAAAAATTATATTTAGTCTTTTAATTAAAAATTTCCTAATGCTTAATCCTTTTACTAATATATATATGATGAATAAATATCTTTATATTTTATATTAAATAACAGGACAATATTACTCATTATGAGTTCAAATAACAAGACAATAACAAAGTTTTGACCTTAAAAACAAATATATGAAGCTTCAAATGATTTTCAAAAGATTTGGATCTTAAATTGTCAAAATTGAATTTATCAATAAAACAGAATATAATAGATTTTTTTTTTCCAAAGGAAAAATCGTAATTTTATTCATATTGAGCAAAATTACATGTTGTAGATGCTGAACCAGCATATGCTTTATCAAAACTTGTCCTGATGCAACATCATTTAAAAATAATAATTTAATGGTTATCTATGCTTTCCTACCTTTCTTTTTTTCCACTTTCCGCCAACCTTCATTGTTGGGCGTGGCTATTATAATAGACATTTGTGCTTCATTTGTGGCAGCTGGGGTTTCTTTTTCAGAATCTGAGCTTTCTGTAGAGTATGCTCGCTTGCTGCCACCAATTTCTTGCCCTAGGATGAGTTGCTCACTTTGCTGCAGTGGATTGGTTTTCTTTGGAACTAATGCAGAGAAAATCTTATTTTCATCATTCTGTGCACTGTGTAGGGTGCTTTTTCATTGGGTTCTGGATTATTTCCTGGATATTTTGCTTCTTGGAAAATGTTGTTTGTGGTAGTTTCTGTGTTTTCTTCCTCTTCTATGTCATCTGTCGATGTGGTTGAAAACTGCCATCCTTTCTGCTTTAGTGGTTGTCTTCTTTTCTTGTCTTTTTTGTTGTGTGGGCACACACTTTGTAGATGATCGGTTTGATGACAAATGCGGCATTTCAAGGCAGTGTTTTCATAATAAAGTGGTTGGCCCCATTCCCTTTCATTGTGGAGTAAGAGGATGTGGTCTAGTAATCCTTGACTGAGATCAACCTCCACACAGATCCTGGAAAAAGTATAGATATCCTTGCAAAGGCATTCACTATCTACTTTTAAGAATTTCCCCAAAGCGTTGCCAATGCCTACTAATACTTTGATGTGCCAAAAGTGCAGAGGTAGGTTGTATAACTTTACCCACACGAGCATTTTGGAAACCACCATGGTGTTTGGGCCAAATTCCGAAAACCAAGATGTCATAAAAAGTCCAGCATTACCCAGAACCATGGTCCCCCGTTCAATGCATATTCCTTGTCATTCATTTTATCGAATTTGACAATAAATAATCCTTTTGAACAGAGGTGGATATCACAGTTTTCTATCCATATGGAGTAAATCCATTGATGAAGGGCTTCCGGTTTGGGCCAAAACCCATTAAACTTGCATATCGCTGCTTTAGATAAATAATCATCATGTATTTTAGTTACCTCAGGTATAGCAATTGTTAATGCAAGGTTCTGAGTTGTCTATTCGATGATATAGGCACTAGGGGTCGTAGCTTGTTGTTCTGTTTGCGCTTGAGGTTACATCTTCCCTTTTACTACATATTTGAAGGAAACGGGTCCTTTTGAGCTTGTGCCAAAGCAGTCTCCACGGAGTCTTGTGTTAAGGTAGATAGTTGAGTCATTGCCTATGTCGTATTCTTTTAGTTTTTGCTCTTCCTGCAATACTTTCCCTGTGTAGATCAAGAGTTGTTTGTAAGGTGGGCTACCTATCCTTTCTTGTATCCTCTGTTTGAGTGCTTTTATCTCCTCCCAATTCCCTATCTTTATGCATACTGTGTTCCCTTCCATACATCTAATAAAGAGGGTACCTTGTTTACCTTCGCGCATTTCAAGAGCAGAGGCTTCAAGATCCAATGTTGGAGTGTTTGCCACTTCGTGGTGTTCATGTGCAATCGTTGTAGCTCTCCGTTGATCTGGGTTGTTTCGTTTGTGGACCAGCATTACCCACCGGTGTTTGTCATGTACTGGTCCCGGGTAATCCCTAGCATTAGGTCTTGTATGTTGCTCTAACCTCCTCCCATGGCTCGCTGCTACCATTGCTCCGTGAATCTTCTTCATGGCACCCCATTTTGCCTGTTGTGAAAAACCTTGGCCTTTTGACAGAGGATACCCCAAAAGCATGGGTCATTTGTCGGTAATGACCTCCTTGAGTGTAGATCTGCAACGAGGATCTCTAATTTGGGAAGATTAGTCTCACCCAAGGAAACATCTATGGTTTTTTGCTCTGGGTCTGGGTTTTTTATGCCCCTTGCAGTTTTCGCCATGCCTCTACCGCTGGTGAGCAGACGTGAGCCCATAGAGCACAGTTTCAAAACCTTAGATCTCCTCCGCAGTGCTATCACCAAGCACTTCCCTATGCCCACCATAGTGACAACTCCGCGACAACCATTGCCAACGGCTTGCGCACTCCTTTGAGAAATTAAGCAATGTCTGGTACCCTTGTTAAACACAGAATCCAGGCACCACAATCTAGCAAACTTAGATCGATTCGGGGACGATGCGTTGGAGACATAAACATACTTCCTACATCCAATGTGGACTGTCACATCGCTGGATCTGATTTCCATGGCCGTCATTATTCGGAGCCCTCGTTCTAGGGTTTCAGCTATGACTTCCGTTGTTGTAGAGATTGTTGTTCCCCAATAGAAGTTAATTAGCACAACCATATAATTAAACGGTTGGTAAACGTCCATAAGCAGATTTTATTCATAATAAACTTCAAAACACTTATTTCAACATACATCTCAAGTTGCTAAATTAAAAAATAATTATAATAATAAAAATTAACTAAATTATAACTTTATTATATGGATAAAAAGAATTAATATATAAGTTAAACATATTCACTTAAAAAAATATGTAACAAATTTATTAGCCACTCACATTTATCTTAAATTGTCAAAATTGAATTTATCAATAAAATAGAATATAATAGACGTTAACTAGCACAACCATATAATCAAACGGTTGGTAAACATCTATAGGCATTCCATTCATAATAAACTTCAAAATACGTATTTCATCATACATCTCAAGTTGCTAAATTAAAAAAATAATAACAATAATAACAATTAACTAAATTATAACATTATTATTATTATGATTGATAAAAAGAATTAATATAAGCTAAACATATTTATCTAAAAAAAAAATATGTAACAAGATTATTAACCATAGATACTTAGCCCCACTTTATTATGGACAAAACATAGCCTTTGTTAAAATACAACAGGTCAATAGATGACTTATCAACACCATGTACTAAAAAAACCAGTCTTTTCATATGACACTTTTTAAATTAATGAATTTAATTAGAAGAGAAAAAAGACATAACTACTTCAGAAATAAATCTTAATCTTTGATTTTCATATATTTAAAAATATTTTATAAAAGTTAAATCCCTATTATCTATCTAATAATTATTGAAAATCAAATTAATATTGTAAAATCTCTTCCAAAACATATACACTTATTTTTATAATTATTTTATTTTTTAAATAAACCACCAAAATAAATAACAAATCTTATAATAATTTACTACACTCCACCATTAATAAACATTTCAAAATTTTTATTTATGGAAAATAAATCTCTTTTTTTAAACAATTAAATATAATGTTTTTTTTTAATCTATAATGTATCTCAATTACATTTTCATTAACAACACCCAGTCTAAATACACTGCCACTGAAATGTTACAAATTTTTAGACATTTACAAAGACAATGATACTTCATAATGATCACTAGCTAACTGTGTTGTCCTCTCAATTATAAAGTCACTGGGTTGCATGAGTTAAAAGAGAATACTTCAACGATTATAAATACTGAAATTTCATAAATAGGGTTATTAAATAATTGTGTGGTTCGTTCAATTCAATTGTCACTGATTTATATGAATGAATGTGGAGTCCTTCTGCAACACACAGTAAGGAATCAATGAACTGATAAAATGAAAGGAAGCATACGTTGAATTATTTATTTTTAAAACAGTTTTGTACATAAATTTTTTGATACTTGCATAGTCTTCTCCACTGTAGTATTTGACAGCACAATAGAGTCGGACCAACCATCCAGTACAATGTTGAAGCATTAAAAGTCATACTTACAGTAACAAGAAGTTATTACTACAGTCCGAATTGATATAGGTGCCGATCACTGTGAAGAGAGGGTGACCTCCCAACTCCATCAAATCTATCAGGGATAGTATGTATTCTTCATTCACACTTATTTTCGTTATGTAATGTGAATTACCAAATGAGTGACACACCTAATCTAAAGACATCTAAGTCATCAAAATCACTTAGGAATTGTTGGAATTCTGCCCAAATAATTTTGAATAATTGACATTTTCACCACAATTTTTTTAAGTCTGTGGTTTTTTATGTAGAAAGAGATGTGTAATTTCTTTACTATTTAATATAGAGTTGATACATTAATATAGAAGAAATGACCTTTTAGTTAAAATTCGGTCACACAATTTCTAGAGAGATTGTGATTTCTTGTTGATTAAACTGTGTTTTGAATGCATACATAAATTCAATGCCCTCATTCAAACTTTGCATATTTAAACTCGTAGTTTTAATTTCAAGCAACATTGTGATTTGTTGTCATTTAAAATTCTTTGAATGCATGAATAAATTGGGCCTCTGAAAAACTGTTGGGACACCCAAACTCAAAATTAAATAACTTAATACATTTTGTCTTCAATTGATATGTGATATTTAAAAATCATATTAATAACAAAAAAATATTTTAGTATCAATAATAAATAAAAATATCTTAATACTAATGTTATGCATGTTGAATAAATATTTCATATATATATAACAAAAAAAAAATCAACATATGTTATAGAAATAAAATATATCCATGTTGATTGAGTTATTTTATTGATAGCTACATTATAATTCAAAGTATAAAGTATGAGATAAATTTGTAATTTGTTCAATGTTTAATACATAATCCATGTAATAAGTTGAAAAATATTAATAAAAAAAATAATTATATATGAGAAAATATTTTATTTCGCTAATATATAATTTTTACTTTCCAATTTAAAAATATATTAATATCTAATTTATATATTTAAATTATACGAGTCATAAATAAAATATTTTAATAAAAAATTATAATTAAAATAATGTGTTACCAAATAATAAAATTTGCACATCAAAAAATAAACCTTTACTTTTTTAGATGTTCAATAGATTTAAAATTATCATAAAATTTCATTCAAAATATTTTTTTTAAGTAATATATAAAATAAATTAACATAAATTTTAAAATATTAATATACATTAAACAAAGTCTTTCTGTAGAAATCACATGAGATAATGTTTAGATTATAATATTAATTTATTAATATATTAAAAACAAATATTATTAAGTAACAACTATATTAAATGGCTAGTTTTTGAAAAAATATTTAAATAATGATATTATTTCATTAATTATAAAAAATATTAATAGGTAACGTTTTATTTAAATATTATTAAGTAACAACTATATTAAACGACTAGTTTTTGAAAAATAATATTTAAATTAATTTATTAAAACCAAATATTATTAGTTCTTGAAAAATAATATTTATATAATGATATTAGTTTATTAATTTATTAAAATATTAATATGTAACGGCTATATTAAACAACTAGTTTTTGAAAAATAATATTTAAACTGTGATATTAGTTTATTAATTTATTAAAAACAAATATTAATAAGTAACTGCTATATTAAACAATTAGTTTTTGAGAAATAATATTTAAAATAAATAAATAAATAATCAAAGTCAAACTTTAAAGGAGGGGAGTCAAAAAATATAAAAATGAGGGAAGACCCTAATTGAGACAAGATAATTTTATAAATAAAATAACTAATGGAAATAAAATAAAATAAATTAAAAATAATTAATGAAATGCATTGTGTGTTAAGTGGATAACGCTCTATCTTTAGTGGTCGAAGCAGATCAGTGTAGAACTTCATAAAGTCATTTCAGAGATCAGATAGAAAATATAGATTTTTGTGCAAGGATTGAAGATTTGGCTTAAGGAACTATTGTGGAGAACTACTCTATCTTTTAGAAAAGTGTTTAGTGGCAACTAAAGGGTTATCTATAGGAGTTATCTTTTGTATTTGCAGTAGTTATATTAGTCCATAATTTCCTTGTAAACTTTAGAGTCATTTTTTTGTTGAGGTTGTGGCCTCAAGCAAGTGGATGTGTGCCATAATATTGTAGGATTTGTGGCTCGTAGTTGGTTGTGGCCAATAGATTTCATTATTAAGGAGTAGTGACTCCTTGCTAGTGGTGGTTAGTTGAAGACTGTAATTGAGAAGACGCTTAAATTAATAGAGAAGAAGAAGCACCAGTTGAGAATGAGAGAGACTTAAAGATCAAGTGTCTAATATCTGAGAGAGGAAGTGAGTACATGTCAAAATAATTTTATGAGTTTTTTGAGGATCAGAAGATTAAGATTAAATACTCAATCACTAGAACACCTCAGCAAAATGGAGTTGTGGAGAGGAAGAATAGGTTAATCTAAGACATGACACAAGCTATGATGGATGAGGTTGGTGTTGCAAATACCTTTTGGGGAGAATTTGCGCAAACAACAGTATATCTGGCCAACAAGATCCTCCTTAGGCCAAATAGTGATAAAATTCCTTATGAGTTATGGAAAGGGAAATTGGCAAGACTAGATTACTTCAAAGTCTTTGGGAGCAAGTGCTACATAAAGAGGAATGATTACAATCTTGGAATGTTTGATTCATGAGTCGATGAATGTGTTTTTCTTGGCTATTCTTTAAAAAGAAAGGGTTACAAATAATACAACAAGAGGACCAAAAAGGTATTGGAGTGCATTGATATTGTAGTGGAGGAGGCATTTCCCAAATCGGAAGGTCCTAAATAGGTTGCAACTGATTATGATATCATATAATATGAGGATCAAGGAGTGTCAAACAAGGAAGAGGAAGAGGAAGAAGAAGGGAATACCTCATCTACAAAGAAGGCTCCACCAATTCACATACAAAAGAAGCAACTGAAAATCCAAATCCCGGGAACAAAGAACAGGGAGTGCAAACAAGGATAAAATTGTTGAGTAGTTCAAACCAAGAACATTTTGCTTTGGTGTCCCAAGTAGAGCCCGAGTTTAGCAAGGCTAGTGAAGATAAGAATTGGATCAAGGCCATGAATGAGGGCTTAGATCAGCTTGAGAAGAACAACACATGGGAGCTTGTACCAAGGCCAAATGACAAGAACATTATTGGAACCAAGTGCATCTACAAGAACAATCTCAAAAAAGAAGGTAAAAGTTGTGAGAAACAAAGAAAGACTAGTATGCAACGGATATACTCAGGTAGAAGGTGTTGATTTTCATAAGACCCTTGCACTGGTAGCTTGATTATATGTTATTATAATTTTCTTGGAATTTGGATGTTATAAGAATGCAAAATTCCATCAAATGGATGTCAAGTAATCCTTCTTGAATGGTAACCTAGAAGTGGAATTTTACATAGAACACCAGAAGGATTTTAGTTAATTGATTATGAGAATTAGGTTCGCAGGTTGAAAAATGCTCTCTATGAGTTGAAACAAACTCCAAGAGCCTGGTATGAAAATTTATGCAAACATATACAACAACAAGGCTTCAAAAGATGATCAACAAACAACAATTTATACATCAAATTATAAGGTGATCATTTTCTAATTATTCTTGTGTGTGTAGATGATATCATTTTTGGGAGCGATTTGGAGGAGATTGGCCACAAATTTGTTGAAGATATGCAAAAGGAGTTTGGAATGTCCATGTAGGGTGAGATGATATTCTTCCTTGGGCTGCGAGTTACTCAAACTGATAAGAGATAAATTCAATCAATTTGGCATGGAGGATAGCAAACCGATTAACACATCTATGGTGACTAGTTGAAAATTGAGTAAACATGATGAATCTCTTGAGGTAAATCAATCCATTTATCATTCAATGATTGGGAGATTATTGTACAATTTAACAACTTCTAAGCCTGACATAATGCAAGATGTAGGTATTTTTGCAAGATTTCAAGCTAATCCCAAGGAGAGAAATGCAAATGCATTTAAGAGGTTTCTCAAATATCTCCAAGGCACTCTTGACTATGGCTTATGATATGCTAAAGGTAAAGATTTCAGTTTGATTACTTATACTGATGCAGATTGGGTAGGTAGCATTGATGACAAGAAAATAAATTCTGGAGCAACATTATTTTTAGGAAGTTGCTTGGTCTCTTGGGAAAGCAAAATGAAAAGTTCCATCTCATTATCTACTATTGAAGTTGAATATGTAGTAGCAACCACTTGTTGCACTCACATACTATGGATGAAGAAAACTCTTCAAGATATGAAGGTTGATTATATTGATCCTCTTCCTATCATGGTTGAAAATACTAGTGCGTTCAACATCTCCAAAAATCTAGTCCTTCACTCAAAGAAAAAACACATACCAATCAAGCATCGCTTTCTATGAGATCAGGTGGTCAATAAAGTTGTAAGGTTGGTGTATGTAGCCACAAATGAATAAATTGGAGACATCTTCACTAAGCCACTTCCAAGGGATCATTTTGAGCATCTTAAAAAACATATGGTTGTGGTGCATTTTCAAAAGCATTGAGAAGCTTTTTTATGGAGCTAGAAGTTGTCTTAAAGCTGGCTCAATCAATTGCAAAAAGATTAAAGAGTTGATGGTGGTCACTTGGACACATGTATTTCATTGCAATATGAAATTTTTTTCCTGCTTCTTCTTTCTCATTTCTCAAAGGTGCATATTTTCTCATTCATGCAGGGGGGAGTGTTTAGTAAATCAACAGGAGTGTTTGAGACAACCCCTCAGGGGTGTTAGTGTCGGTATCTTCATCCCTCCATCAGTGATCAAATTTCTCTTTTTTCATGCATGTTAGGTGTCCCATCTGATCAATTGCATTCCATTAGGTCATGGATCAACTGATGATAGTGGTTCATTGTCATTTTCCCTCATGGCATTTACCTGCTGGCATGTTTTCACATGTTCAGGTCATTTACTATTATTTTATTTCATTCCATTTACCAAAATCATTTTTAGGGTTTTAGGGCTCACTAGGTCTAGGTTTTGTCACCATGGTCATCAAAAACCTAATAAAAGGTCAGCAGGCACATGAGGTGGTCTTATAGGTTCATTAGATCAAAATTTCACTAATAATATGCTCAATAAATGATTTTTACCTCAAAACTCTGTTTTGAGGTGAAAACATAGTTTTTTATTTTTATGTACAAAATTTATGTAATTTGAAATGTTTTCTATATGTAATAAGTTCCAGCTGCTGCCCTTGCTCACCTTGCCAACTCCAGCCACTGTAGACAAAAGCAAAAGCATCAATGCATCAGTTTACCAAGTGACCAAGAAAAGTCAATTTAAATGAAAAAACAGAGCTAATGACCAAAAGTGACTTGGACATCTGAAAAGTGGGTTTGAATAAGTAGAAAATTTAAAGCAATCCGTATATAAAGTGAAAGGGGTGCGATTTATCATTTTATTGTGCAAAATACCCTTGGAGAGAAAAAAATTTCGATTTGGAGGAAGATTGAGCTTTGGAGGTAAAAAACCCTGTTTTTCAAGCAAACTTGCCTGGTGTTGTGCATCATAGGCAGTGCGCTGTGCATAAGTGACTTTCTACCAGTGTTAATTTGTATGGGCACAGTGCATGAGGAGGGCGCTGTGCATCGGGCCGAGTGCGCTGCGCATCAGTCTAGAAGTTCCCAAATCGTTCCAAATTGTTCAATAACCCTCAAAAACGTTGTATTTGCACTCTACAAGTAAGTTATCATCATCCTCAAGCTGACTTTGATCTCTTACCATTGTTCTTCATGAGTTTTGCATGTTGAAAGTCAAACCCTAGCTTGTATCCACTATTCTCCATTTCATTGTTAAATTTCACTCCATAATCACAATCCATATCATTAAAACTCTTTCCTCCCTTCCATTTGCCTAAAACACTCCATTTATCCCATTTTCCATATCCCACTCCCCTAAAACAACTAATTCCCTTCACCAAACCCTAAATCCCTCACTAAACCCTAGTTTCTCAAAACTAATCCCTTCATCCCCCAACTCCATTTTCCATTAGTAAAATCTCTTCATACTCATCTCCCTTGTCCTCCCTCATTACCATATTGTACCATATCATCATCACATCTGTTCCCTAAGATAAGCACCAAAGCACCATGGCAATAAACAGTGAGTCAAGCTATGAAGAAGAAACACTAAGTGACAATTCAAGAGACAAAAATGTACAACCTAGAAGACCTCACAAGGGTGGGAAAATTATCAGAGAGGAACCGATTAGCATAGTTGAACTCCTTGCTTGCCTTCTTGAAACCACTTGTTTTAGATACCAATCTTGCTTTGATTTTTGTGAGATCGTTGAGAGGGTTAAGTATCATCATGAATTGGCAAGGAAATTTGTCATCAACATGGAGAACAATATGGTAAACCTTGCTGGCATCAATTTCGCACTTTCACCAGCCATTATTGCAGAAGCAACTAGAATGCCAGATGTAGGAGAAAGGTGGAACAAAAGACAGAATATCAGCAAACAACATTATGAACCATACATTAAGGCCAAATATCATGGTAAATTGAGCAGGGTGTTTCCTTTCAAGTTCTTGGAGGACCGGTATGTTCCACTTATGAAACTCATCATCAAATACTTCACATGTGAGGGTAGGTTCTCCAGACTCTATGCCTATCATATCAGATTACTTATGCACTTCACCAGGGTTAAAATGATGAGTATTCTATATTTCATTTGCAAAAACATAGAGAGGATGACTATGATTGCAAAGAGAAAACCATACCCACAGCAGCTTAACAGTATTTATCACTTTGCTGTCATCAAGATTATTGTTGTGCATCAGCTTACTCAGTTGGGAGTGCCATGGGACACCTTCATTGCCCATCAAATCTTCAAGGGGCCTCAAATTTTTGCAGATCCTCAAGAGGAAGGTGGACCTTCCAGGAAACAAAAAGAGCATGAAGACAAAATTGAAGAGGCTCACATTCCTGTGTTTATAACTTATGAAAAAGGTACAAGAAGACTTTTTACAGCTGCCAAACGAGTATTATCCCCACTAGGGGTGGAAGGGGTCTCGTTTCCTTCACCGGATCACAGGTAAATGCTATCTTCACCTGGGGTGAAAGGGGCTTTGCCTTCTTCTTCAGCAGAACAGGTACAAGACAAAGGAAAGCAAAAATTGCATGATGAAAGGCCTTCCGAAGGGCAAGATAAGGATTTTGTTTTGGTTGAGGAAGATGACACAGTTTTGGGCTCCCAAAGCTAAAGACTCAAGGATATGGTCATCAAAGAGAAAGAAGCTGAGATCCAAGCCTTATCACTTGACCTTGAGAGGGCTAAGTTGATCATTAACTTCCTTGAGCAAGAGAACAAGCAATTGGAGGACAAAAAAACAATCATGGAGCTGCAAACCATTAGGAAAAAATGACAAGTGGCAAAAAGAAGGAAAATCAAGATGACATCACTAGAACAAGAAATAGAGGCTGACTGAGAATCATGGTTGGAAAGAGTGAATATCCACCTTGAGAAGCTACTTGATAAGGCTAACAAGGAGAAGAACATGTTGCACCACATGGCTTATCACTATTTGGCCTGGAACAGAATTTGCAAGACAAGGATAAGAAGCCTAAAAGCTAAGTTAAAGAGAGCCTTAGAAGCCAAAAGGGAGCAAGATAAACTTAAAATTTTGGTTGAAGCTTCCTTGGCTCAGCAAAGCAATTAGTAAGCTTACCTCTTGCCAATTTTGAAGCAATTTTGAGAAATTTTTGTCATTTCACAAATTTTAATTGCAAAACACAGGAATTTTCCTCTGATGCGCAGCACCACTGGCACTGCGCATTGAGCTGGCTTGGAATTTTGCAAAATGGCTTACATTTTTGGATTCCTCATGGAAAAATACTGAAACCCAGAAAGTTTCATGAAATTTGGAGGAGATCTGGGTCACCTAAAGGGCAAAAAACACCTAAAAAATGCCCTCTCTGCCACTTTTTGGACCCACAGGAAGCAGTCTTGGGAGAAGTGATTTTTGAAGGGGAAAATGGACTCCAAATCCAAAAATTCCAGTTGTCCTAGAAAGTAGACAGACAGAGATTTCCAACAAGCCATCTTGGACCTAATTTGGTGAAGGGGAAGGCCTTCAAACTTAGCCTTGAAGTGGCGTTGCGCATCAGGCTCAGGGCGCTGCGCATCAGGCAAAATTTTGCCAATTTTGCTCAAAAACTCAGAATTTTGCCTAGTTTTCTACCAGTTTGACTTTTTCTTCTCTCATGGTCAAATTCATGATGTATTATGATGTAACTTGATGTACTATGATGTAAAAATGGTGAAAAATGACTTAAGGAGGTAGATACATTAGTTATAGGTGGTTTTGAGCTGAATGAATCAGTTTCCATAGTTTTAGAGTCCACTGCCTATTTTTCAGTTCCTAGTTTAGATCTTGTTGAAACAACTCCTTGACTCATGGATTTGACCCTTGATGGTTAGAATAGGTGGTTTGATGCCTATATCTTGTACTTTCTTAGTCATTTGTCAAGGTTGGACTCTTGTGGATGCATTGAGCACTATTGTACATCACTTTTGTAGTTTGGCAAGGAAATAAACCAAGGTTTTGCATCATTTTGTGGGATTCTTGTGGTAATGTGAATTAGCATTGTTTTCTTCTCTGTTATTCAATTTATCTTATGTTTATATGTGCGATCATCTCTCTCTTTCTGCATAACTAAATGAATCAAGTGTAAAAGGTGGAATTCATTGGTGTGTCAGTGCTCTGCCTTGGGGTTTATTTAGTTCTAAATGTTTTCTGTTGTTTGAAGAGGACTCATGACATTTGCGTGCCCTCTCCAACTCCTCACCAGTCTTTAGACTCACCATTACATTCATTTCGAAGTGCTAAAACACTTGCTACCTCGCCCCACAGAAACCTCTGCAAATCTGAGTTGATTTCCTAGACCCAAAGCTGCCTTCCTCATCTGATCCAGCAACCAACCATTAAAATCAATCCAAATCCTCTGAGCATATACCTAGCCTAAAATTAGCTTTCATATCAGTCATCTCAAGCATTAATTACTATATTTCCTTTGAGATTGACAAGTAGAGAGCCCTCTCCCGACCTGGTAGGGCTAGCTACCAGGTTAAGCGTGGTTTGATGTTACCCTAGACCTGCCTTTCTCAGCCTGAGGTAGATTTAGGCTATAACATAGTGGTGACCATACTGGGGAAGAGGTGACAGATCTTCTCTGGGAAAGATCATTCAAGTTACAAATCTGATTGGTGATGGTGGACAACAGTCAGACACATATGAAGGCTGAAACATTCACCTGGCGACTCCAACTCAATCCAGAGATTCCAGTGCTCACTGATCTGTTCATGCACTAAAATAAAATGGTAGGGTATGTGGCAAACCCTGTGTTTTGTGAAGTTTTAAAAGAAGTTAGAGATCAGTTAGTGGATATTGAAATTGATGAAGTATTTTTCATTATCGTGCTTCAATGTTTGAGATCTCCGAAGTTTCCTCCTAAAGCTAAAACTGGTTTCTTTGAGTTAGTTGTTGAAAAATTTGAGAAGGAGATTCAATATTTAAATGATAAGATGCAATCATATGAATTATGAGATCCCAAAAAGTTCTTGGAAACTCTCCCTCCTTCAAAACAAGAAACAATAGAGCTGCTCGTGGATGCTTGCATTGACAGTGTGCAGTTGGAGGTCTGTGTTGAGGAGTTAGGGCAACAAACAGAGTCTAGTTTCTTTGATCCTATTGTCGCATATATGGAGTATTTTTTCAATTTGAATGATAAGTCAGATTGTCTTTCACATAGCCAAATTCAGTTTGTGCATGGATGGTTGTCAGCATTTACATTTGTGTCTTGGTTGAAGCACTTTCAAGCAGCATCCTTGTCACAGTTACTTGATTGGTTGATCTGGCATTACAACGTTACTTGATCTATCAATTTTGCAGCAAAGTAGGTTAGATTTGTACATAAATAAGTTGCCTGAGGTAGCATTTCAGTTTTCAGTCTTTGTAATTGAGTCAGTTTTGAGTCAAGGAATTTGTTTTAGTCTTCAAAAGTTATTGACTCCATCTTACCCAATGGAAGAAGGCACTGGTCTGCTTTTCCAGAGATCTATGGTTCTTGGCACCTCCCAGGAGCTACCATCCCCATTGGAGCCAATGTTAGTGTCAGTATATTCATCTCTCCATCAGTGATCAAATTTCTCTTTTTGCATGCATGTTAGGTGTCCCATCTGATCATCTACATTCCATTAGGTCATGGATCAACTGATGGTAGTGGTTCATTGTCATTTTCCCTCATGGCATTTACCTGCTGGCCTATTTTCACATGTTCAAGTCATTTACTGTTATTTTATTTCATTAACTTTACCAAAATCGTTTTTAGGGTTTTAGGGCTCATTAGGTCTAGGGTTTGTCATCATGGTCATCAAAAACCTAATAAAAGGTCAGCAGGCACATGAGGTGGTCTTATAAGTTCATCAGATCAAAATTTCACTAATAATATGCTCAATAAATGATTTTTTTACCTCAAAACTTTGTTTTGAGGTGAAAACATAGTTTTTTATTTTTGTGCACAAAATTTATGTAATTTGAAATGTTTTCTATATGTAATAAGTTACAGCTGCTGCCCTTGCTCACCTTGCCAACTCCAGCCACTGTAGACAAAAGAAAAAGCATCAATGCATCAGTTTACCAAGTGACCAAGAAAAGTCAATTTAAATGAAAAAACAAAGCTAATGACCAAAAGTGACTTGGACATTAGAAAAGTGGGTTTGAATAAGTAGAAAATTTAAAGCCATCCATATATAAATTGAAAGGGGTGCCATTTATCATTTTATTGTGCAAAATACCCTTGGAGAGAAAAAATCACGATTTAGAGGAAGATTGAGCTTTGGAGGTCAAAAACCCTGTTTTTCAAGCAAACTTGCCTGGCACTACACATCAGAGGCAATGGGCTGCGCATCAGTGACTTTCTGCGAGTGTTAATTTGCACGGGCATTACACATTGGGCCCAGTGCACTGCGCATCAGTCTAGAAGTTCCCAAATCACTCCAAATTGTTCAATAACCCTAAAAAACGTTGTATTTCCACTCTACAAGTAAGTTATCATCATCCTCAAGCTGAATTTGATCTCTTACCACTGTTCTTCATGAGTTTTGCATGTTGAAAGTTAAACCCTAACTTGTCTCCACTATTCTCCATTTCATTGTTAAATTTCACTCCATAATCACAATCCATATCATTAAAACTCTTTCCTCCCTTCCATTTGCCTAAAGCACTCCATTTATCCCATTTTCCATATCCCACTCCCCTAAAACAACTAATTCTCTTCCCCAAACCCTAAATCCCTCACTATACCCTAGTTTCTCAAAACTAATCCCTTCATCCCCCAACTCCATTTTCCATTAGTAAAATCTCTTCATACTCATCTCCCTTGTCCTCCCTCATTACCATTTTTTACCATATCATCATCACATCCCTTCCCTAAGATCAGCACCATGGCAATAAACAGTGAGTCAAGCTATGAAGAAGAAACACTAAGTGACAATTCAAGAGACAGAAATGTACATACTAGGAGACCTCACAAGGGTGGGAAAATTATGAGAGAGTAACCTATTAGCATTGCTGAAATCCTTGCTTTCCCTCTTGCAACCACTTGTTTCAGATACCAATCTTTCTTTGAGTTTTGTGAGATGGTTGAGAGGGTTAAGTATCATCATGAATTGGCAAGGCAATTTGTCATCAACATGGAGAACAATATGGTAAACCTTGCTGGCATCAATTTCACACTTTCACCAGCCATTATTGCAGAAGCAACTAGAATTCCAGATGTAGGGGAAAGGTGGAACAAAAGATAGAATATCAGCAAACAACATTATGAACCATACATTAAGGTCAAATATCATGGTAAATTGAGCAGGGTGTTTCCTTTCAAGTTCTTGGAGGACCGGTATGTTCCACTTATGAAACTCATCATCAAATACTTCACATGTGAGGGTGGGTTCTCCAGACTCTATGCCTATCATACAAGATTACTTATGCACTTCACCAGGGTTAGAATGATGAGTATTCCATATTTCATTTGCAAAAACATAGAGAGGATGACTGTGATTGCAAAGAGAAAACCATACCCACAACAGCTTAACAATATTTATCACTTTGCTGTCATCAAGATTATTGTTGTGCATCAGCTTACTCAGTTGGGAGTGCCATGGGACACCTTCATTGCCCATGAAATCTTCAAGGGGACTCAAATTTTTGCAGATCCTCAAGAGGAAGGTGGACCTTCCAGGCAACAAAATGAGCATGAAGACAAAACTGAAGAGGCTCACATTCTTGTGTTTATAACTTATGAAAAAGGTACAAGAAGACTTTTTGCAGCTGCTAAACGAGTATTATCTCCACCAGGGGTGGAAGGGGTCTCGTTTCCTTCACCGGATCATAGGCAAATGCTATCTTCACCTGGGGTGAAAGGGGCTTTGCCTTCTTCTTTAGCAGAATAGGTACAGGACAAAGGAAATAAAAAATTGCATGATGAAGGGCCTTCTGAAGGGCAAGACAGGGATTTTGTTTTGGTTGACGAAGATGACACTGATTTGGGCTCCCAAAGCTCAAGACTCAAGGATATGGTCATTAAAGAGAAAGAAGCTGAGATCCAAGGCTTATCACTTGACCTTGAGAGGGCTAAGTGGATCATTAACTTCCTTGAGCAAGAGAACAAGCAATTGGAGGACAAACAAACAATCATGGAGCTGCAAACCATTAGGGAAAAACGACAAGTGGCAAAAAGAAGGAAAATCAAGATGACATCACTAGAACAAGAAATAGAGGCTGACCGAGAATCATGGTTGGAAAGAGTGAATATCCACCTTGAGAAGCTAATTGATAAGGCTAACAAGGAGAAGAACATGTTGCGCGACATGCCTTATCACTATTTGGCCTAGGACAGAATTTGTAAGACAAGGATAAGAAGCCTAAAAGCTAAGTTAAAGAGAGTCTTAGAAGCCAAAAGGGAGCAAGATAAACTTAAAATTTTGGTTGAAGATTCCTTGGCTCAGCAAAGCAATTAGTAAGCTTTCCTCTTACCAATTTGGAAGCAATTTTGAGAAATTTTTGTCATTTCACAAATTTTAATAGCAAAGCACAGGAATTTTCCTCTGATGCACAGCGCCACTGGCGCTGCGCATTGAGCTGGCTTGGAATTTTGCAAAATGGCTTACATTTTTGGATTCCTCATGAAAAAATACTGAAACCCAGAAAGTTTCATGAAATTTGGAGGAGATTTGGGTCACCTAAAGGGCAAAAAAACCTAAAAAATGCCCTCTCTGCCACTTTTTGGACCCATAGGAAACAGTCTTGGGAGAAGTTATTTTTGAAGGGGCAAATGGACTCCAAATCCAGAAATTCTAGTTGTCCTAGAAAGTAGATAGACAAAGCTTTCAAAAAAGCCATCTTAGACCTAATTTGGTGAAGGTGAAGGCCTTCAAACGTAGCCTTGAAGTGGCACTACGCATCAGGCTCGGGGCGTTGTGCATCAGGCAAAATTTTGCCATTTTTGCTCAAAAACTCAGAATTTCGCCTAGTTTTCTACCAGTTTGACTCTTTCTTCTCTCATGGTCAAATTCATGATGTATTATGATGTAACTTTATGTACTATGATGTAAAAATGGTGAAAAATGACTTAAGGAGGTAGATACATTAGTTATAGGTGGTTTTGAGCTGAATGAATCAGTTTCCATAGTTTTAGAGGCAAGCTGTTCCATTGCCTATTTTTCAGTTCCTAGTTTAGATCTTGTTGAAACAGCTCCTTGACTCATGGATTCGACCCCTGATGGCTAGCATAGGTGGTTTGATGCCTATATCTTGTAATTTCTTAGTCATTTGTCAAGGTTGGACTCTTGTGGATGCATTGAGCACTATTGTACATCACTTCTACAGTTTGGCAAGGAAATAAACCAGGGTTTTGCAGCATTTTGTGGGATTCTTGTGGTAACGTGAATTAGCATTGTTTTCTTCTCTGTTATTCAGTTTATCTTATGTTTATATGTGTCGTCATCTCTCTCTTTCTGCATAACTAAATGAATCAAGTGTAAAAGGTGGAATTCATTGGTGTGTCAATGCTCTACCTTGGGGTTTATTTAGTTCTAAATGTTTTCTTCTGTTTGAAGAGGACTCATGACATTTGCATCCCCTATCCAACTCCTCACCAGTCTTTAGACTCACCATTACATTCATTTTGAAGTGCTAAAACACTTGCCTACCTCGCCCCACAGAAACCTCAAATCTGAGTTGATTTCCCAGACCCAAAGCTGCCTTCCTCATCTGATCCAGCAACCAACCATTAAAATCAATCCAAATCCTTTGAGCATATACCTAGCCTTAAATTAGCTTTCATATCATTCATCTCAAGCATTAATTGCTATATTTCCTTTCAGATTGACAAGGAGAGAGCCCTCTCCCGACCTGGTAGGGCTAGCTACCAAGTTAAGCGTGGTTTGATGTTACCCTAGACCTGCCTTTCTTAGCTTGAGGTAGATTTAGGCTATAACAAGGGGAGTATGTTAAATATGGCATTGTATCTAGAATTTTTATGTATTGTTCCTTTCCACGTATTTACCCTTGCCAGTGATGTCAAAGGCGGACAAAATATTGCACTCACCTTTAGATGTTAATTTTAGGGGGGAAGATCAGGCTGAGGTTCACATCAATGTCAAAGGGGGAGCTTGTTGACATTTTAATGCTGACATTAATGCCACCTAGTATATGCCTTATAATCATGAGTTGTATGAATTGTATTTGGGCTTGTGTATGCTTTTATTTAGTTGTCATAATGTCTAAATTATCTTATATGGTTGTCATGATTTCTACAGCCTACACCTAAAGTTATGCTGCAAACATGGTTGAAGAAGTCATACTTATATGAGGTAACACAAGTGCATAGTGGAATATAGAGCAGTATAATGCACCTCTCAAATCTATTACCATCGTTATAACATAGGTTCTATGAGTAAAGGGTGTGTTACATCCAGCTAGTGGATTTTTCCAAATTATGTGTGCACTCATGTTAATTCCATGGGTATTTCCTATGGTTTTTGAGTTTGGTAAATGGTCAAATAGTTGGAGGTAGTTTGCCTTTCATCTAGAATATGATCAAAGTGGAAAAATATCACTCATTCAATGAAGGTAGTGGTGGATCGAGTCAAGGAGCAAAGTTCTATGAACTAGACCAAATCTATATCATATGAACAAAGATTTTTTACTCCCCATTACTCTGCTTGTAATTACTAATTTAATCACTCCAAAAAATTACTTATAGGAGAATTTTTTGAAGAGTTGAGGTTGGTTTTTTGTGTGTGTGAGAGATGAAGTGTATTGTTTATTAAGTGGAGAAGGATCAATATTCAATGGTTGTAGAAGATCAATGCATAACTTTAGCAAGCCATTTCAAAGATCAAATTTCAGATGTTATTCATATTTTTTTGCAGAGATTGAAGATTTTGATTGAGTAATTATAGTGAGAACTTGTCTATATTTTAGAAAATTCATGTTTAGTGGCAGTTGAAGGGTTATTTACAAGATTTATCTTTTGTATTTGCAATAGTTGTATTAATCCGGAATTGCCTTGTAAACTTTAGAGTTATTTGTTTGTTGAGGTTGCGGCCTCAAGAAAGTGGATTTTTTCCATATTATTTTAGGAGTTGTAGCTCCAAGTTGGTTGTGGCCGACAAATTTCATTATTAAGGAGTAGTGGATCCTTTCTAGTAGTGGTTAGTTGAATATTGTAATTGAGAAGACTCTTAATTTAATAGAGATAAGAAGCAACAAATAGTTTGGTGGTTTTCTACACCAGGAAGGCTTCCACCTAAAATATCAGTTCCTTTATGTGATGTTGTTTTTTATTGATACGTTGCATGTGTTGTTTAGTTCTCAATTCTTAAAATCTCATTTCTTGCAAAAAATTGGTAATATTTATGCAATATTTATTCGCCCCATCCCTCTCAATATTGCTAGGTTCTAACAAGATGGTGGTCAATTGAACATGTAGTACATGGTGGTTTCAATAGATACTATAATGGTTCCCTTTAATCTGTGAGGTAAAAATGGGATTTGATGGACAACATAATTGAAAAATAATGGGGGAAGATAATAAGTGTGACGAAGTGGAACTTTTTAAAGTTCATAATAGAAAAGCATCTACAATAAAACGAAAGTATCATAGGGATTTTTTCCCAAGCTGGGCTTACCTATGCTCATGTATGAAAGAACACAGCTACCAAATCAAGTACCCCATGGATTCATTAAGTAGATAAAAAAAATGGCCATGAAAAAGATAATCAATAGATTCATGTCAAATACATCATAGCCATGAGAAAATACAAAGTGGATCTATGTATTAGTGTACATCAAAAGAATAACTTGAACTATTAAATGAACCATTGATTCTCCAAACATACCAAGGTTATGTGGGGAGGTAATATTGCCTTCTGTAATTCGAGCAATAACATGAAGAGAAGATGTGACTATGACCCAAAATCTTCACCCTAGATCCACCAATGGTATAAACCTACACCATGTGAATAATGAGTTGATGTCGAACATGCGAGAGATCATTTCATTAGAAAGTATTTATGTACACCATTAAAAAATATGAGACAACACACCTATAATGATAAGTAGATGTCAAGGTAACTAGTACATTCCAGTGAGTGCGAATAAATGTGTCATCATAAAAAATTTGTAGAATCTACCAATCATGGGACAATGATGTAGTTCCATTGTTAATAGTGAGAGAACCTACCACCAATGAATACAAGTCCCCAGATATTACGACATATCCAAATCTAATTCCTAGAACAAATGAGTCAGTGTTAGGAAGAGATCTATTAGAAGGAGGGCATTAATGCATCCCCCTTCATCCAACATCAGTAAACATCATGATCATGATTTGATAGTCTTGCAAAAATCCTTAAGGAGCAAACAACCTAGTGCACAAGATGCAAATAGTGCATAGAAGAGACCGTCTAAGCAACAACCAATAATGGAAGTTGTTGACAAAGGTGAGGAATTCCACCAATGATAAAAATGAAAACCAAAGTACAACATAAATCCCAATATGTGAATGGCGGTCTTTCCCTCACTAACAAATGGGAAACCACTTAGTCAACAACCATTAATGAAATGTCATCTAATAAGAACAAAGTAACCTACTAATTGCGAAAATAGGCCTAGGGTGTTATCAACTCTAGGTCAATCAAGGAAAATTTTAAGGAAGGAATTTTTTCTTAATGTTTAGAAACCTTGGTGAATCTTAATAGTCCCTAATATGCACAATGTAAAATGTTTGGATATATTTTTCTAAAAATATTCAAATTTCTAATGATTTCATATCGTTCTCTATAAAATTTTAGCAATTTTTAAGGTAAAATAATTTTATATTATAAAATGTGGGCGAATAAATTTTAGAGAAAATGGAAATATGGTGAATCAATTTTTTGAAAAAACTATGGAAAATTAGCCCATCTGCGAATATTAGCCCCTAAAATTTTCCATGGGACTCAATCGCTTAGATAAATGTGTCATAGTTGATAAGAGATTACCCACAAATGAGAAGTCAATGAGGACCTTCTGCATTGTTGATGAAATTGATAATAACTTGACAATAGGGAAGGCTAACATGAATGGTCAATAATTCTTAGGAATGAATGACAAGCTTAAAGACAATCCTTGAAAATAAGCATGACATAATGGTTATTTGAGTGGCATTTGACATGAAAAGAAATAATGATGCAAATATAAAATATAAGAAGCACCAACATATTCTCCATAGTGATTTAAAGAGTAGTCAACATGAGGAGCAAAATCTTTAGGATCAAGGTTTAACTCCTAAGGCAACAATAAGACCAACTTGTTGAGAAGAAGACTCAAAACTTCATGTTTTATTTAGGGGCAACATAACTAAAAATGCTACCACAAAAAATGAATACCTTAATTATTTCACACTCTACTCTTTAACAATGTTACCAACTTAATGAGAACTTTACCAAGTTTTATTTTTTTGGGGGGGTCATCAAATCATAAACTTTGTGCTAATTTTGAAAAGTGGTGATGCAACATCACTTTATTTTCATTTCAGGGTTAAAATTCAATCATTTTTAACCATGCAATTAAAAACCAAATATCATGATTATGAAAAAAATGAAAAGCTATGCTGAAATTTAAAAGTGGTGATGCATCATCACCTCTCTTTTTTTCATGGTTAAGATTCAAACCATTTTCAATCATGACATTAAAGACCAAATATCATGACTATGAAAGATATGAAAAAACATGTTGAAATGCAAAAGTGGTGATGCAACATCACCCCATTTTTTTCAAGTTAAAATTTAAACATTTTCAACCATGGCATTAAAGACCTTATATTGTGACTACAAAAAACGTAAAACAAAACACTTCAAATTTTCCTACTTTTTTTTAATACTTTTTTGTGTGTTAAATTTATCCAACTTTAGTTTTATTTTATTTTTTATTTTCATTGTCTAGCTTATATATGAATGGCTTTTTTTTGCCAAAATATAGAAATACCAATTTTAGTGAGGTTGTAATTCATTGTTGCTTAATATGCACTTTTGAACACATAAATGGATTAAGCACTCCCTGAAACACTTGATCTTTACAAATTAAACAACTTAAAATTATGATTTTTAAAAATCTATATTAGATTTTGGACAAAGTTGCTAAGAAAAAATGCTCAGAAAAAGGGTCATTTCCTCTATTAATTAGACTATGTATTTTGTATTTGGGGATGTAAGTATCAATGAATTGACATTATAGGCTTGACCATCCGTACTAAAAATAAAAAACATGAAATTGACTGTGAATACCATTTTTAGTGATATTGTGATTTCTTGTTGTTTAAAATGCACTCTTGAATACATAGATGGATTAAGAACCTAAAAAACTCTATAGCACTCTATCTTTACAAATTAAAGAGCTTAAACTTATGATTTTTAAGAATCTATATCAGATTTTGGACAAAGTTGCCAAAATAAATGCTCAAAAGGGTAATTTCCTCTATTAATTAGACTATGAATTTTATATTTGGAGTTGTAAGTATCAATTAATTGACATTACACCCTTCACCATTGATACCATCGAAAATAAAAAACATAAAATCGACTGTGAATCTAATAGTGACATTACATATTTTTTGTTTAATTTTTACTTGTTTATTTTTAAAATAATTTATGTTAAAAATGATAGAAAATTTGTATCTGTGGGGCGGAAAAACCGATTTAAAAGATATAAAAAAATACATTTCCATTCTAAAATGTATTGAAAAACACTAATTAAAAAAAAACAAACAATTTAAAAAAAAATAAAGAGAAAAAGAAAACATTAAAATACAAAATTTAAATTACTTAATTAATTAAAAACCCTTTAAAATTTTTTAAAATATTTAAAAAAACATTCAACATAAAAATTATTAATAATAAAATAAAAATACAATATAATAAAATATTTTTAAAAAAAATAAATAATTTTTAAAATTATATATATATAATAAAAATAAAATTCAAAATTTTTAAAATTTAAAATTCAAATATAAAATTATAATTCAAATTTTAAAGAATTATCAATAAATTAATAAAAATTAATTAATAAAAAAACATAAAGGGGCATAGGGACAATGCCAGACATTACCCCTCTACCATGGGCCTTTATACAACCCATATTTTTTAATATATCATTTTTTATTATTATTTGTCAAGTGGTTTGTGTTCTCCAAAAATTACATCATGCTTGACTTGTGGCTTGAGAAATTGCAATCTTGGGGCATCTAAGCCTTTAAAATCACTTGAGGATCGCACTTGGCCTGGGTCACACCAACCCTTAACATTGTTGGACTTTTCCCCCAGAGTTTCAAACCGATGACCTTCACATCACGGAGTCACTTAACAGTACATCCATCACTGTCTATTCTACCCCATGCACAAATATATCGTTTATTTTTTTTAATATATATTTTTAAATTTTATTTGTTTTTAAATCACTTTAAATGTTTTTAAATCACTTTAAATGTTTTTAAATCACTTTAAATGTTTGTTTGAATCATCTTTATTGATTTTTTTGGTCGAAGATAACATAATTATTAATTAAAAAAAAACTAGTTTTTATTTTTATTTTAAAGGGAGTTGTGACTTGAAATGATGCAAAATAGTAACAAGTTGTTGTTTGATCACAAGGATTCAAACATATCATTTAAAAAAATGCTAATTATCTGGAAGAATTTAAAAGTTTTAACATATTATCTAAAGAGTTTGCTAGCATAAAACCTGATAAATTGCTCTAAAATTAATATTATTTTACAAAACATAAGGGAAACTAATATTTAAAAGAAAATGTGGCCACTAATGGCATATTGCTTGATATCTACCTAAAGGGAGAGCTTGGGAGCTAGATTTACATTTGACATATCTTTATAAACTCATTGAAATGTTTCTTCTTCTTTGAGTACAATTTTGATAGATCCACTAGAGATCATTGGATGAGACATCCAAGACTAAGAGCTTCTATCCAAAATGAGAACTAACTAGTATATCATATTTAAATCTACCTCCAAAGTATTAATCTTTTGGTTCTACTAAACTACCAGCTCAAATAATTCTTCACTCTTAGCCTTTTAATAATTAACTTGAGGCATATTTTTTCTACTGAGGTGAGAAAGAACCATGTGGAGATTCTCAATTTTCCTAACATTTCATCTCTAAACAAGGAATACAACAACTAGAGTGCCAATGCTCTTCCATAATACAAAAATTTCTGAGAGTTTCCAAAGTGAATATTTCAAGGAGTCCTTCGAGCAACACAAGGTCTCTATGGAGAGCTCCTCTTTACCATGCATGGAAGACAAAAAACTAAAGAACCCAGTGAACTATCCACCCCAAACTATAGCTAGAATGAAAGCGAGGCCAAATTACATGCAATTTCTACCTAAAAATACTTGAATTTTTTGGAGTTGTTCCAAACATTAATTCCACTAGCATATTTGGACTTTGTTCAATTGAACATGAAGAGAAAAGTACTATGAAGAACTATGGAGTGTGGGACATATGATTGATATCTATGTTACCATGGATATTCCACTAGAATAGTTTGTCACAACAAATGTAATAAAATAATTGAAATTTATACTATGAAGGTTAATTTCCTTTAGATCCCATATTCTTTAGTTACTAATTTTCTGCTTAAATGCATGAAATAAATGAAATTAGAATATTAGAGAATAGAAAAATACATGCACACACACCATCCACAAATAAACACAAGTTTTACCTTGGGAAACCCTTCTGAAAGAAAACCCAGTTAGAAGGTGATGTTTCTTTGCTCTCTTTTCTCTAGTATGGAAATTTACAAATACAAAGAAAGAGGTAGTCTTTATGAAGTCATCTCATCCATGTGGCCTATAAGGCTACTATAAAAGCTTAAACCCTCCTATGTTTCTCTTTAAGTTCCCACTTCTAGTTGCTTTGCTCAACTATGGAACAAAATATAATAATGTAGAATGGAACCGCTACTGCTCCTAGCAACCTAGTATATAACATAGTTAGTTATCCAACTAGGGGTAAGGCTTGAATCCCTCAACCCTTAACTAGAATTACGGATTTGGACCTTCAATAATCATCTTGAAATTTCCCACGTGGCTAGCCCCATATGCATGAGTAATGGGGGTTGATGTGGCATCCTCTAGTACCATGGTGGTGAACACGGTGAGGCATAACTTTTGCATACTAACTCTAATTGATGTGATTATTGCTCTTTTGGAAAGGTACTTGAGTGTATATGAAGATATTTTGGTTTAACACTAAATTACGAATTGTTTGTCCCAAATTTTCTTTTTGATGACTCAAAATGGCTCCAGAAGGTTTCATACCCCAATTCATCCAATTGGGACCCATCATTATAAATCACTTACAAGCTAATTCTTCCAAGTTTTTCCACTCTTAAAGCATTAATATAGATGGGAAATAATATAATGATCCAATCTTTATCATAGCTCCCCATTTAGGGACAATGTTGGTCCGTTAAAGCTTTATTGAATGAGGTGAGGAATTTTTTCCTCTACCTTCTTGAAGTACCATTTTGCTTCACTGGAAATTTTTCTTTCAACCTAATCTGCCAAAGGTCATGCTCCCCCTATCTTATAGTTTGGTATCTCTTTTCAAAAACTATTTCCTCTACAAATTTTTCCTAAGTATCTAGTTCTAAGTCCTCTGTGGAAGGTAGGACTTGTCCCTCTTGTTGGGTTGTGTTATATTCTTTCCATGACTAGCCCCAGTAGTTAAAAGGGGGGGGGGGTTAGACCAGGCACTGAAGGCCCCCTTGTACAGGGGGTTTGAGGGGGGTGGTAGGCCCCCTCTACGGGGTTTGGGGTAGCAGCCCGGGAAATTTTTTTTGGACGCTATATTAGGTGGGAAAACCTACCTATGGTTTTGTGCATGGTTTTTGCACATGGTTTTGGGTGCGATGGTTTTCGGTCCATGGTATTTTGTAGATCCAGTCAAGGGAACTACGATTATGTTCTAATCTAGGGTTAATGGATTGGGGTTTATGGATGCTTCGACATGTATATATATGTATTGTAACATTGAAAGGAACATAATGAAAAATCAATCTGGTAGTCCCGGTTTTGGGATCCAGGGGAAATCTCTGTGTATATTTGTTTTATGTGTTATGTGCTCGCATTTTTTATTTTTTGTTTTTAGAATTCATATGAAGGTAATTTCTACACCTCCTGCCCATCCAACATGGAAGGCTCATAGAGTTTGAGATTATCCATATTCACTACTACGCAAATGTGCATGTAATGAGGGAGATTGATTCCATATGAGTATCTCCTTCCTTTTTTGATATTTTGGAAGAACCATACCATGGAGTATTCATATACTAACCCATACCTTATAGTCTTTCCTTTTTCAATCGTAACCATACTCGGTATCCCACTCTAATTAAATTATTTGTTTTGTGTTGATCATGATTAAGCTTATATTTTCTTATGACTTCTTCAACATTTCTTGTACTTGCAAATTGATTTTCCTAATCTTCTCAACATATTTTTTAGTTCTTAATGCATCTCCTATGAAGCCTTCCCTCTCTCCTCCTTGTTTTCCAAATACAATATCCAAGGGTAAAGGTGGCAAGTATGCAAAGCAATTTTAAAAATGTGACTTACTATTAGAAGTGTGGACTACTTTGTTATAAGAGTGTTATATATAGATCAATTTTTCATCCAAATTCTTCAGTGTTATGTCATTTAATTCTGTATATTCAATGCACATTTTCCAAGTCCCATCCTTATTTGGAATAATTATGATGGGTGACCCACATAGTGAGGTGTTTGGTCGAATCACGCCTTGATCTAGCAACTACTGCAACTACTTTTACACTTCATTTGTTTCGAGAATAGACTATACATATAGCCCAATATTTAGTAATCAAGATTCTTGAAATAGCTATATTTTGTGATCCACTTCCCTCTTCAATGGTATGCCTTTAGGATCCTCAAACACTCCTCTATGTGCCTATAGAAACTCCAAATAATGCTTCTACTCTTTAGTACACCCCTATAGTGATGCCTTTCTTCTTGTTGAATCATCAACATGTTAGTTTTCTCTTAAGAAACACAAAGCATATTTCTTACTATAACTAATTAGCTTCATGGCTTGGTTAACACTTGCCATTGAGATCTTCAACTTGCCTTTTTGTGCATCGATGATGTAGAATTTCCCATCCTTGATTAGGTGATATTGATTAGATCTCAACATGAAAATTGCATCCCTCATATATATAAGAGCTTCCAAACACTACTGTACATACATCAAGGTGTAGTACATCTTATCCACTTCATCAATATAATCAATGTTGACAACAAATTTAATCTTGTGTTATTTTGTTACCTTTATATACTCATCCCAATGGATATTAGTTAGGATGATCGCCAATCTCAAATGCAAGCTTGTTGATTATATCCGATGCTATGAGATTACTTCGTGGAGTCGAATAGAGCATCTATACTGATCTTCTTAACCTTGATCTTGAGGTGGAAGAGTTTGGTCATCTATTCTCTTCTTGATGATGAAGGCTACTCAAGTTCACCTCATTTAACATTGATATGCAAACAATATTATCTTCCATAGTGAATATTATTTCAACATTATTGCTCCAATTTATGGTTAAAATATTAGTTTTCGTCACATGCTTCTTATAGTCCTTTGGGTTCACCTCTAGAGGTAGTTTCTATCACTTTTCCCTAGTGTGACCAACAATGTTGTAATGTTTACAATGGTTTGGGATCCTTGCATTAGCATAAAATGGCTATTGTCTTCTTATCCTTCCCCATTTCCATTTCTTCTTCCCCTCCTTGGAATCTTCCTAGTGCTCTTTCTACTTCGAACCACTTAGCTTCTCTTTCTTGTGGCATATTCTTTCTAGATACTATGCCTATAAAAATGCCTACTTCACTATCTTTAGCTTGAAAAAAATCACTTGATTTTGTAGATGGATATTTGGATGCCCTAGATACTTAATGATTACATTTAGGTTCTTAAGAGAGATACCCAACATCATCTTTCTGAACTCAGTGGTGTACTCATGTACATTATACCCTTTCCAATCCCTAAAGTAGTTCCATGGGATCCATTATTCCTATAGTACCATATAGAGTAAAATTAGGACTTAATGATGGTTTTTAAGTCCTCCTACCTAGATATCAATGGATCACCCTCCAACCTAATTATTTCAGTATGTCTTTCCCACCATTGTAAAACGTGGGAATCTAACTTCAATCTAGTGAATGATATGTTTTATTCCTCATCTATATGGTGAATGTTAAATTCAACTTCTAGTTGTGCAACTGACGATTCAATTTTAATGCATTGATATCAAATTGGTATGGATTTATTCCCACTTTTTCTTGCATCTTGAATAAGGACTATGAAGGTTTAGAGAAACTAAAACTTGCCTTCTCTTTCTCAAGAAATTTACATTCCTTTTATAGGTATTCCTAATATCCCAATTTCCCCCTTGATATCACCTCCATCTTCTCCAAATAGTTTGATATTTCTTTCGAGATATTTGCACTTCCATCCTCACAAATATCTCTCTTTTTGGATCATGAGGGTTATTGTGAACAAACTCATCAAACATGGTTATGGTTCTACGATTTTATTCTTCAATAGGTTCTTAGATCCCTTGTAAGTTCTCACAAAATGCACTAAACAAACATGTCTCTTATACCAATATGATATGTAAATTACTGTGGATATTCCACTAGAATAATCCGTCATAATAGATATGATAAAATTACTGAAATATATATTATGAAGGTTAATTTTCCTTAGAAGATAGATTCTTTGGTTGATGATTTTATGCTTAAATATATGAAATACATGAAATGTGAAGAATAGAGAACAAAAAATACGTATACACACCATCCGAAAAGTAAATAAATAAATAAATAATAATAATAAAATAAAATAAAAAATTTACTCTAGAAAACCCTTGCGAGAGGAAACCCAGCTAGAAGGTGAGGTTACTCATCTCTCATTCCTCTGCTATAGAAATATGCAAGTACAAAGAAAGAGGCATTCTCTATGGATTTACCTATGACTGTTTCCCTATAAGGTTACTACATAAGATAAACCCCTTCTATTTTTCTCTCTAAATTCGCACTCCTAATTTCTCTACCAACTATGAAACAAAATACAACAATATATAATGCAACCCCTACTGCTCGTAGTAGTCTAATCTATAACATAACTTGATAGCCAACTAGGGGTAAGCTTTTTGTTATGAACCATGTGCCTTAAAATTATAAGAAGCCAATAATTGTAGTGCACTTCAATGGGGAAACCTCCTTTTATAGTAAATACAATATATAATACAAGGTTTGACGATCCTAAGACTAGGTCTTCTTGGTGTTTATATAGTTGATCCAGGTGGCTCCAGAAATAGAAGTGGTCTTGAAAAAAACTCAAAAAATCAAAGTCATCATATGGAAGTGAAACTAGGACCAAATCATAGTGCTCGTTGCCCTCATTCCAACAGTGAAAATGATCCTCAAATCCGAGTTCATATGCTCAAGATATAGCCGATCAAAGTTCTGGTCAAACTAGGCCAAGTGGCAGTCACTAACAAGGCAACAATTTGACGAAGGACGACGCACAAAAAAAGGTGTGTGTGTGTGTGTGTGTGGGGTGGTAGGCTGCCAACCTCACCACCCCTCCAATGGTTATATTAAAAAATAGCAAGTGGTTGGCGGGTAGTAAAACCCCACCAAACCACTCATGTTAATACATATATCGGGGCACGGTCTATTCGCAAACTACCAACGGTCATACCCATTCATAATGTGGAACCAACAAACAAATCAATGTGTGTTATATATAAAACATTTGTTACACTAAAAAGGTTTCGTGGGGTTGGACACCAGAAGCTCCCCCGCTTGCGCGCCTTAAGATAGTACCGCCAACCAACGAGCCAACGACCTGTCCGTTGGAACGTATGTCACAAATTCATTACTTAAACCTCAAATAATTTTCCATGGGACTGGTGGAGAGCGAGCGAGGTCCGGGTGTGGAACTAGGAGCGGTCCAAGAGTGGCAGAACCCTAAAGAGGACTATCTTTTGATGTTGAGAAGATTCCTTTGGGTCCAGAAGTCCCAGTGTCAAATATGGTCGAGTTTATAGTCACTTGACTCGATTTCGTGCCACGAATCCAATGATGATGTCAGTTTCTGCATATGAGCTTTGCATTTTTCTCCCATGACGGAAATTTGAGGTATAAGGGTCATTTATGTAAAGTTGATTGTAATTCATTTTTTCTTCCATTTAATGAAAGAGGCCTCCCTGCTTTGAGCATGGCCCGAAGACGTAGCCCACATTGTGAGAACTCCATAATCAAATCATTTGTGTGAATTTGATCTCATGGTTTCTTTATGATTTCCACTTATCTTTCATGTGTTAAGTTACTTGGTTACATGCTCTTTTATATGCAATTTTGTATGCATCCTTGAAGTTAAAAGATCTGAATCAAGTTTGGTATCATAGCAGTTATTATTAATGCGAGTTGCATGAGTGAATTCTAAGAAGGAACAAGCTCCAAAGAGGAGAAGGAAAACTCAAATCCTTTGATCCCCAAGTGGGGCATGCACCACGAAGACAAAACATGGAAGATGAGGAAGCTCGAATTGAGGAAGATCAAAATTATCGCAAGATTCTTCACCATGGCAGAGAAAGTTGACAAGTTGTTTGCAGAATATGAGAAGACAATCAAGCCTGAGAAGAAAGAACCAAATGACCATGCATCGGTAAATCATGAAGGTGGAAGAGGATAGCATCTTGAACCTCCCTCTCCATCCTCTAGTGAAAATTATTCTTATTCTCAATTCTCATCACTTAATCATGCATTATAGGAATACATCTAAGAAGCCATTTTTTAAGCTAGATGTAAAGTTTGATTTGCCCACATATAATGGAGAATGTAATGAAGAGAAAATAAACAATTGGATTAGACAGATTGAGGTTTATTTTTCAATTTAGCAGATCGAGGAAGATGAGGCCAAGATCAAATTAGCATATCTTTGGCTGAGTGGAACCGCTGTGGTTTGGTGGGAGAGCAAGTTGCAGAAAGGCAACAAAGACTTGGGTAATCTCCTTTATTCTTGGTCCAATTTTGTTTTTGCATTAAAAGATCAGTTTTATCCTTTGGGTTATCGAAAAAAGGCTTTAATGGAATCAAAATATTTGAGGCAAGGAAAGGGTCAAAATGTACAAATATTCACAGAGGAGTTTAGAAAACAAGCACTGAATTTGGGTATTTCATTTGATTCACCTGAAATTGTAACAAATTATATTAGTTCTTTATATAGTTACGTTAGGCATTCTTTGTTGTTATTTGAGCCTACTATTATTTATGCGGTGAATGTGAAGGCCATTCACCTTTAAAGTAGGGGAAAGAATGATACGAAGAGCAACCAAAGAAATCATCTTTCAAACTTCATAATGGCAAGTTCAAAGGAAAAGGAAAGGGAAAGGATAAGAAGGAAGCTACAACCAAGAAGGAGGAAGGAGCAAAGCCATCTTGCACACATTGCAAGAAGGAAGGCCATTATGATGAACATTGTTGGAAGTTGCATCTAGAGTTGAAACTAAAGAGATTTGGTTGGAAGAACAAGAAAAATACGGTGGCAACCATGATCCAATTGCAGTGACGAGACACAAATCACAAGAGTAGGAGTACAAGGTACTCTTTCTCTTCATGCTAATGAAAGTTTTGAATTACATTCAAGTACAAGTTCTTTATATGAGTCTCTTGTTAATGAACGAAAGAGGACTGAATTGTTCCACATTAGAGTCATTATGAAACATACTAAAGTGGAAACCTTGTTTGATCCAGGATCACAAGAAAAATTGATTTCAAAATCTTTGGTTAAGAAGTTATGATTAGAGACCAAACCTCATCTAAAACCCTACCTTCTTGGTTGGGTGTGTGATAAAGCCAAATTACATGTAACTAAGAAGTGTAGAGCTATATTTGTGATTGCATCCAAACTAATAGATGAGGTTGATCTTGATATTGTACCCTTGGATATTTGTGGTATTGTATTGGGGAATCCATTTTTGTATGATAGGAAAGAATTTTTCTTTCATCGTGAAAAAAAGTATCATCTCACGAAAAATGAGGTGGAATACATTTTGAGAGATCATCGCGCCAAAATCAATGCCAGTCTTATAAGTGCAAATCAGATGAAGATATTGACCAATTCCAGAAAAGGGTGCATGCTCATGGTTGTGAGAGAAAAAATGCAGAGGCATCTGAAGCTTTCCAAGGTTTTGATCCCACTCATAAAAAGGATTTGTATGAAATTGTTTCTAAATACAATGGGATTATCGAGGAACCAAGTGGGTTGCCTCCAAAGTGTGAGAGCCAACATGAGATTCACTTGTAGCATTATTCTCCTTTACCCAACATTGCTATATACAATTTGTTAGCCATGAGATGAAGGAGATAAATAAGCAGGTATAGCAATTGTTGAACCAAGGGATCATAAGGCCAAGTTCTTCTCCATGTGGCTCACCCATCGTGTTGGTGCCAAAGAAGGATGGAACATGGAGGATGTGCGTAGACTACAGGGCAATCAACAAAATAACGCTGAAGAATCGGTACCCTCTCCCTCACATTGATGATTTATTAGATCAATTGAAAAATGTTGTCTATTTCACAAAATTGGACTTGTGCAGTGGCTATCATCAGGTCAGGATTGCAGAACAAGATGTATGGAAGACTGCATTCATAAGGGGTTGTTTGAATGGTTGGTGATGCCATTCAGACTATGGCCACATTCATGAGAATGATGAATGATATTTTCAGACCTTTTCTTGATGATTTTGTACTTGTGTATCTTGATGACATTCTTGTTTTCAGTAGGACATGGGATGATCATGTGATTCATGTTAAAAAGGTGCTTGATGTTTTGCAAAAATAAAAATTGTATGTCAAAATGTCTAAGTGTGAATTTGGTAAGACCTCTTTGGTTTACTTGGGTCACATTGTCAGAGATGGACAATTGAAAATAGATCCTTCTAAAATTTATGTGATTGTAAAGTGGCCTAAACCCACCAATGTTATAGAGGTTCATATCTTTTTGGGCGCAATACAATACCGAAGAAGGTTCATTTCCAACTTCTCTGTCATTGCATCCCCCTTACATGCCTTGAAAAGTATGAAGCTAACCTTTCAGTGGGAGGAAAGCAGTAGAAATCATTTGAAACACTGAAAGAGAAGATCAGTACAACACCAATTTTGGCCTTACTTGACCTCTAGCAGCCTTTTGAGATCGAGACAGATGCTAGTGGATGTGTCATGGGAGAAGTATTGATGCAGCAGATAAAACTTGTATGTTACCATTCAGAGACATTCTCGCAAACCATTGTGAACTATCCCACCTATGACAAGTATTTGTATGCCTTGGTTCAAAGCATGAAGAAGTGGAAGCACTATTTGATTGGCAATGAGACCATCATTCAAATAGATCACTAGCCCTTGTAGTACCTCCAGTCGAAAACCAAGCTTCAACAAGCATGTCATTTCAGATGGATGGGATTTCTCTAGCAGTTTCACTTGATAATAAAATACAAGAAGGGAACCAACAACAAAGTGGCAGATATGCTTTCTCACCCTCCTATTTCCGCATCTATAGTTTTGCAATTTTCTTCACTACCTTTTGAAAGTTATGTTGAACAATATGTTGTTGATGGTTATCTTAAGGATATTTATGCAAAGCTTACTCATGGATCGCAGGTGGACAATTACCATTTGCAGGGGAAGTTGTTATACCACCTTGGAAAACTTTGTATCCTCACCAATGAAAGAATACATGTAATCACAAAGGCACGTAACTCTCTTGTGTCAAGTCCTTTTGGTGTAGGGAAAAATTTGTGTCATTTGCAGAGGTTGTGTTATTGGCCTCACATGAAAAATATTGTGAATCGATATGTAAAGGGATGTGTGTAGTGTTTAGTCAACAAGCTCACTAATAGAAAATTGGGGCTGTACACACCACTCCCTATTTCGAGTTGTCCATGGGAAAGTGTGTCAATGGATTTTGTAGGCAGTTTTCCTTTTTCTATGAGAGGTCATGACTATTTGTATGTCATTTTGGATCGATTTAGAAAAATGTGTGTATTAATGCCTTGTAAAAACAAGGTCACTGCAGAGAAGACTGCTCATCTCTTCTTCCATATTGTATGGGTCCACTTTGGGTTGCCCACATCCATTATGTTTGATCGAGACTCTCGCTTTCTTGGAGAGTTTTGGATGAGTTTGTGGAGAATGATGGACACCAAGTTGAAGAGGAGCACAAAATTTCATTCGTAGACCGACGAGCAAATAGAGGTTTTCAACCACACATTGATACAATTATTTTGAGGCTATTGTGTCAAGCATCCCAAGTTGTGGGACACGCATCTTCCCTATGTACAACATGCATACAACTGGGCAATGCATTCATCCACTCAAAGCTCACTGTTTGAGACATGCTTTGGATATTTTCCAAAGGATCCCTTAGACATGGTATTTGGGAGAGATGAATATTCTAGTGGGCAAGATGATAGGGACAAAACACAGAAGTTCATTCAGTGAATTCAGATAATTCACTAGGTAGTTTAGGAGCAGTTGGAGAAAAGTCAAGCTCAATACAAATCTCAACATGGCAAGCACCGAGTCGATCACCAATTCCAGGTTGGAGACAAAGTGTGGATCCACATCAGCAAAGACAGAATGAAAGGGGAAGGAAATAAGTTGAGACCAATCCGATATGGCCCATTCACCATATTAGAGAATATTGGAGACAATGATTTTCGTCTCAATTTTCCATCATACATGCAGATGTACTGATTTGAATTCTCTCAGCTACTGGAATTAACCAAGATTTTTTACCTCTGTGATGTTAGTAGAATTGCAAATGAAAAATTATGAAAAACCACATGTGCATACTTTAAAGAAGAGGAAACATAAATTCAACCATCAAATCAAAGAACACAGACACAAATTGATAATGGAATTCGTCCACTGTGGACTACATCTCCGAGCCTGGTGTCAAGAGTGGGGAGGTTGCTTCATTAATTGCTGCAAGATGATGATGAATACATGATGTGTTTTTTTTGTCAATACAAGGAAGGACTCTCCTAAATAGAGTGGCATGTCTCTCCATGAGATGTTCTTCTATAAGAAGTCTCACTCATATAAGCTCTCCTTTAGCTTGACAAAATATCAAACTCTCACATGGCGTGGCATACAAGGATCCTCCAACAAAATGGTAAATAAGGATCTGAACATCAATCATTATCTCAACAAAAATCAAAAGAAGACATGTCATCAATGCCTCTTGTAACTCCACTTCTGGGGATGGCCTGAAAATGCACACCTCTATTGAAGAAACACGTTACATGGCTGAATTCCTAGTGAAAAATCATGAAATCTGACTATAAACTCGAACCTCTTCTGCTTTGGTCAAAATATAGATATTAGAGATAATCAAAGATTCCCCAAAGGTTCCTTCCCATGAGTTGACTAGAATTCAGTTTCTCATATGAAAAATATGACCTCATCATTGCACCTTACGAAAAACGGGTTCAAATGAGTATAAACTCGACATATTTCTAACACCTTCAAAATTTTGCCCCCAAGGAATCTTAAAGATTCCTCATAGATAATATTCTTTGAAATATTCCATAACATATGCTCTAACAATATTCCTAGAATCTTATTGGGATTCATGTCTTCATTGGCTTGTTTGTGCCCTCATCTCTCATGTATTCTCCATGGTCCCTTTGAACCATTTGAATGGCATTTTATAACAAAGTGTGAGGGTGAATAAGACAAAGTGTGTGGTTAACACAATGGTTGGCATATTTATATTAAGTTACATGTTGTTGGGGAGGTTATGGGTTCCATGGATTCCTAATTTTTCTTTAATATGGTTTTAAAGCCTAATTTTGGCTTTAACATAGTTTTCATATGTCCATATTGTAACGACTCCTAAAACAATAAGAAAAAGGGGAGGTTGCACCATGCTAAGGACACCTAGGCCTAATTTGAGGTTATATGTGGCACCATGTGATTGGGCCATGCCGCAGTGTCTCATTGGTCCACATCATATTCCACCTACTTTCCATGTGTTGACTTGTGGTGTTGCCACGCCACTCCCTTATTGGTCTACTTGGTTTGTTGACTATGCTGCCACATCAACTTTGTGGACCTCACTAGGATTTTTGAACTTTTTTCCATGTGGCAGCATATGGGAGTGTCACATGCCATGTGACCAAAACTTTGACTAGCCATAACGTTTCCATACACACTCAGATTGAGGTGTTTTTATGTTGCTGGAAAACTTACGACGAGATCTTCGATCTGATCCTAATTTCATTGCAATCCAAGGACTTTTATTTTTTGAGTTTTTCCTGAGCCCTCTTTATTTTCTGAATGTTTCTAGAGCCACCTGGATCATGTAATCAATGGTGAATGTTGAAAACTTGAAGCTTTATGAGCCTCTATTGATCATGGACATTGAAGAGGTTGGACAGGTTCCTACAGTGGAAGATTTTGCACCTGAATACTTGGATAAACTACTTGAGGACATCATTCTTGACAGAAAGACCAGGACTTCACAACAGGGAGATGTGGAGTACCTTTGTATTGGTTTCAAAGGAATGCATCCAAGTAAGTCCCATTGGATTGAAAAGGAGAAAGTGAGGGAGCAATACCCTCACTTCCCAATTGAATTATAAATCTTTTGGCAGCCCAAAAGATTATTAGTGGGGAGGAATGATCCAGGTGGCTCCAGAAATAGAACTGGCCTTGAAAAAAACTCAAAAAATAAAAGGCATAATATGGAAGTGAAACTAGGACCAGGTCATAGTGCTTGTCTCCTTGATTCCAATGATGTGAACGTCACACAAATCCGAGTTCATATACTCATGATATAGACGGTAAAATTTCTAGTCAAACTAGGCCAAGTGGCAGTCACTAATGAGGAAAAAAGAAAGGACGACGCAGGGAAAATGGCAGTCACAAAGGAAAAATTTATCACCTCTTTAATTTTCCCAATGACCCTTAAAAAATTACAACAAAATTTCAACTATTATTGTAATAAAAATAAAAAACAAATATATGTGTGGTGTGGCGAGCCGCCAACCCCGCCACCCCTCCAACGGTTATATTAAAAAATGGTAAGTAGTTTGCGGGTGGTTAAACATTGCCAACCCACTTATGTTAATACATATATCAAGGCATTGTATATTCACAAACTGCCAACGATCATACCCATCCATAACGATGGAACCAACAAACAAATCAACGTGCACTATATATATAACATTTGTAACACTAAAAAGGTTTCGTGGGGTTGGACCACGAAACCTACCCGACTTGTGCGCCTTAACATAGTACTACCAACCAATGGGCCAACGACCCGTCCCTTAGAACCTCTGCCACACTTCATTACTTAAACCTCAAATCATTTTCCCATGGAATCGACGGAGAGCGAAGTGGGGTCCAGGTGCAAAACCAGGAGCGGTCCAGGAGTGGTGAAACCCTCAAGAGGGGTATCTTTTGATGCTGAGAAGATTCCTTTGGGGTCTAGAAGTGCAAGTGTCATAATATGGTCAATTTTATAGTCATTTGACTCAATTTTGCGCCACAAATCCAATGGTTGTTGAATGATGTTCATTTCTACATCTAAGATTTGTATTTTTCGTCCATAACAAAAATTGGAGCTATAAGAGTCATTTATGTAAACTTGATTGTAATTCATTTTGCTTCCATTTAATGAAAGAGGCCTCCCCACTTTGAGCAGGGCCGGGAGACATAGCCCACATTGGGTGAACTTCGTAATCAAATCGTTTGTGTGCCTTTGATCTCATAGTTGCTTTATGATTTCCGCTTCTTTTTGATGTGTTAAGTTATTTGGTTACATGCTCTTTTATATGAAATTATGTATGCATACTTGAAGTTAAAAGATCTGGATCAATAGGAGACAAAGTGAACAATTATAATGAGAGGGTATGATGAAATTTCCTAACCTATATAACAATATAGTGATATAAACATAATAATTCAATATATAGAGGTTAATAAGGGCTTTTAGGGTTAACATAGGACATAACATTCCCCTCCCATTCAAACAAGTTTCATCCTCAACATTAGACTAACTGCAGGTGTTTCTGTGTGAATGAAGCATCTTCCCATGGCATCTCTTCCATTGGTAGGTTCTTCCATTTAATGAGGCACTCAGTAATTTCTCAATTTCTTACTTGTTTAATCCTTGTTTCTAGGATTATTTCTAGTTCTAGTATGATGTTCTCTCTTCATTAATCTATGGTAAAATAATATGAAGTGGTATCTGTCACCATTACCTTGTTTAAAAAAAAACTTGAAGTTGGGTGTAAATATGAATATGGAGGAAACTCCAATTTATAAGCATAGTTTCAATCCTCCAAAACACCTTATACAAGCCATAACACCTTGATGCTAATTTATTGTCCTACTTTTGTACCTTGAGGGACACATATTTATATGGTTGAAGTCTCACAAATATCGGATCCCCCGCCTTGAATTTGCTCACTATGAGGTTGAGATGCATTTTGTTCATCCTATTTCGTGTTATAACAAAGTTATATTTCAATAGTTTGAGAACCCCCTATTCGTGCCCTATGTGGTCTCCACTACTTGAGCCTTTATAGTCTCTTTCAAGGTGGTGTGATGGATGAAGGATGATATCCATAAAGTGACATAAATGGGGAATTTTTTTGAAGTATGGAAGGATGTGTTGTAATGGTACCATTGTTCCAATGGAAATCACTTAACCCGTTGTGTTTGTTTATCATATCTAAATAAATGTAGATATCCTTCTAAACAGTTATTCACAATCTCAGTTTTCCAATTGAATTGAGGATGGTAAGATGAGTTACGAACCAATTGAGTACATCCAATATTTTCAAGTGAAAATTGGATCTTTGTCACCTACATAATCTTGGGATTCCATGTAATTTCGATTGTTTCGATGAATATTTATTTCATTTAATTATTTAAAAGGATGAGAAAGAGAGAAAAAATGGGCATACTTTTTCATTCAAACTACCACTACAATAATGAAATTCTTTCCTTAAAATTTGGCTAAATCTATAGTAAAATCCATTGATATTTATTCCCAACATTTGGTGGTATAACTAATGGTTGTAGGATCCCTAAGGTCTTGATTGTCTCTCCCTTATTTTGTTTGCATACCCCACATTCAACCTCAAACATTTTCACATCTTGTCAAGCTAGGAAGGTAACTCCTAATGTGTGTTTTCCATTAGGGTGAACATCATTATATACAAGCATAATGGTGACCTTTTGGATTCCAATTCCAAGGTCTTTTCCTATTCTAACTAATCAAATTTATCTGGTTACATATTTACATATTATCACCAAATCGCAAAGATTGGTTTCTAACATTCTTCCCCTTAATTTAATAAAGGGTGTTTGTCAATCCAAGCATCATTTTAACCTTTCAAACTTTTTTCTTCCAATAGATTTGGTGAATATGTCTACAATTTTATTATTTTTGAACAATGTCATAGTAATTGTCTTCGCCTCTACATGATGTCAATTCAAATGATACTTTATGTTGATATTTAGTTTTGATCATGGAATTTTGAAATATTGTCCAATTTTAAATTGAAGAATATTATCATTAGAAGAGGAGTAAACTTCACATGTTTCTCT